>CM029116.1:27305299-27905299 GCA_016859345.1 Istiophorus platypterus
ACAGAGTTCTGTCACTGCTAAGGAATAGCATAAGCTAACTTAACAAGTTAGAGGGTGACTTTGCTGCCGCTTGGCAGATTAGCAGCTAACTTAGTTAACTATTAGTGAATCAACAGCTTAGAGTTAGCTCGGATGTCCTGTTAGGTCATTATATATATATATATATATAAACACACACACACACACAATTATAAGGAACTTAACTTGCTCTTTTTTTTAAATACTTTCTTTTTTGGTGGCAAAAGCCCTGATCTTGTATACGGCTATTTTAGTACTTGAAAAATATTTTAGGTTTTCTGGACAGTCCGTTGTGTTGGTGTTCCACCTCCTCAATACTTAATGTTTCAAAATATTACTGTAACGCTACGTTTTCTTTGCGCTGCTCTCAGTTACCGCTACTTCCTACGTGGGTGTGTTTTGCCAATATTAGCTAATGCTGAGTACAGTGGCAAAACTTTCAGTATGAATGCGAAACAAACTAGTCAGTCAGTTGAAAATCTAGCTTAAGCTGCGTATTCAATACAAATCGAACAAGCTGTTACCTAAAATAACATTTACAGAAAGTTCTAAGTCCTCCAAATGTGTATGTTCAACTTAACAAAAGTCACTTTAACAGCCAGATTTCCCAGGGGAGTGCTTAACCTAACAGTCACTACTTAGCTTAGTAGTGGGTAACACGTAATGGAGCATCGCTTTCAGAGCGTTGACGTTTACTCACCGACCTCTCCAGACTGCCTTCGCCTCTTGTTAGGCGCCCACGCACCGTATCGCTAATTAACATTTTCTTTCTCGTCGTGGCAGACATCCATAACCGTATCAAGATGTGACTTGTAAAAAAATTAGGAAAAGTTCAACTCTCTCCTCCTTCTTCTCCTTTTTCTTCTTCTGAGTTTATGACTGTATGAGTGTTTGGAAGTATCATAGCGCCCCCCACAGTCAGTACCGTGCATTGCTAGCCGTTTTCACCCTGACTTATCAGGTCAGTTTATTTCAGTCCCCTCTATTGATTGGAGATATGGCATATTCATGTAGGTCACATTCCCATTTACCTTTGACAAATTGATATTCACATAATTATGTATCACTTTATAAACGCAGGGTGATGCAGTGGTTAGCACTATTGCCTCACAGCAAAATGGCCCTGGCTTCAAAAACCTGCTCGCTGGGGTCTGTTTGTGTGGAGTCTGCATGTCCTCCCCATGCCAGTGTGGGATTCCTCCATGTGCTCAGTCTTCCCTTCACAGCCCAAAGACATACAGGTTAGGTTAATTGTTGACTCTAGATGTGAATGTGAGTGTCAGCCCTTTGATAGACTGGCAACCTGTTAGGGGTATACCCTGCCTCTTGCCCAGCTTCAGCAGGGATTGGCTCCACTGAACCTGCTAGCCTCAAAAGAATAAGTGGTACAGGAAATGGGTGAATGGGAGTTAATTTATGCATTCGATAAAGGACATAAAAGGGTTGCACCAGCATTATTTTTTACAAATAAAATAGGACAATTTGAACTCTTCTGTTTTGTATCTTGATGAAATGTAAGTACTATTTGGCATTCTTGTCAGGTTTTTCTGCCTCTGATGCTCCTGTGTCTGGATCCATGTCTGCTAACCTCCTACTGCCCCATGAGCCTGATCAACACCCACTGCTTTAATTATTATGGTTACTACTGTTACCATTTCATTTAGTCCTATTAGTAATATTATCACCCCCATTTGTATGGCAATTAGCTTTGTTATTAGTCCCATAATTCTGCTATGCTCTCTCTCCTCCCTCTCTCTCTCTCTCTTTCACCCTCAACACAGCTGCTTGAGGCAGACCCCCCCCACCCCCACCACCACCACCACCACCATGAGTTGGGATCTGTTCAACATTTCTACCTGTTAAAAGGGAGTTTTTGGTTGCTGGTGTCTCCAAGTTCTTGCTCATGGGGGAAATGTTGGGTCTCTGTAAATAATAACTATAAAGAGTCTGGTCTAGACCTGCTCTATATGAAAAGTGCCCTGAGATAACATATTTTATGATATGGCGCTATATAAATAAAACTGAATTGAATTGAATTAACATTGAATTGAATAGATTATGGTAAAATCTGTGCTGTCAGACCTGGTTACTCAGGTTAGCACTCTGAGGATCAGCATGGGGGCAGTGAAAATGGCATATTGGGAGAGGGGAAAAGTATGAAAAACAAGTTTTGTAAGGGTAGGTAAGGGCATAGTAGGACAAATGACAATTCATGAAATTTGACAGATATAGGGATAGGAATTAGAGTGACTTTATACAGCCTTTTACAGATAGGTCAAAGGCTTCACTAACAGAAGCAACAGCAGCAAAAGGGGTGATTTCCAGTCATCAGACTATTCGGCGTCATTTCAGTGTGTATGGTGGAGTTATCTGCAGTTCTGTTAGCTTTAGAGTGGGTGAAAGATTTGATAGCAAGTAATATACTCATCTGAAGTGACTCAGTGTCAGCACTTGCAATTATCAAAACAGGATAAACCAGAAATAACTAAGACCTAGTATATGAGCAGCTGTTAAGTAATTCAAGGTTAGCCCAATCAGGACAAAAACACAACAGTCTCTTGGGTACCAGCCCACTCAGGAATCCTGGGAAAGCAGACAAGGTAGCAAAGGAGGCAGTCAGGAGAAAATATGTTGAAATTAATATAGATTTAAAAATCAGAGGGAAAGGCATAGTTTGGAGGGAAATAACCAAACAGTGGCAACAGTATTAGGTTTGTGTAACAAAAGGAAGACACTTGCATAAATATACTATAATGTAGGAGGAGTGAGGAATAGGGGACCAGCAGAAATAAACAAGTACTTATGAACTGATCGCAACAACTTGATCAGTACACTTTTTCTTAATAGGGAGACTGCAATCAGTGTCAAGAAAAGGGGACAGTGGAGCATGCCCTGATTTTATGCAGAAAATATGAATTACAAAATTGTAGTGGACGATTAAAACCAGATGGAGGCAGTAATGCAACTTAATGGATGCAAACTGCCGCAAACACCAAAAGAAGAAGAAGTGGAGGAAGAGGAGGAGCAGCAGGAGCAGCTTTGTCTGTTTTAGTGTTAGTTGGTTTGCAACAAAATCAAACAACGCAGAGCATCTGGCGTCGGACGTGGCAGCGGTGTGAACAGGTAAACAGTTTTCTGTCCTGAACGTAGATATGGTTCAGTATAACTGTCTGGACTTAATGAGCCGTCGTGCTCTCAGTTTGCTTTGAAGACATCCAGTTAGCTTTTCTGAGCAGGCTAGCGAAATTCAAGTAATTAACTGCGTTAATTTAACAATTTTGGCACGATAGCATAAGCCATCGTTAACACTGTCAAGTAAGATCATAGTGGGAAAACAGCCTTTACGAGCGTTAATCCCTTAGATCAAAATTGTTGCCACCTCTGTAGATTAACCGTAATATTCTTTTTGTGACGTTACCGTTAAATCGAGTTAACTCATTTACAGTACACGGGACCAATGGCGCGCTTATGCATGTCAGACAGATAAGTTACGCTGGATGAAACCGAAATTTATTAGTTATAGCTTTCTAACTAACGCCAACACTTTACCTGAAGGTCTATTGAATAAAGTTTCATGCGAAGTGAAGCACCGGCCCGTCTTGCCACATGGTTGTTTCTCACTGAAAGGCATAATTCGATGAAACGTTTATTTTGCATCAACAAGCACTTATGATAACGTTTCTGGCAGTCGGATGGCTGGAGATGAAAACATACTATCAGCAAAATACACATTGTCACTGTGTGATGGCTGGATAGGCCATTTTTCAGCACAAGATACGTTATCCAGGTAAAAAAATCCCGTTGGTTTCGGTGTAGAGTTATCTTACTGACATTTCTTAATGTACCTGGAATGCATCTCGTAAAGACGACTGTCTACTGCAAAGTCTACAAATCAAAACTATATTTCATTCATATATTTCATGTAAATGTGTTTCATTTCTTAATTTTTATTCCTATGTGATGGGGCCTGTAGCTATGGCTAAAGACCCATTAGCAGAGGCAGGCTTCTATTTCGATGAACTCAACAAGCTGAGGGTACTGGAGCCTGATGTCAGCCAGAAGACCTCAGAGCTTAAGGAAGAGTGCAAAGAATTTGTGGACAGTAAGCACTGATGATTTTGTTAAGTCCATTTAGTCACGATAGCCCCCCCCCAAATATGAACAAAAAGAACAGGTCCATGAATTTATGTTATCTTTTACAGAAATTGGCCAGTTTCAAAAGATAGTCAGAGGTCTTATTGAGCTGGTTGATGAATTGGCAAAAGAAGCAGAGACCGAAAAGATGAAGGTAAGCTTGAGATTTAAAGCTGCTTTTAATATGTTATTGTAGAAGTTTTAGTTATTTGCCAAAGCTTTGAAGCACCTGGAATTGTTGAACTCTTGTTTAGATCACCTTAGTTGCATTCAGATATACTGTACAGTATGTGCATTTAGAGCAAGAACGAACTGGTGTTCATCCTGAGGTCTTTTCCTTTAGGCAATAGGAGCCAGAAACCTTCTGAAGTCAGTGGAAAAACAGAGGGAGGCTCAACAGCAGCAACTTCAGGCCCTCATTGCAGAAAAAAAGATGCAGCTTGAGAGGTCAGCTGTGTTTGGGTCTTTGCCATAATCCAGCCAAAAGTGTTGGGTTTGTGCTGAATAAGTCATAGTTTTCAGTCTACCTCAGCCTGAATATATAGGTAGGGCAGCAGATGAACAGTAGTTTGCAGTTTTTAACTGAAAAAAATACCCATGTATATAAGCCTAAATGCATAAAATTGGCTGCAATTCCTAAATGGTTAATGTAAATATTTAAAATAAAACTAAAAGTCTACACTTTAATCACATCTTGATTTGTTTTTTTTAAATTAAAGGTGAAAACTGCACTGAGGGCAACCAGAAGACTCCAGTCAGGCACTTTGCAGCCTGTCAATACAACTAATAATTACAAGTATACACTTAGTTGACAGTTTATTATGAGATACACCTACCTAAAACTAATACAGTCTAATACAACAGTCCTGCAATAAATCCTCCATTCAGGAAGGTCATTAAGGTTTTTAAGGTTATCAGTTTTAATTAAAAATTGTTTTATACCTGTTGAATCAACTGTATGATTATTGTTGGAGGATATAATTCTTTGGTGATGCTATACAAAGTGGAACCACTTTGAATAATTCTTAATTCCAAGTGTCATAGCAAATAGGTCTGAATACTCATCTCAATCCAATAATTCAGCTTTTCCTTTTATATTTGCAAAAAAGAAGTCTAAAAAAAAGAATATTTTTTTTACTTTGAAATTATGGGATACTAAGTGATGATTAAGGCAGAAAATGAATTAAAGGATTTTAGCACAAGTTTACAAAGTAACAATGTGAAAAAGTGAGGGGATGAATACTTTCTGAATGCACTGGTTGTGTTTGAGCAATAAGTTTAAAAACTAGCTCATGACAAAATGCTCGTCAAAAAATTGTGTTGATTATATCTTGATTTCTATTATACATATAATCTGTTCAATGTAAGTGATGGATTTTGCTTAGTTGTATTAATTTGGTTACAGTTTTCTTTTTTTTCCCCCTTGTCTCAGATATCGCATTGAGTACGAAGCGTTGTCCAAAGTGGAGTCTGAGCAGAATGAGTTCATCAACCAGTTTATTCTACAGAAGTAAGGATGTGACTGAGAAAGCATAAAATATATAACTTCAGCAATCACGTTTCCAGAGTGCCTGTCCTGTTTTCTCTGGATGTTACTTCAGAGAATTCCTCTGCTGCACCCACTTTTCCGAAGCAATCCCAAAGCTCCAATTCCATCCTAAAAAAATCACACCTTCCCTTTACACCAATTTTTGCTTGTGTGTATAATATAACATTCAGCTGCTTTCTGTACTTGTTCCCACTCCATTCCGCAAGTTTGACGATTTTCAGTGTTGTAAGCTTGAATATACTGAGAACATTAAGTTTTGTTCTCACCAAATATCTCAACATCTGAAACCAGCATTAAAGAAGATGGAGCTATTTATACAAAGGAATATTATTTATACTATTTATACTTAAGATTTACTCTGTATATTTAGTTATTACTTTTTGTATCAATTGAAATACTGCACGTGCATGCATCTGTAAATACATTTTCTTTTAAATGATAGAAAAAATTGACATCTTGATTCAATCTTTTTTTTTTTTTTTTTAATATTATTCCATTCCCCTGGTACAACCAGTGTATGGGCACAAAACATGAGGAGTACATTTCTTTTTCAAATACATTTTTCTCTATATCTGTTATGCGTATCATTGTATTTCATGCAGAAATTAGATGACAAATGGTTATACTTGAATATTGTAAATTGCACAAGAAAATGTATCACTTTGATGTAAAGATACTAGACAAGGGAGCAAGTTTTTAAATTGTATTCTTATGTTTTGTCAATAAAACTTGATATCCATATACTTTTACACTGTTCAGTGGTTCCTATGCTCTTAGCAACTAGGCACAAGTCATGGACCTAAAACTAAAAGTGAAGTGTTTCCATGCAAACTTTAGTGCATCTAATCAAATTTCTACATACATTGTGAAACCTACAGTTTACTTTTAACAAACTGTAATGTCTCAAGATAATTTGCTTAAACTGCCTCAGACTCTGTGCAGAGGGAAGACTGACTTGTCAGGTAATATCTCCCAATTTCCATTTTCTCTCTCTACACCTATCATCTCTATCACTTAAAAAAGCAGTCACTTACTTTTGATTTTGGTAAAAAAAAACTTTTGTAAACGCTGTGGCGGAAGGGTGGTGGTTCGATCCCTGGTTCCTCCAGTCCACATATTGAATTGTCCTTGGGCAAGATACTAAACCCCAAATAGCCCCCGATGTGTGTGTAAATGTGTGTCTTCTTCTTTTTCTTTAGGCTTTTCCCTTTAGGGGTCGCCACAGCGAATCAGTGTCCTCCATCTAACCCTGTCTTCTGCATCCTCTTCTCTCACACCAACTACCTTCATGTCCACTTTCACTACATCCATAAACCTCCTCTTTGGTCTTCCTCTAGGCCTCCTGCCTGGCAGTTCAAAACTCAGTATCCTTCTACCAATATATTCACTATCTCTTCTCAGGACATGTCCAAACCATCCCAGTCTGGCCTCTCTGACTTTATCTCCAAAACCTCTAACATGTGCTGTCCCTCTGATGTACTCATTCCTGATCCTATCCATCCTGGTCACTCCCAGAGAGAACCTCAACATCCTCATCTCTGCTACCTCCAGCTCTGCCTCCTGTCTTTTCCTCAGTGGCACTGTCTCTAGACCAAACAGCATCGCTGGTCTCAGCACAGTTTTGTACACCTTTCCTTTCATTTTAGCTGAAACTCTTCTATCACACATCACACCTGACACTTTTCTCCACCCGTTCCAGCCTGCCTGCACACGCTTCTTCACCTCTTTTCCACACTCTCCACTGCCCTGGACTGTTGACCCTAAGTACTTAAAATCCTCCACCTTCTTTATCTCTTCTCCCTGTAACCTCATTCTTCCACTTGGGTGCCTCTCATTCACACACATGTACTCTGTCTTGCTGCGGCTAACCTTCATTCCTCTCCTTTCCAGGGCAAATCTCCACCTCTCAAGCTTCTCCTCCACCTGTTCCCTGCTCTCACTACATATCACAATGTCATCTGCAAACATCATAGTCCATGGAGATTCCTGTCTAACCTCGTCTGTCAGTCTGTCCATCACCATAGCAAACAAGAAGGGGCTTAGAGCTGATCCCTGATGCAGTCCCACCTCCACCTTGAACTCCTCTGTCACACCTACAGCACACCTAACCACTGTCTTACAGTCCACATACATGTCCTGCACCACTCTAACATACTTCTCTGTCACTCCAGACTTCCTCATACAGTACCACAGTTCCTCTCTGGGCACCCTGTCATACGCTTTCTCCAGATCTACAAAGACACAATGCAGCTCCCTCTGACCTCCCCTGTACTTCTCTATCAACATCCTCAAAGCAAATACTGCATCTGTGGTACTCTTTTTTGGCATGAAGCCATACTGCTGCTCACAAATGCTCACTTTTGCCCTTAGTCTAGCTTCAACTACTCTTTCCCATAGCTTCATTGTATGGCTCATCAGCTTTATTCCTCTGTAGTTGCCACAGTTCTGCACATCTCCCTTGTTCTTAAAAATGGGCACCAGCACACTTCTCCTCCATTCCTCAGGCATCTTCTCACTATCTAAGATCCTGTTAAACAACCCAGTCAGAAACTCTACTGCCGCCTCTCCTAGACACTTCCATACCTCCACAGGTATATCATCAGGACCAAGTGCCTTTCCACTCTGCATCCTCTTCAGTGCCTTCCTCACTTCATCTTTACTAATCTTTGCTATTTCCTGATCCATAACAGCCACATCTTCTACTCTACGTTCTCTCTCATTTTCCTCATTCATCAACTCTTCAAAGTACTCTTTCCATCTTCCCATCACACTGCTGGCACCTGTCTATACATTTCCATCTCTATCCTTAATCACCCTAACCTGCTACACGTCCTTCCCATCTCTGTCTCTCTGCCTTGCCAATCTGTATAGATCTGTCTCTCCCTCCTTACTGTCCAACCTAACATACAAGTCATCATAAGCCCCTTGTTTGGCCTTTGCCACCTCTACTTTCACCTTACGCTGCATCTCCCTGTACTCCTGTCTACTCTCTTCAGTCCTCTCAGTGTCCCACTTCTTCTTAGCTAATCTCTTTTTCTGTATACACTCCTGCACCTCCTCATTCCACCACTGAGTCTCCTTATCTACTTTCCTTCCAGATGACACACCAAGTACTCTCCTCCCTGTCTCCCTGATCACATTAGCTGTAGTTGTCCAGTCATCTGGAAGCACCTCCTGACCTCCCAGAGCCTGCCTCAACTCCTTCCTAAAAGTCATGCAACACTCTTCCTTTTTTAGCTTCCACCATTTCGTCCTCTGCTCTGCCTTTGTCCTCTTTGTCTTCCTCACCACCAAGGTCATCCTACACACCAGCATTCTATGCTGTCTGGCTACACTCTCACCAACCACTACTTTGCAGTCACTGATCTCCTTCAGATTACACCGTCTACACAAGATGTAGTCTATCTGTGTGCTCCTACCTCCACTCTTATACGACACCCTGTGCTCCTGCCTCTTCTGGAAGAAAGTATTCACTACAGCCATTTCCATCCTTTTTGCAAAATCAACCACCATCTGTCCTTCTGCGTTCCTCTCCTGGATACCGAATCTGCCCATCGCTTCCTCATCGCCTCTGTTTCCTGCACCAACATGTCCATTGAAGTCTGCACCAATGACAACTCTCTCATCTGTAGGGATGCTCTGTATGGCTTCATCAAGGTCCGACCAGAATTTCTCCTTCTCCTCCAGCTCACAGCCTACCTGTGGAGCATACCCACTAACCACATTGAACATTACACCTTCGATTTCTAGCTTCAGACTCATCACTCTATCCGACACTCTTTTTACCTCCAGGATATTCCTAATAAGCTCCTCCTTCAAGATAACTCCTACTCCGTTTCTCTTCCTATCTACACCATGGTAGAACAACTTGAACCCTGCTCCCAAACTTGCTTTGCTACCTTTCCACCTGGTCTCCTGGACACACAGTATGACTACCTTCCTCCTCTGCATCATGTCAACTAACTCTCTACCCTTTCCTGTCATGGTTCCAACATTCAAAGTCCCAGTAGTGTAAAAGCGCTTTGAGTGGTCAAATAGCGCTATATAAGTACGGTCTGTTTACCATTTACCATTCCCCCTTCATGAAAATAAGAAGTAATGGTGGAGGTAGAGGTAGCCCCTTTTTATGGATCAACCTCCAACTCCCTGGACTTACACTCACTATGATGTGGCATGATAACATTTTTTGTATTCCTCTAAGTAGTGACTCATCTGACATAAACATGGAAGAGTGCCCCCTGAGGATCACATATTTAAGTTGTTAGGGTTTATTAGGCTTTTTGTGTCTTAACATTCCTGAGGTGAAGATGAGCTTTTTGGGGGGGTATTTCCAAGGTTGGCCCAATTAGAAATGTATATTAGTGTACTTTTTTAGGTGGCACCTATGAACAGTATAAAAAACAGGTAAGATAGCTTTGTAGTGGATTTTAGCTCAGGACTCCTCCCTTTACCCTCCCTGTCTTCTAACTGGTGTCCTAACATTTATGTAATAGACAGAAGACCAGTACATCACCTGAGTATAATAAAGTCGTCTATATCTCTGCATTGCTTTTGTTTTTGCAGTGTATTTTCTTTCTCAGTTAAATTTTCTAAAGCTCTGATCCTTTGCATCCCTTAGTATTTGCTGCTTATAAGTGCAATCATTTCAAAAATAAAATTACTCACTGTGGACATGATTATCCGTTCATGTCTATAATGTAACTCTCAAACATACTCTGTAAATAAGGCAACTAAGATATAATTGTTGAGAATTGCTTTATTAAAAAAGCCAAACAGTACATGGACAACACATTTCAGTATAAGAACACTACACTTTTTAATGTTTTTATTGAATTGAGTTGCGACTTTATATAGCCACTTACTTGAGAGATCTTTTCTTTGAATGTAACTTCATCATTGTTCATCTACATAGAATTCATGCACTTTATTAAAGAAAAAATGGAGAACAAATACTGTAACAGCATAAAGACTCAGACCTACAAACACTACATCCACAAAGGTGAACCATATCAGGTGCAGTGGATGCCCTTGTTTCTTAGGAACCTCACTTCTTCCTGGTATACTGTAAATCAAAAAGAGTTAAAAATTGCAGTATATTAATTTATGCAATAACATTAAAACAGGCATTCATCCTTACTTTATTAAGAATCCAGTCAGCATCTGCTATTGCTCTTTGGATTATCAATTTTATCCTCTCTGGGTCATCTTCATCTGAATGACTGTTATAACCCTGGAAAAGAAAATGTAAAGCATCAGAGAGTTGAGGAAGCTCAGAAAAGCAGGGTTTATTGTGAAAAGTCTGGCTTGAATAAGCCAAACCAAATTAACCGAGATTCATTTGTTTCATAACTCAGAGGGGATTAATTGGCCTAATTCACATCTGGTTTGAGAAATGGCTTTGATTCACAGACCTAAGACATCAAGCACTCATCAAATCAATTTATAACTAAGAAATGAGACATTATAAAACTGAGTCTTGCAGCCACATGGCAGCACATCATTAACAAATAGCACTGAAAATAAAAGATAAAAGTGATAACAAAAATACTGCTATTAAGAGCAAAGGGGAACCTTTGGCAGCATGGCGTACAGTGGAAGTGAGCTTAGAGACAAGAAGAGATGAACTCCCACTGAACACTTGTTTGCTCAGTCTGTTTAAGTGCTCTGTTTACAATCATATTAGTTCAAGTCCCACTTGTGTGATGTGAATTTCCTTTGTATAAGTGCTGAAATTACTGTACAAATGTATAAGATACAACATGACATTAAACAACACACAGACAGACACACAGACACAGACACAGACAGACAGAGGCAGACAGAGGCACACAGATACACAGACACACACAGACACACACAGACACACACAGACACACACAGACACACACAGACAAACACAGACAAACACAGACAAACACAGACAAACACAGACAGTACAATGAGAGCTTCTTGTGGCTATTGAGGGAAAGTAAAAGGTCAATGCCAATACATCTGCTGAGAAGAAAGGACTGGCAGTGTCTGATTACTTTGTCTCATTGTTATCTGACATTCACATAATTGAAAATCATATCAATATAAACAGAAATTTTAGGTGGTTCTATCTATATGTCGCTTTGAAAACAGTATTTGTTTCTTTTCTACATTTTATATCATAGTAAACTGAATAATTTTTAAGTATTTATTCTGGTGGTGACCAACAATCAAAGGACAATGACAATAATCCTTAGATTCAGGCTAAATGACTTCCTACAATTTTGGATTTTCACGGATTTTGCTACATTGCCTAACAGTGATATTAACATTATTCTCAAAGTCAGTTGCAGAGATCTAGGAATTCAGAAGCAGGAAACAGAGGGAGTATAATGTTATTACCTCTACCAGTGTATTCACCTCTATCTCTGTGTTTGTTTATTTGTCATTAGGATACTTAAAAAAACTAAACCAATTTGCGCTGAAACTGGTGGAGAAATGGGGCATGGGCCAGGGAGTAAACCATTAAATTTTATAAAGAATTAGAAATTCTTTTCTCTGCAGTCTGTATATTGTTTGAAACTAGCCTTGGTGGAGGTCTTGCTTCTACTACACAAATTTTCTAGTTATAACTGATACAGAGGATAAAATACAAAACAAAACTAAAATTAGACCCAAGTCTTAATATGCCTAAATTTTCCTTTAAGTGGATACCTGGGGATACTATGAAGACTCATTGGTCTTTGTGGAGACCAATGTTTTATTTGTGGTAGAACATGTTTCAGGTGGAGCAGAACATGCAGCTACATAAAACATTCATCATGATCTGTGATAACTTCCTAAAGAGCTTAATTTTGAAAATAATTACTTAGTTTTGGCTGGGACAGCAGATGGCGCAAGCCACTGCTCTAAATATATAAGGTTACTGTGTTGATCAGGAACAATGGCAAAAGCAATGCAAGTCTCAAAATACATGTCTTGGTGTGGGCAAAAACTGATTAATGGTGTTAAACCCTGAAAACAAAAAACATGCAAACTTTACATGGAAACGCTTTATCAGATTTTAACCAAGAAACTTTTTGCTGTGAGGCAACAGTATTTACCACTGACCCATCATGGCACTGACTGTTGGACTAACTTTAAAACATATCAGATTGTTTGAGATTTCAAACTACCCTACAACTGACGATATAGTATCTTGCATCCTTTGGAATCGTTTCATGGTCCAAAAATTGTCCTGGTCAATGGGAGGCTCAGAAACTGTCCCATAAAAATATCAAATATATACAGTATCTATTATTAGTAGTTCAACATTGATTTAAGGTTTAGAAAATTATTTTTGTATGTGCAAATTGTATCTAATTATCTAAATGATACAATACCCAAGATAACTTGAAAAACATTTTGTTTGTCAATAGTCAGTGCATATGAAGACCTCACCTGTCTTATGGCATGTAGATAGTGCTGCTGCATTGCGGTGGATGGCAATTGCCTGCAACATCTGAGGAGATATCGATAGAGCTGCACTGGTGTCTGGATCAACTCAGCTCCAACTAGAGGTGACATTACTTCCTCCTTGGGGGTCAACTGACAACAACTGTTAATGAAAATACAAGTTAGATGTTTTTTCACGTTAGTGACAATATTTCAAAAGTATACATTCACATAAGAAGCCCCGGGAAAGTGATGAGATCACCTCATAGATGTTACAGGTATAACTCTAAGTGCTCACTTCAGCTTTGCATTTGTTTTAGTTTGTTTTGAGTGTCATGTGACTGTATTTCCAGGACTTTGCCGACCCCTTGACAAAGTTACATTTGTCAGGCAGACAAAAACATGGATCCAATTTGATGATGTTTACATAGGCAACTTTAGTTAACACATTAATACTATAACTTTAAAAGTGATATATCAAGGCTCAAGTGCTTCTGGACCCCAAGTTACAAAAAAAAATTACATACCAAGGGCTATGCTAATTGTATAAAGTAACTTTAACAGAGCAATAAAGCAGAATGAGAATGTACATACAATATAATGTAAGGTTAATCTTTTACGTGGCAGTTACTTTGATCTGGGGAGCTCTTTTCTCTTTTGTTTACCTACCTAATTAAAGTGCCTTACAACATGCTTGTAATAACAGGGCTTTAAATTAATGTGAACATGTACAACAGGGCCCCACAGTTTTAAGGATCCTTCTTACGATTACGCTTTCTGAAGTGTGGGATCTGGATTTTAATTTACAATAAAACGGAGGTCTATATAACAGTACATTTATTTGCCTGGTACACTACAAGATTTGCATTATTAACGTAAAATGCCTTGCATAAACCTAAAAATGACTAACGTTATTTAAATGTGCTTGGGCACACATCTGTAGTACGCTTTACCACAACATATACATTGTACAATAGTGTTGCTATTATTACTGGCGTAATTTTGCAATAACGTTCTAAAATGTGTGTTAAAATATATCAAATTTTCTATTTTCTCATGTGAAAAGGATCTGTAAAAAACCCAAACAAACTAGAACGTCCGTACAGTTTTATAAGATGACAACACGATATTAAGTGTTTTAAAAACGTACGTTTCTCATGCGACGGCGTTTCCTGTCTATCCCAAAATGACACGCTGGCTACGCTCATTAACTAGCGGGACACGACTGGTCTGCAGATTTAACAAAATGTAGCTTGTAGTTGACAGAGACATTTCTAAACGAAACTTAAGGTTAAGCTTACTGTGGATGTGAACTGTAGTGACGACTGTCAATAGATCCCTAGTGTATCAAAAACCTCCTTGGAGTCACATTGTCAGACTAAATTGAAAACCTCCTTCTCCTCCTTCTTCTTCTTCTTCCTTTATTTATTTGTTTTGTACTTCGTTTACCATCCATGTTGCATTGAGACACTATCGCCCTCTGCTGTCTATTCTGAAAACCTACAACACAGATAGAACAGCTCTTCATTTCACGAGTGTTGAAATGAAGCGGGGGTAAGGAATGTTCAATGAAGAAATACATCTTACATTTTTATTCATAAGTAAGCTAGGCATTAAATACAGTTAGTTATAATTGATACTTATAATTACTTATTATTAGTAATTTTTGAAAACTTCAATTTTATACTACTATCCAACTTGTATTACATTACATATCAAAGGGTCATATTGTATGTATTACTCCAATACATTTATTTGACCTGCTTTCTTCCTCCACAGTTTTGGAGTCTGGATCTGTGACTTCAGGCCATTTACTTCCTTTTAAAGTTACTTTCATTGACTTCTTTTTTTACATTTTTTAAAAAATAATTATTTTTACATCTCTATGCATTACGTTATGTTCTCTTTCCTCCTGCTCCCAATCTTTTAGTATATGTATAATATGTATAATGTGTATGTATAATATAAGATGATATATGATAATATGATAATATATGTATTATACATGTATAATGTTATTATTCTCTCTCAACCCGGTTGGTTGGTCTCTCAACCAGACAGCCGTTCATCCTGAGCCCAGTTCTGCTAAAGGTTTCAACCTGTTAAAGGAGTTTTTCCTTGCCATTGTTCCAAGCACTTGTTCATGGGGGAATGTTGGGTGTCACTATATAATGACAGAAAGAGTATGGTCTAGACCTGCACCATATGAAGAGTGTCTTAAATTATATTATTTCATAGCCACAGCACAGTAGCTGACTATTTCTATGTTACTTAGAAGATTGTCATAGTTTTGCAATATCCCAGTATATTTTTGCACAATTAAAAATTCTATCATCTCTTACCCTGCAGCCCTCATATTTACATTTTTTGGGGGCTAAAATCTCTCACCTTTCCATCAGTGAATACATAACTGGAGATACTCCACCAATTTCATATATGAAAATGGGTTTAATAGTCATGTTAAGCACTACTCATTCCGTGAGAACAGTTAAGTATTCGATGTCTTCTCTTACTTTGTCAAGTAAGAGAAAATAACCCTGATGATGTCACAAATTCATAGTAAAAAACCACATTACCAACCGTGGTGGTGAAGTTTCAAGGATGACTTCAAGTAAGGGACTTTCTAATGTGGTGTTCTACTCAGGTTGGATGTCGGACATTTCCAAGCTGAAAATTAAGAATTCCAAGCTCAAAGCATTCCACAACCCACAATGCCAAATCTAAACAATCAATATAGTTGACTGGAAAAAACTTCATAAGGCATCATATGAATATTTGCAATGTCAGCAGAACTTGATTGGGTACATCAATGAAGCAAAGGAGGATAAATGACAGATAAGGTAAGAAGCTGTCTCACAAAAAATACTTTATGAAATTGCTCAGAATATTAAAAACAATAGTCATTATAATTGACATTTACTAATATAATATAACTAAACAATCTTCATAGAAACACAGTACCAACCCAGTTTGAAGGCCACACATAGAAATCATCAAGAAACTTTTCCCCATGGGGTCACACTCGTGGCTCTATTAAAACAGCATGGTCTAAATAATGGTCTAAATATTCTGCTCTGTACTCCTACAGGGGAATTTACATGAAAGAGGGAATTCAGGGAAACCTTTTTGGGAATAACATGCAAGATTAATGACACAAGAATTCTATGGAAATCAAAGTTCTTAAGAATAAGCCATGGGCAGTTGGTGGTAGAGCAGTCATTTGTAAAACTATAATTTAAATCATAATTTAAATCCAGGCAGTTGAGGGATTTCCAGAACACTACACTTGAACTCATTATCATGGTCATTGTATTGACATACATGATGTATTACATGTGCAAAGGACCCATCTGTGAGGAGTATCCTGTTGGTTGTCCAAACCAGGACAATGAGAACCACTAAATAAAAATGCATAGAATGTTAGGGTAGCATTGATGACTCGATTTTCCCATTCTCACCAGTGCTTTTTGAAAATTTACACAGCCACATTAGCATTAAAAATTAACATTGTTGACTTTGGTCAGGAATATAGTTTGGGTTATTCAGAATGTGAATAATTCAAATTACATTTGTGATTGTTACAATGAAAGAAGATAACATTTTTTACCCCTGAATAAAATTTACTATATTAAAGCACATTGCATTATTGTAAAAAAAACAAAAAACCACTAGATAACTTAATATCACACCACTTGACCTACTGAACGTGCAAAGGTTGTCGTAGGGTGTTCAGCAAAATTTAACAGATGCTGGGTATAGACCTTAATGAATGGGTATATTTTCAGACTATAAAAAAAATGAATGAAACTTGGTGATAAATTACATTGGTTTGACCTTTTCTTTTTTATAAGCCAGTCCCAGAATATACTCACTTCACCAGTGGGGCTCCACATGTTGTGTCCAGTCCACACCCTGCAAATCTACATGTATTTGAAGTTGAATTAACTTCTTGATATCCTAGTATACATGACTGGTAAAGGATTATAGGAGTGTCACACTGCTCAGCCTCCCTTGGAAACTTGTTCTAGGGTGCTGGAAAGGAGACATTGGGCAATTGTTGAAACTCAGATTTATTTTGATTCCACTTCTTCATACCATGAGATGAAACAGGTATGAAACAGTTGGGATGAGATTATACCAGTACCTCCAAGCAGGGTGCGAAATCAACTTTGTGACTCAACAGCCAAGGTGGCTTGTAGATGAAAAAAATCCATTGGCCAAGCATATTTTTTACTGGCCAAAATAATAAATTGCCTAATTGTGTCCCATATACGTGTCAGTAATCATTGTGATAATTAGGTATTATGATGAATACAAACTTAGAGACCAGCGCCAATTTCATCATTTTATTTCCGTCAACAAATTGTTTTTTTTCTGTTTTTGTCTTTGACATAACTGGTAACAGACAGCGTAACTCATAACTGTCGCCTCGGCATTGTACATTAGCCAGCCTCATTCACGGTTATCTCTAAACCTCCATCTATCAGAACATTCTCTTTGCAGATACTTTGTCATTATTTTATTAGTATTTTCTTTTTAAAGAATAGCTTCCATCTTCTAAATATGGGCAGATTGGTTTAATTAGGTTTTCTATATCTAGGTTTTCTATATCTATATATATAAATAGATATATATATATATCTATATATATATATATATATATATAGTTTTCTATATCTATATATATATATGTATATATCTATCTATCTATATATATATATATATATATATATATATATATATATATATATATATATATATATATATATATATATATATATATACACAGATAGCTAGATACCTAGCTAGCTAATGTTATCTATTTAGCTAATCTCTCTCCTTGAAGTCAGAATCAGCAGCAATGTTTGGCAGTTTGGCACCAGGAAGGTTTTCAAACACTTGTCTGTACTACACTATGCTATTATCATATATGTTTACTGCTCTCTCTTACAGCTAGTAATAGACTATCAGCAGGTGAATTACCTCAGAAACATAACATAAATTACCTGCATTCCATGAAGGGAAAGTAGGGGGCGGATCTTCACGGAATACATGTGTGTGCGCCTCCAAGTATGAGGCCATGGTACTCTCCAGGAAAACAGTGGATTGCTCACTTTAAGTAGGGCTTGCATTGTTGCCCCAGGGGACAGAGTTCAAATCTCTCTCAGTCTTGTTCATGAGTGAGGGTAAGATGGAGGGCCAGAACAGCCAATGGATTAGTGTGGCACCAGCAGTAATGCAGACATTGTACTAGATTGTCATGGAAGTAGTTTAGTCTTAGCTTATCCATTGATCTCTATTCTGATCCTCTCCCTTGGTCACAAGCTTTGCCTTGTAGTCAAAGGAATAAGATTGTAGAATCAACAATCCAAGTCCTCCAGCAAGAGTAGCAATTATGACAATAGCAAAAGAGGAAGTACAGTAACTTTTCTACAGAGCAACAAAGTCAAAATAGGGGTAACACCAGGGAGGCAATTGTTGATTTTCTGTTCTCAACTGGAACTCTTTTTTTAAAAGCATGACCTTGATCATTTAATAACTGTATAATAACTGTAACTATATATTAGTATATGTAACTATGATGATGAAGGTCCCCAAAACTTAATTAAGTGGTAATTCAGCTTCAGGTTTAATACAATTTCCATACCTGCTGGACCTAGAAGCAGAGTCTGAAGCAGAGGCATGGTTGAGGCTGGTTTATTGAACAACAGTTGAGGGTCTGGTTGTGGTGATGGAGGGTGAAATGGGAAGCTGAGAATTGGTCTTGGGAGGTGACGGGATGGAAGCAATGGAGGTAGCAATTGTCTGAAAGGAGCACACAGAATCTACACATTGAAAGCAAGAGTGAATAACACGAAAGTTCACTTGTGGAATCACTGGTGAAACACTAAGGGGCAGAGAGATCAAATTCCACATAGGCGTAACAATCTGGGGAGAGTGGGTCCAACCAGGTTTTATTGCAAGGATGTAATGTGTGGGAATGAGATGCAGGTGTGCTCCTCTGCAGTCGCTGGAATCAGGTGAGCCACACCCTCCACACACAGACACTGAGGAGAGAACAGACACAGGGAAAGGGAAGGGGAAGAGAGAGAGAGAGAGAGACAATGCAAGACCCAGGAGGGTCGAGGCCTGAACCCTGACATAGAGCAAATATACAACAGCAAAAAGTTAAGCTGATAATGTAAGAGTGACCATTCTTCATACATTAGCAAAACACAACATTGATGCAACTTTCCTTGTGGATATAAAGACACAGTCCACGATGACAAGTCCCACCACACAGATATGACTCCCATTCATTTCAGTAGCCAGTTAGCCTGTCTAGCTCAATGGCCATGTCTAGAATGTTACTGTTTATGTTTCAGTGATAACAAAGAAGATGCAGTTCTTCATTTCATGCTGGATGCTCTATCTTACTCATTCAGACAATAGAAGATTCTGCTGGCAGAAGCTGAGTTTTGCTGCATGAGAAGTGCACTTTTTTTTTTTTTTTAAAGTTGAGGACAAATAAAACAACAAATGCACCGAAATATTTGGCCCATAAGAGGCCACTGGATCCAAAATGTGAAATTTTAAATTTTATAAAAGTATAATTTTGAAATTTGTAATTTTAACCCAAAGTATGGTGTGTCTCTAAACTGAAAAAAGTAGTTAATGAAACAATGATCTTTCCCTAAACCTAACAAAGTGTATGTGTTCTAAATTCTAAACAATTGTAATAATTATTTTGTCACATCATATGTGTCATTGATTAGTAGTGGTTTTGGAAGGTGTTGACAATTTACATATTGACACTAGAATTTGTTGTCTTAAAGGGCATATATAAAATATCTAATTTGTCATTTATTTTAGTCTTAAGTTTTAAAGGAGGCACTCTGTCAATTTGTGCTCCTGCTTTTTAAGTTATTATACTTGTGTTCTACCTAAAATATACTTTCCAAAACAATGTCCATATGCTAGACTAAATGCAGGCATTTATTGTAAAAACTCGGTCACCCCTTCCAATATGTTCAAATGTTTGAACATTATGTGAACTGTCATTCAAAACAGTCCAACATTAGATCTATAAATTAATGAATTAAGCATCCCTTATATTTTCCAGTGCAGTTATGACACTGGTGATGTCTGAATTGTTTGCAATCAGAGTGATGTGTTTGTCTCTAGTGAGGTTCAATGTGGTGCAAAGGCCTTTTTTTACAGTTACAGTATTAATTTTTAACTTTACAAGAAAACATCAGCACCAGTTACATTCCATATTATATATACATATATATATATATATATATATATATATATATATATATATAAAATTACCAGTTTGGCAATTATTGGAATAAACGAATCCTTTCCCAAGTCCAACATGATACCTTCGTGATACCAATATTCATGGTAAGGTCTGCAATGTCATCCATTACCACTGACAGTCTTCCGCATACAGCCAAAGAACCATCTGTCCAGTCAGATGCACCAGACATTGTGATTGTCCCATACAATGCCCTGTGCCGCTATTACACACAAATGTCAAGTTGTCTGACACATATCTCTGTTGGAACTTTTGCTGTAATATGTTACTTTCAGTTATGCTTCTGCAGTTTTTTTCCATTCTTCTTTAGATCTCAATCTTCCTCCAGTGTGAGTGCCCTGTAAATTCAACTGCTTTTCTGGAACAGTCTACATGATCTGCTGTCAGTTTGAACAGAGGGTTCCAATGACCTATTTTTTCAATATATTGCCAGTATGGGCCTGGTTTCTGGAGACCCCTGGTTTAGGAATCTGAAGAGTGACCACTAAGAGTCATGGTTCTCCAGGTTCTCATCTCTCAGAATCTGCATCAAAACCTAACAGCTTCCCCTGAGAACCAGCATATGTTTCCTTTTCATTTTAGGGAGTTTGTAGACTCAATTGCGATGGCACAGTTGCCTTAGTTGTGTCATTATGTGATTTCAGGATGTCATTGTGCAACAGAAAATCGGGGATTTCAATGATGAGGGTGATGAAGGAGAGGATGCAAATTCCCTCTAGCAGCCTACATCCCAGTCAAATCAACAGGTGCCATGGCCTTGGCTATCAACGTTGGGCCATTGTACCATCACCTATTCATCACTCTCACACCTTAGTCCTCAAGTATGCTTTGTTCAAGCTCCAGAGATAAGCGGGTGCAGGAGGCTTACCATCCCTCCCTCACTACAAACAAGAGGCAGGTTTGAGTGAGGTGCTTTCAGTAAGACAGACGTGCACTTGGATCAGGAACTCTCTTGCACTGGCTAGCGTGTATCCATGTGGCTCTCTGCAACCTTCACTTCAGTTGTCAGTTGCACTTAGAATTGACCATTCCACCTTTGAGCCCTTAAATTCTTCCTCCCTAGTTCCTTCACCACAATCCCATTGACAGGTTACAGGTCATGCGATGGTGTTTCGGCTGGTGTTGGTAGGGCTGCAGAGGACAGATTTTCACAATAATGCAACATTTCATCCTCACATTGGCTGGTGCATGAGAGTTGCCTTTTAACAGGTTAAATTGCTGTGTTGAATGGTCTGCCAAACAGGATCTGAAAAAGACCTAAACAATTATGTGATCTTATTCTTGCGCTCATTTGCTTTAAAACAATTGATAATGCTTTTGTGAAAGGAAGTTCTGTGTCATCACAGTATTTTGCATGTCTTTTAAGGTACCATTTTCTCTCAACACCACCACCATTAGCTGGATAAGCCAAGTGTTTTTTCATGTCAATGTCAAAATCCTCACCAATCTTCTTCAGAGCAACACTGACAAATGGTATACTGTTATCACTGCTGATTTTACCTGGATTTCCCCATCTTTGAATTAACTCAGTAGCTAAACCTTAGTTACTACTGCTGTTTGAAAACATGTCAATGACAAGACAATTTTTCCCTTTACTTGGTGTAAACTCAACAAAAGAGGATTTTTTGTTTTCTGGAAACTATACACCATCAGTGTATGTGCATCCACTTCTGTTCAAGAGTTGCTGTGAAGATTCTCAGTCATCCAGGTCATAGTTATCCAAGAAATGAATCAGGGGCACCTGGACTTGGATGAGAGGCATAACATCTTCAAGATCTACGACCAAAAGGCTTCATTTTTCAGTGACTGCTGCAAAAACCCAGGTATTTAGCGTTCGTGGCATTTTTAATCAAGGTCATTGGTGCCACTTGATTTGATAGTGCTCCTGGCTGTTGTAATGACAGTCTTTAGAGTCATTAAAGTCACATGAGGCTAAGTGCAGTCTACTGTCATTTTTGGAGTCATCTGTGACCAAGTGTGAATGTTTGTTTAATCTCCTGGGAAGAGATGAATGGATAGCATGAGAGATTAAAGGAAACTGGACCTAAGAAAATCTTTTTTTCATAGACTCTTCTAGAGTCTTTTCATCTGCAGTGGTTCTCTGCCGCATTTCTTGCAAATCAGCTGTGGGAGTTAAGGTTGTGTCATCAGGCACAGAGACATATTTTGCAGTCATTGTTTCATAGTCTGCTTAGCAGCTGCATCCACTTTTACCACCCCCCCCAACCCCGTAAAACTAGGTGATTTATTTGTGCCAACCTCACATTTACATACAGCAAGCTGTTTTGGGAGCTGAATAGCATCCAGCAATGCAGAGACAAGTTGATGTGCAGTGAGTTTGCCAGTATCATGAACAACACTAATACAAATCTGTCAGTTTGAATTGTTCAATCAATGCTTTTGTGTTCTGCTGCTTGCACAGAATAGTTGGCAGATAATGATCTTAAAATAGGCATGTCAAACCGAGTCACAACAGCCTAAATGGCGTAATTCTTGCCTCTCTCTGGATTGCAAGAAGCCGATCCATCCCCAAACATTTCAAAGTCAGGGTTTCCAAGGGATGTTCCTTGTAGATCAGGTCTGGCTGAACATACTTAGTGATGTAAGGCATTTCTAATAAAACAGTATTGTGTCTTTAAAATAAGACTGCTAACAGATTTGATGTTTTTTGTTCCAATAAGATGAGTGAGACAGAATGTGGAACCAGCAGTGTCAATTAAGAGTAACCCACAATGTCGTATGGGGCTAGAACAGCCTTCTGAGCAGCTGCTACAGATCTGAGTCATCTTGGCCAATAGCTACAGAGTCAAGGTTTGGATGCAGATGCTAGAGGTCTTAGTCGCTCCCCATGTCCTTGTTAGAATACTGGTGTCAATACCATTCTTGTCCACAGTCTTGGTATAATGTCTCATTATGTCAGGCAAGCTTAATTGTGTGGTTTTTTATTGCTGCTGTTAGGCCTTTAAATGCAACATATTCTTATAGTGTCCCCTAAACCTTGTTATTTACCATGAGGCCTTGTCCATGAGAAATAGCTGCTAATGATACCTCGATTTCCGCATAATGTGGAATCCACTGTCTACAATGGGATGTCATATGAAAAAACTTTACTTCAGATCTACGATGTTACAGATGTGTTCAACTCTTGGGTGAGAGGGATTTACCATCTGGTGTGATTACATGACTCAGAAAAGGGACATTTTGAGAAACCCACTTGCTTTCTGACTAACTTGCTTTATGGCTGCTTTCACCTAAATGTTTAATGGAGCCAAATGTGTTTCATGTACATGCTTCTGTTGGTGAACAGATCCTCAAGTCATCAACATACTGCAGTAGAGCACTACAGCTAGGCAAAATTAGAGTTACAAAACTTTCCTTTAATGCTGCATTAAATATGGTTGATAATTAAAGTGAGCTTGAAAGAGACATGAATGTACACGATTTGCCTTCAAATTGAAATGCAAACAAGAATTGACTCTACTGGAATGCTGAAGAATGCCAAACTAGCAACAGAATACCACTGGTGAAACTTAAGACATAATTATATATGGATTCAAAGCATTTTGTGCATCTGCTTACACTGCAGTGTTCATGGCCTGTGAGTCTTGGACAAAGTAGTATTTGTCTTGCAACCAGGGCAACTTGATGAGAAATGGGCTACTGGAACAAGACATACCTGGACAAGGGCGGAAAATATGGAGTTGTTGGAATGCTACTATACAGCAATCCCAGAGAGAGGGGATACATGCAGGGATTGTGGAACCAATGGATACTTCAAAACCCACAATCAAGGCTAACGAAGAAGCAGCTGTTAGCCCAGTGTTCCAACATCCGTAATCGAAAACTACTATCACAACTAGAGATTGATGAAATACTACAACGATGCTATGGCAAGGGGGAGCCAGGATGACAGGTCAGCGGGGGGATGTCACCATCACCCCCACAATCCGAGAGTGGGTACCAAGCCCCAACAGATACCAACGGCCTCAATACAAGAGCTGCTGACCTGAGAAGGAAGATCGTGAACCAACTAGAAACCTGGAGCCCCCGGCAAATACCGAAGTTGAGTTGCCAAGTACCTTCAGAAGATCTGCTAGTGGATGTGAATGCTGCACTAAGGACAATCCCTACAGGAACCATCACAGACACCAATAAGCTGATACACAGTACAGCCACAGTAATCCTTGAGATGCTTGGGTACAAGATGGGCTCGGGACATAACAAGCAGTACCTGCCATGGAAGAGACGGTTAGAGGCCAAGATAAGGGCAACACGGAGAGAAGTTAGCCAGCTTGCAGAGCTGCAGAGAGGGAACATGGTGAATAAAGGGACACCCAGGAAGTACAACAAGCTCTCCATACCTGAGGCACTCGAAACTGCCAAACAAAGACTAACAGCTCTGGCCACCCAGTTGAGGAGATACACCAAGGAGATAGAGGCCAGGAGAATAAACTAGATGTTCTCCACTGAACCAGCCAAGGTGTATTGTCAGTGGCAGGGAAACAACAACCGGTCAGGCCCACCAAGAGCTGAGATGGAATCTCTGTACTGGAAGGACATATGGGAAAGAGAAGCATCACACAACACCGATGCCCTATGGTTAGCAGACCTAAGAGCTGACCACAGCAACCTCCCAGAACAAGAACCAGTAACCATCTCAATGGCAGACATCCAAGAAAGAGTGTCAAAGATGAAGAGCTGGACAGCAGGGGCCCTGATATGATCCATGCATACTGGCTGAAGAAGCTAACTGCACTCCATGAACGCCTAGCAGCACAGATGAACCAGCTGGACCCCCAGAAGGGACCCATCCCATCCAACTACCGCCAATAACCTGTCTCTGCATAACATGGAAGGCCCTGTCAGGCATCATTGCGGCTAAGATGAGTAAGCATGTGGCTCAATACATGAGCAGGGCTCAGAAAGGAATTGGCAGTAACACCAGAGGAGCCAAGCACCAGCTACTGGTCTATGCAGTCGCCCAAGACTGTAAGAACAGACACACCAACCTGTGCACTGCCTGGACTGACTACAAGAAAGCCTATGACTCGATGCCACACACATGGATACTGGAATGTCTGGAACTGTATAAGATCAAAAGGGACCTAAGTGCCTTCATCCAGAACTCGATGGGAATGTGGAAGACAACCCCAGAGGCCAACTCAATGCCGATTGCCCAGGTCAACATCAAGTGCAGCATATACCAAGGAGATAGAGGCCAGGAGAATAAACTAGATGTTCTCCACTGAACCAGCCAAGGTGTATTGTCAGTGGCAGGGAAACAACAACCGGTCAGGCCCACCAAGAGCTGAGATGGAATCTCTGTACTGGAAGGACATATGGGAAAGAGAAGCATCACACAACACCGATGCCCTATGGTTAGCAGACCTAAGAGCTGACCACAGCAACCTCCCAGAACAAGAACCAGTAACCATCTCAATGGCAGACATCCAAGAAAGAGTGTCAAAGATGAAGAGCTGGACAGCAGGGGCCCTGATATGATCCATGCATACTGGCTGAAGAAGCTAACTGCACTCCATGAACGCCTAGCAGCACAGATGAACCAGCTGGACCCCCAGAAGGGACCCATCCCATCCAACTACCGGCCAATAACCTGTCTCTGCATAACATGGAAGGCCCTGTCAGGCATCATTGCGGCTAAGATGAGTAAGCATGTGGCTCAATACATGAGCAGGGCTCAGAAAGGAATTGGCAGTAACACCAGAGGAGCCAAGCACCAGCTACTGGTCTATGCAGTCGCCCAAGACTGTAAGAACAGACACACCAACCTGTGCACTGCCTGGACTGACTACAAGAAAGCCTATGACTCGATGCCACACACATGGATACTGGAATGTCTGGAACTGTATAAGATCAAAAGGGACCTAAGTGCCTTCATCCAGAACTCGATGGGAATGTGGAAGACAACCCCAGAGGCCAACTCAATGCCGATTGCCCAGGTCAACATCAAGTGCAGCATATACCAAGGAGATGCGCTATCACCACTGCTATTCTGCATAGGCGTTAACCCCCTCAGTCAGATCACCACAAAGAGTGGCTACGGGTACCAATTCCGAAGTGGGGCAACAATCAGCCATCTGCTCTACATGGATGACATCAAGCTGTATGCCAGGAATGAGCGAGAAATCGACTCACTGATCCACACCACCAGAATCTACAGCAAGGACATAGGGATGTCATTCGAATTGGACAAGTGTGGCTGTATGGTCTCAAAGAGAGGCAAGATGATCAGAACTGAAGGGGCTGACCTAGCAGAAGGCAACATAGGTGATATCCAAGACAGCTACAAGTACCTTGGTATCCCACAGGCTAATGGAAACCATGAGAAGGCCACAAGGAAATCAACCACAGCCAAATACCTCCAGAGAGTAAGGCAAGTCCTGAAAAGTCAGCTGAATGGTAAGAACAAGGTCTGAGCCATCGACATGTATGCACTACCAGTCATCAGATACCCCGCTGGCATCGTAAGCTGGCCAAAGGAGGAGATAGAAGCCACAGATATCAAGACAAGAAAGCTCCTCACCATGCACAGAGGGTTTCACCATAAGTCCAGCACCCTGAGACTGTACACTAAACGGAAAGAGGGAGGCCGAGGACTAGTGAGCGTCAAGGCCACGGTCCAGGATGAAACATCGAAAATCCAAGAATACATCAAGAAAATGGCCCCAAAGGATGAGCTGCTAAGTGAATGTCTCAGACAGCAGAGACCCAACGAGAGTGCAGAGGAGGAGGAGCAGACAACCTGGAAGGACAAGCCCCTACATGGCATGTACCACCGTCAAATTGAAGAAGTGGCTGACATCAAGAAAACCTACCAGTGGCTGGAAAACGCTGGGCTGACAGACAGCACAGAAGCACTGATCATGGCAGCACAAGAACAGGCCCTAAGCACAAGGGCCATAGAGGCCAGGATATACCAGAGTGGATCTGACCCAAGGTGCATGCTGTGCAAAGGTGCCCCTGAGACAGTCCAGCACATAGTAGCAGGGTGTAAGATGCTAGCTGGATCAGCGTACATGGAGAGGCACAACAAAGTGGCTGGGATAGTATACAGGAACATCTGTAACCAGTATGGAATAGAAGTGCCCAAATCTCAACGGGCCGTACCACAGAAGGTGGCTGAGAACAACAAGGCCAAATTTCTGTGGGACTTCAGCTTCAAGACTGACAAACAGCTCCTGGCTAACCAACCGGACATAGTGGTGGTGGACGAAGAGCAGAAGAAAGTAGTGGCAATAGATGTGGCGATACCAGCTGACGTCAACATCGGAAAGAAGAAACACGAAAAGGTTGAGCAGCACCAAGGATTGAAAGAGCAGCTGGAACGGATGTGGAAGGTTAAGGCTAGCGTGGTCCCCGTGGTAGTGGGAGCACTTGGGGCAGTAACCCCCAAACTAGGAGAGCGCAGTCCTAGTAACAGTGAAGATACTGCACAGAACCCTCAAACTCCCAGGCCTCTGGTAGAGGACCCAAGCTTGAGGATGACACCGATACCACCTCACGAGGGTGAGAGGGACTTTTTTTTTCATACACATATATACATACATATACACATATATACATACATACACACATATATACATACATATATATATATATACATATATATACATACATACACATATATATACATACACATACATACATATATCTAAATATATATCCATACACATATACACATATATATACATATATTTATACATATATACACACATGTATATATGTGTATATGTATATATATATATATATATATATATATATATATATATATATATATATATATATGTATACACACATATATACATATATACAGATACATATATACATATATAGGATGACACATATATACTATATATATATATATATATATATATATATATATATATATACATGTATATATATATATATATATATATATATATATATATATATATATATACATACATATACATGATTTCTAACCAGAAGTGTTCAAAAAAACAAAGTTTCACGTAGAAACACTGAAAAATGTAACCATATGGGGGAGAGGATAGTTTTCTTAGAGTTTCAGTTGATGTTCTATCAAAACCCTACATTTGACTCACATTTGCTCAAGAAAAAAGCTAATTCTTAAGTACCAATTTTTTTAAAGCTGTCCTTAGACAGCTAAAACAAGAAACAAGCTGAAACAAGAGGCTTGTTGAAACTTCTTCCTAAAAAGATTTTTCAACAAATAACAAAAGGGAATTTTTCCTTACAATGACAGGAACACCTGACAGTGAATGATCCAAATGTTACATTGCTATAAATGCCGTTGGATGCTGTTAAATGTTGACAGTTATCCACGTGGTAACTTGTGGTGACCATGTGGTGACATGCATGCTATCCTCATATATGTCACATGGTCTTTTCTGTCGCCTCCTGATATGGGGATGGAATGCCCTCCAGAGCAACTGGGGTGACCTGGATCCTCTGTTTGCTGATATTCATGGTTCAAATCGTTGCTTGTTACCACTTACAAGGTAGTAACTGGCAGACTTGTAGATAATCAGTCCGATTTCCCTCATGTGAGGTTGGTGGTCTGTACAACTTCTAAATCAGTTGCTAATTGCTGGCTGAGATGACCTATCGATGCCCACATGAGTTGGTGCTTGCAGGCAGCTAGGGAGATCCACAAGAAGGACCTGGTGAGCAAGTCAGCAAGTCCCCTGTCTTTGGTCCAAACCATCTCCGGACACCGTAACCTTCACAAAGAGAAGAGAACTATCCCTTAGTTCAATGAAGCATTACTTCATTGCATGCCTCACAGCACCTAGCTCCACCGTTATAGATTCAAGGATCTAAACCCAACACCCGAACATCACCCAAACACTTTGAACAGTGTTTGCTGATCTTTGAGGACCGACTGACCCATATCCAACTGCATTTCACATGGAACCCTTCTCCACTTCAGTGTTCAAGCTTCTTTTTTATAG
Organism: Istiophorus platypterus; assembly: GCA_016859345.1. Classification (NCBI taxonomy): domain Eukaryota; kingdom Metazoa; phylum Chordata; class Actinopteri; order Istiophoriformes; family Istiophoridae; genus Istiophorus; species Istiophorus platypterus. Next base: position 27,334,683 of record CM029116.1, read on the forward strand.
TATTTGCTACTCCACCCGGGCCTACACCCAAGGCTTCCATGCTTACTGCAGTGGCCCTCATAGCGGTTGTGTGTGGTCCTCAAGGAAAGAGTGCATAAGAATGACATTTCTGCCACCTGGAGTCACATTTGGCTTTTACACAGACAGCCAAATCCCTAACTAAATATTAGTACATTCAAAGAATCACATTGTGTTGACATGTTAAACTACATGAGAAGAAACTAAAGTTTAAATTCTCAGTTATTGTGATGAAACTATGGAAACACGTGTCATTACATAAAGTTTGAAAGGCTGTATATGGCTAAACTTATATACAAAGCCACAATCTCCCCCACAGCAGCCAGATTCACAAAATGTATTAATTTATTTTATTTTTATGAGTTTTTGTTTTGTCCACAGCAGTTCCCTTTACCTGGAAGAAATATTGACCATCAAACTCAAAGTCATTACACATCAAGTTAATTCAAGAGATCCAGCAAGCTAGCCAGCTATCTGCACTGCCTTCATGCCCATCTACGTTTCCGAGTATCTGTAAGCGTACAGGCTTACTACATCCATTGAAAACAGCAGACATGGGTCCAACAGCCCCAGGGCCTTCACCTTATAGTTATGAAGTCACTGATGTCTTAAAAATAACCTGTGGTACTGGGATGAAAGAGGGTAGAGGAAATGGTCAGTCAATTTGGTCGTATTGTAGGACTTGCTGCAAATGTTGATGACTATTGGATGACCTTTTGGGACCTTGAAGGGGTCCATCCATGATTCCATAGGCTTGTGAATCTTTGGAGGGAGAATGAGTTATCTTCCGAAAGATAAGAGATGACGATGAAAGATATCTTCCCCTTGGATACACAGCCTGTGCCCGGGACAGGTACTGTGCACTGACCAAGTGGTCTATGATGTCATTAATCCAGACCACATTCTGTGTGTGCATGGGTTGCATAGACAGTGGTAGAAGTCTGGGCCCTGAAGTTGTCAGTGGGCCTCCTGGATATAATCCCGTCTATCAATTAGCACCTTAGCTCCTGTAATGCTGTTTCCTCTTTACTTGTTAACTATGGCCATTCAGTTCATTGCAGCATGAGAAACAAATCTTTTTTGTCCTTTAAAATAAGGGTCAAGAAGTTTTCATGAAGGTAGTCAGCATCCACTTCCCAGGTAGAGTTCAGATGGAGAGGATGTGAAGTTGGGTCAATAATAGTAGTATGCCCTATTAGGTCACCAATTTCAGCCACCTGTCATATTTTTGAAGTTGTCCAGCTAGAGAACAGTGCTTCTCCTTGAATATAATAGATATGGGGATGAAGGAGAGGTCCTTTTTCAGCAAGTGGAGGTGAGCTTTTTCTGTTCTGTAGAAATGACTGTAAACACTTCAACAACTGGTTTCATGGAGGGCAAAAGTGGCTGTGTCCTTGGTGATGAGTTTCCTGGGGAAAAATGATCAGTTCCTGAGAAAAGTTCCTATGCTGTCCAATTTATTGCACCAGTGATGAGATAGAGAAAGTGATTGTCTTCCATTCAAAATGTCACTTGCCAGGCTTTCTGCCAGTACTTAAAGATTGTGTCCTTGAGATTCTCAGAAGCCTCTACATAATGGTCCTCCAAGATTTGGAAGTGGCATTGACCCAGCTGGTACAACTGCAGCAGGTCTGTTGTATTAGCTGTTGGTCCTACTTGTTAACGACTTACTTGAGCCAACTCTGCAACTGCTCAAACCATCTGGGGGTGCAGTTATCATTGGTAGACCTCTGGACATGCCACAAGTGATGGTGGGTTTTCAGGAGCTGGAAGGTAACCCTTAACAGTTGGTTGAACTGAAGGCTGGAAGGGCCATTCTTGTATGAGAATGGAACAATGGGAAGGGTTGAGGTTAGGAAGTTAAAATTGTTTCCACTTGGAAGTGGAACTGGGGGGCCAAAGGCAATGCACTGGCATGTGCATGTCATCCACAACTTTCTATTTCCATATCACCCATACACCAAATCCCACCTCGACCTTCCAGCTTATGTAACATGTGACTTTAAAAGTTACCATTCTGGAATGTTAAGTGACACTCCTAGATTGTTGGAATGCTAAAATTCTAGAACTGTAACTGAAGAAAACTGGGTTACAGTTCTGGAATGTTAAGTGACACTCGTAGATGGTTAAGGTTAGGGTTAGAGCAGAAAAGGAAAATTTTAGACTGCGATGTAAAAGCTACAATTTTCACCTTACATTCTAGAACTCCTCTAGAACTCTTCAGGAATGCAAGGTTCCAGAATATAAAAGTACATTTCTAGAATGTTATGTGACGTCGCTTTTAAAGATACCATTCTAGAATGTTAAGTCACACTCCCAGATTGTTGGAACTGTAACACTGAAGAACTCTAACTTAAACTTATTACAGTTAGGAATGTTAGATTACACATTAAGAGTTACAATTCAGCAATGTTAAGTGACATGGATTTTTCATACATTAGGCTCTAAAATATAACTTTACAGTTGTAGAATGTAATGTGAAATGTAGCTTTCAAAGTTGTCACTCTACGAATCTAGAGCTGTAACAACAAGTGTGACTTGTTACAGTTCTAGAATGTTACATCACAGTTGTAGAATATAAAGGTCAGGAATGCTAAGTTACACTCCTAGAATATTCGAATGGCAACATTTTAGAAATGCAAGTGTGACTTGTGACAGTTCCAGAATGTGACAACTCTAAAATGTTTTAGTCTTGGAGTGTTCAAGAAGACAGTTGTAGAATATTGACTGAAATGTTAACAGTCCCAGGATGTTGTCAGTGTTACAATTCTATAATATTAATGCACAGTTCTAGAAGAGTTTTAGAATGTAAGGTAAAAAATTTGAACTTTCCTCTTACATTGTATGAGTGTAGCGGATCAAATTTCACAGTTTTGGAGTGTTATAGTTCCAGGATACTAGGACTGATACTTTAGATACAAGAACTGTAACTTTGAAATCTAAGTTAGGGGGGGGGGGTCTTTTACAATGACTGTTTGGTTAGAAGCCAGCCTTTGACCAGGCCTGCCATTGGGAAGCCTGTGGCTTCTTTTGATGTCTGCTGGAATAGGGCTATCTCATGGTCAATACAGAGTTCTTCATTTTTTTGGAATTTTGTGAAATACTGGGATATGCACAATAAGGTAGTTATCTTTGGATTGGATGGTTATCAGGGATGGTTTTTCATTGGCTGGCTAAATGTAAATGTACCATGGGAATATAAGAATTTCTGAAACGAGTGTAGCTTGTTTGAACTAAAACCAAAATCTAAAATCCATTGTTTGAAAAATACTTCACAACTTACTCTGGACCAGGCCTGAAAGGGAGCCCAAGGGTTGGAGAGGGGATTTGGTGTATGTGTAGCATTGGAATGAAAAGCTGTGGAGGACATGTGTCGGCCAATGACTTGCCGTTGGCTCCCCAGTTGAACTGCCCAGTTGGGGGATCGAGATCTCTTTAACTTCATAACTGTTGTGCCTCACCAACAGACTTTAGATGAAGAAGGCCTACATGCACACTTAAACCTGGAACTCAGCTAAGACCATGTGTTGCTAGCTGAAAAAAACAAAGAGCTCAGCTGAGCAACCCCAACACATGGACTGACCAGATGAAAAACCCCCAACACATCGCAGCGTCAGCTGACAAGCGGGGTTCCCCCAAAATCCACAGCTCCCATTGGGTGAAATCTGCCACGGTCAGTCCCAAGCTGTGACATCAACTAAGGTTATATTAACACAGAAACTCCTGAAACTCATGCTTCTGGCTTGGACCTTCGCTCAGCTATTCTTTGAAAGTCACGCGTCACGTGTTACCAACGCATTCGCCCACTCAGACGACTCTTCTTCTGCTGACTGACTTGACGCGCGACTGTACTGTGTACCTCTCGTTCGCCATCTTGTTCGCTTCCTCAGGCGCTGCACATACACACACACACACACACACATACACACACACTACACGGTCAGCCACACACACACACACACACACACACACACACACACACACACACACGCACGTACACACACTCATACACACACACACACACACACACCAATACTTGTTTGTGAGCTGTAGTTGGTTGCCAGTAGTTGTAGCATATGATAGGATCTGTTAGACAGAAGTGATATTGATTGGAGATTGATGTTGCTGATGTTAATATATCCTGTCATATTTTAAAGAGAAGGTGCCCTGGTGTTCTTCTGTTCGCATATTGTGATACAAAGCTGGTTGACGGAGTCAGTGCCGACCTCCACTGCTTCTCTGTTCCCTCTAGAAACACCAATATTTCCCAAATATTGGCATTTCTAACTGAACACCCCCTTTGAGACTACATCCAATATTTGGTTATTGGTCCAGGTCTTCCTGGTGGTGCTCCGTTTATTATTAATTTTGATTAATAAGATTAATTATTTTTTTAATAATAATTAATAATTATCTTTGATAATTATTAACCATTGATAATAACCAAATTTCTCTCCTGCACTGCACAACAGTAACCCTAAGCCCTAACCCTTTACTCTAATTCTAACCCTATTTGTCAAACACATTGTGTCCTTACATTATCCTCAAAGTTGTTTTTTTAAGAGCCATGTTTAGTGACATGCAGATTGTGGTGGTCTTTAACCGTAATGCACTGTGCAGAGTTCTATTTGTATTAAGTCTATCCTCACTGATATAGTGTTTGGATGAAATTGTAGAAACAGATGTCCATAACACAGTACACCAGAGTGCAATTCAACAGCCTCCAAACTGACCATTAAGTTGAATCAACACCTCTCTAAAACAGTTTCAACATAAAATTATAAAGAATTATATTCTTGGTGAAGGTAGGATTTTATTGCAATACTGCTGTATTAGAATGTCTTTTTTAGTTGGGTTTAAACTGAGTTAAGGATGATTTGGTATCATTGTTTAATAGCTTACCTTACTTAAGTTTAGTATTATTATATATCCTTCCTATTGTTATCATTAGTTTCATTATTATTCTCAGTTTTATTATACATCTTTATGAGGTACCTGTATCGTGCTTTGTTCTCTTTCTTGTTCCTTACATTTAGCATCACTAAAAAGGCAATAAGACACAGTGCTGGAGATGCTGCAATGCTAAACTGAAACTGAAACACTCATCTTTGGAAATCTTTTTCAAAAATTATAACCTGTTCATATTGCAAAAATACCGATAAAAATACTTAACAGTGCTGTCATAAAGTTGTCAGTATATTCACCTTTATGATTGAAGAATGAGGGTTAAATGATTTCAGACTAAAAATGAGATACAAGCATTTCTTAAACCAAGGGTGAAAATAGTATAAATAGTTGGTTAAAAAATAGGTGTAGGAAAGACACAGTGCTGATTAACATATCAAAACTAGAGTGGAGCAGACAGAAGGCATAGAACCAGCAACCATGAATGGTCCGAATGGTACTGAGGGGCATTAAAATAACACCCACAAAAAGGTCAACAAGAGCAAGAGAAAAAACAAGCACATTGGTTGGATTCTGAAACTGCCTAAATGATCTATTGACACAATGAAAACAAACCCCTTAAATGGTAACCAGTATGCCTAAAGTAAACAACACATAGGGTAACTTTGCTCCCTACACTGAACTTATCCAAAAATCCAAAGACAAATGCCAAAACTGCAACAAAGATACATAGGTCTGTGCAAGGTGGAGATACATACTGGTTCAATTCAATTCAATTCAACTTTATTTATATAGTGCCATATCATAACAAATGTTTTCTCAGGACACTTTTCATATAGAACAGACTTTTTATTGTTATTATGTACAGACATTTCCCCCATGAGCAAGAATTTGGCAACAGTGGCAATGAAAAACTCCCTTTTAACAGGTAGAAACATTGAACAGATCCTGGCTCATGGTGGTGGTGGGGGGGGGGGGGTCTGCCTCGACCGGCTGGGTTGAGAGTGAAAGAGAGAGAGAGAGAGACGGGGGCAGGAGGGAGGAGGGAGAGCATAGCACAATAACTGGACTAAGATATACTAACAGGGCTGATAATATTACTAATAAAACTAAATGAAATGGTAACAGTAGTACAGTAGTTTTCTTTTATTCTCAGGTCCAAGCACTCTGTCGCAACCACAGCTGCTAACCAGGGGTGATCAGGATTACGACACGATCTGAGGTCAAGTTTCTTAGGTGGAAAAATGATGCAACAGTAGCCTACATTGACCCAAGGTTAGGAAGTCATATGGTCAAAACCCCTGTCATATAATTTCTCTCTAAAATTGCTGCTTTGATGGTAATTTTGTGCAGTCTTTTTGTGACAACTTAATGTAAGTAGTTTAATGTGAGGACACTTATACCATATTTAAAGACTCAGACTCAGGATTTGTACCATATGATGGAATCCAGAAGGGCCAGTTTCACAAATGATGGAGGTAGTCTTGTTTTCCAGGAGAAAATCTCACTGCAAATTGAGTTAAAATAAAATGGACTTCACTTACAGTGTTTTACAAGTTTCTATTGACCGCTCAAAGCACTTTATACTACATGCCAGAGTCAACTATATGCGCATATTCTTACAGAACTTTCTATACACACAGGCACAACTCACACATCTTGTCAAAGTACACTTCGACATGCATACTGGAGGAGCTAGGATCAAACTATTGACCTTGCCGTTAGTGAACGACCAACTGTACTTCCAGAGGCACAGCTGGCTTGGCCCAGGCTTTGTGTGGTGGTGCTGGCCTCACTCAGACCCACCTCAAAACCTGACCGAAATTACTGATATTCTGTTGTTTCTGCCCCGCTGCTTCTGCTTTGCAAAAGGTGATGTCATGGAGCTGAATTGCACAAGCAACCAGGGCTCCTGAACACTGAACACAGGAAGTATGTACTGTGGCTCAGGCAGGATTCTTTTTTTTCATACTTTTTAAAGAGAAATCTTTGGGGCATGGAGGTTGGCATGCCCACTCCTCAATGTGTAAGTGAAGAACGCAACATATCTTCTGCAGCTCCCCATTTTCCACAACCTAGAGATCAAAAATCTGGGCAATTCCCTGTCTTGCAGCTCTCCAATGATGGTAGGAATAAACAGGTTCAGGAACGTTATGGACGCACTGATAATGGTTAACAATTGGTTAACCATTGGTAATGGTTAACAATTGCTTTTATGACAAGATTAGATCAATATTTCATACTTTTTTCCTTTCCTGACAATGATATACACATAATATATATATGTGTGTATATATATATATATATATATATATATATATATATATATATATGTATGTATATATTTCAACTTAGCAATATAAAGTACCTTGGGAAATCCCCTAACACAGTTCTGTTCACTGACACTGTGATTACCATCGATATGTTCTGCTGTGCACTTTTTAAAAGTGCACATTTTCCACATTTAGAACAGCCTAAACAATACTATGTTCCTTATGGGTTATTACACTGCTGTAGTTTAATGGTCACATGTGACTACTGTGGATATGAGTCCACCTTTTCCTTTCTTCCTGATGTGGACTCTCTGGAATTCTTAGTGTCCTCTCCATGATTGATTATCAATGATAATCATTTATAATTATTAAGATTTAGATGGATCTGATTAATCAAGATTAATAATAACTGGACAACACCAGGAAAACCCGGACCAATTACAAAATTTTGGATGCAGCCTCACACAGGGCACCATTTGTTGTGCAGTGCAGGAGCGAGATCTGGCTATTAGCGATAATTACTGATTATCAAAGATAATCATTAATGATTATTAAAATTTAGATGAATCTGATTAATCAAGACTAACAATAACAGGGCACCACCAGGAAAATCCGGACCAATAACCAAATATTGGATGCAGTCTCAAAGGGGTGTTCGCTCAGAAATGCCTATATTTGGGAAACATTGGTAATTCTATAGAGAACAGAGAAGGAGTGGAGGTCGGCACTGACTCACTCAACCAGCTTTGTATCACAATATACGTACAGAAAAACACCAGGGCAACTTCTCTTTAAAATATGACAGGATATATTAACATCAGTAGCATCAATTTCCAATCCATATCACTTCTGTCTAACAGATCCTATCATACACCACTACTACTGACTACCAACTACAAATGACAAATAAGTATTGGCGTGTGTGCGTGCCCCTGAGGGAAGGCGGAGCAAGATGGCGGATGTGACTCATTACGGTCACGTAATGTGAGGGTTGGCCGGAAGGAAGTCTGTAGAGGGTAATGGCAGCTCACCAGTAACATGTGACTTCAACAAAGGAGAACAGCTGAGCTGGTGGTTCAAACTTCCCTAAGCTCAGGTGTTCTTATAAGAATGTGTGTGTTTTTGTTAGTAATGAAAGAAATAAAGAGGTAGAAGTGTTCAGCAGCAGAAACGCCAGCGTTCTGGCATTTCTGTGTTATGCAGAAACTCACTCGGTTCAGCTGATGAGCAGCGTGAGTCTGGATCTTTAACTAACACAGCAAGTACTGGTCTCAATCGCAAGTGCAGAGCAGGACAGAATTTATCCGCTGCAGACGGATAAATTATAGATCATTCAAGTATAGTCATAAATGAATAAATAACAGCAGCACAACAATGCTCTCATGATATTGCAACAGCTTAACACACACTAATTGCTAACATCTGCCCAGAGCTATAAGCCTCTTATGCTTTTGCAGGTGAAGGGGTGTGTTTAGTTCGTCCTCGGTGTCCTTTGTGCAGGCGAGGTAGTGTTGGTTAGTGGCTACCAGTGGCTGACGTATCTTCTCGGTGAGATGGCTGGTCTTCAGCGAGGCGACGGAATTCTGGCTCACAGCGGGGAATTAGTTCATTGACTTTGAAAGAAGCAAGGTCTGTGTTCCTTTGTCTTCTTCTTGAAAGGTTAGGACACATTAGCTATTAGGTTTCACATCCGCGGGCATCCGGGCGAGAGGGTTGATCCGTGGTCTCGAACTGGGCTAAACTATGTTTTCTCAACACACAGTGGGGAGAGCAGAGATCAGCTCGACCAGAGAGGGAAAACCCATAGCCCTAATAGTAAATTATGTACACAGGAACTCCTAACTATGACTAGAGTGTTCACCACATGGGATGGGGTCTTATCTTAGGAGCAATAATTGTTGCAAGAGTTGCCACTTCTATCGGCGAGGAGTTCGTTAGTCATAGCAAAGGTCGAAACCAGAAGTGTGAGTTTAAGGAGTTTCTGTGTTAATATAACTTTGGTTGATGTCACGGTTTGGGGTTGACTGTGATGGATTTCACCCAACAGGAGCCTTGGATTTTGGGGGAATGCCGCTGGTCAGCTGACGTGTGTTGGGGGTTGCTCAGCTGAGTTCTTTGTCTTCCTCAGGTAGCAACACATGGTCTTAGCTGGATTCCAGATCTTGGTTTGCATGTAGGCTTCTTTGTCTACAGTCTGTTGATGAGGCACAACAGTTATCACTTGTAAGTGTCAATATCTGGGAGATATCAGCACTTATAAATGAAACAGTCAAGGACTGAATCGGAGAACCAACCATTGCCATCCAGCTGTTAACATAGGGATGTATACACAAATAACCATAAACACTGATTGCTTAAAGTACAATAGTATTTATCAACAATAGCAATATTAATCAAAAATCAATATTACCCTTATTAAGAAACATCTGTTATACAACTACAGCTAGAACAACAGGCAACTATGAGAATGAAGGCAAACTGGCCGATATGTAGGGTAATTGGTGTGTGTATGTATTTTAATGGGAATGTGTGACATTATTTGTCTGTGTGTGAGTGTGTGCGTGTGTGTGTGTGTGTGCATGTGTGTGTAGAGAGAGGGGGGGTGCTGTCAATTGCCAGATTTGAACATATAAAATGAAAGACAAATGGGGTGACGTGATCTAACATTAATTAAAAGATGGTGTTGTGGCAAACTGGCTTATGTTATCTTCCTATCCTATGCACCAAATTTGTTTAGGTTACTAAAAGAGAGAGAGAGAGAGAGAGAAGCATGCAAAGCAAGCAAAAAAGATCCTAGACACAAAATATTATCCTATCTTACCACAAAGTAGAACAGCAAGTAAACTATTGTTTGTCAGTCTCTTCCAGTGAGAGGCCAGAGTTTAAATTCAAGCCAAACTTCACATTTAGGTGATTTGTCAGTGTTTTAACCCGTGGTTGTTACAATTTCAATGAAAAGTCTTAGTCAGGCCTCTGGCCTTCATGTAGGACTTCTATTGTTCCAAGCACATGATGTGAGATCCCAACATATGCTACACGTGGAGGGGCTCTGGCTGGCCAGCGAGCAAGTTTCAAACCCGAAGTGACAGTAGTAACCACTGCAACACTATGCTACCCGACTAAGATTCAAGGATACTGCGTAGGTAAAGTCCATCATGCTTTACAGGCATGAACCGAAGGCGCACCTGGCAATGTCAAAAGTATTCCATATGGTCTTGTTGCAGTGTTTCATCAAAATTTTTTTTAACTCAACATAAAAGTTTGCTGCAATATTCCACAAATAAAGGAGTGGTACTACATGAAAAATACTGAAAATAAATACCATTTAAGAATAACAGAATTATTATCAAACACATGATGGAAGAAAAGAATCTGGAAAAATAAAATTGTGGCCAAAGGACTTTGCATCATACCTACAAGCTGTATATGAAAAGTGCACTGAGAAAATTCCTGTTATGATTTTGCACTATATTAGTAAAAAGGAATTTGATTTATTTTAATTTTAATGCCCATGAATACATAGGTCAGTGTGTTAAGAATTGCTTGTGTTGGTTCATGGATGGGTCGAAACACACCCACATTTTGACGTAAATCACAGGCAATGCTGCAGGGCAAAAATTAATTATCAAATTCGCCAGTTCCATTGTGTACCAAACATATTTTATATCGGGTGTCAGCCCAACAGCCTTTTTCAGTGTAAATAGTAAAAACACATGAAAAAGGTGTTATTCAGATCATACCCTGTAGTAATATTGCAGTTACGCAATTATCATTGAACATAATAAATACATATGTATACAGTTCCAGTAGCATTACAACAAAAATAAAAAAAACAAACAAAATTTACATAAATGAAAAAATTAATGCACAAACTATAATTGAGACACAAATATTGGCAGCCTTTACTAATATTTGGTAAAAAATTTCTTGTAACCATCTAGAAGCTTTTTGCATGTGTCTGCTGGTAGTTTCTGCTGCTCTTCCATTGCTGTGTGTTTAAGCTCTTTTAAGTTTGCAGGAGTCATTTTTGCATTGGCAGATTTCAGCTCTCTCCAGTGGTTTAAATGGGATTTGAGTAAGGACTCATTGCCAGCCAGTTTAAAACAGTCTTTTTACATCTTTTCATTATTTTGTACTGCTGGATGTGTGTTTTGGGTTGTTTTCCTGTTGAAAGATCCAAGGCCTTCAATTCAAATTTAGTTTTCTGAAACTGAATAACACATTTTTCTCTAAATTATCTTGGTAATCTTCTGATTTCATCATTCCTTTAATACGTTTAGTGCCTCCAGTACCAGAGTTAGCTAAGAAGCCTCACAGGCTAATAGAACCTCCACCATGTTTTTCTGTAATTTTGTTGCCTATGACCTAACTGAAGCACTGAATTCCCAGAGAGCTCTGATTTGGTTTCATCTGTCTATAAACCATTATCTCAGACTGAGTGATTGACTGGGGTTACCAACCTGCAAGAATCTCTTCAAAACTTTGTTTGCTCTTGTTATGTCCTTTTACTTGTATAGCCTTCATTTTTCTTTACTGATTTGCTCTGCACCTGTACTTATCAACTATTTAAGAATTACACCAATTACTGGTCTAGTGAGCCAACTTAGGAGTAAAATTGTGAAAGTGAAGAATAGGTATTTATTTAATTTATTATCTAGCTACACTCTGACAACTGAAAGCCTTGCAGTACTTCTTCATGAGTAGCATCCATACCAAACCTTTATGCTTGTTTGGGAATTAGTCTTCTGTGAAATGCTGATTTATGGTATTGTTTGACCCTCCTTTTTATATACTATATTAATCTCAACAGTAAGGCCTAGTGCCTGTTCATATAGAATCAGTGGTAATAAAATTCAAGTTGCTTGAGGACTGCATGTCCATTCACAAACATTTAGTTCACAGTGGGGTCAGAGTGATAGCAACTTTAAAATGTTCTGCTTCTTCTGTTTATTACCTGCAGTGGCATGAAAAATTCCGGGCACCCCATGTCAAAATTTCTGTTACTCTGAGTGGTTAAGTGAGAAGAAGATGAACTTCTTGTGTGGAGAGCACTGTAAAAAATGTTGGGTGCACAATGAGATTTTAGTCCTCTGAACTTTACCAAGCTCTCAGACCTTAATTTGCTGGTTAGGGCTATGGCTTGTTCACATTCACAGTTCAGAAGGTCAGGTGACGCAAATTTTAAATTTTTATAAATGCTCTGACTCCTCAGACCTTGTGCCAACAATCAGCAGTCATGGGCTCCTGTAACCAACTGCACAACACTCTGAAAATCAAAATAACTTATGCCTACAAAGCAGGAGAAAGGCTATAAGAAGGGAGCAAAAATGTTTTCAAGTAGCTGTTTCCTCTGTTTGTAAAGTAATTAAGAAATTGCAGTTAACAGGAACAGTGGAGGTCAAGTTGAGGGCTGGAAGACCAAGAAAACTTTCCAAGAGAACTGCTTGTAGGATTTATAGAACGGCAAATCATAAGCACAGTTTGACTGCAAGACCTTAAGAAAGATTTAGAGAGATTTGGAGTGGTGGTGCCCTGTTTGGCTGTGCAGCAACAATGGCACAAATGTGACCTTCATGGAAGAATCATCAGGAAAAAAAAAATTTCAGTGTACACACCACAAACTATGTGTTGGAAGGCTGTATCCTAAACACACCTCAAATACCACAATGGCCTACCTCAAGAGGTTTAAGCTTAAGGTTTTTGCCATGGAGCACAGTCTTTTCACAGTCCCCTGACCTAAAAATCATTGAAAATCTGAAGTTAGACCTCCTGACAGTGCATGCAAGATGGCCCAAGCATCTCACAGAAATAGACGCCTTTGCAAGGAAGTATAGGTGAAAATCCCCCAAAACTTAAATATCAAAGACATTTTTTATCATCATTCCCTTTGGAAATCAATTCATCTTTTATTCACTCAAATATTCATATTAACAGAAATTTTGAACGTGGTGTCCAAACTATTTATGCCATTGTATGTCTTCTGTGTCCTCGTATGCCTGCTTATCTTAATTCATAGCCTTGGTGATTTGGCCTCACACGTACCTCCTTCTTGTTTGTCTTTATAGACTGATCAAGTACAAGTCATTTTAATCCTTGTCAGGTGTGGTCTGTTCAACCTCATGACCACACCCAACTGGGTGAAGGGAACTCCACAAAACTTTTTTTGTCACTTTTCAAATAAATCAGTCTTGTTGGCATGAAATATGTATACTGGTAATTCCTCCAACAAAACATCTATTGTGTGTAAAAACTGATTTTACTATTCAAAATGAGCTGTTCTTTAAATATCTGCTTGGATTTGAAAGTTATGTTCAATTAAATTGCCTATCCCTAACTGAAACCCCAATCCCAGACACTTAGCTACTGGCAGTGTTAGCATTACCAAGTCTGATAAATGCTGGTAGAAAAATGGCTCATGGCTTGTTAGCTCTGGCCATTAGCTCTATATCTCTTTCTTTGTTACACTGTCTGTGGTCGGTCAGCACCCCATGTCCCCTGACTCTCCACCTTCCACACTATGAGCCCATGTCTCTTTTAGTCGTTGCTGACTCACTGTCTGATTTTTAAAAAATACTAGAGTTTTAGCAAAATTTGAGGATATAGTTGCCTTTTAACTTTACTGCAGTCCTCCAACCCCACCCTAACCCATTCAACACTCATGAATACTAATCACACAGTCTCGTGTAGTCCTACAAACCCTGAACGTAAATATTGTAGTGGGAGGTGGTGATTACCATAAATTTCCTTGTGAAGTTCCTCACTGGTATGCATGCCATTATGTATGTCTGCTCTATCTCAAATAGTGGAGTTAAGGTGAAAAGAATGGTTGTGAATATGAATATATATATATATATTCCACACTGGAAGAAAAATAAACAACTCAAATAGTAAAATCTCCAAATTAAACTCAGCAAGTCATACACATCTCTGATTAATGTTTTTTATGAACAATAATTTACATCTTACAAAATGGAATAATTATTTAGTAATTAATACTTTAAACATCAAATGTTTGCATTGCTGTACACATACTGTATTTAAAAACACACACACTTTACAGTCATGCTGATCCATAGCTGTTCATAGTGTTGATGCATTTTATACATTTACAATATATTGCAGTTTTTGGCATTCCTTTGCTATTACATTTGCTATTATGGTGTGCTTTTGTAAACTGACAATTTTAAAGTGATATTCTACGACAATCTATCTTTATCTTAGAAGATGGCTGTTGGGGTGTAGTTGTTCTTTGATAGAGCAGAGGCTGTGGTCAACTTGGGTAATAGCAGGTAGCTTATGACAGTCAGGGGTACAGTACTAAACAAAATTGGCCTTTGTTGGCTATACAAAAATACCACACAAGTAAAGATTCCACCATTCATCATTTACGCTTAGAAAAGATCCTGAAAATATTTGAACAGGTTTTAAAATGTGAAGACTTTTCTTTAAATGATCTCCTTACTAAAATTGCACCTAGTCTAAGCTCAGTGTGTCTTTTTTATTTATACATATATATTTACTTCTTTAGAGATATTAGGAATGTTTAAGGACTTTATATTTTTCCTTTTGATAATTATGGAATTTTATTTTGTACATGGACATGAATGAAGCTTTTCTAAATGTAGCAAAGGAGCAATGATATGAAGGTTATTAATAGTTAGCACAGTTTTGATACCTTTGTAAACTTTACAGTATAAATACAAAATAATAATTTTGATATTTTAGACTAAAAGTGATTGTGAGGTTTTCAGGATATTCTCTGTGTTAATATGGAGTCAGGGACCTCCTGTATTTGATTCACAGGTTTGGAGCATACTGGGCTTAATTATGGATAGCAGAGGAGTGGATCATGCTGAGTGGTCCAGACGTATGTGTCAGGGACATTGTCACAGATACGGGCTGTCATTTGTCTTTTTTGATATCAGGAGGGTGAGTCTTACATAATAGGAGAAAGGGCCTATACACTGGCCACAGTATAGCAGACTTTCCTCCCATACAAATAATTTAAGCTGTAAATGCAGTACACTTGAACATTATTACAATCATAACCTCATTTCAAGATGGATCTTGCATGATATAAGTTTATAAACCTTCAAATAAGTCAACTAATAGTTGTGGGCGCTATTACCTTACCAAGCACATGTCATTATAAAACTATCACATGCGATTGCAATTCCTGATGTCTGTATATGTATACAGCTATTGATTATGAACAAATAAAAGTTAATTTCTTGTTAACTTCAAGCTGACTTCAAGCTACTGACTACTCTGGATGTAGTAAGTGTATTATACTCTAAAGATACATTTTTTTTGGGGGGGGGGTATCACTTTAGCAGACTAACTTATATGAATATTCAGAGACACAGACTTTTTAAATAATCCTTGGTGATTTTCATTCAATACTATTCTATATATTTATTTTATTAGACACCCATATGATGGCCCTGAAAGTAAAATGTAATGTACGCATGCAAATAGACAAAAAACCAGCAAATGAGGAAAACATTTTGAACTTAACCAAAGATGTGCAGCATGTAAGAAAAATGCAGCAAAGAGACAACACAGACAAATATATGAATACACTGTATTATCAGAAAACAACTAAATACAAAAACGCTGGAATGAAAAGTTCCACAGAACTGCAGAAGTTGCTAAAAAAAACCTGTTTTCAGGGGACACTAAAAACTGATGAAACACCTGAGGGCAAGCTATATGTTGCTATGTCAAAGATCAAGTCCATGGTGTTGTCAGTGGTGTTGGAAAATGAGTTAACAAATGTAAGTTTTAATTTGAGTTTCTGCTTGCATGATTCAAATATTATTTCACATATTTGATGTTACCTAGTGTTAACCTTTTCACATTATTTGCTTTTCAAATAATGTCTTGTAATTTTTGAAACATGCTAACACAATATTAAAAAATAAAGAAACTAACATTTTTACCTCATTTCCGTTAGCTGAATGAGGTCATGTTTTTTCTTTTTAAACTAGTTTCCATCATTTTCCCGGTCTGCATTTGGCTGTGTTTTATTCTATGTGATTTGCATTTCCTGACTTTGTATCATTATTCTGAATGATGTACACGTTGCCAAATTGATCAAGATCTTTTTTTCATTTGGTTTTTATTTTGTCTACTTGCTTTCTTAAGTTGCAGTGCATTGAGCTTTCAGGGCCACCATACACTTGAATGTTTGTGTTTTGGGTGTGGGGTATAATTCAGTGCTGAACGATATTCTACAATGAAATTAAATAGATAAAAGCTTTGAAACTTCCCCATGCAGTTGAGGGATGTACACAGTACCTTTAGATTGTAAGGGTTCTTGCCATTCCCACACAAAGGTCCAAATCAAACAGAGCTTTACTCTGTACATTACATACCACAGTGTGTAGGCTTATACAATACACTTTCACTACATAAGAGACATGCAGCATCACTTGTACAAGGTTATTGACTCAAGCACTTTGTCTTGGATCACTGGGCTGAAACCATGGATTTCTAAAACCATTGACTGCTAAATGATAATCAGAGGGACAAGATGTAATTGTATGGTAATCAAATCACATGTATCCTGATTTTTTCTTTTTTTAGTGCGTATGATCCTGAATGGTGAAATTTATCGCTGTTCCTGATTTCTCTTTACTTCACTGCTCTCTGCCATTTGATCAATCCGAGGACCGGAGAAGTTGGAGACCTTTGGGGTGCGTCTCCCTGCCCTTAAACCAACTCTGGCTCCAGGTTGAGGGCGTCCTCCACCCTCCTGGGCTTGCTGGATTCTAAAGGCCTCTCTCAGATTCTGAGCTCGAACCTCCTTGCTCTGGATCTCCTCTACTACTCGACTAGGGAACCAACCCCTTTCACCATCATGGAGCCTTTCACCCATCATCCAGCCTGAAACACAGAAGACACAAAAAGACCAGAGGTGACATAAAGATGGAAAAAGAAAATTAGAGAAAAACAAAATATTTCAACTTGAAAATTTTAATTCTTCATTTCTTTACTTATTTGACAAGCAACAACCTCAAAGGTTTTATATGAGCAGATATATGCTGTTACACACCATCATCTGTTCTCTCTAGGAGGTTCAAAACATCAGCCATTTCAATGGAGAGTTCATCCGGCTCCTGAGATGAGTATGACTGAATACACTGCACCTGTGGAGAGTCTAAAGGTCATAGACAGTTTGAGTTCATATCTCCATGGCTGCATGTTGAGGACTGCACTCCATGTAGATATGATATTGTCTCACCTGGTTGGTGGGCACTAGTAGACATAAAACGTGTACGCCGGTTAGGAGTGAGAGCACACATCCATCGAAGCTTGTCACTCCTGTCCAGAGGGTGCCATTGATTAGCAACCAGTTTGAGATAAAATAATTTTCCTTTTTACAGTCTCAGTGTTTAACTGGTATGTTCAGCATTCTTAAAATACAGTGAACAATTTGGAAAAATCCACACTCTAATACAGACATATTTTATAATTTTTCTTTATGTCAATAAATACCATGAAGACACCAAAACCAACAAGGAAGTGGGCCTGTTAATAAGTTTTGTCTGTCTTCCCATATCCTGACCTACTTTATCTTATTCTTCTGTTACATAGTGCCCCACTGTTGTCCAAAAAGTACTAAAACACATCAATGACACGTAAATGACAATTTAATACATTAACAAACATTATTTAAAACTAAACTACTATATTTCTGTTCTGTAGTTTGTTTTGACAAAGCTCAAATTTACTACTTCTGGAAATACTCATTAGTAACAAATGTACCAAACCTATTCCTTGTTGTTTCCTTTGCCATCTTGATTTTATTTGTATCTAACTGGACTGCCTAATTGTTCAAGGCATTTTTACTTTCTTGAGAAAAGTCAAGATAAACTCCAATGACTTTAATTTGTTATTTGATATTTGCTGTACAATGCTTTGTGCAGAGTATCACATGCTTACCTACATATTGATATAGAAGAAATGCAGTTGTAAATAAAGATTCCTGTAAGTGGTAAGTGATTAATCCCAGAGTGTTATTATAATTTTTCATATTTTAACAGTGTAAACAAAATGTACTGACATTTTGGTGCAGAGCAGGGATGCACACATTATGAATAGCAACTTGTAGTAAGGGGGTCAGAGTCTAAACTGTAAAAGCCTTATCAAAACAGTGCTCATGTCACTTTTGCCAATTACAAATATGCACCTGCCCTAATTTTACACCTACTTTTCAGAGGTGTAAACTGTCCCTGCAAAATTTGAACCCTTGACCTACAAAAAGGCTTGCTCAGTCTGTTCTACCTGCTACAAAAGTACATTGGACCACACGTGCAAACAACTATGTTTATGTAAAGTTAAACATGGAAGCAACTGTGCCTCTTCTTTTCTCTTGTGTCACACAAAGGTTATGAAGAAATAAGTAATTGTGAGCCATATAAGTAATATTAGACTGCAAATTGACCGCATGTTATGAATATTGAAAAAGAGGCACAGGACAAAAAAAGAAGCATCTTGTAGAGAAATATTACAAGGGGACTGTGTCACACAATTTTTTTTAGGCTTAATGAATTTCCAATATACACAGACTAATAGGAGCACAGCGAAATGCAGTTTTCACAGCTTTGGATTGATTTGACCAGGAAAAAAATCCTGCACTAGCATTGTGACATGCATACATATTACCATGGCTACCAAAATGATTTGCAGACATGTATGCATCCCTTATTATAAGAATGCTTCTTGTACACTGAATTTAATATTAGTTATGCCAACTCTGACTGCCAAAGACCGCCATAGAAATGGGGACACAAAAAATGGAGATCCTGGAAAGAAAGTAACCCCTTGTTGTATGCAAAGCATGATTGTCTTGATGCATTGTCTTGAAGACTTTCTTAATTTCTCAAAAAGTTTGCAATTGGCAGATTACTGGATCAATGGGACTGCAAATAGCCCTGTTCAAAAGCAGTTGCACATTAAGATTTACACACACCATTACAGTATTTCTTATAATTGAGCTGCTAAATTGGAGGGCTCAACAAAAAGAAATGTTTTCAAAGAAAGCGGCAGAACCCAACTTTGATATATTTAAGGATACAACTAGTTTGTTCAGGGTAGCCTATACTGCTACAAAAGCAAAACTAATGGGTGCCCATACTTTATTATCTATGTCAGGTGTGATGTAATGGAGATATGGACAAAGTATTTTTGACATAAGGGAACTTGACCAAGGTGCAGATTCAGAGATACTGTGTGATGCACTGAACAGCTTTTGTACAGCAGGAATGGATGGAGAATTTCTTTGAAAATATTTAATTAGCATAGCCACTCTAAGGCCTGCCAGTCTAACCAGGAGACAGAGTGGACTAATAGCTAGACTGAAGCAAGATTTCCCTCTACTTCAGGCAGTTTGTTGTCTCACTCATTGTTTAGAATTAGAGTTGTGAATGACTTCTTGAAGATGGTGGCAGGCTGTAATCATTTAGAGATTTTCCTCTTGAAACTCTATGGCTTTTACCAACAGTCCTCTAAAATTCTGAAGGTAGAGGAAGTGGCAGTGGAACTGAATATGAAGATTCTGAAAAATTCTGTAAGTCTTTACAATAAGATGGGAGTCGAGCTAATGAAGCTCCAGTACAGAATCATTGAAAATAAATTTATCCTTGTAAATGAGATTTTGTTCGCTACTTTGTCAAACAGTTTCAATACCATTAAAGCTATGCTGTAGGATTAACCACGTTAGCACTTTCAGATGGCTCATGTTCCATTGTAGACAAGGCCAAGTACACTTGTTTATACAAACATTTGATTTCAACTGGATTCCTTGCTGATTTAGTGACAATGAAGGGCATGTTATGTGAACCATAAAGCTTCTGCTTGAAATTAAATCTGACAGGCCCCTGGTTGATGAAAGCTGCCATATTCAACAAAAATCGAGGTTCTCTATGCACTGAAAGACCATGGTGGGAAAACAGAATTGCAAATAAGGCCGGGCATAACCAGTGGCAGGTTTAAAGGGGTTCATTTTACAAAACCTCAACCTAAAAAAAGAAGTCCCAATTCTACCAGTCACTCACTGATAATCTCACAGAGTGTTTTCCCAATAGAGAGCTGGCAACAGTGTTGAAGCGTATGGATCCACACTTACTGGACTTAAATTGGACTTAAATAGGCCTCCTAGCAACAACTTTGACCCTTTCCTGCTAGTCCAGTCTTGGATAAAGAAAGACACAGGAGTCAAGCATCATGGATATCAGGACTCCAACCGCAGCCTGATGAAGAAAACAGACTACTCTGGTCTATTTTGTCTATGTAACGTTAAGAGGAAGGCTTCTACTTTTTACTAGGCTAAATGCTGTTTTTGCCTCCCTGTTTGAGCTTTATGTGTTTTCAGAAAAATAGAAAAACAACAAATTATTGGCCAAGATTTGTGTGACTTTTACTTAGCTGTTGTCTCTAGCCAATGGGACACTATTGCTACCGCTTTTGTTTCAGAACCATGAGTAGTGTTGTTTATTGTGTTTATGGGGTGCATGGCCTTCTGGGTGTAAGATTATAACTTGAGCCCTGAATCCATATCGCTGCTTGTATTTATGAGATCTCCCTCACACAGCAGAGCCTTTTCCACTAGATGTAACTGGTGTTACTTTTGCTATAAATGGTCGCTTCATTGAAATAAGTGTCTCAGACTGAACTGTCATAAAATACAGTGGCTGGTCCATTTTTTTCACAATTGAACACTTCCTGAGTTTTCTTGAAAGTGGACAGAGACCCATCTATTAATTTTCTCTCATTACCCTTACCTATATTTCAGTCATAGTGGCTCAGGGGCATCCTAAACTTATTCTGCCTCAGATACTCACATACTAGCAGCCTTGAGCATGTAGTTGACTAGACGCTCCTCTTGGTTCTCCAGCAACTTAAGATTAAAGACACTGGCCAGCATCTGGCCCTGGTCTTCAAGATCTTCAGTCCTCAACATGGCCCGCGTGCATGAGTCAAGAACCTGGAACTTGTCCCCACTGCCAACAAATTGGCCTAATTAACATTCCCTGCTTTCAGTGCAACAATTGACTGACTTGTTTTTAAATGTAAACATCCATTCAGTTGCCAGTTCATTAAGTGCACCTAGCTAAAAGTAATGCATTATAATACAAAAGTCCCACAATTATCCTCATACATGAAGTTATTATGTTTATTATAATTGTTTAGAGGGGTTTATCCAATGGTGTGTAATTTTGGAGGTTGCAGTTTGTGGTGGACTTGAATTGTGTTGTACTGATAAGCGATTCGATTACTTTTTTTCTACTCCATTTATATCAGTGAGGGTTGGCTAAGTAACAGGAACACTTCTGTATAATGTACAGTACAGTTAAACAGCAGTTAAAGTACATCCTTCACAACAATCATAGTTGAGTCAACTCCTATCTAAATTTTTTCAACACAAACTGAACATTATAACCTTAATGAAGGATTTATTACAGGACTGTAGTATATTGCACTTGTTTTAGCTAGGTGTACCTAATAAACTGACAGGTCAGGGTAAAATGACAAACATTAAAATTTAAAACAGAAGAATTTCACAGTGAGAATATGTTGCCAAATGCTTACCTAGAGCTGCGCTTGGTAACCAGCAGAAGATTGTTAAAAAGGAACAAGTAGACTGGTTGGTAGAGCTTACGGCTCCGCATAGTCCTGGTGCTCTTAGGTCCAGCCATTAGCTGCACTTCACCCTTCTTCAGCAACCAGCGTGAGTGGGAAATGATAGGAACAGACTACAGGGGTGAACAGAAAGAAATGTGTATAAAGTAAGGATTACTGTAATGTTTCAAAGTGCCAAAAACAAACATGATTTTATAGTAGATATAGAGTAGTTCCTGCACAGTGCCATTCTGTTACTTTAATTTGCATTTAATCACTTTTGACATTTAAAAAAAATCCAGTAGGGACTTGTCTAAATTTAACTGATAGATGTACAATACATTTTTATCTGCAATTTTTTTGTGTGTGTCCTCAGTGACCATCAGTAGGTGTAGAGAACTTGCTTTAAATCACAAAATTAAATAATTTCTGATCAGTTAAATTAGTGCTGGGTCGGTGAGTCAGCTGAGATTTCAGCACCCCCAATTTTAAAACATATTCCTGTGGCTATTTCCCTAAAAGTGAATAGAGTTAGTATGGTTTGTTAAGATTCCATTGCTCTGGCCCTGTTGGAGCTGTTGACCAATGTG
Source organism: Istiophorus platypterus (assembly GCA_016859345.1). NCBI lineage: Eukaryota > Metazoa > Chordata > Actinopteri > Istiophoriformes > Istiophoridae > Istiophorus > Istiophorus platypterus. The sequence goes on from CM029116.1 coordinate 27,357,094, forward strand.
CAAAACAGTTAAATAACAAAGAGCCAATCATATCTTAGTGACAAACTTTTGGGAGGGTATTCAAAAATAAGTCTGCAAAAACCGACAACCAGAAGCCTAAATCACATTTTGTCAGAAGTGATCTTCATGATGGCCACTATTAGATGCCCCCCCCCCCCACACACACACACACACACACACACTCCATGGTCTTGTTTAGACTCTCACAGCACTTGGTTAAGGATAGGGAAAGATCTTCATCTGGTTTAATACAAAAAGTTAACATTAACTACAGACACAATTTGTTTATTTACATTTAACAAAAACCACCATTTTCCCTAACCTTAATAAAAGTGCTTGCAGTTTGTCACATATTTTTCATATCCACCATCTGCACCTATCACCTCCTACTGACTCTGCTGTTATTGAAAAATGTTGTACTTCATTCCCAAAAGCTATGAAGTTTCCTACAAATATATTTACTGTTGCAGTTTTAGCTGTATGGAAACATAATTTCTAGGAGTCATGTTTGGTTCATAATGAATAGTAACATACTGTTTTATATCTAATATTTAATGATACCGTTTTACTTGTGATCAACTTGGGTGACCTGACTTGTCTGTTACAAATAACTATACTAATATGCTAATATTCATATTTCATGCTAACTGAATTAAACTAAATTTAACTGATAGATGTACAATACATTTTTATCTGCAATTTTTTTGTGTGTGTCCTCAGTGACCATCAGTAGGTGTAGAGAACTTGCTTTAAATCACAAAATTAAATAATTTCTGATCAGTTAAATTAGTGCTGGGTCGGTGAGTCAGCTGAGATTTCAGCACCCCCAATTTTAAAACATATTCCTGTGGCTATTTCCCTAAAAGTGAATAGAGTTAGTATGGTTTGTTAAGATTCCATTGCTCTGGCCCTGTTGGAGCTGTTGACCAATGTGCAAAACAGTTAAATAACAAAGAGCCAATCATATCTTAGTGACAAACTTTTGGGAGGGTATTCAAAAATAAGTCTGCAAAAACCGACAACCAGAAGCCTAAATCACATTTTGTCAGAAGTGATCTTCATGATGGCCACTATTAGATGCCCCCCCACACACACACACACACACACACACACACACTCCATGGTCTTGTTTAGACTCTCACAGCACTTGGTTAAGGATAGGGAAAGATCTTCATCTGGTTTAATACAAAAAGTTAACATTAACTACAGACACAATTTGTTTATTTACATTTAACAAAAACCACCATTTTCCCTAACCTTAATAAAAGTGCTTGCAGTTTGTCACATATTTTTCATATCCACCATCTGCACCTATCACCTCCTACTGACTCTGCTGTTATTGAAAAATGTTGTACTTCATTCCCAAAAGCTATGAAGTTTCCTACAAATATATTTACTGTTGCAGTTTTAGCTGTATGGAAACATAATTTCTAGGAGTCATGTTTGGTTCATAATGAATAGTAACATACTGTTTTATATCTAATATTTAATGATACCGTTTTACTTGTGATCAACTTGGGTGACCTGACTTGTCTGTTACAAATAACTATACTAATATGCTAATATTCATATTTCATGCTAACTGAATTAAACTAAATTTAACTGAAATTAATTGAAATTGTGAAATTCCCCATGTTAGTGTCATGGCATTAAGTATACACCATGCAGGATAACTGCCTTTCATGGCAATATACTAAGACAAATATATGGTAATGATTCAAAATACTATTGCTTACAGGCTGAAGAAGTGATGTGAAAAATTTAACTTAGCATGATATCAAAAAAGTGGAACCAAGCAGAACTACAGTATGTGCTTATTAGAATATTTGCATCCCAATTTACTGTCAGCCTCCTTCCAAGGACAGAGCCTAGAAAAACACATTTGGGTGATTCTATGAAAGTTCAAACTTTTGAAAATTACCAGTAGTAACAGGCAACAGATTAGTAACTACTGTTGAGACATTTGGGGAAGTTTCATGATAACACGGTCTAACAAATGATGGTTAACAGAAATTATCTTACTGCAATACTTTCTGTCTTCAAACCTTTAAATAAGCAGAGCTCACAAAAGATTGTGGGAAGCAGATGGCTGCACAGGATAAACCAGGATAAACCAGGATAGTCTAAAATAGAGCAAAAGACAGCCAAATTCTATAGCTACATTTCTCAAAGCTTTGGAAAGGGACAAACATATTTTCTTATCTGATGTATCCAGCCTGAAAGCCAGATTTGTCTCCCCCCAAAATTTAGTCTGTACAAATGCCTTCAATCCTTAGCACCTTTATCTCTTGTACTCCACTTTTAGAAACACATTGTGCTGACAACTTTGTTTATAACTGCATTAGACAGAGAAAAACCTGGGTGCCACATCAAAAATATGATGGGTACAAAGCCCCAAAATCATAATGAAAAAAAACTGTGTCCCCATTGCAGTTGAAATTACATGGGAATAAGACTTTACCTTGGATTTAAACTCCAGTGTTTTCTCAATGCTGATGAGCTCCTCAGTGCGACTCATTTTTCGCACTCCCTCATTACACTCTTTCACAATCTGAGGAAGACAATTACAAACATCAGTCCATTACCTCAAACCTTCATATGATATTGTCAATAAAATGAAGACAAACTTGCTGGAACTAAATTTCTAGAGAACGGTGACTGCAATTGTAAATCATGCCAGGGAGTTTAAGCTTGATGTAATCAGGTCAGAGTTATCTGACTTGTCTGTCAAAGTAAAGGGCAAAATTTTGATTATATAGGTCCACATGATCAATCACATCCAGAAGTGTGCAAAGAAATAATGCATGTATTTTAAAAATGCATGAGATGGCAAAAATCAATAATACTCAGGCGTGGCAGTCACAACAAATCCTTATTTGAGATTCTATGGTATATTTGATGCTTCAACAGAATGTTTTGTTCTTTGTACAAATCTGTCCTTACATCTGTCGTTGATCACCTCTAATGTACTTTAATGTTTATGAGTGTCAGTCTGGGCCAGCAGTAAACTGTACATCCCATTACTTGACCCTCAAATATAAATACGTACTGAATATACCAAGATGCAGTATATTGAATCACTACTGAAGAAGAAGACACACTCAAGCATAGGTAGTTATAAATGAACTGTAAACTGGACATTTTCAATAGTTAAGGCACAGTACAAAATAAGAATAATCATATTATTATGATGACACCATCCTCACAGCTACCTCATTGCATTTCTGAACCCACCTTGGGCCTATTCCCTAGACTGATGCTCACCTGCTCCAGTTGCTGATGTGCTTTTATAGCATTTGCTTCCCTCTCTGAGTTTTCCTCAGCCTTTTTTAGGATATTCTGTAGAGAGAAATAAAGCCAAATAAAAACAACAAAAGCATCAACAGTATATTAGTATATATAAGTATATTCAAACTAAGTTCAGAATCCTGCCATCATTTTACTGAACTGAACTATATTTAGATCTAACACATGTTTGCACACTCACTTGTACGAGCAGCTTGAGCCTTATGATCCTCTGAAAAGGAAGGATGAGGAATGAAGTAAAGGACAAGCCTCTGACATGTGCATGATTCTCCAGTGAAGCCATGGCCTCCCGAAATGCTTGGTTTCCCTCTCTGGACAGACAGTCATATTAAGACAACAGAATTTTTAGTTATGTTGATGTTACATCTACCTATGTGATGTGGTTTCTGCTGATCATCCATGGATAATTATCACATGCGCTGTGTTGATGGCTGATTGATTTCATGTTAGTAAAGCATCCCTTAAGGTCTTCAGTTCAGTGAAGAAAAGTCAACAAGTCCCATGAAAGACCAAAACCAAATACTTTCTGAATTTCCTACTCTGGTTTTGGCTTGGATCCTCAAGCCCACCGGTTCCAGATAAAGATTTAAATCTTTTGTTCGACACTATTCTCAGCAGAAGTTTGATACACATTTTGACATTCCAATGAGTTTTACCAGCAGCAGGATGTGTGTGTGTGGGACTGAGTCAAAATAAACTACAATGTGTGTGTTCATGTTAATTAGGAACATGTAATACAGTGCAACAGTGTGGTTCACTGATGTGTATTTAAATGTACATGTAACCTGAATTCAAATTTTAGAATTGCATTTCTTCCATATCAGATGTACAGTATGTGCGCTTGTGATGTTCTCTGCAAATTGAAGTTAAACAGAAACATGAAATAACAGCTACAGTCATTGTTGCTGATATCTTGGACATTATAATGTAACATCAAAAAGATGATAAATGATTAATTGATAGAACTCACATTAGAACAGAGTTCTGTCTGGGTAAAAGTGCTACAGCATTCAGGATAAAGTTAAATGACCACTGACACAGGAGAATGATGGTTCAAATATAATAAACAGAATGATCAAATTTGTTCCTGATAAATAATTTCAAATTATTTATCATAAAAGTTCATAAATGTGCATTTGATTGTCATTTTACAAAATGCTGTGTAGATTTCAAAAATATCATAATTAGTGAAATTAGCAAACAATCTAAACATTTACCACAAAGTCATGTCTCATGTCCCAATTTATCCCAATTAAGCTATTTCTAGACAAATGAGTGTAAGCCTTATTTGATGTCTGCATTTTCACCAGTTTATGTGTGCAAAATGGCATATACATGTTTTTTGTATATATGTATGAATACATCCATGCATCAACTGGCACCAGGAAGGTATGGGTGTTTCAATTTGATACCAATTAAGAGGAAAGCAGAAAAACCAGGGAACAGGTTGCTATGGCAATACATAAACATGACACACAGTCCAAATTTAGCAGAAGAATTCAGTCATAAACTTTGTTTGAGCCAGAGGAGCTTTTTACAATCTGAACCAAAAATACTATATAGCAGCTTCACCAGTAGAGGTTTGTTTGTGGTGACAGAGTATCAATTCACCTTAAGACTGCTGCCTGCAGTAAACTGTTTACCAGCTCGGTTTGTGTATAGTTCAACTTCTGACTGATACCCTTTTTCTTTTTTCACTTGGAAATATTTCTGAGGAAATTCTTTGGTGAAAAATCAGTCAAATGTTTGAATTTCACCTATAATATTTCATGTTGGTATTCTCTTGACACCGATTAAAGTAATGGCTGCCAATCTCACATTAGAGGTGTACAGTGACACCCTATTTAGACCATTATTTACTTGAGACAGAAAACTGCCAAACTGTTTTAAAACCTGGATTCTGAAACAGGATATAAAGATGATAAAAGTAAAAAAAAAACAAAAAAAACAAAGAAACAAAAAACAACAAAACATAAACACAAAGACCATGGCACTTATTTTACATTAAGAAAAATACTGTATATCATCAGTCATATATTTTAAAAGTAAGATCTGTGATCTAGCAGTGAGGCTCTTTACTAAAATCAGGACACTGACTAGAATCTGCTATTTCATAATACATTTTGTAATTCATTTTAAGATAACTGGCCTTACCATGTTGGTGTATCTAGGTTTGCATCTGAGGACTGATGTGAAAAGATTTTGTGGAAAATTCATACTACAGAAATTGCTACCTCTGTATCGTGCAGGCTTAATGGATGTGAAGTAAGAGAGCAAATCGCCTTTACTTTACAATATGCAGTCTTGAAATAATCTGTCCTGGAATGAATGGCAGTGAAAACCTCTTAAGAATCTACCAGCCTGCATGAGGAAGAAACATATTTTAAAACTGTGAGAGAAAGAACACAGCTCTTCTCCTCCCAAGTATCATAATAATTATTCACTGGATTTTTGCACAATTTTGTCATGTGCTTCTTAAACTGTCATAACTAACATTCTACATTGGAGCTCAGCCACTGATGTGATAGTACATGACCAGTAATTTGGCTTTGTACTTGTAACACCCACACTATGAGTGTGATCATAGCTGCATGATATAATTTAAACCTACAAAACATCTGGACTTTATTAGTGCTGAATCTCCAAAATGTTAGTTCATAAACTAATCACAGGACTTGGGAATCTCAGAACAGACTGCATTTCATATTTCATTTTGAAACAAGCAGCAGGTCTCAGAGGTTTTTAGCAACTGGCAGAAGTCCCATTTAGTGTCTGCCATCTGAGGTACCTGTCCTCTGTGTGCGTGGGAACACAGCACTCTCACACAGGTATGTCTGGTTTATAAAAAGTGACATACGCATTATATTCATAGTCAACCACACCCTACACATCACATTTGTCTTATTTAAAAACAAACCTGTTCTCCTCTGAAAAGTCACAGCATTCACAGACATTCTTTCACACAGTTCCTCTCTCTCCAAGCATGTATTCATAATACAGTAAGTAGTCAAGTTGGCCACAATACTTTTCTAAGCACAGGCCTTGTAATATTTACTGCTTTCAAAAGACAATGGTAATGGCAAGTATGAAAAATCACAATGCATTTTGATATATCACCACTATTTGCTTCAGCAAGAAATGACCACTATACCACTCTACAAATAACTACTAAGTGTATAGATAAACCACATTGTAACAAATGTATCTATAAAAATAGCTACTTACAAAATGCGTCTGTAGCTCTTCTCCTGGTATACCTGGTTAATTACGTATTTGATGAAGACATGGAAGTGTTCTACAGCATGGTAATAAACAATGTCACACACATCGGAAATCAAAATGGACTTCTCGATTCGGTGCTCAAGATCCATCAGGAACCTGAAAATATTAAAAGACCATTATCCAGGGATATTTATTAAAAGCTTGTTTGCTGAACTGTAACTTGGCAGGTGAGATGTATAATTGGACTTCAATTATGAACTGATTTGTGTTAACCTTTTCCTACCTTTCACTGGCTTTCATGACTTCCTCAATGTTGGAAAACAGAAAATGCATGTCGGATTGGCTGAGAGTGTTGATTAAAACAGGGTTACGTAGGAAATGAGTCTCTAAAATTTCCAAACTCTTGTAGTAGGATGCTTCTGAGGTAACAAGCTCAAACATGGCCTAGACAGAAAAGAGAATCATAAGGCCATATTAGTACTGACTGGGGATCCCTACATCCAGTAAGCAGTTAATATGATGAAAGTCTGATAAAGTATGATGTACTGCAGGTACAACTCCCTAAGGCAGATACTCATTTTATTTTTTTCCCAAATTGCCAGATTTAAATATTTAAATATATTCAACATTGGATATATGGAATGTTAACAGGAAGGTCCACTAGACCAAGGTTGTTCATCCTTGGCCAGTGGGAATAGTATGTTTAACAAAATAATCAAAAAGTTCATAGGTCTGCTTACTAGTTTTTTCAACCTATTCTTATAGTCTAATGGTGTTGGCTCTCATGTCATCAGATAGATGCTCCAAGTGGGGAACTTAACATATGTGATGACAGGTTGGTTGTATAAGGGGATGGACTGTAAACCATTCTTTTTTTAAGACTGGATAAACAATGTAAACAGCACCAGCTGTCTGTGAAACCCAGACCAACACTGATCTGATCACAACATCAGCTGAGAGGGTCATTGACCAGGAGTCAGTGGACATTTGGAGAAATATCAAGAATGATTACCTGTTTTAACTGACTTAAGTTACACAGTGTGGTCACATGATGAAAACTGAGCCATCCCTATTTACTCCAGAACACCAGGACATTGCTGAAAGCTTAGACAAGGTATGAAGTGAAATTGTAGTCTTAGATTACATCACTACACATGACCCCCTTTTTTCCAATGAAGCTGATTACCTAGCACATGTTTCAAAAAGGTTCTCACCTTGGTCTTCATTGAACAAAGCATGGAGAGACTTGTGGAATGAAGTTGAGCTAGCACTAGCACTGGGGTCACCTCAGCTGATCAAATGACCCTTGCCCTGCTTATTTTAGATCCCTCTAGAGACTCACATACCACACAAGCATTAGTGTCTTTGTGTGGCCAACCCTGGTTGATTGCACTAACACAAGAATGGCATCTTAAATCTTTGATATGCTCTTGGTGGCTTTTTAAATTGTGTGCATTCATTTCTCAGCTATAATTTACTGGATCATTGTAAACATTCTTGCCTTGTTATTTTATAAATACTTTATTTTATAATCATCCCAGAAAATGCATTATTTTAGAATACATCAGTTTATTAGATACAACTTGCTAAAACCAACACTGTCTGATGCAATGGTTCTGCAATACATCCTAGTTTCAGGGAGGTTATTATTTTCATTTTTTTTTAAATTGTAGCATGTGTTGAATTGTATTCTGCTATTACTGATAAGTGTATAACAGTTTTTTGATCACATTTATTTATATCAGTAGGGGAAATCTAAATACTAGAAAAGCCCTCTCAGTAAAAAGCAACCCAGTTTAACACCATCACAAACTACAGCCTCCCATTTATTACATCATTGGATCAACACCTCTGTAAAACACTTTCAAAAAAGCCTGAATATTATAAAGTCTTCTACTCCCTGATTTTGTTGGCACATGTCAGTATATTTGGCACATTTCCATCACTTTCTGACCAGTGAAATAGTGTGACACCACTGGTAGGACTATGTATAGCACCATCTGCATGCACAAGATACAGAAAAGGGGACCATATCAAAGAAATTCAGCTCTACTAGACATCGAGAACTCCACAACCTACTGAAATAATTTTGTTCAAAAGTCAGAAGCTCTACATACACTGTATGGGTCACGATATGGACACCTGAATTTTCAACTCATATATAATCATATGATTACATATGATTACATATGACTACATATGCCAAATTGATGACCAAAAGTAGGGAAAGGATTTAGTCATTAGAGTCTACTTACTTTTGCCAATATAGTGGATTTATATTTTAATCAAACAGCTTTGTAAGCTTTCCCACTGACCCTACTAGTCAGGTCAAATGATGACGCTGTACCTCTATAAGCACTCATGTAGAATATTAGCTACATAAAAATTCCTGTTAAGATGTAGCAATGTAAAACTTACTCCAGCTCAATAGTGTAAATATTTCACTGGCTAGTTACAAATCACTCTTTATTCAAATACCATTGAAGTGAAAAAAGATATCGCTCAAGTCCTCATTTTGTTTAAATTTTCTTTTTTACTCCAGAAACAGATTGACTCTGATCAGCATGACTTTTTTTTTAGATTTAAATGGTCTGAATTCCTTGCAAGTCTCCAGGACTCTCCCTTGGAAAACCAGAGCTCTTATTAGCACAAAGCCAAGTTACTATATACACTCAAATGTTTGTGGACAATTGGAGTTGTACACCCAACTGTACTTGTCAATGAAACCCAATGAAACCAATCATTTAGCTAAACCTCAAACATGTCTTAAGGATGTTAAGACCTGAATTACATTCTGCTGTTAAACTCAGACAAAACTGAAATGACTGAATTTGACCCCAAACACCTTAGAAACACATTAACTAATGACATACTTAATCTAAATGGCAATGCCCTGGCCTCCAGCAACACTTTTAGGAATCTTCTCTTCCTCTCTAGGAGTTCTCTCTGATCAGGATATGTCCTTAACTCCCACATAAAACAAACCTCAAGGACTGCCTTTTTCAACTACCTAACACTGTAAAAATCAGGCCCAGACACAGAACTGACATGTCATTTCTCTCTGTACCCTGTACCAGCTCTTTGGTCCCTATTTGGTTAATCACATTGCTTTAAAAACTCAAGGTGAACCCATGCTGACTCTACCTACGTGCTTTCTGGGGGAGGCAGCAGCCTGTATGAAGGCTTGAATATTAAGTCAAATAAATTTTGCCCAACATTACAGTGGTCACTACACTAAATGTAGCTAAAAGATAGCCAGTAAGACTCGTACCTTTTTCAACTCTAACTAACTTATCCTTCATTTTCAAACAGAAGCACAGAAAATTTGATTCACAGAAATGAACAAAGCAACAGATAACTGTAGTTTTAAAACCTGGTTTCAATTAGTAAATGATAAACTTGGTATTTTACCTGTCATCACTGTACTTGCAGGCAGGAAGAAAGCAGACATTGCAGTATGCAGTTATATTGCTGTAGCTGTCTTCTTCTAATTTTTCTCTTTAAAGTTGCAACCAACTGCTTTCTTCTCTCCTTCTTTGTCTTTTTCATTACACATACACTGTCTAACCAAAACCCCAAAGAAGAACCACTTCCATGTGTTGTCCACGAATGTATTGCAGAATAAGAACTGGGAAATGGGCTCAAAGATGGTGCTGACCGGCTTGAATGAAATGAGCTACAAAAGCTGTTTAAATTTTTCTTAGGTTTGCTTCTTCGTTGTGTGTACCTCTCCAACATATGCATCAATGTTTCTCCCTGCCCACCCCTCCCACACATTTCCACTCATCCCATTGACCTCATGGTAAAATGACTTTGTGAAAATGAACATCAGTTTTCTAGGCTCTTGGAATATCAAACCTCCAGGGATTTAAAACACATAATAGCAAGGGAAATGCCAACCTTGTTTGCAGTTCAAATTTTCCTGTTATACAGATGTCACATTTATAATGGTTGAATTTGGGGCTGCAAGGGTTTTTTTAAAATGCATTCCATAGGTGGCCACTGGGACAAATTGACAGCAAGACTTTTTTAATATATTCATGCTATTATCAAAACAAAATTTTCTGTGCAAACATCATGATTTATTTTAGCTAGGTGTACCTAACAAACTACATTTAAGTGTCAGTATTGTGATTCAAAGTTACTTATCCACACTGTCCATTCTTAATATTTCTTTTTTTACTCACTACAAGCTAAAAGTCATTCCTACATTTCATCGTGTAGCTTAATCTAAACATTGATTTCTTTAACATTAAATAGTGGAACCTTTGCAGTCATGCTTACTTTTTCAATCCAGTATTCTATAACTAACCTCTTGCATTATGATTTCTTTCTGTGGTAACTTGGTGAGCAGGCCACTGGCCTGCACAGGCTCCAGGTTCTGCCATAAGCTCAGTGAGCGAGCACTGTTCCTCAGCTGCAGCTGTAATGCTCGGAGGGACATAAAACCAGACTCTGCTCCAGTCCCTGGCAAAACACAAGGATAGAGGTTGTCACGCTGCCGCCGGTGCTCGATCTCCTGCTGCTTGGAGGTATCCCGGTATTCCTGGTAGAGGACAGCTGGAAGTTCAAAAGAAAATGAGTCAGGCATTAGACATACATTTCACAAATTTCTTTTCATTTCTTGTAAAGGCCTGGGTTACCACTGTGCCTAAGTGACATTATTAGGAACAGTTTTAGAGAGGTCCTGCCAGACTTCTGGGTTAGTTTCTGTTCCAGTAACCTGTATAAAGTGTCGATTTATGCATTTCAGCAACAAAGAAGTTCACCAACTCAATAATTTTGTATTTCAACTTCCTGTCTACTTCAGAAGAAATTGACATCAGCTGCTTGTGGTCTACCTTTGGCAAATGTCTGTCCTTTCTTAGTGAGAAGAACCATCAGAGCTTAATTAAAATGAGAGACTTTCTCTACAGCAGTCTGACAAACGCCTACTGCTTTCCACATTGAGGAACTAATTAGATAATTTCTCCTGTACTTCACCACGATCAGATGATCTTGTTACTGTTATAATTGTCATTGTAACTGATTCAAATGATTTGATATCTGTATTTTACTATGTGTTAATAACAATATGATAACATAAGTTGTCTGACTGGCTGTAGCGAAATGTGTGTTAATACAAAATTTGTGGACTCATGTGCTTAGTTTCACTATTACAGTGCTGGAATGTAACTGAGTCCATTTACTCATGTACTGTACTTAAGCACAAATTCAAGATATTTGTACTTTACTTGGGTGTTTCCATTTAATGTAATTGTACACTATATATGTCTGAGAGCTTAAGTTACTAGTTACTTTGCAGCTTACAATGCTTCCATATCCTCCGTGTCCACTGTATCTCTAAATGTGTTGATTTCAAGGGTTTGAGATAAATGTAAGGATTAAGTTTCACTCTTTATGGGTTGAGAAAATTCTCCTACTTCTTAACGTACATAAGCTATTTATTGTCAAAAACTTGAAAACAGGCTTTTTTTGAGCTCATGAAAAGTTGAAGTTTTAGAGATACATGGTTCTCAAAGGAATAGTGATGTTACAAACATATGATGCATTGCTGTTGCCTAAACTACCCACTCGCATTTAGAATAGTTAAAATGACCTGAACCTTAAACATCTACAGCAGTAAATTGGATCATAGACATTAATGCAACACTAATATTAACCCAAAAACATCATATGTAATAGTAAAAAACTGGCAAGAACCATTTTATTGCACATTTTGTGCTTTTACTTTTCATACTCTCAGTTCATTTTGCTGATAATTCTTACATACAAATTAATTTTACCTAAGTAAGGTTTTGAATACAGCACAATTACTTAATTAAAGGATCTGAATATATCTTCCACCACTGTACCTTTATATCACATGGGCTTGTTATTGTGAAACACAGCTGATTATCAATAATTCTATTGCTAATAAAACACATTTTACATATCATATATTTTGATGAGATGTTGTATTTTGATTCATTTTTTATCAGCTTTCAGACCAACAAAGCTAATATCAGCTAGTTTAGGAAACATTCATGGCAACTGCAAATAATGTTAATTATTACTCTTGCAAATTTTCACCAAGGAAATGTCAAGAAAAGGTACTGCTGCAACTAATGGTAGGCTTGTTGAGCTGGTTGTAAACCAGTTAGCAGAGTAGGTTCAGTAACTTTGCAAGAAAGGTCAAAAATCATTGTTTTTAATCTGGTATCCATATTGGTATGATCATATATCATGGTTGACTAGTACCCAGTTTTGAAAAATTTCTAGTAGGCTGTTTGAACTGATCAGGACTTTTGACTTGTGTTCATTTTCAGCATTAGCAATCAGATAATAGCCAGCCAAACCATTTTCCTCTAATATTTAACCCCCTTATCACATGACCAAGGTTTCATACATAGATCACATGGTAACAACTGAACATCCTAGATTACTATGAGAAGCAGTTGAAAGATTTAATAAGGCTAATATGTAGAATTTGGTTTCTTTTCTTCATCAAACCCCTGGGAGGTGTAGTTGATATAAGAATGTTTCCAAATAATCATTGAAATTACACTCAGATTTCATTTGAAAAAATACTACCATTTTACCAGGTACCATTTATGTGATGAAAGCCAGTGAAACAGAATCTAGCACAGAAGTGGGCAGGAAAACTCCTACAGTAAGTGCAGAGGTTGGCGAGCACATAGATACTGCCTCGCTCACCAAGTTTCAGGTGGGCTGAAAGTTTGCTGACAAGAACACATGCTTTTTTTCAGGGAAAACTGGCCGTGTTTTCATCAAGAGGGAAAGTGCTCTAAACAACAGGGGTCTGTTGCATAATCTTCCTCAGTCATATACTGCAGATTGTTTTTGGTGGGCGTAGAACTGGACCGAGAATTACATAAGAGAAAATGAAAACATGCATGCATGGTCAAAGAAATGCACAGGTTGGAGATAGAGAAACAGTACAATTCTATAAACCCCAGACAATACTGTAGCTCTTTCTGCCTTTTTGTTTTGAATTATTTGCCTAAGTCCTGCAGGTAAACTGCTGTCTTGAGTAAATTTGGACTAATCCCTGCAAATAACCATTATCCTGTGTGGACATGGAACTACACCCCAGTGAGTAGTCTGTCAACACTACCATACTATCAGCTTAGAGAGGCACTCAACCTTGATAAACGAGTCAGAGATATACTGTAACAGATGCAACTCAGTGGCAGTGCTGAAGCCAGCGTATTGTTGGGTTAAAGGATTGTTTATTAGAAATCTGCGTGTACATGTGTGTTAGCCATATAATATATAATACAGAGCACCAGCTCTGGAGGTGGTAAAAGTGGGTGGAATATATGCACTACCCTCTCCCCTTGACAAGTTTTCCTCACCAGTGTTTTTGATGATGTTGAGGCTGTGGCAGATTGTATTGGAGTTTTCTCCATTGCCCAGCAATCTAAAAAGAAAAAAGAAAAAAAAAAGAAAAAGAAAAAAGGAAGGTCCATGTTTGGGCAGACATGCAGATTGCAGGATATATTCACTGTACACTTCAATTTACAGTTAAAAAATATGCAGAATTACTACTGGTGCATTCAAATACACAGACAAATGACGAATCAATCAATGATGAATTCTTTATCTTTGCTCTGTCAACAACAACACCAACAGTGAACCTTAGCAGAGGGCATACACTATTATTGCATTATTTGATGAGAATATAAAAAATCCATCTACACCTCTTCACATTCACTTTCTAGCCAAACACTCCCTACTAACAAGTCACTAATCATACACTTTGATCTCTCCATCACATAATTTACTATATTTCACAGTGTCTTTGTCATTTTGTTGCTCATCAAGCAAAAGCACTAAAAATAACACTCTTTTTTGAGTATTTGTTTTTTTCATTACTCTGTTTTGTGTTTTATATCTGCTGTTTACTACTATCAGCCAGCCACAATTTATGCTTTATAAAAACAATCCTTTGTTACATGTCTAAATTTCCAATGTAATGTGGTCTGACCTGCAGTTGTCGTTATCCTGGTCTGCATCATCAGAACTGGGTTGCTGTGAGCTCATGGCTATCCCTCTGACCTCCTGCATGTTGCAATCCGCAGCTGTTTGCTCAGACAGCTTTTCTATGTCTCTAATATGAATGCCATGAGTCCGGTAAGTGATCGTCTCAGCTCCAAAATCTCTATGCTGGCTGTTGGAGGCAGCAGATATATCCACGCTCCCTCCTCCCACTCCTCCTCTTCTCTTATCCACAGCATCCCTGTTGTACAGAGCATGTCTGCTGCTGGCCTCACCATTGCTTGGCAACACAGTTCTGGAATGATGGAGCTGTGGTGAAAGCTGAGGGCTACATTTGACAGCAAAAAACATGCTTTAGAATCACATCTACATCAACCATCTTCACTGAAATTAAATTCCTTAAAATACCGAAAGGAATATTCTCTCAACATAGTAAAGACGTGCCTCTGCTGTACAATTCACAGTTGTTTATTTATTTATTTATGTTTATTATTATTCGTTAGACTTGCTATGTCCTAATTCAATGGCTGGAGGCTCAAAAGTCTGTTTTCCTAGTTCAGACCCCTCTAATTTTTCATATTTTTTTATGTTCAAGCTTTGTGTTAAAATTAAAAAAACAATAATACTTTTTCCTCATCAATCTACACTCAATTTCTCATAATAACAAAGTGAAAACGGAGTTTTAGGAATTTTTGCAAATTTATTAAAAAGGAAAAACCAATATATCCGATTAACAAAAATATTCAGACCCCATTATGACACTTAAAATTTAACTCAGGTGGGTCCCATTTCTCTTTATCATCTTTGAGTCCATCTGTGGTAAATGCAATTGATTTGACATAATTTGGAAATACACATGCCTGTCTATATAAGGTCTCACAGCTGACAATGCATATCAGAGCAAAAATTAAGCCAGGAGTTTTAACAAACTTTCTGCAGTGCTTGGAAACAGGATTTTGTCAAAGCATAAATCTGTAGAAGGCTACAAAAAATGTCATCTGCATTGAAGGTGCCCAAGAGCACAGTGGCGTTCAATGGAAGTGCGGAACATCCCAGCTGAGTCCTTTCTTAATGCACTGTATCTATTTTTAGGTGATCAACATATTCAATTTTCTTACCTCCTAGTTTTATGCATACATCAAATGTGTCCTTTGTAGTTGTTGTAAAATCCCATAATCCATAGTGAACCTGTTAAATTGGTCTGTAAAGTACAAACCAAAACCTCTTACAGAAATAACTAGGAAGGATACATGGTTATCAAACTGGTGCCAGATCCATAAAACTCTTTGCAGATTCACAACTAACGCTCACGAGACAGAAGTATGCATATGCATTCTATTAAGCAGGTCTGTCTCAATTACTGTGAAACTTGGGATACATGCATGAGCCTCATTTCCACCCCTACAGCTCACCATATATGGACATAGATATGCCCCAAATCACTTGTTTACATGTCAATACACATGCCTGCTCTACCACTCATTAGGACTGTCAAAGTGAAGTAAACAGCAGCTGTAAATCAGCATTGCTATGATATCTCACTTATCATTATTGCATGGAGATCAATGATTCAGTATAGGTCTGTCTCAATTACTGTGAAACTCGGGATACATGCATGAGCATGTATAGCATGCTCAGTATAGCACTCATATTAAAACAGATATCACAAAGTCTAAAAATCATTGATCAATGGCTAAATAATTGCTCAAATGTAACATTATCACTCATAAACATTTATTTAAAATCAAACTGAAAAACATGTTTGACAGATTTCTGTGTAGATTCCAGAAATAACAACACATTCAGGAAAATTGGAAAAATACCTAAACAAACAATGATTTATCAAAAGTCTTTGTCTCTCACCTTTTATTTAATCTCATCATGTTATCACCCACAAATTGGGAAAAATAAATATCCATTTATGTGTGGGAAATGGTGTATGCATAGCTTTTATGCATATGCATAATGTTTACATCTGGCCCCAGGAGTTAATTGATGGCCAAAAAATCAATGAGAACATTCATATCTGATCGGATGAATTTCTCTTTTCTCTCCCAAATATAGTACGTGACCACTGGTAATTGAGTGATCAAAGTTCCGCATTGAGGTCACATAATTATTCCTGAGCCAACTCGCTTTGCTAAATGAAGACCATGATACGTGGTTGAAAGCTCCAAAGGGTGGTTAAATGACTTATGATCCAAATTTTTTTGTTACATGTACTTTCTCTGTTAAGGGTCAAGAATTAAGTTTGACACCTGACAGGTTTGATAACAGAACTTGACCAAGTCCCTTTTACCAGGTATTTGTTATAATTTAGTCATCCAGCACTGGCGAAAGTATCACATGGCCTAGCCACTGAAGGGTAGACTTTATTGTAACCACGCATAAACACTACTATTTGTTCTTGTTAGATGCAGTTTTTTTAATGATAAGGGATTAAAAAAAAATTAATATAATATAGAAAGCATTCATGGTACATTTTTTGCCATTTGGTGTACATCACAACCACTACTGTAAACCAAGTTATTACAAAACTTCTCGCAGTTTACCAATGATATTTACACTTTGAGAGCTATCTGATGGGTACTTCAAAATAATAAAGTGGGCTTGGACTTGATACATTGTAAAGGCAAACATTCACCCAATCATACACTGTTAGTATAACATTATTTTTCATCTCTGTGGTGCTAAGACCATTTGATGGTTCCCCCAGAGTATCTAACCACTGAATTAGGACACAGTTGTCATCAGGAAACAATTGTTACCATGTTCACTTTATTGTGAACTAACTTGAAAACACCAGTATGTGTTAAATATCCACATAAGCATTTCCTAATTGTTTTCTAGACAAGTTTGGTGTCCACAGTGAAATGCACACACAAAGTGTAAAAAAAGTACAAGACTAAGTGTTACTTTTAATTTATACAAATTTAAACTGCAATAAGATTTGCCATTCATTCATCACACAACCTGACATACCTCAGAGCTGGTATACGCTATGACACAGATTTCAACCGAGATTTTATTAGACACATCTTCTTTTGTAATGAAGCCCTAAGATTGCCATTGTTGCACAGTGTATACTGACCTTAAAATAAGGTAACTATACTGCTGGGTTAGGGAAATCATAGTTAAAAGAATCCATAACCGACTGCTGCTGGGGACAGAATGTAAACCGCAGTCTCCAGTATAAAAGTCATACACTTTGTACGCCCACCCTCACCTCCCGGTAAGGAAGGATTGGGGGACTTTGCATAAAGCCATCCCACTAATTTTGCCCAAGCTTCTTAGAAACAACATTCATTACTCACATGACCAGTGGAACTAACTTGTCAGGAAAGAAAGAAAGTATCTAACCAATCAATCAACTGTTGTTTTTCTGGTGAGGATAGTCTCACAGAAAGACAGGTCAACAACAACATATTTTGTGATTGGCTTTACTGATGAAAAAAAAAATCACAGGAAATGGAGGAAAGTAAGCATTATCATATGGCATTTTGCAGCTTAATGAAATTTCCTAATGATGTCTGTGAATGCTGACAATCAGAAGTCAGCATTTAGAAAGTTCAACACTTTTTCCTTGCCGAAAATGTTTTGAAGAAATTGAATATTCAATAGTGTATTTTTATTGGCACCATGTGGATCTGTATTAGTGTGGAAAAGGTCTCACTGCCACTTTTGGCCCAATACACCTATACACTCTACATACAGTGTAATAAAACAGTCCTGCAATAAATCATATCGTCATGAATGTTTACTTTTTGTTGAAACTGTTTTAAAGAGGTGTTACTGCTGAATTTTAATTTGTGTGTCCAAGCTATTTATATCAATGAAGGGTAGAACAGTTGTGGCAAATGAACTAGCAACTGAGTGTAGTCTTTTACAGGTGGTCACTTATCAGATCTGCTGGAGCATCTGGTTGCTCTTTCTCAGCCAGAAAAAATGTACAGTAGTTCTTAATGTAGAATGTGTTATATTCCATATGTCAGCCTGTCAGTGGCTGAGTCCTAATATAATATTTCTTTAACAATCCAACAGGCAACAAGGTTACAGTGTATCTGATTTGGTTGTAGTATTGTGGTTTTATGACAAACAAGTGACTAAATGACTTTGGAGATGAATACGCTTTGCAGTATACTCCCTCAGTAACTATTAGCTTGTCTTGAAAAAAATAGGAAAAACCCCTATCACAGCACTGGTTCTTGAACCTCTAACATTCTGCTTACTATGATCACGGTCTTCTACAGTAGAACTGAATACATCTGGAGAATATACACTGAATTGGCCTTCAGAGAGACTGAACAGACGTGTCTGCTTCTCACAGACATGATAAGACATTGAGAGTAGCGAGCATTAAGTATAGAAATCGCATATGGCAGTATTTCAATATGCATCATGTGTGCTTGTTTGTTTCCTGGGTGTGTTTGTGTTGACTGTTAGGGTTGGGCAGTAAAAGCATGCAGACTCACCATCTAGCCCCAGGCAACAAGGGAGATTTGTCGGGTAAGGGAGCATTACAGTAGGAGACTCCTGTTCTGTTCGATGGACTGTGGTCCAAGCTGGGTGGGGTAGAACCTGGAGAGAGAGAGAGAGACAAAGAGAGAGAGAGAGAGAGAGCAAAGGTCCTTTATAATCAGGTACAACAGTGAAAACCAGGAAATTAGGAAATCACAGTTATTATCCCTCAATTTTTGATCACTGAATGTATTGCTGAGTGTAGTAAGTAGCAATACCTTGATTAGGAAATTGATAATGCATAATGAACCATGCTGTTGTTGAGAAAAAAAAAACAGACAGTGCATGGCCCAGTTACATGTAAAAGCTAAATTAGGTTTTTTGATTTTATTTGTAAATTAAGTAAACCTGTTAGTCACTCAGCATTAGCACAGGGAAAAACAATCCATAGAACAATATTTATACTCTGGCTCAGTAAAGAGAGCATTAGTGGTACTGTATGTTGAAAAGCCCTCTACTTAAAATATTCAGAAAAAATATACAATATAAAAGTCTTTGTAATATGCACAAGAATACAATTAATATCTTATTCAATTGGATACAATAAACTTCATATTCATATTGACATAAAGAGGTATTATAAAAAAAAAACTGAGGACTTTATTATGATGTCTCACAAAACCTATAGCTTACTGGTAAGCCTACATACAGAATCTTTAGATGCTGTTGTTTGTCTGTCATCTGGATACCAAACAGTTCTACTGTAATGGTCAAATGAGCTATAAGAGGGAAAACACACCCATGCCTTAAGTTCAAATTGTGCAATCAGCCCTTCATGTTACTGTGGCAATCCTACGGTGTGTGTGGGATTGTGTTCTGAATATGCCACCAAGAGTGTTTAACTTTGACTTGTGCAATCCCACCTGTGAAAGATAAATAGAGTGTCTTCAGATTCAATATGCACCTTAGCCCTGAGCCCTGAGAGCATGGTGCTATACAAGTCAAGCATTATATAATATTATAATTTATTATATGAGAAAAACACTCAATATTGAGTAGCTACTGAGGAATGCACAAGAAACAAAAAATAATAAAAAAGGCTAAAGCTAGGAGATATAGAGTACATTCTGTTCGAACCATCATGAGCCATTATTGAACATTATAAGATGTTCAGGGATATTAAGGGACATTTTTTGACATTTTTGCAGCAGCTTAAAAACAAAATACAAATTAAACATTCAAACACATTGTTCATCATTGCTCTCTAGAACAATGTGTTTAAATGTCTCTGATCTGATGCCAATATTGTCTGTAAATCTTTTGTCTGTGCCTTCAAAATTTGTTACCAATAACCATTTCAAATATAATGGTTAAGGTTTAGTTATTTAAGTAAGAAAAAACACTTGGTAAGAGACAGAGCATGGCTTGGGATAAAATTCCTACTTTGTTTAGGGTATGGGACCTTTACTGTCATGGTTAGAACACTAACCGCTTGGTTAAAGTTATGAAATGACTGTGGTAATGTATAAAAGAAACCAGTGTTGGCTGCTGGTAGAAAATGTGAAACAAACGGTGATTACCCATGTTATAATCTGATGTATTCTTGACCAATCAAATACCCTGCTCTCCTCCCTCTGAGGACTTAGTTTCTCTGTTATGTGGAACTGCTCCCTGCTTTGTTCCTAATGGACAAGACTGAAATGTCCTATGGCCACTACAAAGGTTGGACACTGTGTTTACACTTGAATGTAAACACATTGTTTTGGGGTATTTGCTGAAATGAATGGCACACAATTACTATTGGCATACTATACTGTATGAAATTGTTGCACTCATCTCTCACGCACTCACATACACATACTTACTCTTGAACTATGCATATTTGAGAAAAAGTTGATCAAAAGATGTATGTCTGTAATATACAGTATTATGTTTTCAATTGTTGTCCACTTCTACTCATTTCTACTCCAACTTCTCTGGCTTTCAGCATCTCAAAGCGGAGGTTGCTCAGTTGCTCTGATGAAGAACATGTAGTGTGTTGGAAAACTTAATAAAAAAGCTTCTAAGTAGACTTTGAATCTAGGTTATTTTATCCTCTGACCATTTACATGGTAAAGAATTTTTAACATCCCACATTACAAACTGTAGTTTCACCTATAATATAACATGGTCTTATATACTGCAGTGGGTCCCAACACCAAGGCAGTAGACAAGTACTTTACAGGCTATTTGTGTCATAATTTCCTTATACCTTCTCACTGCTAACTCAACTGTTGGCCTGTGCTATAGACATTCATGTATTACCTTTGTGACCTTTCAAATTCAAGAGGCCCTCACTGGGTTCACACACACCTGCAGCAGTTAAGAAATGGTAATTGTAGTGTGTGGAACATTAGGATCCAGCAGATCCACTGCATTAGGGGGACTAGGTGATGAAGATGAACAGCTATTAGTGGAAGATACTTGCGTAATAAAAGGCCAAACCTGGGGTATAAGCCTCCGTACCATTCTCTAGATTGAAGCACAGACACTGAATCTCAGGGAGAGCTGGTGCAACACAACAACCCAAATATGAATTTGTGGTCAGGTGCATGCAGCACCCCACTTGTCACAAAGCTTATTTCAGAGTCAGCAACCTTTATAAATGATGAGTATTATATATTATATATTATTATCATAAGGTTAAAACAAATATTTCAACTTTTCTTTCCTTTATCATTTAACTGCAATCTAGAGACACACAAACACACTGGCAAATCCTAAGGGCAATTTGAAGTCAGCAGTTCAACTATCCAGTGAGAAGAATCCCAAGAGAGTAGAGGTGTACTGTTTAAGTTAATTAATATAGATCAGTGATGCTCATCATTTGATAATGTGAGATGGTTCTTCAATGTATTGTGAAAGACATACTTAAAATTTCAAATACTCTATGATATGGAAAAATAACCCATTTAGCCTTCAATTAAGTAGTTAGAAGAGAACCTGGAGAGATGAAAAAGCCTGTCAACAGTATCAAATTGATGTTTTACTCAAGTTTTAATATTTTTTACAGATGTTGCCAGTTGTTTTTCCAAAATTGTATTTTCTCCTTAATAGACTGGTTAATGAGTAACCTTAAGGGTTTCTCCACTTCAGGGTCTACCAAAACATTGATGGCTTCATCTGCAAGATTTTGAAATTTCCTATTTTGGCAGCCTATACATGAACAGTTTGGATATGGTGATAGGTCCTGGTACAGTCACTTGCCATATATAAGAGTATCATTGTACAGATATGAGCTCCAGCACTATTCCTTTTATTTCTTCATATGATTCTTTAGGCACCATAACTGATAATCCAGTTATGAGACATACCTGCAAGACTTGAATAGCTATTACAGAAAAGAAAGGGTGTTTTCAATTTCTTTATATTCAGAATCCTTTGTAGAAAAACAGAACTTTGCCCTGTCTTGTGAATTATATTGTTTCCCAGTTCTGGTATATGAAAGGTCCTATATAAATAAGGCGCGCTATTGATGTTTATAGAATTTGTCCCTAAATGTGGTCTGCCACTGTGGCACATTTTTCAAAAAAGTTTCTCTAAACCACTGAGAAGATGAAGAAGATTTATCACTGTTTTCATTACCATTGAATGATTCAGTAATTGATAAATAATCACCATCAATGGGCTCAACTCTTATATTTATACCAACTTGATCAGTCTAACTGGTCATAAAGAAGTTAACTTGATTTAGAAAATGGCAATGACTGGTTCGAATGAATATGTATAAGCTATTAAATAAATAAATGTTTTTTTAAATATTATTTACAGATAATTACAGTCTCATTTGATTTACAGAATACATTTGAATGATGATTTTTTTTCTATCCTGTGTACTCTATGAAAAAGACCTCTAATGATTTTTTCATCACTACTTTTTTTTTTTTTTTAGCTGTGGAGCAAATCAGACTATCTCTACATGACTTATACAACAGTTCTGGACTACTTGCAAATTTTGTCAGTTAAATTGTAAATATCAGAGAATCACTTGAATTTTACAGATGCTCTTAAATTTCTTGTAAATGCCATGTAAGAACAAATCTCTTTGCACCCATGATTCTTGCCTGAGGCCAAGTTTCTTTCTTCCTGTTTCTGCACATTGTAAACAAACACAGGCATAAAATCAATCAGAAACTTGGAAGTGTAAGAAGCCATAGAGCTTTGATAGAGCTAGATTAGTTGTTTTCCTGTCTCTACAGGCTACTGAGTTAAAAGAGATGGCACTCATAATAATCTTTTCATATTCTGTTACTCCTGGTAAGAAATAAAACATATTATTTTAGTTCATTCTAACTCTATCCCTACTGTAATGCAAAAGACAAAGGTAGGAGTGCCTAAGCAAATGATCAAAACTGATGAATTTATCATAATTTCATGTGTTAGCTGGTGTTCCAACCTGGAACCTACCTCTGGGAAACATCCGGTGACATTTCTAAGCTGGCCCTGAGGTTTTATGACTTAGTTTTGCTTTATTTGGAAAAACAGATACTGATGTTAGTTATGTATTAAGTAATTACTTTGATCCCTCCCTTTGAAGCTTATTTGAGATGCCGGGCAAAGTCTAAGCTCACGTACTTAATTGTCGCATTTAGCGTGGCTTTATGAATATGGTACATTTTCGTAGAGAACATTGACTAATGTACAGGAAAGAAATTCAGTACATTTGGTAAAATATTTTTCAATTTTATCACATCATTCTTTTATTGTGCCCCAGATTGGCAATTAAAACTCACCGGAACAACTTTGCAAACCATTTTAGACAATAAAATCAGCAGGATGTCAGGTATATTTGATTGTCTGTCATTTGAACATCCAAACTTCTGCTTGTTTTTAGCCTGAAATCATGAGGTCAGCGGTTGACCTGTGTAACACACAGGTATTACTCAGACTATTGTGCTGTTCAAACAGAACCAGTTTCTCAGGTTGATTCGTGTAGATTTTTACTGAAGGATAAAAGTGCCAAGCCTTTGTTCTCCTTTAAGTGACAAGCGCATCAATTGTGAATGGGATGGCTATAAAGAGCAACAATATACCGGATCAAACATGACCTCTGTACCAAAGCAGAGTTAGAACTGAATTCCTAGCCATGCTGCTGCAGTGCAATGTTCTTCAATGAAGCCCATTAATACGTATGCATAAGTTTAAATAAGTGCGAACAGGTTCGAATTAGTTAAAAATGTGTTGCTTAGGCAAGATAACGCAAGAAAAGTCCACTTAAATATTTAGTTGAAATACAATGTTTAATTGCTTGCACAGCAGAGATTTGATGTTTTCTTACTTTCAGTCTGCTCAGATGAGACCAGTCTCTTTTTCCTCATTGACCGGTAAAAGCGTGAATTCCTGCGAATAGGCTCTCTGCTGAAACCAACTTTGGAGTCATCGTCATCATCCTCGTCCTCATGGCTGGGTTGAACCACAGCTGCTGGATGCTTCTCTGGTGTTTCCTGTGACTTCTGCCCCCACTTGCCCCTGAATAGGGCTGTCACAGACATGGTAAATGATTCCTGCTACTTTTTTTGTAGTGAAGTTAGTTAGGAAAATTCTGTTTCACTCTGAAGAAACTGGGAGAAGGAAATCTGTCATAATTAGCCAGAATCCAGGAGCAAATCCATGTCTAGAAATAAAAAATCTGGTGAAAAACAAATCCCAGTACAATATAGTACAAACAAATTATTCCTGGGCCCTAGCTACACAGGCAGCCTGTGGAACCAGGAGAGTGTGTCGCTTATTTCTGCCTAAGCTGTAATTATTGCATTTATGACTCTCTCTCTCTCCTGCTCTTTGTCCCTCCTCTGTTTGGCTCACTCCCTCCGTTCTTCTTTCTACACCACCCTGTTATGTGCTGACATTCCTGAACTCAACCTGGCCTTACCAGCCTGTCTGTCTCTCAGCTCTAAAACTCTGTTGTGGAACCTGAAAGGCCACCTAATTACAAACTACAGTCTGTTCACTTCTCTCTTTTTCAGAATTTCTCAGATCCCTCCACAAAATCTGTCAATGTTCTCACTCTTAGTTTTTCTAATTGAGGTAAAGATTATTCAGATTAAAGTAGAGAACAAATTACAAAACTACAGGATGAATTTTTTTCAGATGGTGAATGTTGTATCCTTTTTTTTCCAACTGTATGTTAAAGTAATGTGGATGATGTTTCTGGTGCTATTGAGCCAGGGCCCGATACAGTGGTTTTATCTCTAGTCAGCTGACAAGGAGAGTTTAAAGTTCACTTTCTCCTTTCTTCCAAACAGCAATAAGCCTACCTTTCCTATTCTAATAGAACGCTCAAAGTGCTTTACCCTACATACCATATTCACCCATTCACTCATTCATTCATACAGTAATTCTCTGTTCGTACACACTCACACTCACATACTGATGATACATGAGGGGCAATTTGGGATTCAGTATCTTATTACCCTTCTGGTTACTGGACAACCTGCTCTACCCCCTGATAACTGCTTATCTGGGGCCAGGTCACTGCAGTAGCAGCCTAAGCAAGGTAGTTCAGATGTCCCTCTCCCCAGCACTCTCTTCCTGTTCCTCCTGGGAAATCTGAGGTATCCACAGGCATTTCTCCAGTGTTTCTGGGTCTACTCTGGGCTCCCCCTATAGTTGGTTGTGCCCAAAAAACATCCAAAGGGAGGCACCCTGGAGGCATGCTTAACAAAAATGCCCAAACCAGGTCCTTGGATTCCTTTCAATGCAAATGAGCAGCTGCTCTACTCTGAGCTCCCTCCGCATGTCTGAGCTCTTCTAAGGGTAAGTCAAGTCAACCTATGGAAGAAACTTATTTTACCACCTTGAAACTGTGATCTCATCCTTTTGGTCAATACCCAAAACTCATAAGTGAGGGTTGTAACATAAGTCACTTGGTAAATTGAGAGTTTCGCCTTCAGGCTCAGCTCCTTCATCACCACCATAGTCCAGTACAATACTCACATCATTGTTGTACTGATCTGCTAGTCAATCTCACACTCCATTTTAAGACCCCAAGGTACTTGAAATCCTTCACTTGGGGCAGCAACTTCTTCATATTGCCACCAAATCCCAACCAACAAAGATAGTTTGTAGTTGTAAATCAACCTTTGTATACTTGTAATGTAACTCTGCATGAGAAGTTCTAGTTTGGGCGTGTGTAGAAAAGATTTGTTTTGTAAAAAAGATTTGTATTTTTTTTTTTTTTTACAAAATGTGCATTTATAGGAAAAAAATGTGTAAATAAAATCTGTGTACCACCCCTCTATGAGTTTGATGACTTGGTTGTTTAGGTCTAGAAGTCAGGAGTGGTAAGATGAATAGTGAAATGGTTAGGGTTAGGAGAAAATGCTTGGGTCAGAGCTCGTCAGAGGCAGGGTAGGAGCAGGTCTTTGCCCACCTGGCAAAACATATAAGTATGATGAACTTATGTTTTTCACAGAACTTATTTTTCTGCAGTAACCCAAAAGCCAATGGTAAATCCTATTGGCTTTTTGTTGAGGAAACCTCGGTTCTGGTAACTTCCAGGCTGGCCCACACAAATACATCATCCTGCAGCACTCTAATCCTTTCCCTCAGACTCTCCCATGTATGATCACAGCCTGACACACTTCCTTTGTACAACTTGTGTCATGTTCTTTTTGCATTTGGAGTCTCACCACATAGTTTGGAAAGTGGTGTCATTGAGTTTCTGGTGTTGTCTTAGCTGAATTTCTGTACTCTGTACTGTACTTTATTAACCAACAGAACCTACAGAAATGCTTTTAGGACTTCTTCAAAAAACCTATCCCTTCCTGCTCGACTATAAACTCTTCTTTGCTGAAGATCTATTTCAGTCTGTCAGGGAGACTGAAGTGAAGATAGCCTGTGGTAAAGTAGGCAAGAAATAAGGGAGAGCCTGTCTGTAATGTTGGAGCACAGGCCTTTTAAAGGATTTTAAATGACCAGAGGTAGAGTGTAAATAAAATGCAGATTTAACCAGGATCGTCTAGCTCATGTAACTAAGTTCATTACCTGGCTCATTGGCACGGAAGCTTTATGATAAAGAACACTACATTATGAAAGACTTGAGTTTTATTACTTTACCTTTGTCATGCATTATTACTCTAAAATAGCAAATTTTATGTTTAATGCTCTATATGTCCTATACTGGCTTTATATGCAGGTAAACAACCTAGTTGGTATATGACCTTTTTATTGATCTACTTTCAATAAATATACCTGGTATATTTATTCACCAATTAATTTGTGATCTGTAAAGGTGAAGATGATGCTTGGTGTCACATCATCTAAATGTTTTTTCCATGGTATCTCCAAGGCTTGTTCATTTCTTCCAATATATCTATGTCTATAGCTTCCCTAAACACCAGAGGGTTAAGCAATACTACAAAAATTAAAGCTTTGTTTATATTCACAACTCAGCACAGATTTGTTTTTCTATCAGGATTGTCATTCAGGTTCAGTTAACATGAGCCTTTGAAGATCTCAATGGTATAGATTTTATATTTATATTGTAGATTTTATACTTGAAAATATTCTGAACATTTTTCCTCTTACATTCATTACAATAATACAGTAACTGTTCAGAACTCCTGTAAGATGACAATCCCCTTGAGCAGACGGTTTATTATCTGAATTCTATAAATTATTTTCTCAGCAGATGGCACCCTTTATATTCCAGTGTTTAATGTTACTTATTCAATGCCTTACCTTGGAGTATGACTTGGAGCGCGATAAACTGAATAATGACCGTAAGAAATTTTTTCCTCATATTCGTTAGAGGAATCAAAATAGTTCTTTATTCTAAAATTGCTTGATTACGCTATCGCTTTCTGGTTGCTGGCCACTTTTTATGTGAGGATATTGACCCAAGTGATCTTTAGGACATTTCCATTGCTGGTAGAACCGTTGTTATTAAAAAAAAGGCAGATGACACAAGATAGGTCTCAGGTTCCTCTAGCTATCAAATAATCAAAGGTCTTTCTTAAATCTGAAATAAACAATTGGAAACTTGGACACTTGGAGAGAGAAAATCAACCTATATTGTTGGATGCAACTGAAAATTGTCTGGACTCCACAGCACTTGCAGACTCCTGAAGTTAACAGGCACCTTCCTGGGAAGACCATGAGATCTGAGCGCTGTCCAGGTCTCCAATTCATTCAGTCCACAAGGAGCCTCAAGTTGACTCTGCGGTCTTCCAGAGAGTCTGTAAAGGGTGCACGCTTAACCAAACTTTGCACAAAAAGTTACCCATTATCCATTGTGATAAGGACATGATATAATACATTAATATATAAATGCTATGTACCATATTTATTTTTGAAGACATTTGCTCTTTTCATATTTGTAGTGTAATTTAATGATGTAATAAGGATCCATATTGTACATACAACACATGAATAGGCTGAATAGTTATGATTTCTTATGATCCGCAAAACCAAACCTGCAAGTGATGGTTTCTGTCCATCTGTGCTGTGGGGATCCTCAGTTTAATGTTGACATAATATCGTGGTCGGCAGCTCACATAAAGAAAACATTGCATACGGTGCCGATATCAGGAGTGTGACTAGCACGATGCTCTGTGAGGCTCCGGACTGTCTTTGGTGACTACAGAGTCCGTGTAGGAGCAGGAGTGGGGAGGGTCCGGTTTGAGAATGGTCCAGTGAGTGAAAGAAGAAGAGTTTACCGGAAGTGAATGTAAAGTCCTATCAAAATCACCGGCAAGAAAAATGCAAAATTATCGTTTCCGGTTAGGGCAGGTAGCCTTCACAATAAAAGAATACAATCATTTTAAACATTCCTCTTTAATCGACAAACCCACGAACTAATATAGATTTAAAGGCTTAGTGCTACGTAAAAAATTATCACTGCATTTGTACTTAATTTGCGTGACGGGGAAGACAATGCTCAAATTAAACGAACTGTGCTCCGGAAAGGGTAGAAAAACTTGTACGGGTAACCCCTCACACCAGAAATCATTATATTTATTGGAAATAAATTTAAATTACCACCCGTTCCTTTATGTCTGGCATAAATTTTCTTTCATTTATAGCTGACTTATCTAACTGTTAATGTGAACAGCGGTAACAGTAGCAGCAGAAGCATCAGTAAACTGCATTTTGGGATGTCCCACAATTTATCGGGCCACAAGCAGCCTTTCACGTTTATTCTGATAAATAAAAATCCCACCGGATATCTTGGCCTTGTATTCGCTAGAGGACATCGTGGTCTCACAGCCTGGTGAGCTGACCCTGAAATCAAATGGCAGGTAGCCGACTGGAGAGGCTCGGGACTGTATTCACCCGGTAAGGCAGCAGTTTTACGCTGTTTCTGATCGTAAGCGTTTGGTGGCTCTGCAGCAGTTGATATTAGCATTACTTTATCAGCCAAATCCTCGATGGCCTGAACGACATCACACTCGCGTTTGTTCAACTGAAAGACATCTGACTAAGCGCGATACAAATGGCGCTTGTTGGCACACCACAGGCATTGGTTACTTGAAATTAACAGCGCCAAAATATGCGGACTTATCAGCAGACTTACTCACGTAGCTAATGATAGCCTCGTTAGCTATCGAGGCTAACGATAGCCTCGATAGCTGCAGCAGGGCGATCAGTAGAAAGTCAGCATGGTAACTTGAAGTCCCTGGAAACGCGTAAGAAACCACAGCTAAAATGAACCGAGGGTAGATGACGATTTTTTTTCGTATACAGTGACCCGGGGTCCTGAGGTACAGTGCAATGACATCATAGGCATGTTTGTCTGCTTAGCAAGTCTAAAACGTTTTAGAAAGGGTGTTAAGGATGGTGCTAAACCCAGACTTATAAGCGTGAGAGACCCCAGTACGGGTAGGATTACCGAGTTTAGGATAATTCATTCTCAAAGAAGTGATCAAATAGCTGATGCCAGTGTATACTGACTACACTGTGATACTTTAAAGACAATGCGCAAAACTTCATAATTTCCCAGAACATTTATGCATTTGAGACCGAACGTTACTCTTGAGCGGTTTCATATAAATCATCTCCTGGTGAAGTTAGAAATGAATGGTTTATCCCTGTGTGTACATTAGTGCTGTGTCTACAAACTGCTGTCAAATGCCACTTTAATCATCAATTGTGTGATGATCTGATCAATAGGGTTCGTGATCTGATGCGCTCTGGCGTCATAAAGCCAACAGAGAAACCCATCTGGTATGATGTTTACCAGGCTTTTCCACCAAAGAGGGACCCACTTCATGTGAAGCCAAGTACCAGACTCAGTGCCAAGAAACAGGAAACTGTCCCTGAAATCTTTTACAGAGAAGATGTAATCAGAGCGTAAGTCAACTACTCACAATAGTAACAACAGCACCTGTGGCTCCTCACCACCTGCATGCTCACTTTGTAAATGTTGTGAAAATACAAATGGATCAGATGTGTTGTCATTGGTCAGAAGTATTTGCAGCATGACCTTTTTACCACTGCTCTGTTTTGGTAGCTTTTATTTTAGACTCTCCACTGAGGTTGTGTTTTCACAAACACATCTTGACTTGGAGCACAGATGTTATGCAGTGCCCTTCAGTGTGATACTGTACACGTATTGTGATAATAAATGTAATAATACATTTATGAAATGTAAATTAAAATTTGAGCTCATGTAGACTTCCAAAAAGTCTTTGAATGGACAATATCTGTAGCTCATGTTGTGAGATGTTTTGTAGGCCCCGCTCACCCATCATTTTCTGCCTTTCAGGAAGTACTATGAGCAGTATGGGGGGGGTCCTCGGCCTCTTGATCTCTTCAAATCAAATTTTGTTTCTACATGTCAGAGGTATGTCTGGCATTGATTTATGAAAAAAAATCACATACTATCTTGAAAGCAACTGCCAGGAAATTTCAAATTTCAAACATGAAACAAATTATGTTAAATCTAGGGTCTTTTGTAATGTTAATATTACTAACAGTATTTCTAACCTTTTCTTTAACCTTGATCCCACAGGTTTGTAGACAAGTACGCAGAGTTAAAGAGCCACTGTGAGCTGGATGAGTCTGCTCTTTTTGAACAGACTGGAAAGGCTTTACTCACAGAGGGGATTGTGCTAAGAAGGAAAGGAGCTCCCCCTGTAAGTCTCTCAAAAAGTACAAGTGAAAACTAGGGCTGCCACCCTAACTTTGATGATATGAATAATCGGCTAAAAAGCTGCTGATTCCAGCTGCATGTTGTCAGTAGGTTGGAGAGGGAGGGCAGAGTTCTGTGCTCTGAAGCTAACAGCTCTGGTGCTGAATGCTAGAAAGTGTGGCAAAACTTCTCTTAGCCAACCTATCTAATTAACCAATAATCCTCAGTGGGCCATGATATACCTGTGTTTAAATTTAATTAAATTACACAGCCTCCTATCTACACCAGCAACCATGACTCCAAGTATATTAATGTGAGGAAACACTAACAACTTGTTTTAAGAACTCAAGTACTTTTCCTTGAGGTTATCAGTTTATAGTTTATACTACTTCGTTTAGGGTCCCTAGACAGCTGCACCCTACAATGCAAGGTTTGAATATCACTGTTCAGTATTAGCCAGAAAAAGATTATTTGTCTTGGTATTTCTGTGTCATAGGCTACTTTTGGCAATAGATTTCAGACTGAAGACCAGTGAATTGGGGACAGCTTGTCCAATTAGAGACAAAAGCCTTGTCCCCAGTTGGGCAAAAGGTGATTTTTAGGTAGGTGGTTTAGGTCAAGTTAAGGGTCAGGGTTAAGCTGGTTATGGTTAGGGTAAGTCTTCAGGAAATCAATGCAAGTCTATGTAATTCCCTCAAAGTGACTTTGAACAAAGTGTGTGTGTTTGTATGTTCTGTCAAATTCAGTCATATGCAGTGAAACACAGACATCTTTACGCACTTCATTGACATCTGTTAATGAAGTGTGTGTTTGTGTTGTGATAACTTCTTGTTATTATTATCTGTCCTCTGCCATGCTGCAAATTTCCATGAGCTGGATTGAGCTAAACCATGAAACTTCGCCCAATAACTGGAAATGATGTGCAAAGAGTTCCTAAGCAAGATGAGCCCAATCGGCTGGATGGTGGTGCTGTATTTAAGGCCTGATAATGATAATAACAAAACATTAACAGCCTAATGATAATGGTAATGAATAAGGAAGTGAAAATGAAAGTGGCAATATAGCATGAATATCAAACTAACTCCAAAGAATAATAACCTCAGATCAGCACTATACACTATCCTATAACAAATTGAACATACAGCAACAACAGCCATTCACGATAGTTGGTGATGTTCTTTCCCAACTTAAATATACTATAAAGTTGAAAATTCTACTACCTGGTTACCTAAAGAATAGCATCAAAATTAAATGACACCTTTTACTGTTTAGTGTTTTATCTATAAAATGAAACATCATTTATGGCTAGAGATATGTATCCTAGGTAGGTATGTATCCTAGGTATAGAGTCACTCATTTCCAGGCAGTAGTAATTCTAAAATCAGGAGAAAACCATGGAGGATCAGTACCCATCTCTTTGGCATCTGGAAGTTGCTCAACATCTTCCCAGATCATATTTTGC
Source organism: Istiophorus platypterus (assembly GCA_016859345.1). NCBI lineage: Eukaryota > Metazoa > Chordata > Actinopteri > Istiophoriformes > Istiophoridae > Istiophorus > Istiophorus platypterus. The sequence goes on from CM029116.1 coordinate 27,389,655, forward strand.
AATCCTGATTGTCAATATCATAAAATTAACTATGTTGCTTTATTCTGTGCACATGACATCTATTGTGTGGTCTGTCCATGCTGGAAGAGGGATTCCTCCTAAGTTTCTCTTCATGAGGTATCTTCCCTTTCTTTTACTCATTTTTTTTTTGAGGAGATTTTCCTATTCCGGTCTGAGGATCTAAGGACAGAGGTTGTTGTATACTGTACAGGTTGTAATTTCCCTTTAGGAAAATTTGGCATTTTTGATATTGGGCTATATAAATACAATTGACATGACCCTTTAGTCCTGTATAATTCTCTTGTTGGCTCCCGATGACAGAAACTGTAGCTCTAGACACATGATCACAGTGCTGATTTTATCCTGCAGGTTTCAGCAGAGTCCAGGGATCCAGTGCTCGAGCTGAAGCTAACGGAAATGTTGGCAGAGCAGCAGTCGGTTGGTGCTGGCAGCAAGGAGTCGATGGACAACACCAAACACACACACAGACCATAGGCCTCTGCAACTCAAGAAACAATGGATGAGCCCCAGACTCTCCACGCAAGATACAATATGTCACTGACTTTTAGAGGCTGTGGTTCTTTTTTTCCTCCTATTAATGTGATGGGTATCTGTAGCAAAAGGCATGTCCACCAAGTCATGACAACCAGCTCAACCAACACTGGGAACTGTTCTCTGGACTGTCTGAATGCCAGCTTCATGTTTACTAGAATGATGCAACTTAAATATAAATTCTCACAGCATCACTGCATCACTAGCAGGCTGTTGTCATTAAATAAACAAAGATCCACAAACCCTGAGTCTACATATCAGCAGAGAATGGGCACATAACACACTGTATGTTTTATATATATCATGACTCAGCAAAGATGAATGTGTATGTATGTTTGCACACATACACATACATAGACATACATACATTGGTCAAAAGTTTTATGACACCCAATTTTTCCAATTTTTTTTTTTAAAAGAAACACTTCAAATCCAATGAAAACCATTACATAGTACAAAGGTCAGTGATAAATGCCCATTATGGAAAAAAACAAAACTATGACGCGAAAGCTGAAAAATTATGTTAAATTCGTAGTAAACATGATTTTTTTCTTGGATGAAGAAACTGGTTCGTTTATACCTTTTCTGAAGCAGTTGACACAAATGAATTTTTGAAATTATTGCAAGCAATTCCTACAGGTTCTCCAACTTAAGCTGATTATTTATAAACAGAGTTTGTAAATAAGAAAAATCTGGAACAAAATGTGTTACTACATCCTCTGATGGATTATTAGAACAATATTGTACTGCAGGAAGTAGTACTCTCTATTGTTATCAGAGATGTGAGGAAGTCAGAGTGGTCAAGATAATGGACCAGAGCATCAGAAGAACATAATCAGACGCTGGCTTCACATGATGGAAGACCAGCACAGTCTCCAAACCTGAACCTCATGGAATTGTTTTGGGATTAACTGGAAAGAAGGTGAAAGCAAAGCAACAGATTTTTGTGAACTTCTGGGCAATTTTTGGTTTCCGTTGTAGAAATAAAACTTGAGTGTTCAGCGGCTGGATGAGTCAGAAATTTTGATTGAATTTTGTTCAACGAGACAATTCCTCTTATCTTTTTTTTTTTTTTTGACATTACACTAAATTTGAATAATTGAAAAAAGATGTTCTACAACTTTTGACTTGTAGTGTAGATACACACTGTAGATATACACCATTCAGCTACAACATTAAAACTGCTATCTGGTTTTAATGTCATCGATTGGTGTAAACTACAGACTTGGTAACCTTGACAAAATTTATTTGGTGGATGTGACACATGGCATTTCTGAACTAAAGAATGTCTCCTGCACCTTTTGAACAACCATAAGAGCAACACAACAGAGGTGGTATTGCCAGTAGGTTTTCATCCTTCCCGATGACATGACCTTGGTGTTGACATCCAGCCTTTCACAAAGAAAACTGTCCATGATTATTCTGCTCCCAAACAATGTGGAGAAATTATAATGTCAGTTTAATGGAAAGGCAGATTGTGTCAGTGAGAGAGAAACTAATCCTGCAGATTATAGCCAGAATAGGGCCACAGCCTACAATCTAATGAACACAAAGGAAGAGCGAGAGAGCAAAGTAATTGAGAAAAAAAGAGCTCACTTGTCTGCTACAAGTCGTGAAGACTTTAGTGGGAAACAAACTCACTCTAGCAGTGATCCTCTTTTAGGATGGATTTTGATTAGGGTCAGGTTTTAAGTTTATTTTATTTACTTTATCTCATATATGGAAAGGTTGTAATTGGTTTGCTGATCTAAGCTAAGCTAACTAGTTTAATGAATAAAAATTAAAAAAAAAGATTTTAATTTAATTTAGCAGTATTCCTCCTCTGAAGATGAAAAATGGAGCAGATTAGCCACTTTTTCTGCATCCACAGTATATTCACTAGTCTGGATATATGGCACTATGATATGATATTATGATATGACTATGATAGACTCAAGTTTAAAAAATAGACTTTTGTTCCACATTTGTGTTTGTCCCCTGGTACAAAGACAATGTGGAACAATGATATCTCATCATCGTGTAGACCGTGCCTCATAGCAGAATAATTGTTTTCCTTTTCCATCATTTTGATAAGGCACAGCATGCCACTCACTTTCATGGGCAGCTACTATGTAGGAGGCAGGCGGAGCAGAATGTGAAAGATCATGTGTCTTTGTTCATATTCGATAGGACACTTGCAGCTGTTATCAGTGGTGTGATTTGTGGTGTATTTCAGGCAACACATGTTTAAAATCTATTGTTATTTATTTTTTAATAAAGAAAAGCCTGAGAGGCTTGTATATTTTTACCTTGTGGCCCATCACATCATAATAAAAAAAAAGTCTCTTTCTTTGTTCTTAGCTGTCATTATTATGTTCCGACCAATGTGAGGCAGTAAGGCTTACTTATACTTAATAAGGCATAACAGTAATGAGATTAAGTAGCATAAGGGATTGCAATTTGAAATTCAGTAATTACAACACAGTCACTAATCCCAGTCATCTTCCAATTCTTTGGCATGTGGGAGTCGACTTATTCACTGTCCTAACGGGAGGGTCAATATCAGCTTGTCTATGTGTTCAGTGTGCAAGCTGGTCTGGGATATGACCGGGGGGTGTCTACTGAAAGGGGAGAAATGTTAAATGTTTAAATGTTGTGTGTTCTTGGCTTGCTGATGGGCTTAATGTTAGGTGAGCCTATGTTATCAGAGTAGGAGGGTCCACAACAGAGATTCTGAGGTCGGGACTTTTTTAGTATTGTTCTGTCAGTCAGTGAGGCTTCAAAACGTATGGCTGCCTGCTTTTTAGACTGCAGTGATTTAATTTTTGTTTCTATGTATATTGAATACAAAGATTTGACGTATGGGTGGCGAGGGTTAGGAGTTGTTTAAAGGCACCTTTGATGGAGCTGATGGCTGAGTAACTAAAGTAAAAAAAACAAGTAATGTAATGCTACTTTTGTTGCTGAGTACTTAATTAAGTAAGAACATTATGATGGGGTTTCCCAAATGTGGGCCAGCCATGTTAGAGGGATGGTTGACTGGGGGTTTTTGCCATTCACAAAAATTAAAATAAATTTGGGAAAATAAAATTCAAGTGTATGGGGTGTTTATGCAAACTTTACAAGGGTAACTAGGAGTTACTGCAATTTTTCACTTGTACATTTTGGGGTCTCTCATGTTGTCTTTTGTTAGGATCATAGTGTCATGTGACTTTCATTAAGGTCATTGGCAAAGGTAAATTTTTTTTCTAAATTTAAACAAAAAACAAAGACCAGAGCGGCTCACACAAATCAAAATCTTCTTTTTTCTGTAAATATCCATGTTAAAATTTCTTTGTCCCTGATCCAAACATGGTGTGTGCCTAAAAATAAAAGTATTAGGGGTAGAACATGAGTTAAATAAAACCTCAGACAACAAAGTAGTATATATTGTAAAAATTGTTTCACAATATATACTACTATGTAGTTTCGATGAATACATTTGGAAGGTGGCATAACTGCTCCATGGATTTTGCTCACTGTGGACAAGATGAAAGGGTTAAATACACCTAATTGTAACCGTAGCAAGCAACCAGCAACCAATAACATCATTCAAAGTGCAGAGAAATGTGGGAAGTAGAATCTCTGTGGGGCTTGATCAAAGTCTTAAGGTTCCTTTAGGGAAATTGGCATAAACTGATACAGGTAGTCATGACAGGGGCAGAGGACATCGCCGTGAGACAGGACTGCTGCAATCTTTGATCTTGTCTCTCTGACCATGTAATATTTTGAATGTAAAAAAATTGCATGGTCACATCAAAGTTTAAAAAGCTAAAACACTTATTACTGGGGGTGTCACAACAACTAAAACTGGTAAGCTAGATTGCTGACTATTAAAAAGAGCTCTTGGACTGTGCTCATTGGTCTGGATTAAAACTGAAAAGTACTCGATTCTCACATCTCTTAATAAGACATCTTTCAGTTTTTCTTAAAATAACCACTGAAATTATAAAACCTTGTTTTCAAATACGAAATGTTTAAGCATATAATTAAATGTTCATTACTAGATATAATTAGAAGATTTTAAATAATTTTATTTGGACAGCACTTTTCAAACATGTGCATAAAGTTCCTTCCATATTAAAATGATAGCAAACTAAAAAAATGTAAGCCACCCTCAGCACAAGTAATAGAAACAGAGCACATACAGTATATCTAGTTGAACTGAGCCCATATATAAATCAGTTGAAAGTGCAAGCACAAATAAAAAAAAAACAAGTTCATAAATAAAGCAGTTAAATCCAAATAAAAGAAATAAGATCATATAAAGCAGATAGGTATATTTGAGATTTGGAGGCACCATCATGTTGTATATAAAGCATAATGGTTTCTGCAGCACCTTAGCAAATCAAATCCATCCACTGACATGATGACCGGGGGGGGGGGGCATAGTTGCTTAGCCTCATGGACATCGCGAACTGTAGGCCGTCTTGTAAAAGTGTGTCTTTAATATTAAAACTTAATCTAAAATTACTGTGCAACTAGCACAGTGATGCTGAAGTAGGAGTGATTTTAAATGACCTTTCAGTTTAAGATAATAATCCGGCGGCTGAATTCTGTATAAATTACAATTGTGAGGCTGAGTGGTGTTTAAAAAGGAAAAACATAAATCTCTGTAATTCATGTCTGATAATATAAAAGCCTGCCTAACTTTTCCTGTGTCATTAAAATTGAGCATGTCTAACTTTGGAAATGTTTCTTAGTTGATAAAAACATACTTGGATTACATTCCTAATATTTTTCTCAAAGGAAAAATGGCTATCAAAAGTAACCTCAATGTGCTTTGCTATGGACTTCATCGGTGACTAAATCAAGGGAGGACTATATCTGGCTTTTGTAATGCTCTGGACCTACAGGTATACCGGATTGTTAGATTATTTAGTTAATATGGTTTAAATGAGAGATATATGTGTGTATCACTGGTGCAACATTGAAAAGTGATATGATGTCAGATGATATGTCCAGGGGCTAACATGTACAGTGTGAATAGAAATGTTCCAGCATAGCTCCTTAGGTATTGCAAGATGTAATGACATGCAGATGCCTCGACATAAGGCAGGAGGGGTCACTAGATGGTTTGATGAGTATAAAAATGATGATCTAAGTCTCAACCCCCCCTACCTTAACCCCCTAACCTTAACCCTATCCCTAACCCTAACCCCTAACCCTAACCCTAATTAATATCTCTTGGAAGAATTGTACCCTCTCCCATGACAAGAAACACATAAATGTGGAGGCTCATGGTGTAACAGAGCATTTTAATGCACTTTATGTTGGTCTTTCCATTCCTTTTTGTCACCTATCCTTACCTACACTATGCTTCAGCCATGCAGGATAAAGATCTGGCATTACAAAGTGTTATTTTCCATGCCAAATTTACTTATGGATGTAGTCTTGACTCTGGATCAAGAGCAAACTGCATTTACAGGTTTTATAAATAGAGTTTCATCATATAGTAGTGGCTGAACACAAGCTGTCTAAAGATACAATGAGCTATTTAAAATGCAGTAGCTTTCATAACCTCTTTTGAACAATTTATTGGAGATAATATCTGCTTACATGAGCAATACACTATTGCAAGGAGCTCAGTTCTGGCAATAGCCCTGCTGACAGAACAGAATTAATTTTGACGTAATGTGTTTTTTTTTAGATTTGCTTGAAGTGAAAAAGTTGGTTCTCTTCCAAATAATCGTACTGTTTAAACTTGGAATCTGTCTGGAACAGCTCATATGTGTGTGCAAAAACACTCAATTACAGATGCTCCCACACGCTCCCCATTTTCCTTTGGAACATAGGAACTACATGGGAGGTACCGGAGAAGGCACTACACAACTTTCCCTATAGCACTTACAAAGAACATTCCCAACTTGTCTTATTAATAATAACTTATAGGAAAACATATTGTGACAGTGAGCTGGCAAACAAAGTACACATAAATGGTCACATAAAGTGTATTCACAACCAACAACTATTGTTTTTAAGTTTCTTCTTCTGACAGCTAATGACCACTTAATGATCAATTTAAAGATATGTGGACTCATGATCCATAGATGAAGGATTTGCCTCTTTTTATCATTCACTGAAAAATGCTTTTCCACAGTGTAAATGTCAACTCTCCCACCCTTGCTGGTTAATATAGCATCCTTTCCTACAACATTTACAATGTCTAAATATCAGAGGCTAAAACATTCTCTTTGTCAATTGTGCATGATCTTTATATATATTAACCTTGTTAGATTTGCTTTATGGGCCAATTTTTTAATTGATAAAAAGAAAAAAAAAATTCCAGGTGGTTGCCTAGATGGAGTGAGAGATGTTGGTGAAGAAATCCTTTTAGCGAACTGCATTTGGTTATGTAGATCTTTTTATTTTTATTATGAATGGAGTAAAACTTCTTTGTAACAGTACTGTTTCATTAAAAAAATAGATGTGTGCAGAGCCTGTAATGAATATGTTACATAAACCTTTTGTAAAGAGCTATAATTCCTGCTATGCTTGTAATTCTCAGGCAAGCAATTATCCTCATTCAGCTAACACGAACAACATTGCCTCACTGTTTAATGTTGTTGTCTAACTTTAATGTGGTTAGTGAACAAAAAGTTAGGATGGGTAACTTAATTGCGTTTGCATCATATGCAGATTTCTGTGTGCCTTCCCGGCCCCTCATTATGACTGGTATGTTATTGCTCACTGAAGCATAACAAATCTGTTGTGTTGTTTTGCTAGCAATAATGCAATTGCAACAGTGACACAGAAGTAATTATCTATCATTTATTTTGATGCCATGAGCACAAATAGGAGTGCACCTGCTGCCTCTGGCCTACATTCACTTCAGGTATACTGAAGGAGGCTGCCAGATGCATCTGATGGGTTTCTACATCCACCATACTCTGCTTTGTGCAATTTAAAAAATCTGGAGAGTATTGTTATTTCTTTTATGTTTTGAAGGTTTGTAAATTGTCTTAATTCATTGTGGAATGTTTCTTTCTTCAGTTTAATGGGAATATTAACTTATGAAAATGATAAATTCAACTTTTCAACTTTTCATTTTAATGGGAAAGTATATTATGCTAGATTACATGCTCTACAACAAATAAATTCATAACTCTCTAGGCTTCTCTTCCAAGACTGTCTCTCATTTCCAGTTGTGGCAGCAGTTTGTGGCATTATTGTACTTGAGGTACCAGAATGTATAATACACCACTACTGTCAGGGTGATGCTATGTTTGTGTTTCAGGTGGAAAAAATAGAAAAGTAAAACCACTCTGAAATTCTTAAACTCCATTTTGTTCTGTCTTAGACATGTATTTTACATAATTATCTACAGTAATGCTGGGTCCTTGTGAACAATAACTATAAAGAGTCTGGTCTGGACCTGCTCTATATGAATAGTGCCCTGAGATAATGTCTGATATGCTATATAAATAAAGTTGAATTGAATTGAATTGAATTGAATTGAATTGATTTTTTTTGGAGTTGCAGCTGAACATCAGGGGGGTTCTGTAGGGTTGAAGCCATCCTGTTTTACACTGACTAACAAGTTAGACCTGTTCCTCCATGAATGACATCAGGCTGCCCCTCCTTTCTCTTTCCTGTCTCTTTTCTGGCTCTATAGCTGAATCTACAGAGGCATGGAATGGAACTGACCACACAGCTATCACAGGTATCTTTAAAGCCAAAAAAACAAGCTATTTTCTGTGTTAGCCTTGTTAACTTTTCAGAGGATCACATTTCATAAGTTGTGCCATTGATTCTTTAACCTTTAACAGGCAATGAATTATATTTTTCCATTTTTGTCGAATGAGAAACATTAAACATTGAAGCCATCACATGAGCAGGTTGGGGGATAGTATTGTCCTTATTAAGTACAGCTTTAAATCAATAATGTTATATCTTGTTGATCTATCAATCTTCTCTCTTGCTGTCCTTTCTTTAATTTCCTATGCCATCCAGTTTTTCACTTATGATTCATTCTTCAAGGATATCAGATGGTGTGATGATAAAGAAATACTTGTTTTTGCAGGGAAAATATAGTTATTCTCTTTTTAAGATACTGGTTCCTCCTCTGACCTCTCAAAAGCAGCAGTGGGATAGAAGTGATTACATCATAGAGTTTCATTTTTCTCGGTATGATATGAGAGGGGCTGTAATTACTATATTTCAAACAATAGGTGACTGCAGCTTTTAGTTTTCTCTGTTTTTCTCACCCCATATTCTCTGTAGACCCAGTGTGCTCCTTCAAGCATAAAAGTTTAGCTTAAAAACCTGAGATACTTTGAAAGATAAAGCTTTTGTCTATGTTTGTCACACATTTGCCTCCACGATGCTGTGGCTCTGCCTTGACACATAGGTTTTCCAAAGGTCCTTTAATTCCTGATGGGTTAAAGGATTTAAAATTTCCCTTCAAACACACTTAGAATAAAAAATGCACATCTTCAGGGGCTTAAAACACATCTCCCTTTCCACCACCACCGTCTCCATCTGGCTATCTGGTATGTGGTTGGAGGCTGACTTAAGTTTTTCAGGGATAATTTTATCTTCATGTGGTTTATGAGTGAAACAAGAGAGGATAGCACTGATTTTTCTGATAAGCGGCTGATGGCTGGGCCGTCTCATTACAAAGATAATTGCCATAGCAAAGATTGATAGCAGTTGTCAACAGGGAGTTATGGGTTGACTGATAAATGTTGATGTTTCTAATGGATGATGGACAGATTTCTGTAAAGGTATGTTAAGTGTACTATCATAGCTTATCTCTGCTGATGTTTTCTGATGGAAATTTCAGTATCATCTTACACTCTTGATTATTGGTTTGGAAACACACCCTTGAACTGAAGGACCCCACATAAGATTTTACAAATCAAATCTGAAAGCCCAGTTATAGGAGTTGAACTTTTCTGTCTTTTGAAATGCAGATCATATTAGTGAAATAAAAGACTGGTTCACCCACAAAATAAGTGGTCTCTAATCATGCAGTTAATTCTGGCTTATTTGTCCACATTTAAGATATATATCTCTGATATTTCTGCATGCAGCCCAATACAATGGAAGTAAATGAATTTTAAGTTGTGGTGCTCAAAGCACTGATGACAATTATAATATTCCTTTCAAGAGTCCCTGGCTATACTCCATTTAGCCATCCACGTGTGCTGTTTCTTTCATTCAGCATGGATTGACTGTACACCTTGACACTAGGGTGACCAGTAGTGTTTCATTGCATTCTCTGGTTTAAAGTGCCTGTTTCATGTCTAACTACAGCCAGCATCACTGGGTATGCATACCCCTATGCATACCCATCAGTGAGCATACCAAGTGGCACAAATTTAAAAAGATGTATTGATTAAAAAAAATGTATGGAGACATGAGACTGGGCTGTTCTGGGATAAAATTGCATTGATACACTTTCTCTCTGTTGCTGATATGCTTTAAACTATTAAGAAATAATCTCTTGTTTTCATCATTTTGAAGGCACCAACATCTTTTAAATATGAGGGAGTGAAGTGCAATTATTTGTAAGAAAGAAACACTACTACTACTACTTTTATAAAAGAGTAAGAAAAAGGTGTGGTAGACAATACCAGACCAACTGAAAGCTTAAAAATCTAAATGTCTAAATAATAACCACAGATCCTGTCTGTATCTGTCATAATTAGCCTATAAAGAGTTACTTTTCATTTGCACACATTAACAGATGTACCTTTACTTTTCTGTAAAAGTCTAAGTCAGTGTTTGGATTCTTTCTTTTTTGAATTCTTTTGAAATATCTGTATGATTTTCTGTCTATACAGAACAAACATAACTGGATAAATGAGGACTTGGAGACAAATTAAAGTAAAATACTTAGAGTGATGTATGGTGCACACCTCTTCTCTGACTCAACTCAAATTTGAAGAAGAAGACAGTAGATGCACATGTTTCAAAATTACTTACACCTGGCTTGATGTAGCTGCACCTATTCATTCTGGCTTGGCCTTCGTGAGACGTCAAAAGCAGATATGCTCTCAGTAGACTGTGTCAAGCCTCTTTTATTCCGTCATCCAGGATTTTCTTAATTTTATTTCTATGAAGTAGCCCCCAGGTGTCATGGAGTCAAACTTACCATTTATACATACCATTTATCATTACACAACCTAAATAAGTAACAACACATAAAAGGTTAAAAAACAAAAACAAATATTTCAAAATACAATATAATTTTGTATATAAATAAAATATAAATTGCACTATACTTTCTTTGGTTCAATACAAGCTTCTTACCAGCCTTCCACCTCAATAAACCTTTCCCATGTTTCTAAATGTTTTTTAACATCACCATTCAGAAATGCAATGTCCTTCCAGAATAAAGTAATGTTTAATAGACATTCTAGATTATATTATATTATTATTATATCTATATTCAAGGAATTCACATCAGCAGTTTTAAAAATAACAAAATAATTACATTTGTAATATAACTATCTGTGTCTCTAACATCACTCAATATCACAGAGAAAGAATGCAACTGAAGGCATAGCCTCATTTCATTACACCTTTTCAACCTCTCTCCAAAAGGTTGACACAACAATACAATACAAGAATAGATGTACTGCTGACTCAAAAAAAAACCCAAAACAACAAAAAGCCCAACAACTTTCATCTGACTCAGCAGTAGACCCAATTTGTTTATATTTTTCTAGTAGGCAAAAATTTTATATTACTTTTTTAACTGAAAGGATCTTGTAAATGTGTCTACTGGTGTTTCATACGTATCTGAATATTTGGTACCATGCTATAGGACAATCAAAAGTGTCTCCCTATTAATATATGTAGTATATGGAATAATTCTTACAGATCTAGAAATTAAATAAAATTTCCTGTTCGGGCTTGATACTAACAACTTAGACAATGATATTTTGTCTGCAATCCTTACCTAAAGCAGAGATGAATTGATAATGGGGAACTGATCATATCGTACAATTAAGTGAACTGGTTATAATTAATAAATTTCCCATCCCATAAATCTTTTGCTCATAACACTTGGCCTGTGATGAAGTTGAGAGGGACTTTATTTGCGGGGCTGATTATTCTGTATTAGTTTTATCTAGATATACCCAATGAATTGGCTAGTGATTATAGATTAATTTATTATTAACCACATTATTATATTATTTATTTTTGCATCTGCAAAAAAATATAAAACCATTTACAGACTTAGAAACAGTCCATAATGTCAGTTTAAGCCATTTTCTCACTTATGCATGGCAGTTAGGAAAGGAAACAGAAAATATATGATGGGCTGAATAACAGTTTTAGTGCATATATGGTATAGAGTTAAGTTATAACAGCAGTGGTGCATATATGACTTATTCCTAATAAATTATGCTTGTATGGGGATAAAAAGTAAACAAAATGGTGCAGTCTTCCTGTCACTGTGTCTTAACCAAATGCTCCAGGATGCTTTCAAGTGACCATGCATAGCCCTTGTAATGCTGTGATGAGCCATTTTCAGTTTATAGAGCTCAGGTCTCTATCTAAAATAGTCCCACACAATAGATGATTCTTTGCTAGGTTTTGTAGCTGCAGCTGGTTTTCCAGAGAATCAGTGCTTTTTCAAGAAATGCTCATTGAGTCAACAGTAAATAAGTAGTTCAATAATAATAATAATAATCAGACAAAATATAAGAAAACATTGTCTGAAGCCTATTGGATTATATGGACGATGCTTAGTTAGACATAGTCACTAGGTGGCAGTATGGTCACATTATAGGAATTGGTTTAGAGTTTATATCAACCCAATTCAGCTATTATAATTTGTAGAAACCTGAGGGATGCATCACACTACTTGTAAACATTTGAAGGACAACCTGAACCAAGTTACAGAATAGTTGGACATTTAGTTTCTGTTACTTTAGATATGTGTTCCAATTTTTAGAACATATATGTAAAGATATCCACAGTTTTCATTGATGATTGGACTGTGGTGTTATTTATGGCAGGGGTCTGTGTTCTACTATTTGGGACCCCTAAGGAGGTGACAAGGGTAAGGGGAAGAGATTGTAGTTTCCATGTGTGTACTTCAGTGTGTTAAACAGGGGGGTCTCACACCTTGGTGGCAGTTACAGTATTTTAATGTTATCATCTTTGTTGAGAAGAAACAATCTGATATTGATCAAAGATGAGTCATATCTTGACGGCATGAACTCAGTTCCACTCCGTGAAGCTCTTACTTACATTTGCCTTGTGTACTTTTTAGCAAAACTTCAACATTTCTCACAGCTAGTCTGTTTTTTTGGATACCGCTCTTTTGTTTCTGTGTTCTGTCTGAGGAGCTGTTTGAGTGCAAGAGGACATAAGTACTGAGGATTGATCTAACTTTGGAGATGATGCGGATCCGCCTGAGGCATTACTTTTAACCATCTTCCAGTTTTAACCTTCTCCAGGTTTAAGAGTTGGCTTAAATCCTTCCTTTTTGATAAATCTTATGATTAGAACTGGCTCAGCATTAGCTTGAGCCATCCCCTCACTGTACTGTTATAGGCCTAGACTACCAAGGGACTTCCCATGATGCACCAAGCTCATCTTTTCTCCTCTCCCTCTGTACACATTCATATCCCATCAACGGTCGTTATTAAACTGACTTCTTCTTGCTCCCGTAGTTTTGTGCTTCCTCCTCTCTCTTCTCTTCCTCCTGTCACATTCTGCAGGTTTTTTTCCTTCTAATGCTCCTGAGTCTGGATCCATGGTTGCAGACCATCTACTGCACCATGAGCCTGATCAACACCCACTGCTTTAATTATTATGATTACTACTGTTACAATTTCATTTAGTTCTATTAGTAATATTATCAGCCCTGTTACTATAATTATAGTATATATAGTTTAGTCCCATTATTATCTCTCTCCTCCCTCCTGCCCCCTCCCCGTCTCTCTCTCTCTCTCTCTCTCTCTCACTCTCAACCCAGCCGGTCGAGGCAGAGCTCCCCATCACGAGTCAGGATCTGTTCAACGTTTCTGCCTGTTAAAAGGGAGTTTTTCATTGCCACTATATGAAAAGTGCCCTGAGAAAACCTCTGTTATGATATGGTGCTTTATACTGTAAATAAATTGAATTGAATTGAAAAATACTCTAAATACAAAATTAGAGAAGCTAGATCATAGATGTACTAACAGTAGCAGAAACTATAATCTGGCAGGGTGGGTTGTGGTGGAACTGAATATTTGATGGGAGTTTGATTATGGGGGTGAGTTGTAGCTGGTTGGTGCTCTGCTCCAACTCCAGCGTACCTGCAGATAATCATGAAGATAAACACACATACAACCAAGGAAAAGAAAGAGAGAGAGAGAGAAAGGGATAGGGGAGAGCCACTCAGGGAGTGGAGGAGGTGGTAGCTGTCCAAGGAATGGATGTAACAACCATGGCAATTAATCATTTCAGTTAAAGTTATTTCATTTATCTTGATACTAACAATGTAGGATAAATATTGAGCTTCTAGTCATTACAGCAACCTTTTCAGCACTCATGACTTGGGCAGGTGTTTTTTGAGAAATACCTGTATGTTCAACTTCATCAAGTCTAGTTATTTACTGTTTTGTTTAACTTTAGAGCAAGTTACTGGTAGTTGTTAGTTTATATACACCAATCAGTAATTGGTTGTAATTTTATTTTGTTGTTGACAAATTACCTTTTTTTTATGCTTTTTCCAAACTAATTCGATGCAATTTGATTCTTCTAATTGGCAAATTATTGGGCAATTATTATTAAACTCCTTTCAAGTAATCTGGGATTGCTAAAACATGGAATAAGAGATATGAATAAGTTATTCCAACATTTACTTAATAAAAAAACTAGTGTCAAAAAAGTTTTAAACCTACATTTAAAGGGGAACTAATATGATTTTCCTTATTTTCTTAATTTAATTTTTCAGTGTTAGATGTCCATATTAAAAGTGGCCAAAGTTTCAAATAATGAGGTAATCATTGTATAAGTAATCCCTGTACGACAAAGGCCGATGCATTAGATTGCTCTAAATGCTAGGTTACAACATTTTTACTGTTTCTAAAGAAATATGTGAATACGTTCATCTGCTCCAAGCACAGATCATTCCAAAAACAGTCTACTTGAGTATTATAATAGGCATTCAATATACTCCAGCATACAGGGAACCGATGGGGAAGGTTTACTATTTAGTTGTTTGGCAACAGCAGAAGATTTTACCAGTAACCATACTTTTTGTATTTCCTGATGGCAATGTTATCTACCGAGGTTAGAATTAAGTGCATAACCCACACATCCACCTAATAACAGTAGCATATATAGAAAACATTTTATACATGGGTTTTGATTGAACAACTAAATCCACCATTATGTCACACAATAAGTAGGTAATGTGCATAATATTTTCTGAACAGAGACATCCATCTGTAATCTTTGTTGCTGCGAAATTTATGCCGTCCACTCTCCTATGTCAGATTGGATTCTCGCTCGAACATGTAACTTTAGATATTAATTAATTACTTTCATATTTTGCTTACAGAACCTTCAGCCTGGTGAGAGGATGAGGCAGTGCTCATAAGTGCTGGCTGCACTTCCCATTGGCAGACTTCTGGATGCTTGGCCAATCAAAAGAAAATGGGCTTTTATAGAGGCCTCCTAAGGAGACTGGAGCTAATATTGCCTGTTTCAGTCAGAAGCTAACCTGAGGGGCTGCAAAAACAGAAAGTTTCAGATAAGGACTTTTTCTGAACTGTGAATCATGCAAAGCTACTACAAAGTGGAGTTATAGAATAAAAATAAACAGTTAGGGAGTTGTCACATTTATGATACTATACGTGGAAAGTCCATTGTTGTCTTTGATGACTCAATCTGTAAATTAACCATACTCATAATTTAGGTACTTGGAATGTGATACAAATTTGTACATTTATACAACTAACTTGGTTGAAAGCAAAAGACCCAAATCTATAAATTATCACAGATGGCTGAGGGGGTGAGGCTCCACCCAATAATACCCCCCTGATGCTCTGCCATTGAACTGGGTCACCACCCACACATTAACCTAACAATCCTCTCTTTTAGTTATCATTTGAATGAAACCATCATTATTTTTCTTTTAAAACACATCCATGTTTCTGTTGACTGATGATATGAAATTAAAGAAAAGCAGAAAGAAAGCAAATTGATCATTACACAGAGCTCAGAGAAAGGCCAAAGGCAAGCTGAAAAAGGATGGGGATGCTCAGAGTACTGGTTATGTTTTAACCTTCATACACATCCACCACTACAGGACTGAAGCAGTGTGCTTTCAATGTACCCTAGAGAGTACAAGCCCTCGCCAAATTAGTTCTCAAGAGACATCCCTGCACCTGCAGTCATTTTTCAACCTTTTAAATTGGTTCACCTCTGTCAGTTGATGCCCTGTGTAAAAGCCTCATTGGCTTTGAGCCACAACCTAATTCTGACACAATGTTACAAAGGACACAGGCTGCCTTTTAGTCGAAATCCTCTGCACTACTGTCCGCCGTTGAATAGGATGACACATACCAGGGACTTCAAGTAACTCAATATAGACACAAACAAGCTTAAACGAAGCACTTATGAGATGCTCTAGGCATTGATGAGTGATTTGCTTACTTCATATTTCATCCACTCGGTACAGAGGGAAAGCAGAACGCTACAAAAATGTAATGAAAATGAACTGAAGTTAGGCCCTTCTTATCTAAGTGTCTTATAAGAGGTCTTAGAAAAATAATGAATTTTATGGCAAAAGAATCAACAAGCATTTTGTGGGTCTTAGCTTTAAACTTAACCAGTTTGTCTTCATCAGCAGATGGATTTTGCTTCATTGGCATAGAAAAATAGATGATCACACCTGAGAAACAACAGTTAACAAAACAAACAAAAAAACCCTGACCTAACCCGACCTTAATCACAGAGGTGGCAGATCAGAAGATGCTCATGAATAATTTTTACCAGATCTGACGATCTAGGGATTTGAGATGCAGCTCAGGTAATTGAAATGACCAAAGTCCAACCAGGGACCTTTCTGGCTTGTTATCCTCCCTCAGTGTTTTGTAAAATAATGTCTTAATGTACTTTTTCCTTTACGCATCCCTTGTTGCACTGAAACCACATAATACTGAATTGTTTTTGGTTTTGCCAGACATATGGCATATGGCTACCTGCTGGTAAATGGTCTTCATTTCTTTGAGGCTTTTAGGCTACCAGTATTGAGGGTGGGGGGCTCTGTGTTGTTTTCTCTGTGCCTTCCAGTTGTTGTCTACAACAGTAGCTCCCATGATCCCTTGAGGAAGGGTGCCAAAAGGTTTCATAGTAATACAACATGCATTGTGGCTTTTAGTTTTCTTCATGTGCACCAGTCAGACATAGTGATTATTTTTCACTGTCAAAGGAGCTTAAAGAAATGCTGATTTATTTCATTTAACACTATCTAAAATGACTGAACCTGCATTGAACAAAGGAGCTATAATCAGATAGTACACTGAAAGCTGTTTACAGGCAGATTTTGGGCAGCTTGTAGGACACAGATGTCCATTATTGTGAAATATTGGGTGCCATGACATAAAAACTTTCCATGAAGGACTGCTGTGGTCTGGATAATCACTGGTCTATAAAAGACTACAGGCATCAATTAGTCAGTTAGTTATGTAGTTTAACAGTGAAGCTAATTCTTGCTTATTTTGCCTTGATGAAACTTGACGTGCTCTGTGTTTATGTTATTAACACTACCAGCTGCCATGTAACAATAGAGTCAACAGTCAAGCAAATAAAAATTTAGAAGAGAACTGTGCTGACCTGGCATGAATATATTGGAGCTCTGCATTAGACCAGCAGGATGCAAATCAGGGACAGCTGCTTAAAAGCAACTTAGCCCCTCAGCCTTGTCCTTTTTTACCATTGACAGAGTAATTCTGATCTCAAAATTTTAAGAATGCAAATGTTATATTTTTATTATAATTTTTGTTATTGTTGTTATTAAATCATTGCCTAGCCCTCATTCTGGTAATGTGATGAATTTAATCCAAAATAAGACTCACAAAATAACTCTACAAATTACAGCTCCAAAGTTATTGTTAACAAATGAGACCGGATTCGTCACAACAGTTGTTCTATTATCAGATCTGTTGGACAAATTGCTATAGGTCTTTTTTTTCTTTAACTTGAAAAATTAACATACTTTATAAAATACTATATAAATAACACAGAGGAATCTGATATGTTTTTTTTTTTATTATTTCTGATCAGCAATCTAGCTGGAATTGGCTTTGTTTGAATATATCTCTGAACATCACTAAAAAATGTTGGTGCCCTATTTTTTTTTAAACATTTTCCCCCATTCAAGGCTATATGCTAAGAACATCTATATGTTGTATATAAGTATTTATGTTTCAATGACAATTTGGTGCAGGTTCAACTCCAGTAACTTAAATGGCAGTTGATTTAGAGTGCACATCACCTGAGGAGTCTCGCACACCTTACAGGTTAAAATATAAACACCAGACACAGATAAATTTAACAATAACTTACATTAATCTATCAACATTAATCTAAATCTTGATTATACGAACCTGATTGTATACTAACAATAACTGGTAACAAGTTTCACCAGCTCTACTGGTCCCATGACAGTTAATCTGTTTATATTATATGGATATTATATGGATAACAATAACCTGGCCTGAGACAGTTGGTAAATGATATTAAAGAAACATTCAGAAGAATATCCTTTAGCCCTATACCTCAAAACACAAAATAACTCAGACTTTGTTAAAGGCAGACCTTCCAAGACCTTATTCTTTCATTGAAAGAATTTCATTCTTTCAATATAAGAATCAGAATATGCTTGACCAGTCATAGAGTCGGTAAGGTGATCAGGTAGCTTCCCCTTAGCACATGACAGCTTCACAAAGTACCCGAACTCCTTTATGAAGTGTGATCGGAAGTGCTGAACCAGCTGGCCGTTGTAATGCTGACAGGCTAGCAGGACGCGAGAACACAGAAACAACAGAATAGACTGGAATGGACTCAGGACCAACTCTTGCAGGTCTGGCAAGACCAGCTATCTGCTGGGCCTGATAACCAATGAAGGATAACAGGTAAGGATGAGGCTGCAGGACTCAGAGGATCCAGCCAACAGACAGGAGGTTGTCAGCAGAGAAACACCTTCTGGTCTCATGGCCTTAAAGCAGTAGCTCAAACAATGGAGAGAAGGCAGCATCCGCTCAAAGGCTATTCAAATTGAGATCAAGAAACAGGAGACAAAATGACAACTACAGTCTGTGTAAGTCTAAAAATGTTTAAGCTAAATTTAATAGATAAGTTCCTTTTCGTGATTCTGCCTCATAAAAATGTGAGTAAATTAGTCTAAATCTGAGAATAGATATTACACGATTTACTTTCACAGTGGTAATTTCTTTTGTCAAATATAACCTTAACAAAAGATAAATCTACTGGATTTTTCTAAAGCTTTCAAAATGTATCTAACAGTCTTTATCAGCAAATGGAGCTGGTTTAGCTGTCATGATGTAAGCTAAGTGTGGAACTTCAGTCGCATGGGGGAGAAGGTGACACCTCTCTCCATTCATAGATGGTTTCTAGTGTCGGATGTGAATTTCCTTCTGAACATTCACTGACCTCTATGTTTTTGACTGCTGTTCTTAGCTGGTGTTGTCTGTTACTCATGCTCATTCATCCTCTTGTCCTTTTTGTCCTTTTTATTAATATAGTGTTCCCAATGCCTGTCACATGTCATGTTATCCACCACTCCAGTGTTGATCAAGGCGGATATTCACATCTGACCTCAGAGGCATCTTTTAACAATGACACAGGTTGCAATCTTCTTTGCACCACAACTTGTTATCACATGACTGCAGATCTACATTTAAGTCACATGAAAACAACTGAGCCATCTCCATGGCAACATACTGTGAGATGCCATTGAAAGCTCTCGAAAAAGCTAGTAAGTCGTTTGTGTTAACATTATTTTGTCAAATTAGTTTCCATTGTAAAGAGTGAACCTTCCAATGATTTTTTTTGTTTGTGATAAGCATTCAGTTGCAAAATGAACCTGCTAATGCTTCACTGATTGTGATGTTTTCTGTGCATCTGTTTTTTTAATATGAACTTCAGGGATATGAATGAAAACAGGTTGCGTGTGTCTGTTGATTTCATGTTACTCAGCAATAAAAACATTAGGTCAACTGGTTGAAACTGGTTTTATTTCATTTTATTAGACAAACACATTGATATCTGGACCAGAGTAGAGGATTGAAACCTTCGACAAACATCTTTTATAATCATTATTTGAAAATACAAATATAAAATCATACTTTCCACTTCTAGGATGTGAGCCCCATCCACTTTTTTATTCTTTTTGTGTTTTGTTTTGGTTTTTACAACAGGGCTTGACCAAGCCATACAAGAAGACCTGAAAGATGCTTTAATTCAATCTGATCAGTCAGCTCTCATGTTAGTAAGTATGCTAACATTAAAAAAATGAGCAAGTGGCCGGGGTGGGCAAGGCAATCAGCAGCCTCCAGATGTAGGACAAGCTTCTACTGCTACATGTTGAGACAGTAAAGACTGCACCACTTATGAAAACATGAAACCTTCAAGTCAGTGTAGACTTGTGCCATCATTGTTAAAATGTCAGATAAAATTATTATTGTAATACTGTCAGCATCATTTCATGTTTTTCATGGTAGTAGTTGTGTGTTTGTGTGTGTGTGTGTGTGTGTTTGTTTGTATATGTGTGAGTGTGTGTGTGTGTGTGTGTGTGTGTGTGTGTGTGTGTGTGTGTGTGTGTGCGTGCGTGTGTTTATGTGTTAGGTACACACATAACTTTTCACACAAATGATTTAAACCCTGCGATCTGTGTGTACAGAAGTATCAGGGTATTCCCAGCTATCACCTGGCATTCGCTGTGTTTCAGTAACAAGATGTGCAGTTGGCCATTACCTCAAGATTCAAGTTTAAGTGGATCCAGTAGTACACTCACAATACATATTCCAACACTGTCTGGGTCATTTTTTGTGTTTTCTTTTTTTCTAGCCAACAATTATCCAATGATGAATTATCTAGATGTGTAACATTCATTAGCTGTAATCGATCAGTATTAAAGTAAAGTAAAGCAACAACAGAGCCATGCTACCTTAAAGTGCCAGCTATGAGATCAAATCAAAACAACGTGAAGCAAAGAAGGTCAACTACTTGAGAACATATAGAACTAGACCAGCTAATTGAAAGAGTAAACAGCTCATACTTTAAAAACACTTACTTTCAAAAGTTGCTCAGGCAGGTAAAGAATCAGACTGTTTGTAAGACCAAATGTGATGAACTCTCTGTGACCACCTTAAATGATGTCCCTGTGTGCTGTAATTCCTTGAAGCTATATGCATATATATCATCAGTAGAAGATTTGCTTACATTGTTTACATAGTTTCACAATAAACTCCCTCACCAGTGTCAGTAAAGACACAGTGCTCTACTACAGAGAAATCCTTATATCTTCCAAACCTCAGGTCTAAAATGAGCTATGCTCTAGAAGCAGAGGACAGGCCCACAATTCATTAACTCAGCTGAGCCCTGTACAATAAAACACTGTTTTGCTCAAAAGGTACATGACACAGATCTGTGTGTGTTAGTGATATGATTCCTTCAAATTCCACTCATGGCACTATGAGTTGCTTCTGCACATAAGTGTCCTATAAATTATGTTCATATGAAAATACTGTTGCATTAGCAAATTCACACTCAGTGGCACTATCTAGTTCAAGAACAGGAAGCATTGTGTTATTCATATAAAGCAGTGAAAAGTAAGCAAACATACACTACATGAATACACAAGCACTTCTAGCTTCTGTTCAGTCCCTCACAGCTCTCCTGGCAGCAAAGTTGGGGCAATCTGCAGGAGTTGTCCTCCCAAAAATTGAAGTATTGAAGAACAAAATCTTCATGGAAAGGAGATCTGGATGTATGTATTGGTTAACAAAACTTTGGGCTTTAATTCAACAAATCACCATTTATGTCAAATTTACTACCAACAGTAAACACTACTTTCTCTTAATTGTGATTACAATTGCTCCCTGACCTTCACAAAGTGGTTAGTATTATAATTATGATGACAAAGGAAACAAACTACAATGTTTCCTTAACTCGAAACAGCATATTTTGTCACTAAATTTTTGGGACATTTTTGTAATCTAACCACAACCACAATTCTCCCAGAAATAAACCATACTTCAGCTGCGTTGTACCGATATTATGGGCGTAAAGAATGGACAAAAGGCTAGTAGGGTATGTTTTGCATATAAGGTGGGAGAAAACCAGAGAACCCAGAGGAACCCTTCCACACACACAAGGGAGAACATGCAATCTCCAAACAGAAAGGCCCTTGCTGACAGGCAGATTCAAACTCTTCCTCTTCTTGCTGTGAGGATATACTGATAAAAATGATACCACTGTTCTACATTCAGAGACAAATGTGTAATTTCTGATTTTTGGCTGTACGAATAAAATGAATTTGGCTTTACCACTATAATCTGGAATTATACAAGCAGAATATGCCCCCCTAAAAAAATGTTTGCTAATGCAAAGTATTGACAAAGTAGTGCCATAAGGTGATGAGAAATTACTGTCTAAAACATTGCTCTTATAGCTTTTGGCAAAAGTGCAAAGCAATTATTATTATCGTATTAATTATGGACAACTATGGTAAACATATGGAAGAGAGTTTTATCTCATCCTAGTGTATACCAATTTGACAAGGTAACCACAGTTATCTTTGCACTGCTATAAGTCCAGGAAAGACAGTTATTGCAAGTTTCTAAGGCTGTGTAAGTATAATACTCAAAGGTGGATGGGTAGTGTCTTGATCAGCGGGCAACTGGATAACAAGGTTTTATGAATGTAGTCTAACACAGATTAAAGTATGAGCTGTTTCCATGACTCAAGATTAAATAAAAAATCATTTAGGATTTCAAACAATGTACATTACTGAAGTTAACAAGTAAAAAACAGTATTAAAAAATAGTACTGTGGACCACTGGTATATTTCAAGAGTACAAATATTGAAACATAGAGTTCAGATTTATGATATTCATAATAGTCATTATTGTTATTATTGTCATTATCATTAATCTGTAACTATATAAAAATATGTTATCTGTTTCATCAGTGTAATAATACCCTCTTCTCGTCAAATTATGACAAATCAAAGTGTTTTAAATATCTAGCATTAGCATTTAAGTTAGTATAGCACACCCCCTTTTTAAAACATTCAAGGGTGGTAATCAGATTAATGCCTTGTTTACAAGAATTGCGTACAACACACTTTCCCTCAAATGTTTTCAAAGAGAGCTTTGGTTCACTGTAACCATGTGAGAGCAGCACAGAACAAAAAGACCACAGAAAAACAAAAAATACAAGTGAAACTAATGTCACTGGTCCTACATCATCTAATGCCTACAAGCTAAAAGTGTTGATTGTAACTACAGAACACCTATCACTAGTTAATTGGGGAAGAGTGATTAGAGAGATGAGAGAATGACAGTTTTAAAGGTTAACAAATCTGCATATAGACTACTACACTGGTATCAAAGACAGCAGGCCTACATAAGGTTATTGGATTTTCTTTTTGTATACATTACTGAAATACATTAATGATCAACTGAGAATTACTGTAGAGGATCACAGGGAATGGAGAGAGAACTGGATGGATGTACAGTACATAATAATATTATTGTTAGGTGTATAGATATTGTATATATAATGATTAAAAACCGCAAAAATATTGATACAAATCCCTCTTAGAAAGGAAACATACATGTTCCTCTTCTTAATTGACCACATACACATTTTTTTGATTATTTTATTATTACTTGAAGTCCGCATTTTATAGACAGTTCAGCATTCAGCTTTCCATGGTTTGTGAAAGTAATTTGTAAAATGTCTCCGTTAGCACAGAGGGGAAGAAAGCAGCATATACATGTATCAATTCATAAACCATTCCAAACTTTAACGAACGATTGGATCTTTGGTTATAGCAAATTCCTATTAACATGAAATTATATTTCCTATTTTTCCTTTATGTTTTTTGTAATGTTTGATGTATGAAAATGTGTGTGTATTTAGTAAAAATGGATCAACCAGTGATATGCAGGCTATTTGGCAACGGTCAAAATCTAAAAACAGTACAAATATCCTGACATAATTAAGCTGCACTGACCAAAACTGAGCTATAAATAAAAACCCTTTGCATCACTGAGTCCACTTCCAAGAGTAAGCTAATGTGCAAACTTAATCTGTTCTCAGCTTCACCGTTAATCACACTGCAACAGCTTCACTTTGTTAGCCAGTCCTTTTTCCTAAGCGAGTCCTCTTCAAATAAGCTCTCTGGTCATTGTTACAAAATACAGGGTACTGAGGTAATATGCAACGCTAATCTACTGCACTTTGTCCTCCTCAGAAAGAAACACAAGTTGCCAAATGTATATCAGACTTGAAATATTGCCTTTTGTGTGACCAAGCTGTCTAATACCCAGAACTATCAAGTGTGCTTTGAACTGATTTCTTTTAATGCTACAGAGATCCAGAGTCATTGTTAAACAGAGAATGAAAAGGAGCCTGTCATCTATGTTTCACAGAGCACAGATCTACAGATGTTTGTGCGACAACAACAACCTTGAGTTTTTTTTTTCTAACTTCTTACAGTGTCGCTCGTGATGTTGACAAATATACTGGCATTGAATTACCCACAGCTAATGAGCATATATATGTGTGTATATATATCCTCCCATCCATGAAAAGGACAGCTTTTTCAATTTTTTCTACATACAAAAAAACATTTATAAAACAGGACTGTGAAAATATTGTAGTCCTCTTATTACCAAAACTAGGTACCTTTAGTGACACCATTTGCTAGAACCAAAGCTACCAGGTGTTAGTGGTATGTCTTGTTTGTTTTGATGGACCAATACTGTCTCTACTGAGCCACATTGGTTCACATCAGATGTCTTTGTATGTGCAAACTGACAACCTTTCAATCACTCAAAGCCCAAAAAAGACAAGTATTCACAGTGTCTCAGCAGACACATACAGTAAAAGTTGTAATGATATGTACATTTTTTTTCATGCCAGGATCAATATATATACTGTATATATACAGTATACATGAATAATCAGAACCAAATACTAAATACTTTTTTCATTACTGATTTAAAATGTAAGACAAAAAGATCATTAATCATAAGCAACTTAAGTCAAGAAGAAAAAAAAAAATCTAAAGTAAAGCAGATCTTTACACAATGATACCAGACTACAATACAGTCAGATGGAACTCAATATCTAGTGTCATTTTTTTTCTGTGTTGATTTTTGATTTTTGTTTTCAAGATGTTCTTCATCAGGTGCCACCTCCACCCTGGCTCACTGCAGGGATGCTGTAGTGGATAGTGCTGGATGGCATCACCTGTACACAGAGCCAATTTAGAAAGTCCGGTCTGACTTCCCCATCTTCCTTAAAAATTCTGCTGGCATCACAGACACATACAGCCAAAAGCCAGTGAGCATCAAAAGCATTGTTCTTTCCTTGACAGACTATTGACTGTCTGTCTCTGTAGTGTGTCTCACTTCTCACAAGACAGGGTATCTGCAGGTTTCATATACCCAAAATATATCTTCTACTACTCACTTACTTACTGATTGACTAAACACAGTACTGCATTATAGTTGTTTTTATTGCTTTAAACATATTTTCCCGGTAACATACGGACTATTTGTCAGAATTTTCCCTTAGCAAAAAAAATGACATAATTTTCTTTTGAAAATAATGTTTTTTGAAAATGTCCTGAACTGCAATTTAATCATCAGAAGCAGTCACTGAAGTTATAAGCCCTAAGGTGGGAACAGAAGGAGAGTGTCATTTATACAGGTATGCAGCAAACCCACTATGAGCTGCTACTCTGTCACAAATGCAATATCCGTTCAGCCAAACAAACTGTGGCCCGAGAGGAGTGATGACCTCACGTTGCTTTAATAAAGAAGACAGTTAATGTTGTCTAACATAATATAAATTAACTCATTACTGAATTACAGGTCAAATTCCTGACACCATTTTTGTCTTACACATCCAGTACAAAACTACTACTATAAAACTACTCTCAAGAGAGGTAATTACAGAATGTAAATATATTGAATGGTTATCGCTGAAAAAAATGTAAAAATCCAGTTCTGTTACTGAAAATAATATAATTTAACATAACAAAAATTCCATAGTGGTGTGTTCAGGCTGCACTTTAAGTAAATCCTCAATGAGGCAAAATTGCAAAGCAAGTGGAAAGACAGGTGACTAAGGTGAAAATGTGTAACCACAGATTTAAAATGTTTCAACTGGAGATTAAACATGCATGTCTCCAAAGCTGTATGACTCTTCCGAATGAAGAATGATATCCACAGAACCTTCACAGACATCTGGCAATTAGATTTAGGGACATCATATTCTAGAGTAGAGTTGAGGGACAGACAGAAATATTCCTTCTGTGAAATTTCTTTATTTATTTAGATTCCGATTTGCCAAAAATACCACTAAAAAAGTCTGTGAATGGTGAAAATTTTTTTTCTGACTTTCTCCAGTCTTTAACAGACCCATGGGTCCCCTCTCATGTTCTCTTAGGGATGTGAAATTTGAAACAATAAGACACAGGGATACAAGCAGCTTGTGCCTCAGCTGACAGTCCTTTGGAAGCCACATTCCTCTCGCAAACCAATTTTTCAGCTAAACATATCGGATCCTTTCAATACCCACTTCAACCTTTATTGAGTGCATTGTTACAAGTTTTATTTGCAATACTGGTATATGGATTTAAAGTTGGCATCTATCTTCTTCTGACTGTACACAAATGAAAGAACTTGATTAAAAGGACATTTATGGTACCCTTTGACAAAAGCTTCTTAGGAGTTCCAAATGTATGATTCCATGAGCCGCGGATACATGCCTGGAAGCAAAGGCAGCCAGCTTTAGTATGATGCATTTGTATCCAGCATGCAAAGACGCTCATGCTGTGCAACTGCTGGAGTGTCTTCCCGTGTTGATATGATGGCTTAGTGAGAAACATACACACTACAGACTAACTTTGCATTGATGTGTTGCCTTCTCCCATGGCTTCCTGTATTTCCATACCACACAGTGGCTCCTCTTAAAGCTATTTGAGTTTAAAAAGTTTTCAACCATGATTCAGTATATTTATAATGAAATAGGTAGAATAGTGGTAGGATGGTATGAAGGGTGAAGTTCATTAAATTATTGTTAAAGTTTATAATTGAATGGATTGAAATGATAAATTTGCTCTTAATTTTTTTTTTACCCCTTGAAAGATTTGACAAAGACATGAAATTGTGTGATTAGACTTATTACAATACTTAACAATTCTAGAAAGTTCACAGCAGCAATACTTCTCTCATCAGTTGCTTAACAGAACAACAACAAACCACAAAACAAACTAACAACCATAACAGGAAAATGTGCTTCAAACTTTTTGGTATTGGTTTGTGTTTGGCCTGTTTCCTGACCTGACGGCTTTGCGCAGAGCCCTGACCTCAACATCCTGCTGCAAGCCAAGCCTTATCACATCTGCACACTGCAGCCATTTTTCAGCATCTGGTGGAAATGAAACCTTCTTTTTTACTGGTGTCCTCTCTGGTTGGGCTGACACTATACAATCTCACCTCTATCTCGATGAGGAGGCATATTTTTATGAAGCTGGTTGGTTGTGACACCTATGTTAAAGAGAGGTGGAAGAGGTGGGCTAGGATATGCATAGACACAATCTTAAAGATAATTCATGGTAGAAGGTAAGAAGAGGCAGCTGGTGAACAGAGAGATGCATGTCTCCAACAGGCCTTGCAGACATTGGCATAGGGATAGGCATAGGCAACAGGCATTCTACATTGTTGAGAAAAAGAAAAGAAAGAAGGAAGAGAAACACAACTTTTTCAAACGAGGTTGGTATACCCAAAGGGTATACCCTTTGGGTTTAAAGTGCAGCACTAAGGTAAAAAGCCTGTGGAATGGCTATCCAGTCTGCTGAGACAAACCTATGGGGATGGGGACCTATGTGTAAGAGAAAGAACACACTACAGGTGAAAAAATTAAAGGAAAAAAACACATAGCTATGTGTTTCAGTAAAGTGTTGAGCCATCAGCTTCAGTGCTCCTTTACATTAATTCTTGAAGTTTCTGGACTCTATTGGAGGGATGAACAAAAATCATTCAATAGATATTCCCTCATGTGGTGTTTTGATGATGGTGGAGAGCTCTGTCTAAAAGGGTCAGTCCAAAGTCTCCCCTTGGTGTTCAGTTGGTTTGCGATCTAGTGAATGTATGGCCTATGAATCATCTTTTGAGCAGTAGTAGAATTAAGTGCAGCTGCAGAGGTACCTGTCAGTGATGATGTAGGGCAAGAAGAGGCCAGTGCTAAACTGACAGACTGACAGAAAAAAAACAAAAAAAAACAACCAAAAAAAAAACGCCCCATCTGTGTCTCACAGTACAACCTCCTCATTGTGCCTACCGAGTCATTGGTATGGCATATAAGTTCCTTTTGACACTACTGAGCACTCAGGTTGCCTGTGAGAGGAGTTTCTGAACTCTGAAATATTTCAAAAGTAGACTAAGAAGCTTTCTCTCACGGGAATCCTTGGAAGCCTTTATGTTAATGAGCACTGAAAAATGTCAATAGACAATGAAACAGGCATAAATCAAGTCTCAGAAAATAGTGCATTGCTTAGGTGGCTGTTGATGGTATAGATCAGATACTGTTTGGTGTACTATCTGACCCAACAATAGAGAAACTCTCTGTAAGGAGCACAACTACATTTTTGTTTCAAATTCTTTATTTCATTTCAAATTATTTATTCTATATCATTTCAAATTTGATTTTCAGATTATTGCTCCTGTGAAAGATTATTGTTTTCAATTACATATATACTTATATTTGAGGTGTTATATTTTGAGTTTCGTAAATGCAGTGGCCATTGACAGTTTGAAATATGTACATTTTTAAGAATGTCACTAAGATTTCTGCAAGGAGATGTTTAATAGAACTACAGTAGGCTATATCAGAGCTTTTTATTTAACTCTAATTCAACAAATTGTTTAAGTGAAGTATTTATTTTTTTCTGTGAAGTGGTTGATATTTATCCTGAATCTATACCCAATAAAAAGGGATAGAAAAAGTTAAACTGATGATTCATTTATTCAAATTCCTCCACTATAAATAAAAGGGGGCCGGTTTAAGTATGAAAAGTGGTCTCACCTCGCCCCTGTTCTCCAGTCACTTTTCAGTTTTTTCTTATCATATGTCACATGCCTGTATGTGTGACAGATGCTTATATTGATGATATCAGAATCTTAGTGATATCAGTAGTTATTTAATAATATCATAGTTTGTGTTCACACTTCCTGAACAGAAAATTTCACTTTTATGTATCTGATAAAATCAATTTCAAATTCTAAATTTTCAAATACCTGCAATGGTACCCCAGCCCAACCTGTGCACCCCCAGTGATTGCTCTCAAACAATGAGCAATTTAAGTTAATGCTTGAAGGCCACCATGAGCATTTTCCATGATGTATGAGAGACAAGAAGGGCTTCGTTGGCATGAGTATGCTTTTGTTAATTAAAGTCTGTCTTGATCTACTTTTTCATGTCTTTATCAAAACAAATTGAAATTTAATAGCAAATACACCTGTGTTCATCATTAAATTTTATACATCTTGTAACTTTTAAAATGGCTTTATGGGTTTGAGGACCTTACAGAGAATTAAAATTATTTTAACATTTTTGAGACCACATGTATGACAAGGAAATATGTCCACCTACATCCTGGGGAGCTCCCTTGACTTGCTACACAGTCAAAAAGGTTTTTTTGCATGCATAGGACTTTTTTCATCCACCAGGCTCCTTGGTCTACTAAGTCGTTTGCCTATTTTCTGGTTTTCCTTAACACACTCACTTTTTGAGCCTCATTTTTTGAGCCTCTAGATTTGCATGATCACCTCTTTATTCATCACATTGACGGACAACTCCACCTCAGTCTAAATGACAACTTTTAACTCTGAATCAACTCTGAGCTTCATCTCAGTTTTTTTCTGAATGAACTAAGATTGAAGTGAAACACAGCCCCCAAAAAAATCTAGTTACTTAATGTATCCCTAAAATTTTTGCACTACTTGTTTAAAGGGCTATGTCTCCCACAAAGTTCTTTCTATACTGAATTAAACCTACTCACATTAAAGCTGAGACTTGCCTCTTTAATGAAGTCTCTATTATTTGACATGAAATTGGATGTGCTGAAGTTCAGAGCCTGAAAAAGGAAAGATTTGGAAATGTCAGAATACTTTCAGTCTTGACTGTAGCCATGCTTGCACAAACCCTGTGAATAGCTGTGTCAGCTCATTGAGGGACAGAGTCCGCAATACATATTTAATGAGGGGAGCAGGGATGAAAAGGAACATTAGATGTGTAAAAGGGATGTAAGGACAATACGTTTGTAAGGGCAGATAGGGTTGGGATATAGTAATATCATATAATACCTCATATGAGATGACATCCAGTCACCAATTAACTTTCAATGGTATCCATTTGTAAAAGCTGTCACAATCAATGGGCCCTAAAACATACAATTAGTAACTGTTTCAGTATGCATTTCTTGGAAAAGAGCAGCAAAATGCTGGTGACCCACATTGTTGCAATTGGTGATATGTTCTTTCATTACCATGAACACACAACTGTAGTTTATTTTAAGCCAATCCCAACGTCATCACCTTGCTATCAGAAATACCTACTAGTGCACCATATATGAATTAATCTGCCACTGAAAAAGTCCCCAACAATCACATGGTTTCCTCTTGTTTGAGTAACATTTGTTAAAAGCCAGGGCTGATCTAAATACCTCGATGCTTTGAAGCTACCACTATTGTTTTGGTTAATCAGTGGCCAAATCAGTATTCCAATAATTGTTTTATATTTATTTAATTTTTTTCTTAAACATGCATTAACACAAAAATCCGAAATATACCACGATATACAAATTTTAACAAAACATTTTTGATTAGGCATCTACAGTTATTATTATTACTTATTCTCAGACAAGGACATTTAATCTTAGTGACAATTTTGTGTGTCAGAGCTCTCATCTAATGTTACCTCCAGGACTGACACTGGGACAGTGACATCTGACCTTATGACAGGTTTAATAGTTACAACTACACTAGCAAGATGTTGAAAAAGTCTTTTTGAAGATGATCTGCAGAAAGTCAGGTGCCAACAATGCCAGATAAAATAATGGCTTATCCAAAATCTAGGAGTTTGGAAAATGACCTGAAAACTGTAAGTAGCTGCTTAGCTGTCTTGCAGAATTTTCTTTTTCTATTATGGCTAATGTTAGTGCGACCTGCATGCTAACAAAGTTTTTCATCAAAGTATTAATAGACTGACTAACACATTGTTGGCTTTACTCTTCACGCAGGACTTGCTGCCAATAAAATAAAATCCAATAAACAATATATAAAACAGCAATAATATATGATAACATTATTTAACAAATAATAAACAATATGATGATATCTTATATATTGTACGAAAATGATCACTCCATTAATTTTCATTAATTAATTTTAATTACAGTATTTTTAACTGACAGTCTACCCTGCAGAGATCTTGTGGAAATCCCATAACTTGTCATAAAACAGGAAAGGAAAAATGTTAGTGTGAAAAAATGTAATGGTGGCAAGTAAACAGAAAAGACCATCTGAACATAACCTTGTACCCTGAAATTTTTATTAACTAAAGACATTTCATGGTGAAGTGCTAGTGGATTATTGAAGGGTATGCATTTGTTTCAAAGCAGTAACAACTTCACAAAGTATTATGGAATTACTGATTAAAGGGACGGACAATCCAAATATCTGTATTTCAACTTACTATTTTCTATTCCATTCTAATTTGTTATCAGTGGTAAAATAAGGAGAAAAAGAAGGTGAAGAATGAATTTAGCAGCAAGGAGTTGGTCAAAAGATATGATGCATTGGACAATGATGAATAGAAAAAAGATACACTCACAGCAATACTGTGGCTGAAGCCAGAACTGGGCTGAGGGCTGGTTGCACTGATAAAGTTAACCATACCAGACTGCTGATTTGTGGTTCCATAGAGGTCAGATGCAGGACTAGGACTGTTGGCACCAAGAAAGGTTTCAGGCCGAGTTGGGTTGATTCCTGTTGAGGAAGGGCCAGGAGACAGATTAGCAAGATAATCTATAAACACAACTGGCACTCAGTGATGAAGGCTGACTATGACCTGGTACACAGAGATTAACTTTATTTCACACAATCTTTATTCTTCAGTAATGATTTGGAGAGATTTCAATATACTCTATTTGAGTTATTTTAATGAAAATGATAAAATGCAACTTGACACTGTCTTGACTGCATTAGGTGTGAAAAGGGCTGGGGGAGGATCTTTCATGTCACAAGTAAAACACATTCTCTTCTACCAGGAACTCAATTCAGAGCCAGATTTTTTTAATTTAAAAAAACGGTAAGTACTTTGGATTTTATTAACCTTGTCTCCCTCAAACTACTTTCATATTCAACTGTTTTTCATTAGTTCTCTTTGGTAATTGGCCACATTCAGTTTCAACAATCAAGCTTAAACTACCTTGTGCCTACATCTACTCAACATGCTCCTAACTACAAGCACATTTTGAAGGTGGACCAAAGATGTGCCTGGGGAAAAATTAAAAGCAATATTATGTATCCTAATTGTCTGAAGTTGTTTCCAATAAATTTCAAAGCCTAAAACAAATCAAATTAAATGTCAAGAGCAGATTAAGATGAGAGGAAGAGCTCAACATCTGTACCATTATTCAGGATATGTGTGTTTG
Source organism: Istiophorus platypterus (assembly GCA_016859345.1). Lineage (NCBI taxonomy): Eukaryota > Metazoa > Chordata > Actinopteri > Istiophoriformes > Istiophoridae > Istiophorus > Istiophorus platypterus. The sequence goes on from CM029116.1 coordinate 27,422,161, forward strand.
TCATGTGTCAGACTAGTAGAACAACTCTTCTGTTTGGTAATTAGTGTCAACTATCATTTACCAGAGTCAACAACCCTTCAGCAGTTACTGACATTAAACTCTAGTGGGGAATTCAATAGTGTAAACATTGCCATCTTGTTGACCAAAGTTATCTGACTTAGCAACAGTACCTGGGGGCTGTGTGTATGTCTATGTGTGTGTTCGTATTTAACAAAAGAGGTAAGCTGAAATCAGCAGAGACAGGATTGTGGCAATCCCTGGATCTATATACTGTATAGTAACTGTTTTATTTAGCCATTTTGAGTGTTTTCTAATGATCTATACAAGATGTGATATAAGTACAGAATAAGTTTTTTTTCTACATCCCTAAAATGTAGGGAAAAAAACAACTTCTCACTTTCCATCTCTCACTTTTACTCTGCGCTTTGTACTGGCATTCTTCACACCTTGCAAAACCCTCAGATATGACTGCCAGACAGTTTATGAATGCTTGGCAGAATTGGCATAGGGGAATAGGGTACAATCCCTCTAATCTAATCAACCACTGCCACTAGGAGAGCTTCCACATTTCCCCACACACATATCCCCTTCCCTTACACAACTCCCCCTGATCCTTCTCCAGCCTCTTTTAAATATATGATCTTGATTATCTTTTTGAAAGTACTTGGTGTATTGGACCTAACCTGCTGCCTAACACAGAAAATTATGCAGGGTGTCTTGGGTAACATGCACTAAAATATTGCAGGGGTGTCCATTCCATTACCTCACCTCACCTTACCAGGAGAGGGGTGATACTGAGAAACAGAGGAATTGCAGACCACCACCCAAAATGTGTGTCCTGGCTGGAGTCATGTGTTAGAGGAGTATGAGTAAAGTGTGTTACACAAAATATGTAGTGCATTATAGGATATACGCTGTGTGTTAGGGAGAGAAACTATATGGGATGCTCTGATGGTATGTTGCATTGCCTGACATCGGGAAGTGAGTAAAAAGAATACTGTGAGTTCATTCTGTAATGAAAATGGTAAAGCCCTTTCATAATATGTGTGGTCTCGCAGTAAACGACAGCAACACAAACACCTTTTTTGAAAAGAGAACATGCCTTCTGGAAAAGAAAGCACAAATATAATTTAAGATACCTCTGCTGTGCTTTTTTATGAGAAACTGTTATCATTTTAAGATAATACCAATTACTATGAGATCCAGATAAGTTAAGATTTAATAACAATTTGGTACTGTGGGCCAGCATTGCTACCTTCTGTCAAGAGGGCACATGAGTAAATAAATGGTAAATGGACTGTATTTATATTATATGTGTGACACTGACTGATCAAAAACACTTGATCACGTGAGGATAAACATAATGTACATAGTATAATAACTTCACATAATATACAATAAATTATTATAAAAAATAATAACCTCCCTATAAGGTAATAAAAAAGTTTAATGGATTATTTATTTACTTTCTGTTTAATGTGTAAAGCTATTCACTATATTTGTTAGTTTTATTTGGTGCAAATTATTTAATTACAATTTGGTTTGAGCTTGAAAGTTCCTTTTCGGTCTTTGGTTCATTGTTTTGATGGAAATGTAGCAACTCGACATTTGTTGTAACAGCAACAGAGTAACATCAAATGCTGACCAATGATTTTAACTATGCATGCTGTTGTGCCTCACCAGACTCACGCAGCTCATCAGCTGAGCCGAGCAAGTTTCTGCATAACACAGATAAATACTGCCCCTCGATCATGATCACCAGAACGTTGCTGCTGAAAACTTCTACCTCTTTATTTCTTTCTTTACTAACACATACACACTCTTACACAAGCATCTAAGCACAGGGAAGTTTGAACCACCAGCTCTGCCGTTCTCCTTTGTTGAAGTCACGTATTACCGATGAGCCGCCATTGCACTCAACAGACTTCCTTCTGGCCGACCCTCACATGACGTGACTGTAACGAGTCACATCCAGCATCTTGCTCTGCCTCCCCTCAGGCGCACACACACAGGCCACTACTTGTTTGTTAGCCAGTAGTTGTAGCATATGATAGGATCTGTTAGACAGAAGTGATATTAATTGGAGACTGATGTTACTAATGTTAATACATCCTGTCATATGTTAAAGAGAAGTTGCCCTGTGTTTTTTCTTGCAGATTGTGATACAAAGCTGGTTGACGGAGTCAGTGCCGACCTCCACTCCTCTGTTCACTCTAGAAACACCAATATTTCCCAAATATTAGCATTTATAAGTGAACACCCTTTTGAGACTGCATCCAATATTTGGTTATTGGTCCGGGTCTTCGGGTGGTGCCCCGTTTATTATTAATTTCAATAAGATTCATTGATTTTTTAATAATAATTAATAATTATCTTTGATAATTATTTATTATTGCTAATAACCAAATTTTGCTCCTGCACTGCACAACAATGCTAAAGAATGCACACACACAATCAGAAGGAGGGAGAGAGATAGACTGGTACTTCTATCTTTGTGAGGACACTCTTTTGCATAATGTGATCCCTTTCCCAAACCCCTAAACCTGAACCCTAAAACCAAGTCTTAATTCTCAGTCAGCTCTTTGAATGTGTGAGGACCATATTAAAAGTTCCCAGTTTCCCAAAATCTTCAGTCTGTAAGGTATATAATGCACAAAGCTAGAAGTGAAAGTGCACTCTCACACACACACACATGGCTATGTGCATTAGAAATTGGGGTAAAATTTTTAGCTTTGCCTGAATGGGTATTTCAGCCAACAGTAGCGATGGCAGGTAGAATGCTATTTGATCCTGATTATTAGATTCCAGCATATTCTGGGACTTCCTTCCATTACCACCTTTAGGATGCCCTTTGTTAAAGGTAATCCACAAACTGTAACAGTACACAAAAAAAGTCCAAGTGACCTAAACACCATATTAGGATTCTGAAGTCTCCCTCCTCACATTCTAGTCTGTCATATGTTTTTCCCCTGCCCTCTGAGTTCATGTCTGTCTCTCCCTGTCTGTAAGTTTGTGTCTTCTTCAACACAGGGTTGGTCAGCTCTCCACTGGTTTTGTCTATGCCTCACCTACAAAGATGTCACCTATCTTCTCATCAGTCATGAAAATTATATCTCACCTGCCTATGGCATAAAAGACCCGGCCAGATCACCAATGTTCGTCAAACTACCCATGCTTCATGTAGTAACTCACTCGACCAACTACACTGAAGATTTTGCCTAGATTTTGTGTGCTGATCTCTATTTCTGTGTGCCATAGAATCACTCGCCTGCAGTAAGCCACCAGCCTTGACCTGAAAGATTGTTTGCATCCACTTCAACTGTTGGATTACTTTCTCTGAATACCTTTATTCTCTTTGGTGATTGTGGACTGAAGAGGAGACCTATCTGCTGCCCGTCAGCAAAACCGAATACTCTGTTATTTAAATTTGCCTGCCTGGCACTGAGCCCTGTACACGTGAATGGCCTGAAAGCCAAGATTATTGGAACAGTTATTTTATCACTCGTCATCTCACCTCAATCTCTGAGCTTCAGCCTTTGGGTCCCATCTGTCCTGCTAAATTATAACACACCACACCAGCTCCAACACTGAGATCTGCTAATTTTTTCCCTAAAAAGGAATATTAAATAAGCTGGGGGCAACTGTCTTTTAGCTGACATGCTGCTTACTGAGTGGGAGGTTTATTACTGTTGAGTTAGTGCTCTCAGCAGTACTGAGAGCTTTTCAAATAAGGCAAATGAAAGGGTGCACACTTAGAACTGCAACAAAAACAGAATGATTTAATAACTCATGTCTGATAGAGGCCAGGTATACGGGGATTATGCATTCATACTTTATTTTGGTTGTTCAGTGCTGATTTCTAAAACTGTTAGGAGCATTTCCCTGAAATGTCAGTTTCAAAAACTTATATAATATAAATAATAAAAATCAAAATCACGTGACTAGAAATGTATGCAGTAGCACACAAATAAATACATTTGTAAATGAATATCTGCCAAATAAATACCAAAATGTTTACATTAGGCTACACAGTAAAGCATGCAATGTGCACACTGCAGTATGAGTATATGTATACTGTGTGTTGCTGTATGTTTAATGAAAATTGTCATCTACTGTTTGACTGAATATAAACCGGTCTCAAGATAATAATGGTATATAGTAGAGTTTTGACATCAACTAATGCCTCCGAATCAAACATTTCCTATTTAGAGTTGGTTTAATTCCATTCTGATATGCCTCCATGCCAGCAACAGTTGTGGCTGGAGGCATTATGTTTTTGGGTTGTCCATCCGTTCATCTCTACCTTCCATTCTTATGAACGCCTTCAGGGAATTTCTTCAAATATGGCCAAATGCTCACCTGAACTCAAGAATGAACTGATTAGAATCTGGCGGTCAAAAGTCAACATCACTGTAACCTCACATCTGTCCCATTCTTGTTAATGTGATATATCAGGGATGTATATCTTCACTGTATACATTATGCGTCTGGACAGAGTGGTTGGTGGAGGCATACAACTGAGAAGGATTCTCATTCCCTGGGTTCATCACTGTAGAGGTGTCTAAGTTGAACCAAATAATAACTATCCACAAACTCAAGGGAAATTTTGTAATCTTAAGAAATTACAAAAAAATAGTTACAAAAAAGTATCCTTGCTTGTCTCTTGTTTTACTTAAAAATGACCTACTTTAGGCAGTTACAACCTGGGTCCTAGGTCATATGCATGCAGTAACTCAAAAAACACAAGAGGTGCGTACATATAGATCAGCTTTGACTGAAGGGGAAATATTTATCCATTTGAAAACCAGTCCAGATACAGCTCAGACACAAGAAATGTACTATTGTATTAATTTCCAAACAGTCAAGCTGTTAATAGAAGACAGAATGACCATACAACAGAAATCAAATGATTCACAATTCACCAAAGGTAATGCTATGGAGAGCATGCACTGCTCATGGCAAATTGTCAGTGCTGCCACACGGTGTCACATTTCACTGCTCTACTATTACCTGCCACACTCCTTCCTTCTCCCTCTCAAGTTGTTGAGGAACTGTGCTGTTTTTGGGTCTACATGCATATGTGGGAGTAGCAGACACATGGAGATACACACCTGGGCTCTTAAAAGGGTTCGGGCTGTGAAGATGGTGCTGGAGAGAGGTGGGAGAGTTGCAGGCTGAGCTGGTGTGCTCACCGGGCAGGATTTGAGCTGCTGCCTGGGCCCCCAGGGAGCCATAGTCAGCCAGTGAATAGGGTGTTCCTCCCCGCATGTCACCGCTGGCCTTGGCTGCAGAATACAACCCATAACCAGGGGACCCTGAGAGATTGGGGGGGGGCTGGATCTTATAGTTTCTGTATTCATGCTATTACTGTTATTTCCCCCTGCTTTCAAATCTGGCCACTAGGGTTCAATGAAATTTCCTGAAAGAACAAAGTCTATTCCATAATAGACACCCATGACGACTCACAACTACACATAGATTCATTCTGACCTCACCCTGCTACCATGGTATCTTCCAGGAACCAGCACAAAAAAAAACAGATAAAAAATATTAAAAGTTAATCTCAAATGGACTTTATTATATGTTGTATGTATCTTATAATAACATATTCAAATGGGCTTCTACGTAAACATTCTGTCCCTCTCCCTTTTCTTTGAAAAACAAATAAATACAAATACTCTTAGTATACACTCCAAAATACTAGTGATATTTCTCAGCTGTGAGGAAAAACAAATGGTAAAAATTGAGGAGTGAAATGGGATAAGGTGAATGGTTCTGCAGAGAGTGGTATCTGTTTTCTGTTTCAGGGACAGGGTTGGGACTACCACTGGAGGAAGGCATGGGAGCAGACCAGCATTGCCAAATGTGGTGGGGTTCGCATTACCAGATATTGCAAGTGTTTTCCTAAAAGTGTAAAGCAAGGGCAGTAAAATCTAGCTGTATTCTTGTCAAAGTAAAGCAGATTATATTTATATATTCTATCATGACTCTGGCCTTGAGACAAGCCATGAGATTCTTTCATTTTCCCTGTGATCTAATTTCTTCTCTATTCTTTGTTCCAGCCACTGTGGGACAACATGTAGGCTTCTGAGATCATTAACTTCATAATGGGGAAAACATTTTCCCTGCATCACGTGCTTTGATATGTAACAATTCTGAATGACTACAGACTTGATTAAGAAACATGAAAGAACACATACACACCCTCAATCAAAGGTTTAATCTACTCTCGTGTAGGTTAACGGTTGAGTGTCCTTGACATTCACACAGATGTTAGTTCTCCCCACTATTATGACAGAGGCAAGCATCCCATTCTGTCTCTCAGCTCTCCAATTGGATCTGTAACAACAAACAAATGAAGAGCTGTGCTGAGGTCCCACACCGCTCTCTACTCTATTCGTTAAATAGTTGTGGGCAGGAGAACACAACCATTACCAACTGATACACTCAAGGCTGTGCTGTCTCTTTGATTAAAAACATTGGAAGTGTCAACTGTAGCTGTGAAGATCCTCAGTAAAGGCAATCGCCAACATGAGTCATGGCAATAGATAATCAGAAATAAGACCACTAATAATACTAATAACCGGTTAAATAACTGTTACAATACTAGTAAGATTATTAGAGTTGTTATTAGATATCAATGGTATCAGAATTTACAAAACTGAAGTCTGGCACCTTGAGGAAGAGTATGGGCCTCTTGATAATTATGATTAATTCATTTTCTCCCAGGTTAAAGAATATTTTCTTTAGTTTTCAGATGAAGGGAACTGCAGTAATTAATTATTTAACATAGTGTGAAACACCAAAAGTGGTGTCACCAGTTTAATGTGAATTGTACAAATTACAACACTGAGTTGTAATTACATAAATTGTGTGATATAGTTATAGTAAGCATACTGCATTCACAAATTGCTGTCTAAAAGAAAGATTATTGTATAGTATATGTTAAAATATTAGGAGAGTGTGTCAGGCACAAACACAGTGTAGACAAGGAAATAGTCACTTCTTCTTCTTCTTTTCCTTTCGGCTTTTCCCTTTAGGGGTCGCCACAGCGAATCAGTGTCCTCCATCTAACCCTGTCTTCTGCATCCTCTTCTCTCACACCAACTACCTTCATGTCCTCTTTCACTACATCCATAAACCTCCTCTTTGGTCTTCCTCTAGGCCTCCTGCCTGGCAGTTCAAAACTCAGTATCCTTCTACCAATATATTCACTATCTCTTCTCAGGACATGTCCAAACCATCTCAGTCTGGCCTCTCTGACTTTATCTCCAAAACCTCTAACATGTGCTGTCCCTCTGATGTACTCATTCCTGATCCTATCCATCCTGGTCACTCCCAGAGAGAACCTCAACATCTTCATCTCTGCTACCTCCAGCTCTGCCTCCTACAAGGAAATAGTCAAAACTATCCAAATTCAACTTTAAGATAACTCATATGCTGATATACTCCATCTCTATAGACAGTGGCCTTTCCCTGCATCCTGTCATTGAATGGAAACAGAAAACACAGAATGTGTGTTCTTCCATGTCAGATTCACAAATGTATGCAGATATGAAGTTGAAACTGTTAAATATATTCACACATTTCACACATTACATACATACAGAAAAGGCGCCATTAAAAAATTCAGTCTATACTGTATGTTAGCCTACTCAGGATTCAGCATGAATAAGAAATACAAGTATTTCCAAAATATGATCTTTCCTTCAAAGACATAGGGACCATTTTGCACATCTTTATCTCCTGATGGCTCCACTATTGCAACACTCTTCACTTGCCTCAACTAAAAATCTGTTAATCATCTCCAGACTGTACAGAACTTAGCTCCCAGGCTCCAAGATCCAAGAGAAGGGACCATATCCAGCCTGTGTCAGCCTCCTTACACCCCTTACACACTCACAGTATGATTGAGAATAGATTCTAAGGTGTTCTATGCTCCTAAGTCCTTTTGAATTCTCGGGCTCCTCATGGCCTCTCTCTGTGCTATGCATTTGACCTCTTAGTTGCAGACATGCCAGTACGTATTACGAGACCCTTTGACAGAGTATTGTCTCTGTATCTGTTCCCGAGGTGCAGCTAAAAACAGAGAGCATTCTCAGTCAGCGCCGTGAAGCTATGAAACCAGCTGCCTGAGGGAACCAGGTCAGCAGAATCAGTGATCTCTTTTAAATCTCCTCTTAAAAGATACTTTTATCAAAGAGTGTTACCTGATTTTCTTGATTTTATTGACTGCCCCTTTGCTAGCAATACTGTAATTTGTTTTATTTGCTTAATAATCTATCAGAATTTTTTTATGATCTGCTTGTTTTGAAGCTGTTGCTTCACGTGAAAATGGGTTTTTTATTGAGATCATTATTACCATTATGATTATTATCATAATTATTAATGCTTGTCAAAACAAAGATCTACATGGTAAAATACAATGGCTTCTATTTTCTCTTTTAGTTCCTTTCCATAGAGAGATCAGTAGTGCAAAGCCAATGGTTAGCCACACTTAAGAGTTAGTAGTAAAAGTTGTATTTTCTCAGCAGTGTGTGTGTGTGTGTGGGGGGGTATACCTAACACACAAACAGTTGAATTGACACACCAAGGACAATGGTGAGAACCAAAGAGAATAGTTCCATTAAAGAAAAAGTGAAACTACTGCACAGTAGTTTTTCTGCACAACAACTGCCCAGTTGCCAATCATGTCCATCACTGTTTTTTTTTTGTTCGTTTTTGTTTTTTTTTTATCTCCTTGACTTCATCAGGCCCAATGGTTTCAGACTTTCCTGTTGTCTGTAAATCAGAAATGGATGGGTCTTCCATACTTAATGTACTAGCTAATTGACACTGCAAGTAAAACTCATGTTACCCTGACCTAGCAGTACAAGACCAGAGGCTATAGGAAATATGTAGGAAGCAGTTCTATGGGTAGTTCTGTGTGTTTTATTCAATATCTTTTTCTTACACATTACTAAACAGTGAAATGAAGGTGAATGAATAAACGAATGAATAAAACATCACTTTCATGCCGGACCTATTTTACTCTGTGGTGGTCAGCATGATTGACATACAACATTAATTTAGATGTGAATTTCTTCCTTTAGTCTGTGGTTTTAGCATATGTCCCCAGCATTAATTCCTCTGCCTACAGATGATAGAAACTTGCCCACCCCACTATATCTATTTTACTGATGTGTGTGATGAAGGAGAAAATGGTTAACATCTATCCTGTCAGCAGAAAAACTCACACTATTTGCTGCTTTGTAAGCAAAAGGAGGTTGGCATAAAAAAAAAAAAACAAAAACAAAAAACCCCTTACATTCAGATACTTTTTTCCCAACCAGTTTGTGCAATCCGCGGCCTGAGGCAAAAGCGTCCTGGTGCACACTGACCTTGCAGTCTCAGAAATGCCATCTGCTCCTGATACACACTTTGACCCAGCATCTGTGACTACATAAATTGACTACATAAATTGTGCTCATTGTAAAATCATTTACACTCCTCTCTTCTCTTTGAAGAAGATATATCAGATATGCTTCAAAATTACCAGTGGGATTTAGAAATATGCAATTACCTTTATGTACCATGATGGTGCTCTTTTCTATTCCTGCCTGTGGTGGCTTTTCCTCTCTTTCAGAAAAAGACATCTACCTCAAGATGAATCACAGAATGATTAACTTGAGGAGCACTTCCTTTCCGCCTATTATGCAGATCATCAATAATCTAGAATGACTGGCAGTTCATTTTGTACCCAGATATGCCATACTGAAGATATCTAGTACCATCACCTTTCCTCTCCTTAGATGTATTGTAATTCTGAATTTGTCATTGTCTTGTACATTTATTTATTCAGATACACACAACATACTGTATACACACACACCACTGTCAACATCTAATTGCTAAAGATAAGGATGTGTTCTTGGTGGCAGGACTGTTTCTGGATATATTCATGCCATTAGTGAGATGTCGATTGACACTCAAATTGGACTGATGTTATCATTATCAATACTTTATTCAGCTGCACCCAGATTTCATTTACCAAAATATGTCAATTAGTACCTTGAATGTTCATGAATATAATTGTCTGTTATAACTGATCATGATTTTAATCATCATTAAAATATGATATAGAGCAAAGCCTGATTATTCATATCCCCATATGATTTGGATCATATCGTGATGTTTGCATGGACATAAGTAGCCTGATATTTCATACATGGTAGTGTGAGATAATGAAGTGCAGGTTCCAAAATAAGCAGTCAGCGGGTTAATAATCTAACAGTGATTGTCAGTCTGCAATGTTTTTTGGCCTCCGAAGAATGTTAGTATGAAATAGCAAAAGGTACTCATGTGCTCTGAAATAATAACATCATGGTGATATTTTGTAAATCACAGGTGAGACTCAGGGCTGTCACTACTGTTAGCGTAATTATTTCATGAGAGGTGCTTTTGTGTGTAGTGCAGGACTTATGCCATTAACAAAAGGTGCAAGTCCTGCAAAATCCTCCACTTATCACATTCCTACTTGAACCTTGCCTGAGGACTCAGCAATTACAGTATGCCATTGGTAACCTCGCAACCTACCATCTCCACAAGCAGAATGGGGGCTAGAACTTTCAGATCCATGGTTCAAGACCATCTACTGCCCCATGAGCCTGATCAACACCCACTACTTTAATTATTATGATTACTACTATTACCATTTAATTTAGTTCTATTAGTAATATTATTAGCCCTGTTAGTATAGTATATATAGCTATTAGTCCCATTATTGTGCTTTGCTCTCTCTCCTCCCTCCTGCCCCCCTCCCCCGTCTCTCTCTCTCTCTCTCTTCTTAACTCTCAACCCAGCCGGTCGAGGCACACCCCCCTGTAAATAATCTCTGTCTCTGTAAATAATAACTATAAAGAGTCTGGTCTAAACCTGCTGTATACAAAAAGTGCCCTGAGACAATGTCTGTTATGATATGGCGCTATATAAATAAAATTGAATTGTATTGAATGGAACTGAATGCATGATGTAATCTTATCAATAAAGCCTGTGGTCACACTAAATTCTCCCTCTTTCTGCCGTGCAACCTATTGTGATAAAAGAGATACCTCTAATTCTCCAGAACCAAGGACAAAAAACAGAGTACCATGTTTTCGTACATAACCACTGAGTCATGTTCATCTGCTGATTTGCTGCTGTAATCAGTTTATATATCCTACAAGCCACGTAGTTTCAATAGAGATGAATAGAGGTGATCTTTTATTTTTGGACAGACAACTTTCTGGAATCCCTCCATCACTTCACACACCTTGGACCCAGATAAGGCTTTACCAAGCTGACAAGGAAAGACAAAGAGGACTGCACTCCTCCACCCGCTGCTGGATGTGCTAAATGCTATTCAGTAGTAAACACAGATAGACATCTGACATGCAGGTGCGATCCCCGAGTAAGGCTGACATCTGTTATGATAATAGATGCAAAATTATTGTATTTTATCACTGGATGATTAATAGGTTTTTATTGTGAATCTGTTCTGTGATCTAGTCTGGGCTTTGGCCAAGACTCTTAGCTCATTGTAAGGTTTGTTTTAACTCAGACAGATCTCACATGGTTACCTACACTTTCTCTACTGACATGCTGCATATACCCACACTTCAACATCATTATGACCTTAGTGTTAGTAACATGATAGCAAAGAAAGATTTGCTTATAGGCCAAGTTAGAAACTTAAGTCTCCCACTCTGTGCCTGCTCACACACACATACCGTCATTTCCTCCTGTGAATAATTACCCATTGCTTCTCATTCCCCCTCTCTGTCTCACACACACACACACACACACACACACACGCACACACACACAGTAGTGAGCTAACACTAAGGTCATTGCTGAGTTCCCAGTATAATCTTAACTTTGACCACCTTTGATCTCATCTGTTCTCGGGTTTATACAGATTAGTACATTAGATGGTGAAGTGGTCATTTTACCTGTTTGTGTCAAGTCTGTGGTCCCACTGAGCTCAGTCGATTGTCAGATGACTGACTGAACAACAGAGCTGAAAGCCAGTTTCTCCTTAGCATCACATCTTAATAGTTTTATGACTGTGAATTTTCTTGATAACATTACGATATACTGAAACAGGGATTTCAAGATCTTTGTCAATTGCCTTGTAACCTTTGGAATTATGTTTTTTGATAATAGTGTTTCTGATGCTCTCAGACAGCTCTCTTGTCTTCGCCATTGTAAAAAAGAAACTAAAAAATTCAGCACTTTTTCAAGCAGTAAAATGATCATTCACTAATTAATTCAGGTTATTTGAACACTGAAAATTAGGCACTGGTGAGTCTTATTTTGTTCTTTATTTTGTTTGAGAAAGTAATTTAAATTCATCAAAATAAATTGTGTCCGGGGTATAATTTCTGTTTTGTATAATTTCACTACAGTGTAAGGTTTTTTATTTTCTTCTGTTCAATAACCTTGGCCATTTAATTGGAATGTTTTGATTATATAAATTGCATTTATGTTCATTTCTGAATATACTCTGAATCATGTACTGAAATTTCCGGGGTGTCAATGATTGTGCAGCAGGCCTAAAAATTCTAACAATAGTCCATCCACAATTCATCCACAGAGCTGTCATCCACAGAGCTGTCAGGTACAGTAGCTCTTCAGACAACCTGCTGCCATAATTGTATCTTTACTGTCATGTAAGCAGTCTATACAGCATCTGTTAGAGTACTGAGGTGTGTGTATGTTTGTGTGTGAGTTGTTAGGTTATGGAAAAACAGGGCAGACCAGAGATGTGAGAAACTGCATGTAGATTGCATCAGGCCACATAGAATACAGACAGAGCATTTACCTGCCCCTGCATTCTGCCCATATGTCATGTAGCAGCCACCTCTTCCCCCGGTCCCCCTACCTAAGCCATGAGCTGCTGCTACCACTGCTGCTGTCATCGGCCCGTATGCTGTAGCTGAGAAGCCTGAGAAAACAGCACAGTAATGTTGATCAAGATTCAATTATCTATTTAGTGTTTCCTTCATGCTTCTTTAATGTATTTTTACACTATGGCTTCATGGACAGTTTCAATGTCACTCATAAAAACTGACCATATATTTCTATAAAATATTTGATTAAAACAAGAGCACAAAGCTTATTTCAGAATTTTATTAATGTTGTTTAATGTTGTTATCTGAGTCTCTTGGGCCGAACTGCTTCAGTAAACATCTAACCGGTGGCAGGCCTCTCAATCCACACTCTTAGTCAAAATAGATTTGTCTTGACCTCTCAACTTTATAGAAAGACTATGTAACTTTTTAAAGAGCAAGCAGTATATCTATTTTTGTACAACTGAGAAATATAACTAAGTTAGTTCATGCCTCAAATATGTCTTTGTGCAAATAAATCATATTCTTAGAAAGCTGCATTGAGACACGAACACATATAAGTGACAGGTCCTCACACAGCAAAGGGAATTATGAAAATATGGCACAATTTGACAGCACCTACGGTTGTTGTAATTAATGTATGAGAACTGATGTAAACCAACTGCCACAAATCAAAGAAATTAGTTTGAAGAGTCAATAAGAAAAAAGAATACAGAATGTGAAGTCATCCAGTAGTGTTTTTCCCTTGGGGTCAATGGGTTAGTGTCATATCAACCAGGGAAGTAATGTGCATCCTCAGACTGAGAGAGAGTCTGTCCCAACAGACACATCTTTTTTATGATGTGAACATTTCCCTGCACAAATACTGTTCAGATTAATATTTTCATAAAACATTTTCATAAAATTGTATCTGTATTGCCCAGTGCTCAGTGAACCTTGGGCAACCACTATTCTGCACCCAGGCCAGCCAAGGCCCAGTCGATGGGACAATCTTCTTAATCTAAACTTGTTTCAGGACTCTGTGGTATTCTAACTGACAGACTGCTTTAACCCATGAGACTGTTTTTTTTTCTTTAAGTTTTCAACTTTTTTTGTACTTTACAGTTTATATTTCAGTGTGTATCCTTTTTTTTTTAATCAAAATGCTTCCCAGAAGAAAATCTTTTGTCTTAACTTCATACTTGTGACAATTTGCAGAGAAATGTTTTAGGAAGCTGTCAGTTCTCTATCAATGTGGGGAATACTGTAAAACATATTGGAAAGGCATGATGATTAAATGTCCATGTAACATTATATGTGAAAAAGTATTTAGATGGTTGTTCAAACAAGTTTCAGTATTTTTATTATAACACGGCACTGATCTGGTCCTGTGCTATATGCACATTCTTGTTTGTTTGCTAACAGGAAACAAAGAGGCCTGCCAACTGAAGTTTCTGAGTGACTTAAACAAGGTAGGACTTGTAGAGGTTAATGATTAGATGGGGCTGATGCCTTGCTGGCACTCTGAGACACTTGCCACCGAGGAATAGCCTGTGCAGCATTAAATCAATTTCACAGACCTGGAAAGATAAAGCCAGTATTCAGCTTGCTGTGTGTTTCTGGTCCCCTACGTAGGTTGTCCTTAAGGGGGGTTTGGGATCTGGGACTTTGGACATAGACAGTGAAAGAGCTCAAAGAACAAACAAGATGGCTGTGCAGTTGTTTAATTTCTCAACATTTCTCCTACATTTTCCTTTTTCTTCAGTCTCTGCCACATTTCTCGATGCTGTCCTGGTTATTCTTGCCCAGAGAGTAAGAAACAATTTTCTCTCCTTTTTCCTATACAACATTTCAATCCCTGTGATGTTTATGTGAAATAAGACATGTGTGACCACTTGTGTCGTCTATATGGAATGACTGACACATGGCAACATAGCAGGTACCTCCAGATTCATTACCAATTGGTTACTGCACACTGTAATTCAGTAGCCTAGAATCATCCTTCATCTTTGATTTAGTGTCCACTTAGAAACAGTGATTCTCTGTTCTTCTAACCATCTCACCATCAACATCTGATGAAGGGGGTACATCCCCTTATCTTCATCATGCGTGTGAATAGAAGGGAATGTCTAAGGAAGTGGAAGATTTCACTGAGAGAGTAAAAGTGAGGATTAACCGAGAAATGGGTTAGAAAGATGCCCAACATAGCCAACAACACAAATTAACGGACCAATTTAATGGACTAAAAATATCCTACCCCACTGGTTTTAATCTAGTCATCTTTCTTTGGATATCTTATTAGATCGGGAAAACCTGAATTAATGCAGGTGTATGGCACAAAGAACTTATACAGGAAATTTTTGCTATCAGAAGTAGATGACATCTGGAGGTATGGCTCCAGATGTGGCGAGCCAGGTGTAAATGAAGTTTGTAGTTTCGAAATTCTAGCCAATAAGTTGAAAGGTCACCTATCGCCACCTTTACATGTAAGTAGAGCTCATACAGAAAAAAAAAACACTTCAGGAGACTCTCTAGGGACTATGACTTTGTTGATTTTTCTCCATTGAAACACAATATGATAAATGTGGATGCCAGCATCTAGCTATGCACAAAGGATACAAAACAAACTTTGACACATCATTTGTTGTGAAAGATGACCAAGGCCTGCAGAAATGGATTACTTCCCCATGACTATTATTAACATTGAGGGCACTGATCCATGGTAAATATCCTCTATGGATAAAAAGTAATTTCATAGGTAATAGATGCATGTATTTGTGACACACGTCAGGATTTTATCATTATCATTTCCAAAAATGCATCCAATTTCCGATATGACATATAGAGAGAGATAATGAGGATAAACAGGCACTATAAAACACTGCAAACCACACACACACACACACACACACACACACACACACACACACACACACACACACACACACACACACACACACACAAACACACAAACACAAACACTCTACAGATATTTTGGATGCCTCCAGTCTGAGCTAATGGTTCATTTCACACAGCTATTTTTGAAGGTATTAAGGCACAGCCAGAACCCAACTAGTACAGCCATCTATCCCTCTCTGCAAAATGGAAAACCCTTTGCTGACATATTCTCTGTGAAAAACAAGGCTTCCCTCTTTTCCACCATCCTACCATCAAGGGTATAAAAGTCTGCAATCTCTGGTTGCTTCACTCCAGGTGAATGCAACATCACAGGGGCTCGGAAAAGGCAGGGAAGATAAGGGTTAAAATGCAGCTTTAGAGAAGTTGTCAACTCTCAGTCTTCAGTAAAAACAAGAGCAAGGAAGAAGGCTGCTCTCTGAATGACTTAATAGCTAAGCTGAGCTCTGCAGGCAGTCTGTAAAATTTCAGGCAAGCTCCTTTTGGAGTCAACTAGAGTTTGTTAGATGGTACTTCATTAGCAACAGAATGATACATCTGGACTTGCAAATTATACAGTAAAGAATAATGGAATTGAGAACAGAATCACCTTAACATAAAACATTTCATCCTTAAATGACCAATGAAAAATATTTCAAGGTGCATTTTAAAGGAAAAGTTCGCCAACATCAAGACCTATCCATGGTGATGCCAGCATGAAGAATCTGGGTATGACCCTGAACAATGTCATTCTCAGTGAACATCAACTCACTAGCAGGCTCCTGTAGATTCCTCCTGTGCAACAGGGGGTTTTGCCCCTTACTCACTAGGGAGGCAGCCCAGCTGCCCATCCAGGTTGTCTCCCATCTGAACAACTGCTAATCCCTCCTTGCGAGAGGCCCTGCATCTGCAACCAGATAGTGTAGAGTACTACTGCCCATCTGGTGTTCACACTCTCCATTCTTTTAATCTGTTCACTACGCAAACTCCCTGCTGCTGCTCATATTTAGTTCAAGACTCTGGTAATGCCTACAGGGCAGTGAAGGGTGTTTTTCATTGCCGCTGTCACCAAGCACTTGCTCATTGGGAGAAATGTTCTCTTTAAATAATAACTATAAAGAGTCCATTCTAGACCTGCTGTATACGAAAGTGCCCTGAGAAAATGTCTGTTATGATATGGCGCAATATAAATAAAACTTAAGTGAATTGAATTAAATCGAATTGAACTGAATTGAATTTAAAATGATTTGAAAATGGTAGATACAAAACATTCCTCAATCCATCTAATATATACAATGTTATACAATGCACACAGCTAACAGTATGCACTGTGGTGTAAGAGTACCTGTATTTGTAGTGAACTATCTGGTGGAGGACCTCAGTAGTTCAGGAAGCACTGTAAACGAAATGATTGCAGACTACATCTTGGCACGCAGCACCAAATTTCAAAATGCCTCTTCCAGCTGTAAAACCAACCAAAACTCATCATCAGCACAATCCACCCCAGATAAATGAGCTCTCAATCAGCCAATCAGGATGTTCTGAAGTGTTTTTTGTTTGTGTGTGTGTGACAGATGTAAGACTGCATACAAATGCATAGATTTGTCAGCATGTAAGGATCTAGGTGTGTGGGATGTAGAGAGGCTGTCCTCCCAAAAGGAATTTGGGTGATGTACCATAAAGAATGACAGTCATTGTGTCATGACTGCCATGTTAGGAGGAAGGGTGGGTCCACAAAACACAGAACTCTGACACAGGAGACCGCTGACCATTTCCCATTTGAAACCAAGAGTCACTGTTTCTTTTATCCATGACTGATCCACAAGGTCCTCTAAACCTTAGGAAAACCTTTTTAATCCAAATCACAATATTTTCCATAACCTAACCAAGTAGTTGTTTTTTTTGCTTAAACCTAACTAAACCATTTCTGTTTCATAAGCTAAACTGCGTGTTTATCATTGTACCCATTATGACAAAGGTCCAGAATTCCAGGTGCTGTACAGGTTCTATTTCAGGAGACACTCCTATGGGTTATAGGACTTACAGTTGCAATCAGAAATATTCAACCCCCCAAAGATTTTGAGGATTTATCAATCAAAGTTTTCTCAAAGAGCAAGATTCTGCTTCGGATGACTTCTTTATGAGTTGAGTGACACATAAAATCAACACAGAAAATGCACGATGTAGTATTTGTGTGTAACAGTATATTTTGTTAAGATGACCATGTTACAATTATTCAACCCCTATATAATGTTGTTTTCACAACTGTCTGACAGTTTTTATGGCCTAAAGTGGATCTGAAACATAAGTAAGCCCTTGGGATCTCTATAATGATCCTTAACTTGCTTCAGCTGTGATGCATATATAAACCCCACCCATGAAGGTATTCAAGGTGAGTTGCAATCATGGAAAGACAAAGGAGCTTCCACAAAAGCTGAGAGATGAGATTAGTTCATCACACCTGAAGAGCCTTGGGTGTAAGAAGATTTCCAAAAACATTACGACCCCAAGAGAAACCTTTGGGAGCATTATAAGGAAGTTTAAAACTTATCGAACAGCTGCAGACCTGCCTGGCCGTTGAAGAAAGCCCAACAATTCATTAAGGGCCCTTAGCAACTTAGAACAACTAAGAGAAACCCTCGTGTGACCTGATTAAGGCTGGTGCAAGTGCCTCAGTGGCAAGTATAAGACGTGCACTGAATAAACAAGGACTTCATGGCAGGACTCCAAGACGCACTCCGCTCTTCACCACAAAGAACATGAAAAGTCAACTAGAATATGCCAGGAGGAAATTGGATAAGACTACAGAGTTTTGGGAGACAGTTATATGGACTGATGAAACCAAACTGGAACTGTTCGTACATATGGACCAGCGGTATTTCTGGCGTGCAAAAGGTCAGGCTTACAACCAGAGGAATACCATCCCTATGGTCAAGCATTGAGGTGGGTCATTGATGATGTGGGGCTGTTTTTCTGCAGCAGGAACTGGCAATCTTGAGCTGTACCTGGCATCGTGGATTCCCAGAAATACCAGGCCAATTTAAAGAGGAATCTTGTGCCTTCTGTTGACAAATTAATCCTTGGTGATCATTGGTATTTCTAGGGAGACAATGATCCGAAGCCACGGCTTCAAGACAACCAAAGCCTGCTATAGAAAAAGATCCTGGAACGTCCTGGAGTGGCCTTCTCAGTCACCAGAATTAAATCTGATTGAAAATCTTTGGTAGGATTTAAAGAATGCAGTTGCAGCATGGAAGCCATCAAACATCACTGAGCTAGAGACTTTTGCACGTGAAGAATGGGCAAAGTTTCTGATAGAGAGGTGTAAGAAGCTTGTCAGCACTTAACCAAAAGCTTGTTAGAAGTTATAAAAGCTAAAGGATGCACCACATCGAATAATACTGCACATGTTAAAAGAGTTACATTGTTCATTGGAAATTCAAAATTAATTCAACTTCTGTTGTCAAAATAACTCAAATATGTATCAGTAAACATTTTTTGTTGTTTAATGAGGTTTTTTTTGTCATTTATTGTCGTTATCTTTCATCCACATCATTGTCTTTTGAGGTGAGGGGGTTGAGTATTTCTGGTTGCGACTGTATATGGTCACTCAGGTTGGAGGACTTATTCAATGAAGAAGACACATGGACCCAGTGTCTCTAAGCATCTTTGATCAAATGTCAGTGTTCAAAGACTTTATTCAACAAGCACTGTAGCATCTGACTGGCTTATTATATGTATGTGACATTGTTTTCTGATTCTGTACCCAATTAACAAACACACATCAGACCCCTCAACCAGCCAAATTGGACATAATGTAAACCACTCCCTCCCTCTCATTCAGTCTTTTGCCCGTTTTCATTGGAGCAATTATGTTGTTATTCAGATAATGTCAAAATATAAAAAAACTAGTCAGCTGGCAGAAAAGGCCGGGAAGAAACAGTTGGGGTCAGGTGAAATTATCTTTAAATTACCTTTACAGTTCTAGCACACAGAAATTGTGCCTGATTAGTAAATTACATTACTATGTTGTTGGAGATGCAGTAAATCCATAACATTATCATGTAAACAGGAATAAGTTCCTGAGTTTACATTGCAGATATCAAGAGCAGCAGGAGTAGATCCGAAACTCAGAGCTGTCAAACTGAAATAAAATAAAATAAACTGATGAATAATAAGCATGATTCAAGTAAATGCCTGGTTCTGTCTGTAGTTGAGCATATTAGAGAATTAAAGGCAACTTAGAGTTAAATTTCACAAGTACAACTCTGCAAATCATACCGTTCAGCCACAGAAGACTTGTGTATTTCTGTGATAAAAAGATTTTACAGAACTTTGTATTAGAGAGCAGCAAAGCAATGCTGAACAAATATCTTCATGTACCTTTGCATATATGTGTGTGTGTGTCCAGTAATATCTGTTTGTATAACTGATTAGGCAATTGGGCAAACAGAGCAAGTGAGAGAGTGGCCAGAGAAAGTTTTAAAAGATGCCATTCCTCTAGCGCATATCTCCCTACAGGAACGGACAGGTAGTCCAAATGCAACTGACATCAGTCCAGCAAAACACACAGTCGTTGCTATATTTTTCAGTCACTACAAAGACTTTAAGCTGCTCTTGGCATTATTTTTGAGAGTTTCACAATGTGTTTCTGCTGGTAAATACAGCATAAGTCTCTCACGCTCACTACACAGTAGTACACAAACAGATATCAATAATGCAACCAAGGAAGCAGATTTAAAATGACATGCCTATAGCAAATATACCGAAACAGCAGTAAACTGTAATCATAATTGTTTACTCTTCATTTATTCAAGGAATATAGTATGTGTTGTTTTTGCACATGTTGATACGAAAACAAGATAAGGCAAGATAAGATAAGACACTTTGACTTCAAATTAGCCTATATAAAAAGGTTGTTAACAGAGGCAAAAGAAACTATGTGATTAGAAGTTGAGGATGAACACTTTCAGCCTTTCTACAAACACATATTGTGCACTGACATAAGCCACTCTTTTTGACCTCCTCTGAATAGAGTCCCTGGTGAGGTTATAGGAAGTGCTTTAAAAAGACGAGCTCTGCGCTTTATCAACGGTCAATTCTAACCTCTACCTTGTGCCAACTTCAAAATCCCTCAACACTGGGGCTTTTCACCTTTACAGCCCAAGAACCAAGGTTGTTCTGGTGCTCTCAGGAAATCACAGGGAAAGTGAATTGGTGGGGAGAATGGGCAAAATAATTTCACAGGAGCAGTCATAGGATTAAGAGCATACCTGAAAAAAGCAAGATATACAAGTGTGATGTGCTGCCATGGAGAACTATATCATGTCAAACCCTAGCTTCTAGCTTTTATGTGTTAATGCCATAGTCATAACACAGTGACGAATATACTAAACATTGTTCTTGCTACAGACAGATATGAAGTCCCACCCTGCTGTGAGAATGCCACACAAAGTACTAGGTACAAGCCTGAATCCCTTGCCCAACCATGTGGAGCAACAGCTGTAGATCAGCAAGAGCATTTTGATTACAGTTGGAGGAGGCTGGGGTTTACCTAGCTGTGTTGGCCAACCCTTGTTAGCTATCAGTTGTGTGTATGTCTGTGTGTGAAGAATGACAGCAGCCTGCTATGTTCCCTGGATCATTGTGGACTGTGGTGTTACAGTGCTCAGGCTGATGCATTTTAATCTTTCTTCAGTCTTTGTCACTCTGTCTTTGTCACTTTGTCCTCTGGTACTTGAAAATAAATTCGTGTTAAGTATATGATAATGTTCGATGAGAAAATGAGAAAAAAAAATAAAACTCAACACCGGATTCATTTCAAATAAGCCACTAGAAGTGAAATGACTGACGAAAAACAATAACAACACAGGGTCATGTGATGATAAACTTGACTACTCAGGTTGTTATCTATGACGAAACAATCCTTTGGCCAATCAAATTTGTGTAAGCACACATTATGTATACGGACATGGATATATTGGACTGATTTATTACTGAAACTTACTCAACCCAATCCCCACCAAATACATTTCAATGGCTAAAACAAGGCTGACATCTGTCTGAGTGGTGCTACCTCTTTAAAATGATGCAGCTTTCTACACTGGTTATGTGACTAAGACACCTCAAACCTATAGCTGGTTCCCCGTGATTGCCCAATGCTTTTCAAAGTTAAGGATTGAGCCATCTCAGGGGAAAAATTCCCTGCAAAGATTAGAAGATATCTAATTTCTAAGGGATGATAGAATTTAGAGGCTCCAGGTTAACTGTGTGTCTAATTTGTGTTAATTTAGGGTGATTTTTTTGTGAAAACCCACCATCAAATTAAAAATATTAACCGACATAATAGGTGTCTTTAGGTCCTGATTTATTACCTGATCTTGACCCTGTGTCATAATCTAGGTTTACTATCATCATTATCTCTGTTTGGTGCACACATGCTCCATATATCAAATTAATTCTTTTTCAACCAAAATGCCACAAAACATACTTAAGGGGGAATACTTTCCTTGCTCTTAGTATTCAGCAAGGAAAAACAGACCACACTGTGCAGAGATGGCTGGATGGTAGTTAATATGGGTCCACATGCTCTTTTTTGCCCTTAGCCCCCAGTGAAGAAATCCAACCATGCAAAAACAAAATCTACAATAAATGTATTCAACTAAGAAGTATTTTCTATGCAAGACAATCTGATTAAACTAACACAACATTAAAAATGGTAACTGGTTTTAATGTTGTGGCTGATTTGTGTATGTCTGCCATATAATTATTCTTTTTGCTGTAAAATAAAACACAAGAGATAAAAGATATTGACTGTGGTTTTCTAATTAAGATGAACATTCTAGTGCACAGTACTTATTCATCTGAGCTTGAGTGTTTTAAATGAGTATGCATAATGAAGTCTTATCAACACTGAATTGTTTCTAAATAAACTTGACTTGCCATGTTCATGGTAATTAAGGAAAAGATCCCCTGCTTTTCCAATGCACATCGTACTCGGAGAGTGTGGAGAGTTAGCCATTCAGTCACTTTCATGAGACTAAAAACCCAACGTTAACAGGAGCTATGGCTCAAGAAGTAGAGCAGTTTGTCCACTAAATGGAAGGTCAGTGATTTGATCCCCAGCTCCTCCAGTTTGCATTTTAAAGTGTCCTTGGGCTAGATACTGTACCCCAAATTGTCCTGATGGCTACGCCATCAGCATTTGTGAGTGTTTTTCTGAATACAATGTATTGAGAGTGTGTAGTAATAAAAGACCTGTTCAATTAAAAAAAAAAACAGTAATAGTGCAGAACTGATTTCAAAGCAGTAGCAATTCCTTCAGTACTATGTCAGAAGAAAGTGTTGTCAGATGCTGGCAGTGGTCTCAGACAGGGATTCAGTACATCAGCCAACCTCCCGCTCTTCCAAATAAACCATGAAATCATGTGCTACGTGTGGATTGCTGATGAATAATGTTCTAAGTGCAACTCTGCCATTTCCTATTTTAAAGGCCTTTTAGAGGGAATGACTGGGGAAATGATAAGTTAGTTTTACCTTATCAAATCAAATTTGAAAGGGGAAAGGGGGGATACATTTCAGTGAGATTAGAGATGAGATTAATGCTGTGTGTGCATTGCCGCGAAGCAAATTAGTCCTTTATGTAGCAGAGCAGGTCAGGCTGGGTTTATGTGACAGTATTACACATTCATTCTGAAGAACCACAGTGAGAACTGACACACGTATTTGTGTTTGTGTGTTTGTGTGTGTGTGTGTGTGTGTGTGTGTGTGTGTGTGTGTGTGTGCAAGAAGCAGAATTAAATAGTTTAAAAGAGAACTTACCAGGGAACCGGTAGCTATAGTTTGGGGAAAAACCAGTGTAGCCTCTGTCGTATGTAGGTACAAGGTTAGGATAACCTGGAGAGAGGGTGAATAGGGGAGAATATGGCAGTATATGCCTAAAAATTAGGTCGTACAAAGTGGTGCCCTACCCATCTGAATGCAAACATGTATATAGCTATCTGGCAACTTTGTTGGAAGAATAATGATACTAATGGCACCTTCTTGACATCCATTTGGCTTTCTCATATGAAATTTCTTCAATTTTCAAATGTCTTTATAGTATAACATGAAATTGTGGCCTGGTTGTCCCCAAATGCAATTAAAAATATTCCTACTATCACTTGTTTTTGTAGGCTTATAGTTTATTTAAAGGGTAAATTAGAACTGGTAATATAAAGACATAGAGACAAGGGGTACAGTTTGTATTTGTATATACAGTATTATTATAGTAATTATAGCTGTGGTAAAGCAGTAGAATTGTGTGGCTACATATAGTAGCACATTACCTGCTCTTTTGGTAATTCTTGAAAATTTCAAATTTACAGTGAAGTGTACTGTACAGTCTCAGTGCAGCGTTATGTGACATCACATCACAAGCCACAGTGCTGTAGTGGGTTAACCTGTGCAAAGCTTAGTGTAAGTTGAGTGCCCCTGCATTCAATACACAGTAACATTATATTCTGTGCCAGCATTGCATTGCAACTCATCAAAGGTTGCATTCTCACAGTGGGGGACACTTTAAATGCATTAAAGATTGGTTTTATGTCAGGGACTTCTAATTGTAAACAGAAAAACAGAGGACAATGCCCATTTAGTTTTTTTAACCATTTATATTCCAATGCATTACTAACAACAAGGTATGCACAGGGTTTGATCTTGATCCCAGTCTATCCCGAATGTTCCTGTTAGGTCTCTCCACTTCAGACAGTCATTTACAGTGATGAAATAGTCTTTCCTTTAAAATAATTCCTACATCAGAGTTTTGAAGTTTGACACGAACTTCAGGTCACCAGACCCTGTGCCTCTATCTTTTAGCGACTCTGACAAGTGGAAGCTGCTCCATGGCCCAATCCCTCAGAAAAGTAATGCAACCTTACACCTGTTTTGGTGGACACCTTGCTGCCCCATAATAATAATGCAAAGATCTGCATCAAACTTTAATTTCTGTCTGAAGGAACCATGTTCAATTTTTACCTCTATGGGTGCACTATGGGCTTCTAATCATCCAACTTACTTTTATAACTTTTCAGACTTCTTTTTCTCTCTAGTCCAGATATAAGTCCTCCTGATTCCTCAGACTCATTCTCTCCATGGTTTTTCGTTAAGCACCTTGGAGAAAATTTACCCTTGTTGTGCAGTGCAGGAGCGAAATTTGGTTATTAGCAATAATTAATAATGATCAAAGATCATTATTAATTATTATTAAAAATTGATTAATCTTATCAAAATTAATAATAAACAGGGCACCACCGGGAAGACCCGGACCAATAACCAAACAGTTGATGTAGTCTCAAAGGGGGTGTTCAGTTAGAAATGCCAATATTTGGGAAATATTGGTGTTTCTAGAGTGAACAGAGAAGGAGTGGAGGTCGGCAATGACTTCGTCAACCAGCTTTGTATCACAATCTGCAAGAAAACACTAGGACAAGTTCTCTGTAAGATATGACAGGATATATTAACATCAGTGACATCGATTTCCAATCAGTATCACTTCTGTCTAACAGATCCTATCATATGCTACAACTACTGGCTAAACAAGTATTGGCATGTGTGCGTGTATGTGTGCGTGTGCCTGAGGGGAGGCAGAGCAAGATGGTGGATGTGACTCGTTACAGTCAAGTCACGTGAGGGTCATCCGGAAGGAAGTTTGTTGAGTGTAATGGCGGCTTCTGGGTAACACGTGACTTCAACAAAGGAGAACAGCTGAGCGGGAAGTTCAAACTTCCCTTAACTCAGGTGTTCGTGTAAAAATGTGTGTGTTTGTGTTAGTAAGAAAAGAAAGAGGTAGGCATTGGTTAGCGGCTACCAGCAGCTAACGTGTCTTCTCAGCGAAATGGCTTGTCTTCAGCGAGGCGATGTAATTCTGGCTCAATTAGTGAGTCGATTTTGAGAGAAGCAAGGTCTGTGTTCCTTCCTCTTCTTGAAACAGGTAGGACTTGTTAACTACCAGGTTTTGCATCCAGGCGAGAGGGATGATCTTTGGTCTTGAACCGGGCCGAACTGTGTTTTCTCCACACATAGGGGGAGAGCAGAGATCAACTCGACCAGCGAGGGAAATCTGTAGGCCTAATAGTTAATCATGTACACAGGAACTCCTGACTATGACTAGAGCATTCGCAAAGTGGGACGGGGTCTAATCTTAGGAGCGGCTGTTGTTGCTACTTCTATCAGCGAGGAGTTCACTGTTTGTAGTGAAGGTCCAAGCCAGAAGTGTGAGTTTCAGGAGTTTCTGTGTTAATATAACTCTAGGTGATGTCATGGTTTGGGACTGACGGATTTCACCCAATGGGAGCCATGGATTTTGGGGGAACACCGCTGGTCAGCTGACGTGTGTGTTGGGGGGTCACTCATCTGGTCAGTTACTCTACCGAGACAGCGTGTTGGGGGTTGCTCAGCTGAGTTCTTTGTCTTTCTCAGGTAGCAACACGTGGCCTTAGCTGGATTCCAGGTTTGGGTGTGCCTGTAGGCCTTCTTTGTCTAAAGTCTGTTGATGAGGCACAACACCCTATTTCTTCATTCTTTGTACATAACTCTTGTCATCCTTTTATTTCCTCTTTGATGAGACCGACTTAAATCCATGCACATTTCCATTAGACTCAGGTGTTTACATTTCATGTACATGTATGCCTTCTTTAAACTTTATTTAAGGAAATCTATATTACACCAGGCACGAAAGGAGGATCCCACTGAAGTTCCATCCCCGACTGTATAGGTGCCTTGACCACCTAGAAGTTGCTAGTGCAGTGACAATGACAAGAACCCTCCCTTGGTTCCCACTTGCAAATACAGCCAGTTGTGCTTGTCATAGTGTGCAACCAAACCAGAATCAAAACCCCTGGGTTTCCACACTGTCAGTAATTTTGACTATGGGGTGTGTGTCCAATGTATCCCCAATATGCTATACATAAACTGACTACCACAGATATTTAAATGAGAATCCATGGATTCATAAATTTTGTGTCCTATAAAATCCTGAATTTAATACATATAACACTTGGTCTGAGAAAGCAGGGGACAAAATTTTTGGCAGGTAATAAAGAAAAACTGAATAAGCAATACAAGCATACTCCTCCATTCTCCCTCAAGCCTTTGATTGGCAGTGATTTAAAAAAAAAAGTCTTCCCGAAAGAGTTGGAAAGATGTGGCCAAACATTGCATTTCCCAGACATGGTGCTCTTGTCCAGGAGCTCCAGAGCCATCTTTTTGGTGGAGCTCATGTTCCTCTGGGAGGACAGACTCAGCATTTCTCATGAGCTCAGGCCAAATGAGGTATACAGATTCAGAGGTGATTAAGAGGTGAAATGCTGTTGACCCTAAGATAAGTGCTGAGGATGCAGAAGGGCTCCAAACAGCAACTCCATATTCACTGAAGTACAAGCATATGATCTTTGGTCCAACCAGTTTCTGCTTATGGCAAAGCATCTGTGATGTTTAATTCACTCAATGTTTCTATATGATAGACTCCATAGATTATAGATTGTTGGGTCTTGATTTAAGGCGACAATAGTACATCACTATGTCAATGGCTGTGTATCATGTTGTGATTGGTTTCTCAAACATACTGTACCTATTCTGCTGCCTTAAGGTAGCTGTAGAAATTTAATGGACTAAAGAAAAAGGCTTTTGCACTGTATGAAGCAGGTATGGACAGGAGACACTGGTGAAAAATATTTTATTTGAAACTCTATATTGACTGTTTTTGCTGACATTTCTGTTTCTAATAACATTTTACATTTATATATTATATTGATACAACCTAGGGATTTCCTTGAAGCTCTTTTTGGCCCTAGTCCAAAGCTGTCTTTGTTAGTTGGTTGCCTGAAACCTGAGGATAATATAATGAGAAACAACGTAATTCATCTCAAATTAAGTGTGTGTGACAAAGATGCTCAGTATTTTTAGCAAAGCATACAGCAACAAAAAAGGAAAATGTTGACTGAATTAGTATTTGACACACAGAAATAACATTTGTCGCCTGCTGACAATATATTTTTAAATTTATTGGTCTGACAGAATGAAAGTCGCAGAATTTGATGCCAATATCTTTATGTTTAAGTAGAGAAGATCTATCACTCTGTTAATGTTTTGGGAACGATGGTGTTACAGAGTAGCAGTTCAACCAGGAAATGATAAATGTTTGTTATATCTATTTTTTTATTTGGTACAGATAATACAAATAGGGTAACTTATAATGTGTGTGTGTGTGTGTGTGTGTGTGTGTGTGTGTGTGTGTGTGGGAGGAAGGTGGGGGTTTTTATGACTGTGAAACTTTTTGATAACGTAATGAACTATTGAAAGAGGGCATTTAAGTTCCTTGGTGAGTGCCTTGTAGCCTTTAGATTTGTTCTGTTTTTTGATGGTAGCATTTCTGAAGCATGTTTAGCTCAGGTCATGTGAACTCTGAATTAAGCACATGTCTCACTAAATTTTTTTATTTTGTTTGAGGAACTAATTTATATTCATCAAATTGGGGCACATAATGGTGTCAGGTGTACATGTTATGTCTTTATTTTTTATTTCACTTTTTGAAAGTATTTTCTTTTGTCAGTCAGTAACATTGACTATTTTCCTAAATATTTTGATTATAAAAAAATCTTAATCTGCATTTATTTATGAAGGTATTTCAATATCTGTATTTAAAATTTAGCTTCAATAACTTCAATCAGGACTGTATATGCATTAAAAACAAAAAACAGTGTACTTACACAGCATGCCCATGCCCAGCATGAAGGCATCCATTGTATAGGGTAGACCCCTGGCTCGACCTCGTGTCCCTGGAGGAAACATCACTTCTTTCGGCTGGGCTTTTTTGCATTCTACCTGTTGACCATGGAAAACAAAAGAAAAACAAAAATTGTAAAAGAAATGGATAAGAATCCATCAAACAATGCTTAAAGGTGTGTCTGTCTCTTTCGCTCATGTCTGAGTCCTGCCATTTGCTTAAAGTGATTTTTTCAGAATGTTTGTTTGGCTTAGCGTATTGGCACACCATTGGTGAGATGGTAAGGATTATGCAAAAGTAGCAAAACCATCTATGCAAATCAAAAAAGCAAAAATAGAGCAGCTGAGCTGAACATTCAAAAATATTTCCGACAGTCCGATGCTTTTAGACCCTCCAGCTGGCAAAGACCTCAGTCCGATAGAGATCAAATGTAGCTTTAAAATGTCATAGTCACCGTTATTCTTTTCAGTTTACTTACGGTTTAAGTTTATATGTAATGTTTTTTTTAAATCATCTATCATGTCTTACTAATGCTTTCAGTGAAAAGCTGGCTTTAGCATGGCAGAGCTAGCATGTTGCTGTTAACTCAGTAAAAGATGGGCAATGAATTTGCTGTTCTGACTAAAGAGGGGAGTTCATTTAAGCTCTACACTGTGAGAACACAGAAGAGCTTTTTGAAACTTTAAAAATTACTTTTTTATATTATAGATATGAGACAAACAATTATTTTTCCTCGATTTCTCTATGGTTATTTGCTTGAGGTCAGAGAGCTTTGTTATAGTGGCTTTGCAGATACCGTCACTATGCCTCAATCAATATGCGAGAAAGAAAAACATGATGTGCCAAAGGCTACTTTACTCTTCACAGTTCTTATGTAAATGAAAACAGTAGAGTACGGTTGCATGGGAGGGACGTTGTAATTATTACCTAAACAAGTGGACACAGGAAAGTGCTGCAAGGGGGCTCTCTGGGGGGTCAGAGCAGGTCATAGTTAATTTGACATGAAGATACTCACAGTTATAGGTGGTTCATCCTTAGAAATATATTTGTTCACTGATTTTACTAACTACATATGGGGAGTCATGTTGATACTTGGTTACAGAGTATAGCAAAGTGGTCTAACTTATGCAGTTGAGTAATTGCAAAGAGAAGCTGTCTTTACTTAACACAATAAATAATACAGAAGTTTGCTGATAGAGTGGTCATCAGCCAGCCAACAATAAAAGTGTTTTATTGTGGGTTTTAGGTTGGCAGTGCCAGTCACTCTTAGCCCTGAGGGAAGATGAAAAATGTTGGGTGGACCTGTGCAATTAGAAACCCTCAAAGTGATAAAAGCAGAGTGGGGAACTCCAGGCATGTATGCAGAATGGGCAACAGTGAAACGGTCATCAAAACCATATCCTCATTGATATTGCCCCAACTCAGTTCCCTTGTGAGGGCTGACAATAATGCAGTACTAGGTGTGTGACTGTATTTACTACAGCCTGACCAAAACATTTGCCATATTGATATCATCAACCAATATATTAGATATATTGTAAGATACAGGTATTCTGTAAAAGATTATTATTATTATTATTATTAGTCAGATGGTAGCATATACATTACAAACAATGTCATAAAAAAAACAGATATTTCTAAAAAGATCAAAACTTAAAAGTTTAAGTTCACCCATTCTTTCATTCAAATGGTGCAAAGCCATGGAAAACAGGTTCAAAGTGTGCAAAGTCCCAGCCCTGTGATCTGTAGTGATGAACAGTAGTTTTGAATTTAAGAAGAAAAGTCTGAGGCAGATATGCTGAGGCAGATATTATAATATATATATAGTAACAAAAAAATTATGTGTAATTCTCTTCTTGTCCAGCCTACTTTTCAGACAGTACACAGCCATGAACAGGATAGTATCTCCTATTATTAAACACAGGTGTATCAAGTTGTTTTACATCAGAATGAGCAGCTTGATAATTTAGGATTTCCTCAAAGTCAAGCACAGACATTACCAGACATGGTGCTCCTGACCTAAACAGAAAAAGATGCTTTATTCTAATATAAAAAACATATTTATCATCAGATTCTGTGTCAGATGTTAAAAGTGAGATTTACAAGTCAGGCTGCTATATAACCAAATTCCCACATATTCATAAGACTAAAAAACCTAACTTTCATAACACGTAAATGGATGACAAGAAGAAATACTGTAGATCAAATAATGGGTTCTTGACAGTAGGATACTCAAATCAGAGGGGGTCAAAAAAGTTCAGTTTGAGATACGACAGAGTGGTCTAAAAACATTAATCTTGACATGGTTAGAATTTGAGAATGTAGTCATAATGGTGGCTGTCTGCAAGAAATGTCCATGGATGGATAAACAATTTAAGATGAGTGCTCTCCTATTCCTGATTTTTGATTTTCAAGGTTTCAGCACAGTACAGAGAATACTTTATCTGGGCATTTAATGCCAACTAGCTTACAACAACATTTCTTATTGTTGCTCTTCTTGTTTTTTTTGATATTCTCTTCAGTGAGATTTTTTTGTTGCTGCAAAATCATTGCCTATTGCAAGCTGTGAAATGTTGTTTGGAATATGATTCCTTCATTGTTGCACTGCATTTTAAGTTCTTGATGCACCTTGAGTAGTCAGTTGAAATTCATAATACAGTGGAATTGCCTCAGCTGAATTGCCTCAGCTTTGTTATAGTGGCTTTGCAGATACCGTCACTATGCCTCAATCAATATGCGAGAAAGAAAAACATGATGTGCCAAAGGCTACTTTACTCTTCACAGTTCTTATGTAAATGAAAACAGTAGAGTACGGTTGCATGGGAGGGACGTTGTAATTATTACCTAAACAAGTGGACACAGGAAAGTGCTGCAAGGGGGCTCTCTGGGGGGTCAGAGCAGGTCATAGTTAATTTGACATGAAGATACTCACAGTTATAGGTGGTTCATCCTTAGAAATATATTTGTTCACTGATTTTACTAACTACATATGGGGAGTCATGTTGATACTTGGTTACAGAGTATAGCAAAGTGGTCTAACTTATGCAGTTGAGTAATTGCAAAGAGAAGCTGTCTTTACTTAACACAATAAATAATACAGAAGTTTGCTGATAGAGTGGTCATCAGCCAGCCAACAATAAAAGTGTTTTATTGTGGGTTTTAGGTTGGCAGTGCCAGTCACTCTTAGCCCTGAGGGAAGATGAAAAATGTTGGGTGGACCTGTGCAATTAGAAACCCTCAAAGTGATAAAAGCAGAGTGGGGAACTCCAGGCATGTATGCAGAATGGGCAACAGTGAAACGGTCATCAAAACCATATCCTCATTGATATTGCCCCAACTCAGTTCCTTGTGAGGGCTGACAATAATGCAGTACTAGGTGTGTGACTGTATTTACTACAGCCTGACCAAAACATTTGCCATATTGATATCATCAACCAATATATTAGATATATTGTAAGATACAGGTATTCTGTAAAAGATTATTATTATTATTATTATTAGTCAGATGGTAGCATATACATTACAAACAATGTCATAAAAAAAAACAGATATTTCTAAAAAGATCAAAACTTAAAAGTTTAAGTTCACCCATTCTTTCATTCAAATGGTGCAAAGCCATGGAAAACAGGTTCAAAGTGTGCAAAGTCCCAGCCCTGTGATCTGTAGTGATGAACAGTAGTTTTGAATTTAAGAAGAAAAGTCTGAGGCAGATATGCTGAGGCAGATATTATAATATATATATAGTAACAAAAAAATTATGTGTAATTCTCTTCTTGTCCAGCCTACTTTTCAGACAGTACACAGCCATGAACAGGATAGTATCTCCTATTATTAAACACAGGTGTATCAAGTTGTTTTACATCAGAATGAGCAGCTTGATAATTTAGGATTTCCTCAAAGTCAAGCACAGACATTACCAGACATGGTGCTCCTGACCTAAACAGAAAAAGATGCTTTATTCTAATATAAAAAACATATTTATCATCAGATTCTGTGTCAGATGTTAAAAGTGAGATTTACAAGTCAGGCTGCTATATAACCAAATTCCCACATATTCATAAGACTAAAAAACCTAACTTTCATAACACGTAAATGGATGACAAGAAGAAATACTGTAGATCAAATAATGGGTTCTTGACAGTAGGATACTCAAATCAGAGGGGGTCAAAAAAGTTCAGTTTGAGATACGACAGAGTGGTCTAAAAACATTAATCTTGACATGGTTAGAATTTGAGAATGTAGTCATAATGGTGGCTGTCTGCAAGAAATGTCCATGGATGGATAAACAATTTAAGATGAGTGCTCTCCTATTCCTGATTTTTGATTTTCAAGGTTTCAGCACAGTACAGAGAATACTTTATCTGGGCATTTAATGCCAACTAGCTTACAACAACATTTCTTATTGTTGCTCTTCTTGTTTTTTTTGATATTCTCTTCAGTGAGATTTTTTTGTTGCTGCAAAATCATTGCCTATTGCAAGCTGTGAAATGTTGTTTGGAATATGAGTCCTTCATTGTTGCACTGCATTTTAAGTTCTTGATGCACCTTGAGTAGTCAGTTGAAATTCATAATACAGTGGAATTGCCTCAGCTGATCTTCTCATCGTTGGGATCTTACCAGTATTGAATATTAGATTGACTAAATGTTAATAAATCGACTCTAAAGATGCAATAGGTAAGGATGCAGATTTCCTGGCCCATCTGTAATCTCTGAAATGACAACACTGGAAGGGAAGAAAGTGCTGTTTGTAGTAGAGGACAGAGCAAGTAAGGCTTGGTGTGAAATAAAGTGTTTAGTGTCAGAGTCACATCTTGTCATTTGTCATTTTTGATTGGTTATCAGTCTTAAGAGGGCAGGTCTTATTTAATATGTGCTTGCCAGATGGCAGACATAAGAGAGCAAGAGTAAACATAGATCTGTAAAAGATATGTGCTGCAGAGCAATGCACAAAGCAACTTTTCATTGCAACTATTACAGATGAAAATGAGTTATAACCCTCATCTGAGAAACATTTCTGTTGGTTTCTGTCCTCATATACTGTATTTGTTTAACCAAATGTAGGACCTGATGAGTGAACATTAGCAGGCCCCTCAGCAACCAAGGCATTTGGTACAGTCACAAGGCTCTGTGGTGAGTAAATCTCCTAAACCTTACACAAACAAATTTATCAGTAATAAACCACCTGTACTGTTACAATTACCATTATAGAATGGTAATTAAGAGCTTCAGTATCACTCTAGGGACATTTGCTAGAAATTAAATGAAATTATTGTGGAATCGTTGGAGTCGGTGGAAGACACCTTGACAGAGAGAGGCTGAATATTGTAATTAATGTTACATTATTAATGTAAGTAATGTAAAAAAATCGTTATGGTGTTCAGAAAATAGCAGAGCAATAAGAAAAGTGTTGTCATAGCATGCAGATACAGCAGCCTTTCGTGGACAAAGTATTTCAGTGCTTTTATCATTTTGAATGTCATCATCTAAAAAAAGAAAAGCATGTCTCGTAGAAAATCTCAGTTGTAGCTGACAGGATCTTCTGGAGATTGTCAGGGTGAGTAGGATAGACTATCCATCGTGAAATGAAGAACTGTTGCTTTTGGTTTCACTGAAACATACAAAGCAAAATTCTGGATACAGTAATTGGTGTTTATATCCACAAGAAAAGGCATAGGAATGCTTTGTTGTTTCCAAACACTGTTCCCTGTTGTAGTTGCAGTCTACCTGCAGCCCAAGTGCTAACAAGAAGAGGGCACTGCAAGGGCTGGACAGCGGTCACATCAGCATTTTCATCAATGTTGATGACTTCAATCGTACGCTTTTTAAGACTTTTTTGTTACAAGAGGAGAAATTACCCTGGACCCTGTTTACATCAAAGTAGCTGTGAATGTAAGAGTGCTCACTTATGCGGTGTTTGAATGTGTTGGGTTTTAGTTTACAGTTTTTAGTTTTGGTATGCAATTGCTTGTTTTTTGAAACTATTGTTTTGAAATTGTCCTTAATGCCTTATCTATGTTGCACTGAGGTCCATTAAGAAGGAGACTTTGTTTCCTTGAAGGTACAGTATGTCAAGCATACAATTAAGTTAATAAATATTTGGACAGTGACGCAACTTTTGCAATTTTGCAATTTCTGTACACAACCATAATGGATTTGAAATGATGGAACCAAGATGTGATTGAAGTGTAGACTTTCAGCTTTAATTCAAGGGGTTTCACAAAAATTTTACAATAACTGTTTAGGAATTACAGCCATTCTTATACATAGTCCTTGATTTTCAATGTCAATGTCCAAATATTTAAGAACCTAATTGCATGTTGGAAATGACAATAAACTTAAATGAACCTAAACCTAAATATAAAACTGTATTTTATTTAATATATAACACTGTAGCATTTTCATAATGTAGCCGCAAGGGGACACAAGCCAGTGTCTTATTGTGCCGGTCCCAAGCCCGGATTAATACAGAGGGTTGTGTCAGGAAGGGCATCCGACGTAAAACTTTTGCCAAATCAAACATGCGAGTCAGATCTATTAATCCCATACCGGATCGGTCGAGGCCCGGGTTAACAACGACCGCCATCGGTGCTGTTCACCTACAGGGTGCCGGTGGAAATTGGACTACTGTTGGTAGAAGAAGGAGAGGAGGAAGGTGTGTTCGTAGGAAGAGAGAGAAGAGGAATGCCAAGAGGCTAGGACTGAGAGTAGGGACTTTGAATGTTGGAACCATGACAGGAAAGGGTAGAGAGTTAGTTGACATGATGCAGAGGAGGAAGGTAGACATACTGTGTGTCCAGGAGACCAGGTGGAAAGGTAGCAAGGCTAGAAGCTTGGGAGCAGGGTTCAAGTTGTTCTACCATGGTGTAGATAGGAAGAGAAACGGAGTAGGAGTTATCTTGAAGGAGGAGCTTGTTAGGAATGTCCTGGAGGTAAAAAGAGTGTCGGATAGAGTGATGAGTCTGAAGCTAGAAATCGAAGGTGTAATGTTCAATGTGGTTAGTGGGTATGCTCCACAGGTAGGCTGTGAGCTGGAGGAGAAGGAGAAATTCTGGTCGGACCTTGATGAAGCCATACAGAGCATCCCTAGAGATGAGAGAGTTGTCATTGGTGCAGACTTCAATGGACATGTTGGTGCAGGAAACAGAGGCGATGAGGAAGCGATGGGCAGATTCGGTATCCAGGAGAGGAACGCAGAAGGACAGATGGTGGTTGATTTTGCAAAAAGGATGGAAATGGCTGTAGTGAATACTTTCTTCCAGAAGAGGCAGGAGCACAGGGTGACGTATAAGAGTGGAGGTAGGAGCACACAGATAGACTACATCTTGTGTAGACGGTGTAATCTGAAGGAGATCAGTGACTGCAAAGTAGTGGTTGGTGAGAGTGTAGCCAGACAGCATAGAATGCTGGTGTGTAGGATGACCTTGGTGGTGAGGAAGACGAAGAGGACAAAGGCAGAGCAGAGGACGAAATGGTGGAAGCTAAAAAAGGAAGAGTGTTGCATGACTTTTAGGAAGGAGTTGAGGCAGGCTCTGGGAGGTCAGGAGGTGCTTCCAGATGACTGGAGAACTACAGCTAATGTGATCAGGGAGACAGGAAGGAGAGTACTTGGTGTGTCATCTGGAAGGAAAGTAGATAAAGAGACTTGGTGGTGGAATGAGGAGGTGCAGGAGTGTATACAGAAAAGGGATTAGCTAAGAAGAAGTGGGACACTGAGAGGACTGAAGAGAGTAGACAGGAGTACAGGGAGATGCAGCGAAGGTGAAAGTAGAGGTGGCAAAGGCCAAACAAGGGGCTTATGATGACTTGTATGTTAGGTTGGACAGTAAGGAGGAGAGACTGATCTATACAGATTGGCAAGGCAGAGAGACAGAGATGGGAAGGACGTGCAGCAGGTTAGGGTGATTAAGGATAGAGATGGAAATGTATTGACAGGTGCCAGCAGTGTGATGGGAAGATGGAAAGAGTACTTTGAAGAGTTGATGAATGAGGAAAATGAGAGAGAACGAAGAGTAGAAGATGTGGCTGTTGTGGATCAGGAAATAGCAAAGATTAGTAAAGATGAAGTGAGGAAGGCACTGAAGAGGATGAAGAGTGGAAAGGCACTTGGTCCTGATGATATACCTGTGGAGGTATGGAAGTGTCTAGGAGAGGCGGCAGTAGAGTTTCTGACTGGGTTGTTTAACAGGATCTTAGATAGTGAGAAGATGCCTGAGGAATGGAGGAGAAGTGTGCTGGTGCCCATTTTAAGAACAAGGAGATGTGCAGAACTGTGGCAACTACAGAGGAATAAAGCTGATGAGCCATACAATGAAGCTATGGGAAAGAGTAGTTGAAGCTAGACTAAGGGCAAAAGTGAGCATTTGTGAGCAGCAGTATGGCTTCATGCCCAAAAAGAGTACCACAGATGCAGTATTTGCTTTGAGGATGTTGATAGAGAAGTACAGGGAAGGTCAGAGGGAGCTGCATTGTGTCTTTGTAGATCTGGAGAAAGCGTGTGACAGGGTGCCCAGAGAGGAACTGTGGTACTGTATGAGGAAGTCTGGAGTGACAGAGAAGTATGTTAGAGTGGTGCAGGACATGTATGTGGACTGTAAGACAGTGGTTAGGTGTGCTGTAGGTGTGACAGAGGAGTTCAAGGTAGAGGTGGGACTGCATCAGGGATCAGCTCTAAGCCCCTTCTTGTTTGCTATGGTGATGGACAGACTGACAGACGAGGTTAGACAGGAATCTCCATGGACTATGATGTTTGCAGATGACATTGTGATATGTAGTGAGAGCAGGGAACAGGTGGAGGAGAAGCTTGAGAGGTGGAGATTTGCCCTGGAAAGGAGAGGAATGAAGGTTAGCCGCAGCAAGACAGAGTACATGTGTGCGAACGAGAGGGACCCAAGTGGAAGAGTGAGGTTACAGGAGAAGAGATAAAGAAGGTGGAGGATTTTAAGTACTTAGGGTCAACAGTCCAGGGCAATGGAGAGTGTGGAAAAGAGGTGAAGAAGCGTGTGCAGGCAGGCTGGAACGGGTGGAGAAAAGTGTCAGGTGTGATGTGTGATAGAAGAGTTTCAGCTAAAATGAAAGGAAAGGTGTACAAAACTGTGGTGAGACCAGCGATGCTGTTTGGTCTAGAGACAGTGCCACTGAGGAAAAGACAGGAGGCAGAGCTGGAGGTAGCAGAGATGAAGATGTTGAGGTTCTCTCTGGGAGTGACCAGGATGGATAGGATCAGGAATGAGTACATCAGAGGGACAGCACATGTTAGAGGTTTTGGAGATAAAGTCAGAGAGGCCAGACTGAGATGGTTTGGACATGTCCTGAGAAGAGATAGTGAATATATTGGTATAAGGATACTGAGTTTTGAACTGCCAGGCAGGAGGCCTAGAGGAAGACCAAAGAGGAGGTTTATGGATGTAGTGAAAGTGGACATGAAGGTAGTTGGTGTGAGAGAAGAGGACGCAGAAGACAGGGTTAGATGGAGGACACTGATTCGCTGTGGCGACCCCTAAAGGGAAAAGCCGAAAGAAAAAGAAGAAGACTGTAGCATTTTCATCTTACTTTGCGATATCTATACAGGTTACATTGTGAAAGCAGTATGTTAGCAGGGTAGTAGCTGTAGCGTCTGTCCTCATTTGTGTCTACACAGGAGTTATTCAGGTGCAGTACTGTGTTTAGGTCACCTGTGTTTTAGAAGCACACAGAGCCAAATACACAATCACACTATTTACATGCATTAAACAGAAAAAAAAACATGGAGCATAAAAATATGCATGACAATTTAAGAATCAGAACCATATGGCATTTACACAATGATGGAATTATTCCCTTAGAAAAAGCTATATTCTTAACTCTGCTGTGTACTTGAAAGCAATTGGTATACGTTTCATAAAATGATATGTTGACTCAGATTAGAGTCCAGAGGTCTCTTATCTGCTTTGCTTTATCAGGACTGAGTCATGAAATAGGATTTCCTGCTCTTAGAGATTGCCAGAAAATTTGTGCATGCTTACCATTGCTGTTAATAATGTGTGTTGGTGTCCTTACCCCAGAGCATGGGGTGAAGCAGAGTGCCATCCCCTTTTCTTTATGCGCACCATTACATCAATCTGGGAGGCCATAAAGCCCGGTTAGCTTTGCAACACAGAAAAACAACTGCTTATGTTCCCATTTTGACTTACAAAGTTATGATTAGAAAACTGTTCTCTCGGCCTTACATTTTGTGTTTCTGTCTGTCTGCCTCTGTCTTGGATGTGTTGCTTTGATAATGCCTCAGTTTAAAGGACACTCATTACTAGACCTTGTATAGAGTAAAAGCCATGTTTCAATGGCTTCTATGGCTTGAAAATATACTATAGGTCAGTTACACTTCTGACCAAAAGTCTGTTTAGTAATGGCTCTGGGGTGAAAGCTGTTTTTGTGTAGTGGAAGTGCAGGACTTACACTTTTTAGTATAAATTAGTACATAGTACAAATTACACTTATGCTTTATTGCATAAATATTATATTATTATAACCATCGAATATTTCGAATATACTATATGTTCCAATTGCAATATTGTGCAACATAAACAACTCAATTCATTTATTTAATCATTTTATAAATGATTTTAACTATAACCTTCATGAAACCAGCAATTGGTTCCTAGGGACTAATACATATAGCCTCAATGTTGTAAAATTAGTCTGTGGAGCAGCTTTATCACAAGATTCATTTAATGCAACAACTAACCAAAAAATGCCAGCCATTAACATGAAATTAACATGAAATAACACGAAAAGTACAAGTAGTACAGCTATACTCACTAAACTGCTATCAACCAAACTGCCGAAGTCAGTCTCACCTGGTTTGCAGGCAGCTAGCATCACTACCACCTGAGTCAAGTCAATTTGGCATAAATATTTGCAGTAAAGATCTCAGCAGCAATTGCATCAGGGTATACACAGCTCCCCCAAATCCACCTCAAATAACAAAAAAATAACAAATTTCCTCAGTTTTCCAATTGGGGTTTTTCCAAAACCATCCAAACTAAGACCGCATTTAGAAAAGAATCTGCATGCAATAGCCAAGAAATCCTGCCCTAAAAGTTCAGCTTTGTGCTGGTTTTAAATCTCATAACTCAAATATGGGTCAAATGGGTCATATGTTAGTGCTGCAGACATGATAGATTGAAGTTCATGCTTATAGATGAGCAAGGAAAAGACAAGTGGAAACGAAGCATCATATCATGACCTTTTATGTGTGTCAGCCAAGGGAGACATGCAAAAGAAGAGGAATGGTGAGCAAAGGGAGTGCACTAGACAACTGACATTGTCATGAATCCAACAGCGGTCCTGTTAACTTTGTCCACTAGGCCCCTCTGTCCCCTTCAGCCACATTCCCACTAAAACCCTTTACTCATTGCCACTCTCCATCTGCCCACCAGATGCCCTAATACCTTCCTCCCTCCTAGATCCACCCACTCTTGTCTCCTGTTCTCAATCACTAACCTTCCCTGCATACCTACACCCTTGTTCCCATTATACTCATTTGCTCCCCGGCATAATATACTAGACCATTTTCATTCACCTGTTGCCAGACCATCTATTGTCCCTCACCAGCCATAGTTTACCAGCCTCGATTCAAGTCTGTTTATCTTTTTTTCTTTTTGGACATTGCCTATTGCCTGCTCCTTTTTGCTTTGACTGCCTGGTATTTTTGTGTCCAGCCACCTGCCTACCTGCTTGCATATAAGCCTTCATGTTACTTCAATGTACCTTCCTGCCCAGCTTTTTGTTTATTTGGGTCGTACTTCCTTATTGTCCCTCACATCAAACCATTAAAGAAAATGAAGAAAAATGAATTCAATTTTTGCAGGAAAATTAATTCCTCTGCAACATTAAATCAAAATCATACCAGAACTGGACGGATATAAAAAAGAAGCTGAGCTTCAGTCGTTGGGTTTTCGAACCAACCAGATAAGCAATGATCATAGATACAAGTTAGCCACTACCTGGCAACCAGCTAATTTATGTAAGGGAGAGAACTGTATAGAAAGAAGCACTAGCCTTTTGTGAATAGGTCTGTTTAGAGAGAGAAAGAGATGTGTATCAACAGGTAAGGGAGGTTAGGTGAAAAGATGGATAATTTTCTTTGAAGACTGGAGAGAAGTTGATGTCCTTATGTGGTGCATTAGGTATGGTGAAAATGCAAATTGGCTACACTGGAGCATGAGAAATCACCAATTTCCCCAATAGTATGGGAATCAACAGGGGGTAATTGGTAGTTCATGCATGAAAACTGATATGCTGTGAGTGGTGGTTGAAGTTTAAAAATATGATGCAACTGCATTTAAATATGATGCAACTGCATTTAGTACTTTGTATTTACCTTTTAAATTAAATCTGTCAAACAAGGTATTTGAATCTTGTATTGTCAAAGCTGATGTTTAGAAAAAAAATATTAAATACAATGTTATGTAGTTACAAAAAGCACCATTACATTACATTACATTTTTACCTAAGCAAGTTGCATGGCTCTTGGGTTGGCATAGGTTGTCTGATGGTTGCTCAACCATTTTAACCAAGAGTGAAATATCTCAGCTCTTAAATGGATTGTGGTGTAATTATGTACAGACAAACACTTACTTGATGACAACAATTTATCACTGTCAGTATGTTAACGTGCTGACATTAGCAATTAGACACCTTTTGTCAAAGTACAACTTCACAGAGGTGCTATAGTAACTGTAAAGTCTCAGTCTTATTTAATTGACATTTACGTGGGCAGTCTTTTTTTTCCTCATGGAACAAAAACTGAAAAAATGTAATAGGACAACAGATTCTAAATATTAATAAGCTATTGGACACATACGGGTGTAATATCTTGCATACTGGAGTTTCTTTGTTTTGATGCCATGGCTTTGGGGTAGAATCTTCAAGCATATTTGTCCTACCATGGCACAGACCCTGCAAAACCGACAAACTAGTCCTTATGGACATTTCACAGGTTTTTGGCAGAGTGACTGGTATTGCAGGCTCTGCCTCCTGTCAAGGGTGCAGTCTGCGAAATTGTAGTGGAGAGAGTAGAGGAGGGAAGGACTTAGAACCCTTTTGATCAGCAAGTCTTGGTGGGAGGTATGCCTTAGACCGGCACTCACCCAGGTAGTTGTGCAGGTCATTTTTATGAGAATGGTACAATGGAAAAACACCTATACTGATAGGTAAGGATGCTGAAGGGGTTATCTATAACCGTTCAACAGGTGGTATTTGAAGATTCACTAGCCACAGTCCATCTACCCATGCAGGAGTGGCTTAATGAAATCAGGACAGAGGGGGTAAGCATCTTCTCTCCTTGGTGCCTACATAGATGAGATGGCAGTTTGCAAACATGAGGACATGAAATCTACTTTTATACATCCTTAACTTAATATTTCTATGTGTTGTTTGCTGGATATAAATGTCTTTTCTGTCCAGGGAGCCCAAGTGCTGAGGAAACGGCCATTTCTCATGGAACTCTTGTGCAATCCTCTGCCACTCTACCTCAGTCCTGGGTTTCTGCAAAAAACAGTTAACAGTAACAATAGGTTTCAGTTCCAATTTTATCACAATCACCATCTTCCCAGTATCATTTTGCAGCCCCAACATCTTTGAGGCATCTCTATGTAGCCAACAAATGCAGTTTTGTTATTCTTGTAACAATGTAATGATAATGTAAAAATAAAACATCTACTATACAGTCAGCCACCAGAGGGCTGTTTCACAAAACCTAAATAGCAGATTAAACTGGGATTTTTCAAATATCCTGGCTGGTCTTAGCTGTGTCTCGGTTTCACAAAAGTAGTGGTGCATAAGTTACCAAGGATATTTAATCTGTGAAGCTACCCTGGTTTGTAGCAATTTCTTTTGATGGAGGCTTACGAGGAAGAGAAGCATATTGTTTGCAAGAAAGGAAACAAAGCTGCTATTAAAAGATCAAGAAAGGTGTGTCAGACAGTAGCGGAACAACTAAATGCAAAAATAGTCTAAAAATATAATTTCACTAACCATAGATCTTGTCTAAATCTTTTGTAAATAGCCTATAGGGACTTGTCATTTGCATACATTAATAGATGTACCTGCAATGCATATTATTATAATAATATTAACCTTATTAATTATTTATTGATAATAATATTTATTTAAGTCTGCTAGCCTTACCTCAAGTAAGCTTTATTTTTAAATTCTTTCACCTCCAATTCCCTCTTTAGGTTATAAAGACTGCGTTGCCCACATCCCTCCATCCTGGATCTCAGCCAAACTGCACTTTTTCCTGTTTTTGGCCTTTTCAGCACAAATTGCATTGGACTGAACAGTGTAGGCTGTCAGTTGCTGCCCATGTTTCTTTTGGTACATAAACACATAAGGATCGGCACTCTTGCAGGTTTTGCAGGGCTGTCTAATTCCAGAGTTTTCAATTGTTAATCATTGGTCTTTTGGTGTGTTTAGTGTATTTAGTGTATTTAACCAGTTGTAAGGTTTGTGCTCCTTCCTGACTCTCAAAATTTGGAAATCTGAGAAAAAACAATGTTAGTAGTTGGCCTGTCAAGTCTTTGTAGGTATCAGTTCATCTTTAGGCGTGTCTTAGGATTAATACACTTCCAGGCCTGTCAAGCTGACTGCATCATGGAATTTCCCATGCGGACAAGACTATGCTGGTTTAGACTAGGAAAAAAAATGCCTATTTTTCGCAAAAGAACATTTTTCTCAAAAGAACATTTTGAGGTGGATTAAATTTACTCTAATGACTGTTCTGCTTTTGGGGCAGAATAATATTTGCACAGAGGTTTAGAGGGGCTAAACTTAAAGTAACAAAAAAGTTTTTATATTCTGCATTGTATTTGTGTGTAGATCTGCAGTTAAATATGTTGGTAACACGTGTAACAAGTATTCTGCAAAGAAAAGATTAAGCACTTGTTCATACTTATTCCCTTACTTATCCTCAAAGTTCCGTCAACCTGATGACAATTCACTGCCATCTGTAAGGTTTGTGTGGGGGAAAATGTAACAATTGCTGCATCTTCCATGTATTGTTTTCCACTGGATTAGCTCTCTGCTTCTGTCTCTTCCAATCTTCTTCTTTTGGTCTCTGTACTGAGTGGATGTCCAAGAACGGTTTTCTATCTGTTTTCAGTATCTGTTGTGTATATTTCTTTTTTTCTCATATCCTTGCCATCAGCTGCAGTAGCTCTACCTGTTTCTCTCAGTCTCACTTACTAATCATTTATCCTGTTCTTCTTTTCTCCTCATCTCCCACTTAAAATGGCTCTGGATTCCCTTCTTTAAAGAATGAAGACTGAATATTCAAATACAAAGATTTTGCCAGGCTCTTTTCCACTTGCAGAGCAAATCTCTTTCATGAAGACGTGGGACTGAATCTGCAAACAGCTCCTTTCAGAAAGCTGTAACCTGTGTCAGAGGATATCTAAAGATTGCTGTTCCAATAAAAGTAAAAGAAGAAGCAAAGGTTATCTGATTTAATGTTGTAAGCAAACCCAGAAACATGAGGTTTTAGAGGGTACTTATAACAAGTTCATAACAATGGCCATGAAAGCCTGCTACCAGACCTAAAGATGCAGAGAAAGATAGTTATGTTCAGTTTTGAGCTGGTTTGTAGCTGTGTACCCCTGCTCCTTTATCCAACCAAGGTGGGCTTTCAGTAAAACAACCTGCTCACATCACATTTAGAAGCTGCCAAGTAAAACCACAGTTTGATCTTTTGACCACTAATAGCTCAGAGGAGCAGTTGATGGACAAAGGCCTCATAGAGAACCAATAGTGAACCAAGAGTTGCTTTTTCACTTTCCCAACCTAAATCTATCCCAATGATCCAGAGACCAAACTAGTAATCTTTCAGTCAGAGACCTCCATTAAGAAAGAACGAGAAGCAATTTTTCATCATCTTTGCACTGGGTCCAACCACAAGTACGAAGTTAATGTGTGTATGATTTTGCTGGTGTTGGTTAGGGATCGGCATATTGATTCAAAAATATCGATACTATATTTGCTTTGGTAATTCTAGCGTCAATCTTAGTTTCAGTTTCTCTCTTGTACATCTCAGCCACTTAAGAGTAGAGCTGTCTACGAACAATGTTCCATTGTCGTGAACACATATAAGTGCTTGCTTTTATCTTTGCTTCTCCGCTGCTGTTGTCTTGTCATGTGCACACTGCAGCATGTACCCCGAGTACCGTAACAATCTTGCACAGGAATCAAGTGATGGCTTAATGAAAGAACATTGTTTGGAGCTATTTAACAGCTGGAAGTGAAAACACTGCAAACCACAATGCAAGTAACAATGCTGTGGCAACATCAACATGTTGTTTAAATACTTAAAAAAACATTTATATCTATAATAA
Source organism: Istiophorus platypterus (assembly GCA_016859345.1). NCBI lineage: Eukaryota > Metazoa > Chordata > Actinopteri > Istiophoriformes > Istiophoridae > Istiophorus > Istiophorus platypterus. The sequence continues at coordinate 27,467,031 of CM029116.1, forward strand.
TTGACTGCAACTGACTACTCTTTATGATCAGTGTTCATGTCCCAGTCTGCAGATGAAATTTGTTTTGGTGGGGCATATTGGGTGGGGTTTATAAACTAGTAATATAAAATTCTGCAAAGCTGCACTCAAAACTTCTGTCACTTTTCAAAATTCGAGAATATGCAGCACATCCTGCAACATATGACAAACTTGGTTTACTGCAAACCATGATATGAATGCATACTCCTGTTTCCTCCTTTCTGTCATGTACTGTCATGAACTGTCATGGTGACTCTTGGGCTGTAAAATTTGTTTGATTTATATATACTGATCAGAACACATAATCATATATATACTATACATATACACAATGATCGGTGTGTATCAAAACACTCAGTGTTTTAATTGAACCTAAATAACAAGCTCAGTTAGATGCGCCTTTGTTGTCCTTACATAGATGATGTCAAGCTTTAATCTTTTGTTTAGTGTATTGTTAGAAGGGTTTTTTTACTCCTTTTACATATTGCATAGTATATGAGAGAAGCTATAATAAAACCAATTGAAGCTTTTCTTCCCATTGTTGAGTTCTATAGTAGGCCATTTGGGACATGGGGGCTTATATTAGTCCATACTGACAACGTAAACAAAAGTAAATTAAAAAAACACTGCTACTTCTTTACTGAGCAACTTAGAACCTAGAATTAAAGTCTGTGAGGGCTGGGATTCCAGCCTGTATTTCTTCATCTTCCTCTTTCTCTATCGTTCACTATTACTCCTTCTTCTTACCTGCCCTCCCCTGCTGGTGTTAACAATGCATGCAATTCCCCTGTAGCCCAATTTAAACCAGACCAGTCAATGAGTGTTGTGGAGGCAGGATTAGGGCTGCGGGCTCTCTATGCAGAGATATTGACTAAAATAAAGAAATCATGGTCAGCACTGTTGAGCTCCCCAAACAATAATGATAACAGGGGAACAGAGCTTGCATTGACAGCAGCATGGAATCATCATATAATTAAGGAGAGGTGAGACCATGTTTGGAATTCTGTGTGCGGTTGTGTGTTGCTGTATGTGTGATAACATCTGTTGTAGGGGAATCATATCCTTTGAATAACACAAATTATTAAACAGAGACTGAGACGTGAAGTTAAAAAACAGCTTACCCACAATTCTCCTGAGTCAGTTTAAAACAGTCTTGCAATAACAATTTTGTATTTTTATCCCAAACTTTTCTTAGTTGCTTATTGAGATTTGTTCATACGAGTGTTACAAGTCACTTTCAATAAACTCTCTTAACTGCAAAAAACTTGTTGTAAATTCCTTTTTTCAGCCTGTTCATGCGGTGTTGTTCTCTTTTTGCAGACAAGATTTATTTACAAAAATGTAACAAAAGAGTTAAAAGAAAAACTGAACAGCATGGTGCTTCAATTCCTCCTCTCAGAAATCAGCAGATGGAAGCATAACTGATGTAGCAGTGTCAGTATTTGTATTAGAGGGCCCAAGACAATCCAAAAATGTTAATAGAGCTGTAAGCAGAGCGTCCTCAGAGCAGCACATTGTGACAGAAATAAAGAGGGTATAGTTTCACATGAAGTAAGAATGCCCATGCCTTACAATAGATGGAAGGCAGTCCTTGGGATGTGAAAGCTATGGAGAAACAAGACATGGAAATACTAGCCTATATAATAAGTGATATTACACTGTCCGGTACAGCAGAGGATGGTCCCCATAGGAACCGGAGGTAGCTGTCACAGTGAGAGACTGTTCCCAATAACTGAACTGTAGCATGGAAGTTGCAATGACAAAAGTCAGGTGCCATCCAACACAATTTGAAAAAAGATTCTTAAAAAAAGAATTACTGACAAGCTTTTGAGATAGTAAAAGATAGATAGATAGATTATCTCTGGTGTCAGATTTAAAGGTTTTGAACTATTTGTGATAGGTGTTGACTTCTTGTAACTTGAAGATATTCTAACCAGCCAGACATGTAAGAGAGGGCTGCCTATATAGTAGTCATGGTTGATTTAGCAATCTATGTTCTGGTGTTAAAGGGGAACTCCACTAATTTTAGTAATTTCAGGATAGTCAGGGTATCTCATCCTCTCTGCATTGATTTTGGCCATTTTTTCTACATCTCTGATAGGTCCCCCAGCTTTATAGAAGTGCAATACCAAATTGTTGAAGTACCCAATTAAGTTGGAGTGGAATTCTAACCATCAAGTCTTTGTACCCATTTAACTCTGAATGCCCCCCAGAGCTACTGAAGCCTCCCTCTCTCTATCATTCTCCTCAGTTCAGTGATAAGATATGCTCTGAGTAGGAGGGTCCTCCCCACTGTAATGTTGTAATGTTGTAAGTAGTGACTAGTGTTCAAACTGAGATACTAGTCTTGGGGAGTGGGTTTCCTTTACATTGTGGTCTCTATGCTCTAGCCAGCCTTCACATACTGATGAAAGCCCCAGGTGGCTGAAAGCTCAAACAAAAGCTATTCAGCAAAACATAGTTTATTTATTTATTTTGCATCTCTGAAAATATGCCAGTTAGTAAAAAAGGCAAATTTTAATTTGTAGTCCCTGAGCATTTACAAAATTATTGTCAAAACCTGAGTTTTAGTTATTTCCTTAAACTACTATTTCTAATGTTGGGTATGAACTTTCATTCTTGAAATCAAGGTGGTGCTAAGAGTTTCACTGAGGTACAACCAAAAACCTTTTGAACACCAGTGGTATACTGACATTTGTGTCTAATTTGCTCTTTTATTAGCCATAGGGTCAGCAAGCCAAGATAAAACATTAAAAAAAAAAAAAAAAAAAAAACATTAAAACATAGAAACAAAACCACTAGACCATACTTCTGCTGACAGCTTGCTCTGATTAAAAAGGCTCAACAGTGGACACTTGGGAAAAATAACCTGTCTGCAGAACTGCTCAAGGCATTTATCACTGCTCCATTGAGAGTGTTTTGACAAACTGCATTACAGCAATGAATGCAAACAGCAAACAGAAGCAGAAAAAAAACCTTCCAGCGAATCTTAAATACATCCGAGAAAAACATAAAACTCACCTTGACCACACTGGATGACATCTTCAGGATACACTGCCTCTGCAGAGCCAGCAGCATCCTGAAGGATGAAACCCACCCCTGTCACCAAATCTTCTCGCTGTCGCCTTCTGGGAGGTGCTACAAGGCCTTTAAAACTGCACCTCAAGGCTGAAAAACAGCTTTTTCTGAAGATCAATCACAGAACTGAATTCTAATAAACATTACCCCCCTACTGCCACCACCTCTGCATCATCATAATATCTCAGGACTAATCCATAAAATATTTATGTCTTCAATACTCTTGTGCAATAATCTTGGGAAACTAGGCTTATTGCTATTTTATGCTGCTTTTTTGTGAATGTGGACAGATGTGTGCGCAAATGTGTATGATTTTATTGTTTTTAGCTGTTGCACAGCAAATCTTGTTGTACAGTTTTTTGTACAATGACAATAAAGCTTTCTGATCTGAATGTTGGGAGCAGATACACTATACACTAACCTGGGACCTTGTGCTGGGGACCTTATGCTGGGGCCCTGTGTCTACTATAACACATACACTTAAAAACCCAGTCTAATTTGCAGAGCATCCTGGTGTAGAAATTGGAGATTGGGGCAGAGGTAGGGCCAGGTTGTTCTGCCCTTTTGTGTACTTTTGGTTTCATACACAAAATTTCATGGTTAGTGATCGGTTTCAGTGAACAGACAGCTACCTCACTTCCCTCATCCCTCAATATCTCACTGCTGTAGTTCCATGTGTATATATGTGTCTCCATTCTGGCCAGTCCAGCTTCAGTTTCCACCATCATTTCAATATACATGGGGTGAAAATAAAATATTAATCCAGATCTGTCTCAGAGATTCTGATATGTGATGGGAGCCACTCACCATTTTACTATTGATTTCATGAAAATGGATCTTGCAGACTTTCTCCACCACTTCCTCTATTTCAAATGTTACAAAGCCAAAACCTGCAGAGGAGACAGAGGGACAGAGAGAATAATGGGGAAGAAAAAGAAAAGGCAAGAAGTAGAAAAGAGAGGAAGAGGGGACACTTGGTCATAATTCCACGAAAGCATGATCCTCTTATGGCTAAGAACACTAATTTCTATCGATTAGGAGGTGGAAATGGGGCTTTTCACCTTACACAGCTCTACATCCTCATGTTCAATGAGCTTTAAAAGTCCTAGTGCAAAAAAGAGACCTACAGCAATAAAAATGATACACTTCCTAAAACTACACTATAATGTATTTGTGTAAAGTGAAGGAAAAGCATAATGAAACAGCCATACAGAACAGTAAAAAGTCATACACTGGTAATTATGATATATTTCCTTCATTGGTATTTCATTGGAGAAGCTAACCAGTTTAATCATGACCTAATAGCAGAAGATTTTCAGTTTTAGGATAAGATTCCATATCAACACTCCAAGGTAAATAGGAAGTGAAGTAATACAGGGTAATCTAATGATTCACTGCAATTACCTGGTTGTTTGCATATCACACAGAAATATTTGAGAATCAGTGGAAATACACACAGAGCAGTGAAAACACACACAATGTAATCTAATTTCTTTTCCTCTTAATGCCTGGCTATAAAACCTGTGGGTTCATGAATGTTTTTTATGTGTTCTTTACTTCTGTACCTCTGCGAACCAGGTTGGCTTTAGAGAGTACCTTGTATACTGTACAGGCAATTTAAAATGATGCTCAAAAGACTCTGGTCCCAGTCAGCAGGCTCAAAAATTCATTTTACATTAATACTAGGCTTCCAGGAGAGGGGTCACCCAGCTTTTGGAACATTTCATTGCTTGGTACCTGAAAATATGTGCACTATGAAGGCAGCAAGGTAAATATTGAACTTGTCCAGCTGGACACAGGCACTAAAGAATTTGTGAAGGAGAGAGATAAATTCATTTGATCTAATTTGATTAAAATTCATTTTTAATTAATTTGTTAAAAATTAATTCAGAAAATTTGCCTGTTTTCATGTCATGATCCAGCTGAAAACAGACACACCAGGCGTATGTGCATCTATCTCCAGAAAGCAGGTTGATACAGGACTACATTTTCTTAATGGTCATATTCATAAGAATACTAGTTCCACATGTAACATAATAACAGTAGATCCAAGATAAGCAAATAGCCAGGATTTTTGGAAATTATATTTTGATTTTTTTCAAGCTCTTTGTCCAGTCAGTTCAAAACATATTAGGTAACATCTCTGACAAATCACAGATGACAAGTGGATCAAAAAACCATGAAGACTGTTGATACAACTACACTGGCGGACTGTGTTCTATTTTTTACAATAACAGTCAAGTATGTCTTGCCCAGCGTGTTTGAGGCATGCAAAAAACACTTGTGGTGCACTTTGAATGGGGTAGGGATCAAAAAGAATACATTATCATACAGTTAGGTTCACAAGAATTTAGACAGTGACATAATTTTTGTATGAATCAAATGAATCAAAATATGAGTGGAGTGTAAATCATCAGCTTTAATTCAACGGGTTTCACAAAGATTTTATATTAACCATTTAGAAATTACATTTTTATATCTAGTCCCTCATTTTCAACAGAATTAATCAGACACACCGACATAATTATATATAATGATTATTTTTATTATTATTAAACCACACAAAACAGCTCTTGAGAATCAAACACAATGATCTTCATTTTGATGGTGTAGGGCATACTAGGTGTCAACCATTTATTGGGCTGGCCAAGTCGTGGATTATTTTTAATACTTGAACGAATGAATGAATCATTTGCAGTCAATGATTGCCAGAGGTCAGGAACCCATGGATATCATCAAATGCTGAGTTTCCTCCCTATGAGATGCTCTGCCAGGCCTTTACTGCAGCCACCTTCAGTTGTTTGTGGGTCTTTCAGTTTTATCTTCAGTAAGTGAAAGCCTGCTCAGTTGGGCTGAGCTCCAGTGACTGACTTGGGCATTGAAGAGTATTCCATTTCTTTGCCTTAAGAAGATGTTTTGGGTCAATATCCATCTGTACTGTGAAGCACTGTCCTATAGGGTTTTCAGCATTTGGCTGAATCAGAGCAGACAGTAAAGCCCTATATACTTCAGAATTCACCCTGTGACTTTTACCAGCAGTCACATCAACAATAAACATGTCGCCAAGTTCCACTGGCAGCCATACATTGCCATGACTCTACCATGTTTGACAGATGATGTGGTGGCTGTGGATCATGAGTCACCTCTCTTATTCTCCATCCTCTTCTCTTCCCTTAATTGTGGTACAAGTTAATCTCGGCTTCATTTGTCCAAAGAATCTTGTTCGAGAACTAGGCAGGCTTTCTAGATGTTTACTTGCAACATCTAGTCTGGCCTTTCTGTTGTTGAGTGTTACCAGTGGTCTGCACCTTGTGGCAAACCCTCTGTATTTATATTCAAAACTTGGAAGCAGTGAAAGCGTAGGATGACAGGATGTGGTGGGCTCAGTCTAAATAGGGGGACAAGGTAAGAATCTCAATTAACAAGAATTTTGGAGAAAAACAGATGGACAAATCGATTCAAGTAAGCCGATGATCCTGAAGTATTGGCATCTGCTTAGGCCCCTCCAGGTCTCCTAGTTTAGCTTTGAGTGACTCATTGTCTCCTTGCAAAGTGGAGAACACGTTCAAATGTTGTTGGAGATGTTGGTCAACTTCAATAGCATGATTTAAATTGGCTGCAAGAGCCACTCTATGTTCCTCCATTAACAAGGTAATCTCAGTCATTGCTACACTAGTAGTTAGTCGAGATTTCCTTTCTTTTTAAAGGTTTTTCCATTTCATTTGGACATTGCTGAATAGTCTGTAAAGTTAACATTGACTTACATACCTGTTGCTGTTAACTCTCTGGGGAAAATAGCAAGGTTTAAAAAGTAAATAAAAGTGTGACAGTGGAAACAAGCTGAGCACGCATCTCCACTCACCTCATCCTGGAAGTCCACATGAGTGTGAACTTTAGTGAATATATTGAATGAATTATGTCAAAATGGAGTGTGTTTCTGTTAAAAAGCAGAAAAATGGAGAATGGGTCTCTGGTAAACACAGTTCTGCTGACATGTACACCTTGAAATTCTTTGGTCCTGTGCATCAAAGCAAATGGAGACTAGTTGAGAAGAGATCATATGGTAGCCTTGATATTTTTTGTCTAGTCCTCATTTTGTAGTGATTATATGTAATAAGGTTTCAGAATTAATGTATATACTGTACCTATGTATCATTTATAGCACATCACGTGTCATGTCTTGAATTTTAAAGTACTGATACATGATAGTGAATACAAGGTGAAATATCATTCATTTTAACAGATGAAGAGTTAGCCGCCGTTACTGTCAATCATAGAAGGGAACTTAAAAACATTTTAACAGACTATACCAAAAGTTCATATGTCAAACAAAGCATCCAATAAGTGAGTATACTAATAAACCATGGAATACATCCAACTTGCTTCCATGATATTAATTTAAGTATGGACATGAGCAGCCAATCACAGGCTACCCCCCAGGCAGCAATCTTGCAAATGGTTCAGTACAGACCACAAAGCTCCAGCAACTGTGCAGAGCGCAAAAATAAATAAGATGCCACTCACTGTGACCAGTGAGTGACACGCAACAATGTTAGGCCTGCACAAAACAACCACTATCACTGGACAACCATCACATTCAACAGAACAAGAATGCACATTGGACTGTGTTGAAGTATAACTGCAAGATCAGATCAAATTGAACTAACCATCCAGATGACTGATTATCAGTATTAATGGTAAAAGTCTAGCATATGAGACCTGAGTTGGACAGCGGTGACATAAGAAGAAGAATAATACAAAGGCCCTTAATTTTGATTGATGACTTACCGTCAATTTACAGAATTGTGTACTCACTAGTCACAGAAGAACATTCTGTCTGTATTTGTAATTATCACAGTCACAGCCTCAGTATCCAGATCTTAGGTCTCATGGCTGATTGCTAGCAGATCCAGGATTCTAGCTATAGTATCACCATTCTGTTCCTTAGATATGTCTTTAGCCAATGTAGACATGAAAAGATCTATTTATTGATATGGCCTCGAACATCAGACAGAGTGGCACACAGAGCAGGGGAAGTTTTCTTTATTGCTAATGGTAGTAGAATGATAGCAGCCTACTGTCTACCTTCAAATCTGACAACCACTGACAAGCACACAGACAAAAACAGAAAACTCATGTGAAATCAATAACACTGACTATGGTAGAAGACTTATGAGTGATATAGGACTACATCATTAATAAGAGGTTAATTGAGAAATATGCTTATTGGTCTTTCAGTGAGAAAATTTCGATCCATGGGGTGGCACTATTCAGAAGGTAACTAGTCTGATTCATATTCATCCTCTGCTGGCAATGAATATCCAATAAAAATCAAAACAGCCTGGTAATTAAATATTTATCTTCTTCTTGGCCAAAGTCTCGGATGGATGGATGAAGTAATGAAGCACACAGATCTTTAGGTTCTAGTCCTATTGGGTAAAAAGCTGTTCAAACTACACACACTCAATATTTTCTTTTATAACTCAGGGTTCCACATTTTGTGCCCCAAACCAGGAAACTCCTGTGATAAAAGCCAAAGTGAGAGATTTGTGGTTGGCGACACAGTGGCTAGCATGTATTTTCTGCAAGAGTTAGTTAGCAGTGGCCAGGAGCACACTCTGCAGGGAGTTGGATATTTCCAAACATAAGACCTTTTTGACCAAATATATAGACCAAGATCATCACTGGGAATCAGTGTACAGAAAGTACATGTTGTCCCTGCTCTCTCCAATTAAAACACAGTTCCTCAGTTACGTAGATTTTTGGTTCCTTGTGAAAGTCCCTGTAAGGAAAAACAACCTGTGAGTTTATATAAGAAAACATATATAAAGTTAGTTAGTTATATCTCTGTTAGCCTGGGTTTTTATACAAATTGTAAAATGTGAAATTTAAACCACACAAAACAGCTCTTGAGAATCAAACACAATGATCTTCATTTTGATGGTGTAGGGCATACTAGGTGTCAACCATTTATTGGGCTGGCCAAGTCTTGGATCTGATATTTTTTGTTGTTTTTACCCATAAAAAAATATTATATTAAAGAACATCTTCATACTACCACACATATGAATTGTCATTTTTCCCCAGGTGAAACAGCCTATAACTTCCAGTCAGGCACTTTGCAGCCTGTGCATGCAGTAGATAAAAGGCCTGGAAGACCACATAAGGTGATTAAAGTGGATTATTGGTTAATTCTTTCCTTGGGGAAGAAAAATTACTTCACAAAACTAGGCAGCTGAAGAATACTTCCAAATCAAACCAAATCCAGGATGTAGGTATGTCAATGTCAAAGCCTACAATCACGAGATGCTTTCATGAATGTAAATACAAAGGGTTTACCACATGGCACAAAGCACTGGTAACATTTAAAAAAAAACAACTTTAAGTTTTAGGGAAAGATCAGGGGTTGGCTTCACCTAAGTACTTTACTCAGGTTACAGGGTGTTTATCATCTAATTTACAATAATAAACACACAGTTAAGTTTATGGAGTGGTTATGGTTAAAAGAAACAATGTTGACTAATGGCTTAAACAGGGAAATTGGCAAATAAACATCTAAAAAAGCCTGCCCAGTTCTTGAATTAGATTCTTCGGACAGATATTACGATGTACCAGAATGATGGGAAGAGAAGAGTATGGAGATCATCTGTCGAACATGGTCGACGCAGCATTCTAGCATGGTGTTGGTAGTGTTGCAACCTTAGTGCTACGGTATAGGACAATATCATCAAGCTAAGTAGTTATACACCTCTGGCCATGTCTCAACCACTTCTGACACCAAATGTAAGGTTCAGTTGGTAGTGGCACAATCTCACAACCAGGAAAGAAGCCAGTAGGATTGACGTGTTGAGTCGGATGGTGAAATCAGCAGCACAGTCAAGCAGGGGTGGTTTTCAGAGCTCTGAGTTTTACTTGTAATCACAAACACATTTACAAAGTCTCTCAGCTCTTATACTCATGTAGCAGGCTGGTGGATAATAATAGCAGTCTTGCAAGTACAGCGGCTTGATGACCTAACCTCAACCCTCTCTCACCCTGCACAATGCCTTCTCACCTGACTAAACTACTGACAGTATCCACCTACACATTACCTCCGGCAGGGCACCTGAAAAGTCCCAATATAAATTTACAACCCATATTTACAGTTTACCCTTACTGATATTTACATACAGAAAGTACACATGGCTATTGTTTAATACAGATTAAATCAAATGCATAATAAACTAAAGGAATTCCAAACAAAAGCCAAACTTAACAAAAAAATTCCCTACCAAGTCCCCTCTCTCTTTCCTAACAACTTTTTTCAGCCTAACACATTAACTGACACCTTCTGCAGATGTATGGCTGCATTCCTACCTGTGCACTCCATGAAAACATACCCCCAGAAGTACACCTCAAAGAAAGAGTGATTAGTAGGGTCCCCAAAATAAAAGTACAACATAACAAACTTAACATTCCTTTATTAGTCAATGTGCATCTGTGTTTTTTCACCTTAGTGAGATGGATGCTTTCTAGCTCATCAAAAGTTGTGTCACTGTCCAAACATTTATGACCCTAACTTCATATCAGTTCAAAATATCAGTTATCAATCTCCTTGATTACTAATAATAAGTATTGGAATCAGTCCTTTAGAAAAAAACAAACAGACAAACAAAAAACACAAAATGATGGACCCCCTATTTTTCCTTAGAAAAAAAATGCTGACATTGTCAAGGACACATAAAGTATATACTACAAAAATATTACACTGCCATTCACAGTCTAGACTGTCCTATATGAAAAGTGCCCTGAGATAATTTCTTTTATGATTTGGCACTACATAAATACACACACAAAACCCTCAGAAATGAATACAAAACCCAATAGTCCCTTGTCTCCTTGGGAAGTGTTATGGCGGAACTGGCCAGATGCAACACTGCTAAGTCAATAAATAGATTGGCATGCATCAATCCGAGATTGTGCCTTTATTTACACACCCTCTTGATCAAAAACAAGAAGGGGGATGGGGCAGCTCTTTAGAAGCAGGATCCCTTGTAAAGTAAATGAGAGTGGACAGGGGAATCGATTGAGGTGATAAGCCATCTCACTACATTGTAATGAGAAGAGTAAAATATGTTAAGCACACTGATGGGCTTGGAGAGAAAAGCACATGGTGAATCAGGAGTAGGAGGAGGAGAAGGACAGGAAAGGAAAATGTCTGTTCTGATAATGTGAAGAGGCAGTGAAGGGATTTAACCGAGTCAGTGTTTGCTGCCTGTCTGCATTTTTAGAAAAAACTCAAAGCACATTGTGGCTGCTCAGACACATACTGTGTGTCAACAAATTAGGTTTGGTATGTCTCATGTCTGCACCCTCTTCACTGTTGAACCACTCTTTCCCACAAGTAAATGCAAAAGAAAGCATACATTTGTGACTTGGGTCAACTTATGAAGTTTAAGACACAATATTCATATTTTTGTTGACTGTAACAATTTTCTTTGTACACACACAAAAACACAGTAAGACTATAGGTTCATGTTTAATTCTTTTCTTTTTGTGATCGGTACTGTGATCAGAAAAAGGATTTGACAGGAAACACTAATTGAACCTTATTCAAGTCTAGTTATTTGGGTCTTTGTATGTGTGTCTTGAGTTGTCAGATGGCTCAATGAATGTAGAAAAACGATTTGTGACTTGTGAAAAGCCACAAACAAAGTTTACCCAGGCTGTGCAGTGAAAGCAGTATGTTAGCAGAGCAGCAGCAGAAAAATGGGTTTTGCAAGCTTTTGCGCAGTATGTGTCCATAACTGTATTAATTAAACTAGAAACATATCTGTTGTATCAGATGTGTGTAAGCTGAAAGACTCATTCTGACTTCATGTCAAATAAGACTCATTACAACTGTATGTACGAGACTGTCTTCCCAAGAAAAACAAGAGCATCAATTGTTTCAGCAAATAGCCAAAAACAACACTTATTCATTCATTCAAGTGACAGAATCCTGTATTGGCTATAGGATTTATGACACTTTTCCATTAAGAGCAAGAGGAGGTTGTGGGACATTGTAAAAGAGCTTGTCCACAAAGGGAGCAGGTCAGCGGTGGAGGGATTGGTCAGCAAAGCATTGAACTTTAACATGAGAGACTGCTGTTGATTTCCCTGTTCAAACCATTAGTCAACATTGTCTCTTTTAACCATAACCACTCAAAACAAAGTTGTTTTTTTTATGCTTAAACTTAACCAAAGCGTAACTGCAGCATGGTCAGATCAAATAACTGTTTTGTTTTGTGGCTCCATGCCTTTAGACATGGTTGTATGACACTTGGTATTTTATACGGAAACTACTATTTTTGGAAGAAATCCACTGACATTGCCTACTTGAGGCTTCATATTAGCTTTGGTTTTACTTTAGACTGTATTTCTGTTCAGGATGAGGACTGTGGATGTATATTGGAATCACATTAGTAAGCGATGGTGCATGATAAACTCAGTGTAACACTGAGGTAAGGCCATTTGCAAAACAAAGTTTCATATAAGTTCCCCAGAAAACTCAAGAACCACTTCGGTGCTCCTTCCCAATCTCTAGGTCTCTCAAACTGATAAAATGAACGTCATTCTAAATCCACTTTTCTGATTTTAGTGAGGACTCTAGCAGTGGTGTTTGGAATCAACTGCACATGACTGATAAGCCCTGGCTGGGACTAGGCCCACCCATAGCAATGCCATTGGCTAGTACTGCCCTGAGGTTTAGTTACAATTAAATCCCCACAGCCTAAAAATACTTACTGTTGCTGTACAATCCCTGATTTCCCTGTGCTGATATTGTTCAATAGTACTGCAAACCCGTGTTCAACACCCATTGCCCAGGCTGCTGTCTGTGCATACTGAACATTGTTCATATGGCAATGTCAAACAGTACACTCAGTGCTTGTTAACTTGTGGAGAGCATTCTGGCTGCTTTCAGTGGTAGGACAATTTGATGGCACTCTTTTGACTTATCAGGTCGCAATGCCTAAGGGTCTTTGAGCCTGCACAGTTTAACCAAAAAACTCACTTGAAGAAAAGCTGGGTCAAACTTCTCTTTGTGCTTTTTTCCAGCTGTAAAGAGATTTCATTCTCCAGGCCTCTTCAGGTTTAAATTTCCTCTCCTTTTTAATTCACCCCCTTTACAACAGAGAACTCATTTCAATCTCAAAGCCAGCATTTTTGACAGTGGAGTGAGCTTTAAATGCTGTAGTTAATCCTCTACCAAGGGAGATGATATACTGGGGCTAATCGGAAAATGAAAAGGCAGAGGAAGGACAATAGTGTGCAAAGTATGTTCTGAAAAATAAGTATAACAAGTAGAAAATATTGCATGTAGATCTAGATGGCAGACAATAAAATGCAACTGTAACAGGTTTGTACAGACAAAAGGTCCTGTTCTTCTAAATAAATGCTTGTCTGATTGTCTGCAGACTCTAAAAAGTGAACAGGATTTTGAGCCAAAACTGCTTTCTTCACTAGTTCCAGGTACCAGTATTTGACTGGCCAAAGGTGTGTGTTACTGCACTAGCCTCACTGAAATGACTTGCAATGAAATTCAAGTTAGTGCTAATTTTTGTCTTAATGCAACTTTTTGCTCATTCGAGAGGTAAAATCAAGAGTACCAGTAACAAAGACTTCAGCTTTATATTTAGCGAGATACAAGGACTCCCAGTTACATTTAACAGACTAGTTTTAGAATTATTTGAGGTAGAAAAAGAAACAAAATGAACAATATTTTAAGAAGTTATACCATCAACCAGTCATTATCACTCCTCACAAGGAAACACTCTCATATAATGAAATAAAAAATACAGCTATATAATGTATGCTAGACACAACTGACTGATGAATTAAAATTAGTTCCTTAAACAAAATGTAAAAAAAGTGCTTGAATAACTTTTTCAGTGATCACATGACCTGAACTGTGCAGTGAATGACAGTTTTATTGCCTAAAAAGGGTTGTTACTTTCCATTTTCTTTTTTTTTTTTTACAATGGTGAAGACAAGAAAGCTGTCTGTGAGCATGAGAAATTTTACTATCAAAAACAGAACAATGAAATAATGTCATTGAGGCTATGGAAAAAAAATCTGGAGGCCAACTCAAAGCCAACTGCACAAATTACCATCAAGTGTGGAATATACCAAGGTGATGCACTAGCCCCACTGCTGCCCTGAACCCCTCAGCCAGATAATCACAAAGAGTGGCTCCGGATACCAGTTCTGAAGTCACCTACTCTACATGAATGATATCAAATCATATGCCTGGAAGGAGCAAGACATCAACTCACTAAACATTAACAGAATCTACAGCAACGACATCGGAATTTCATTCAAATTAGATAAGTGTGGTCAGATGGTATCAAAGAGAGGGAAGGTGATCACAACCAATCGGGTTGAACTACTAGAAGGCAGCATTGCAGATGTTTAAGTCACATACAAATACCTTGGGATCTGACAAATGGGAACCATGAGGAGGCAGCAGGGAAGAACAAGATCAGAGCCATCAACATGTCATCAGATACCCCGCTGGTATAACAAGCTGGCAAAATCATATTGAGACAATAGTATTAACAATGCAAGAGGACATTAATGCATGACTTTGTGTACAGTTTTGTGAAGAAAAATTTTTCAGTTTTGTGAAGAAACATTTTTTATTAAAAAAAACGCTTTTCTCAAATAATAAAACCTAGAAATATTCATTTAATTTGCAACACAGATAAAAAAAAACTGACAAACAAAAAAAAACTGAATAACAAACATAATCAGCCAAACAAATGATGTCAGTCCATTTTCTGACATCATTTGTTTACTTTTTGTATTAGCTTGAATACTCATCTTTCTTCCTCTGGGACAAGCATCAACACATTATTAAGATGATACACAGTAATGATGATAAATGCAATACATCATTTTGCCTTTGTATTTCCCTGTGCTTCACAATATTATTGCAATCTTCACAATCACAATATAAAGTTAGGTACCATTCTGCTCTCGCCAAACATTTCATTTGGCTATCTTTTACATGAGCAGGCTCGCCATTAATCTGCCTTCCCAAATGGCACATTAGAGATTTTACACTATCTGTGGTAGATATTATACAAGACAGGGATCTGAATGGGTTTATGTTCAGGGGGCTTTGGTTCATATTTTGCTTCAATGTAAGAGACACTGGGAGTGAATGTAAGGAATACAGGATCTGGGGAGCCAAAAGTGAAAAGAAAAAAATCAGACTTTGTTTCAATGTTTTTTTTTTTTTTTAAGACCACAGAGGAGAGCAATAAGAATTTATGACACGAGAAGTATTTTTCGCTTATGGGTATGACATGAAAGTTGGCAACTGAACCCCACCGCCATATTCTTCACATCATCTAATCTAATCTAATCTAATCTAATGTAATCTAATCTAATATTCATTTGTTTGACCATACTGTAATATCAGTTTTCTTTTCTGTGGTAATTTTCAGTCTTTTAGGAGCAACGGGCCTCCTTTTGAATTTGCATCAAATGCTCGAGAGTGAGTGCAGATTGAAATGAAATACTGAAGTTGAAGGAACATATTTACTCCTCTATCTACCCGCTTAAGACTATATGTCAGAAGGAAAATGAGAGTGAATAAAACAGTCAGCCAGGCTTTCTATACTCTCCTTTCAGCCTTAGTGTTGTGTTGTGGCTCCATGGAAATGGAATGGATCATAATTAAGTAATAGTTAACCAGGTCTGTGAGCTGTGATGAATGGGGAGAAAGTAAAGATGACATTCAATAAGTTCTTTAGAATCTCTACGACAAAATAAGAGACAGTGCATATTGTACACCTAGGAGAAAATGGTGAGCCTGTGACTGTAGAAAGTGATTGGTGAGTTCATCGAACAATCTTTTTTCTAGATTTCTGCTGACCAACTTCCTGCTTGCAGGAATCTCTACTCTGTATTCTTTTCCTTCTAGCCACCTGCCACCCTGGAGAACAGCTTTCATTAACCTCCAGCACTGCCCTCTACACACTTTAATACAAAAAAATAAAAAGATAATACAATTTAAACTCTCCGTGTCAAACTAATTTTTAGAAGTTAGAATACCACAAATTTAACCAATTCTCCAGTTGGAAATTTGTTGATCATTGTTTCCTTTTGTTCAATAATGGGGCCTATGTGATTCTCTGTTAAGGCTCAGGAGATGGATTAACAAATATAATCATACACTGCCACCATTTACATGTCCATAGCTAAAGAGATGGGGATTTCTTTTAATCAACTTTTGATGCAAGTAAAAGAAAATTTGAGTATTTTAGAACCATGAAACTAATATTACCAAATTATTGTTAGCAGATTACCCCTACTAGCACTTTATTAATGACATTTTTCATCAAAATATTATTTTATATCAATATTACTTGCACTGGTCTGTTCCAATCATTAAAATATTGCCCCATTATTTTTAGAAGAGTACCCCAAAAAAAGCCTGTAATAGTAAGCAGATTAGTCTATTGTTTACCCATTGTTCTGCCCCCCCTCCAATTACCATAATATGTTTTTATAGTTATTACCCTTTACAGATATCAAGCCCCAATAACTATCATTACTGTTATTTTTATTAACAAGAATGACCTGGTATCACATCTAGAGTTACCATGGTATTAGGCCAATGGCCAGTGTTACCTTGTTGGTACCAATAGATTACCCCTAATAACCTTATTGCAATCTATAAGTTATTTTGTGCAATACTGTCAATTTCACAATTTGAAGAGTCCTTCAATTTTCATTTTATAAAATGTGCTGAATACTACCTCTAAATCAGTGAATGTCTAAAAAAAATCAGTATGCTTCAAATAAACTGGGTTGTCAAAAGTGTTTGTACCTGCTATGAATGGCTACACACAAAGCTGGGAGCGAAAAAGCCTTCCATCATACAGAGATAGGGGTACAGCCAAGGCAGCTCAGTATAGAACACAGCCTTATCCCTACAGCTACTTTACTCTACTTTCCCCTCAGCATCCTCTTTTTAAAAAACCAATCACAAAGCTTGGTCCATATAATTTTGGCCTCCTCCTGGCTGTGCTACACTATCTGCCTCTTCTCTCTCCAAGAAGTTTGAGTCTTGCCTGTCTTTGTAGTCCCAATATAAAAAATCACACAAATGTAGATCACAGCACACACTTTCAGACAGTCTCTCCTAGATGACATTCTTGGTGGTGCACTTAGTTGTCCAAAAAAGGGTGGAAGTAAATAATAGGGATGTAAATTAACACCAATCCCTTGAATGTCGCTAGGCAACACTTCCGATTTCTAAATATTCAGTTGTGACAAGGGTAAATATGCTAGTTTTACGTTAGATATGTGTTTTAGTATTATGTATACACATTTGCACATGTGTACACATTATATACATTATATACAATACTGCAGAAGTACTAAAAGAAGAAACTCAGAGTAAAAACAGCATGAATGAGCCCGACTGTGGAGGCAGAGAGAATACAACAAGGACTCATTACCACATATCTGAACTGCACCACTTAATCTCATGGGAGCTCACAGTGTGAAGAACCTGAAGGCCTGGTTTGACAGATGTCCTCCTGAGGGTGGTAGGGGAATCACAGTGGGATGTTCAAACCAAAATAAAAGCCCCGTGTTAAAAATTGCGAGGGGCTTCATCAGTGGGTTGCTTTTTTTCAAGTACCGATGAGACTATGAAAGGTGATCTATGAAGTCCAGCTGGAATGACAGAATAATTGGTTCAAGGTTTACCATACACCAAAACACTGCCTAATGGTTTGTATTGATCACAGACAGGATTTTACAACTCTGGAGAGGTATCAAAGTGTAAACTAATTTATCTTTTGTCATGACAGTCATGAGTTAAAAGGTAGAAATGCAGCATTCACTTTACAAAATAATCATTTTAATAATAATCAGTCAGGAATGTGTTTGCATGTATTTGGCCAATGAGATGTGCTTTTTACTACATCCTTTCTAGTTTAAGCCTTGGATGAAATACCAACAAAACTGCATTTGTAACAGTCTAGGATGTAGGGATGGGTATAGGAGCTAGATTACATGTTTGAGAGGTGGCTAAATAGTATGATTTGACATGCAAAACTGATGTGTTGTAATGTCTCTTCCAAAAGAGGATCATAAAGCAGTCAGAAGCAATAGGGGCAATTGACAGAGAGACTTCAAAAAGCTAATGGTCGGGTTATGCTTGAACAGAAGATTGTACAGTTTGTTGTTTTACTGTATAAGAAATCAAGTTTTACACACTGGAATTTGGAGTGAAAAGTCAGTCATCAGAGAGAGGAGGTAGATGTGATAATCTTTCATATATGGGGATAACTTCTCTACTTCTCATCGAAGGCATTTATAGTGATGCACTCAGTTATTCACATTAAAATTGAAAAAAATAGAGCTGGAGAAAGAAATTCTAAATAATGGGGCAATTTGGCCTGAAAACGAATAGCATCAATAAAAAATATGCAAAGGTACAAGCATAAGATGGACATATTTTAACATGCCATCACAGAGAAATCAGAGAAATCAGAGAAAGCAGTGAGAACCAGACACTAGGAGACATATCTGGGAACAGGCCAAATCACATTTTGTTTGTTTGTAAGTGGCACAGATGACTGAAATTTACACACAAACACACACACTTCATAGTAAATGTTATACTTTCAACACAGACTTGTCAGACAACGGTTTACATTTATGAAAAAATCAGAGTTAAAATCAATTATTAATAAAGTTTATATATGTTCATAAATTGCTAATAAATTATATGAAATGTCTGTGAAGTAAATGTCAAATAAATCTCTTGTTAATGATGGAATAATCATTGAGAAACTTTGTTTATCTTAATAAAGGATGAAAAATAATTACTTAATTTATAAATCAAACTGATGGTACTTTAAAAGTACTGTTCAACAAACAATTTAAAATGTACAAATAACCAACAAACAATTGTAGTAAGTAAATGAGTAAAAGTAAATGAAGTAAATGAAATAATTAAACACAACATGTTTTTTTTTGTTTTGTTTTAATCTTTGTCTGCCCATCTGTTTAATCAATTATGATAATGGTCTTTACTAAAATGATTGCTAAGATCTGGTAATAGGGCAACAAACAGGAACAGCCAATATGAAATCATTAGGGTTATTTTCTAAAAACATGACAATCCTCTTTCAGAGCCACAGAAGAGACTGCATAACTGTTCAGACTTTGCAGTTCAAACCATGTCTAGCAAAATCCTCTTGATGTATAAAACTGTTAGTGCCTCTTTAATGTTCAAGAGTGTTTAATTCAGTTCCTGAACTGCCAAGGCAAGAATGAGCAATGCAGGTTGTTCCCTACTCAATCAATATATGCAGTATCTTAAAAGGTAAAAAAGACTGATTGTAACAAAAATGTAAAAACACTAAAGATGTCTATTTTCTTTTGATTAGAAAGAACTGATGACATTATGAAATATTGACTTGGGGCAAGTAGTGTAATAACCAATTGGCCTGATGGGGCCACAAGGAAAAAAATAAATATTTAACCCTGCCCTTACCCAACTGGCCTAGAAAATGGCAATTCATCTGGGAATAAATGCTCAGTGTCAAATGTCCTCAGTTAAGAAATATATTCTCCAGACGTTGGTTGTCTATGAAGCCTTGCTCTAAACAGTAAGGAGCAGGGTGAGTGTAGGTCAGTTCTGCAAAATTAAGACAGATGGTCCCCCCAGGTCAGCGCTGAGTTACAGAAATCCTTGTAATCTTATAAGATGTAAAGGATGATAAATGGAACAGTTGTATAATAAAATGCAGAATTAAAAAAAGGCACCTAGCCAGGCTAAGCTACAAAGAGGAAAGAGGCTTAATAATGCATGTGCCAATCAAAGGCAGTGGTGAAGTCATTATTGGTCACAACCATGGTGATAAGGTCAAATCAGCTGCTATGACTCATGCAGGTTACATTTCTTAGCATTTTTCCACAGTTTTATCAGATTGAGCACTTGCAGCAAAACAATAGAACTAACTTAATTTGATGGTATCCTCTACCTCTGTGGCAACAAGATTGCAGTTTGTCCCAAGTCTTTTTCAACACAATATTCATCTTCCAAGGCATATCACAAACACTTGAATGTGAAATGTCTGGGCTCCTGGCTGAGCAGCTCATATAATGATAGTGACTGTACTATATATTCATCATGTTTTGTGCTGATGTCACTATGAGGCATTCCTGCTTCAAATTAGGGGAAGGGAAATTATATATCAGCTAAACCAAGGTGACTTTTCTGAACTCTGTCTTCAGAGAACAAGGAGGTTAAACTGATCAGTTTGTGGAACAGCCTTAGACAATAACATGTTTGTGACTACAGCAGATCAATTCAAATCAAGGGGTTCATTTTTCATCTGCATAGGATAATACTTGGTCAAACTGGGAAATGAAATTCTAGACTACTCTGACAAACTACTAATCAGATAAACAAACTGTATTGATAAGAAAGTAACAAGTTAACTACTACTACTACTACTACTACTAATAATAATAATAATAATAATAATGCTACTACTAGGTGATGGTTAGTGTGGAGAAGTCAGGGTGGCTACAGTAAAAAACAGATAAAAGTCAAGATCATAAACTACAGCAGCAGGTATGATGTGCAGCATATGTAGAAGGCCAGTGAGGGGGATATGGAGGACAAAGAAGTATGGCTTTTATATAGGGGTGAACATGGCTAACATGGACAATAAACAATTCTCTATACAGTGTTTTACAAATACTACATTGAGTGTCCATTGGGCTGTGAGTTTTTCCAAATGCAGTCAGAGTTTACAGCAGTGTCAACTGACGCTGAATTAATTTGAAATAGAAACTACTACTCATGTGCAGCTATAGATATGGGGTAAGAAGTGCATGATGAAAATCCCACTCTAAATCAGGAGAGACACTGCTAAAAAAACAGACTACCAGAAACACCTCAGTGGAAATCCCTTATTATACCTTGCTCAACTCTCAAAAAATTCAGCCACAGCCAAGACACAATAAGTCGGCTCTCAGCAAGAACAAAAGAACTGAGTGGTGTATATCATCATGATGACATCTGGTGAGAACTGAACATTACATCAGTGAAACAGCAAGAACCCTGGACAAGAGACTGAGTGAACATCATAAACACCAGTCTAAACCACACAGTATCCCTTCGGAAGAGGTCAAATGTCATTGAGCGGGAGTCAGTGGAAGAGAATGGAGAAAGATCAACTGGGTTGTGGCAGCAGTCTTGTGAAAATCTTATCCAAAAAAATCTGACATTTTCATCTTCAAAGGTGTAGGTCAGCTTTCAGTGGACATATCTCACACTGAAACTAGGACAAAATGATTTCTCCATATTTGCCCCCATTGTCATGTTTCTTCTGGGATAGCCTGTAAGTGTATGCTGTAAAAAACTTCAAAAGATTTGACGATTACTATTTGGCTATACAGGTATAGTTATTTTGTATTGTTTTAATATTGAAACTAAATTCATCCTTGGGGAAAAGAGGTTGGACTTTATTTTATATGACTTTATAACTTTATTTTATTCCTTTCATGGACAAATAACCATTCCTGCTGTGCTGTGCGGAAAATATAAGAACCATCACCCTGGTCTGCCAGTCCACAATCCACAGCTCTGTCCCTTACGTCCATGCAACAATAAAGGGGCACGTCAATTATGGCAGGCCTCTTTGTGACATGATGATTTGCAAGAACATCCTTAAAGCCAACTGAAAGTCCCCTTCTCTGTGGCCTCCCCAACTTCCTCCCACACCCTTGATTTTGTGTCTTTGACAGCCACAGCTGCGGCCCTTCTGACCTGCTGGTACTTGTCTAATGCTTCAAAATACCACTTCGGCAGCCAGACCAAAAAGGCCTTCTTCCACTTGACAACTTCCCTAACCCCTGGTGTCCACCAGGAGGTTTTCAGGTTGCCACCTCAACAGGCACTTACAACCTTCCAATCGAAACCCATCACAGCCGCATCAACATGAAGGATCTGAACATGGCCTACTCCATTCCAACAACCTCCCCCAGGTTGCAAGTGAATATCTTTTGGAGGTGGGAGTTAAAGACCTCACCGATAGGGGTCTCTGTTAGACTTATAGAAATATTGGTATTTCTAGAGTGAACAGAGTAAGAGAGGATGAAACAGCTTAGCAACAAGTTCAAACTTCCCTGCGCTCAAGTGTTCGTGTAAGAGTGTTTGTGTGTGTGTGTGTGTGTGTTAGTAAGGAAAGAAAGAGGTAGAAGTGTTCAGCAGCAACATTCTGGCGATCGTGATCAAGGGGCAGTATTTATCGGTTTTACGCAGAAACTTGCTCGGCTCAGCTGATGAGCGGCATGAGTCTGGAGATTTAACTAACAACAGACAGTACTGGTCTTGATTGCAAGTGCAGAGCAGGACATAAGTTGATCCATTGCAGATGGTTTGAATTACAGTTCACTTAAGTCTGATGACATACATGACTAAATAGCAACAGCACAAACAATATTTTCACAATATTGTAACAGCAGCAGTTTAACACACACTAATTGCTAACATCTGCCCAGAGCTATAAACCTCTTAATCTTTTGCAGGTTAAGCGGTGTGTTTAATTTGTCCTCAATGTCCTTTGTACAGGCGAGTCGGCATTGGTTAGCAGCTACCAGTGGCTAACGTGTCTTCTTGGCCAGATGGCTAGTCTTCGGTGAGGCAAACTAAGTCTGCCTCATGGCAGAGAATTAGTGAGTCGAATTTGAAAGAAGCAAGGTCTGTGTTCCTTCTTCTTCTTGAGGGTAGGACTTGTTAACTACCAGGTTTCACATCCGCGGAAATCCGGGTGAGAGGGTCAATCCATGGTCTTGAACCAGGCTGAACTTTGTTTTCTCAACACACAGGGGGAGAGCGGAGATCAGCTTGACTAGAGAGGGAAACTCCTAACTATGACTAGAGCATTCGCCACGTGGGACGGGGTCTAGTCTAGGGAGCGGCTATTGTTGCTACTTCTATCTGCGAGGAGTTCACTGTTTGTAGTGAAGGTCCAAGCCAGAAGTGTGAGTTTCAGGAGTTTCTGTGTTAACATAACTTTAGGTGACGTCATGATTTGGGACTGACTGTGGCGGATTTCACTCAATGGGAGCCATGAATTTGGGGGAGCGCCGCTGGTCGGCTGACGCTGTGTGTGTTGGGGGTTGCTCATCTGGTTGGTTACTCAGCTGAGACCGCGTGTTCGGGGGTGCCCAGCTGAGTTCTTTGTCTTTACCAGCAAGCAACACTTGGTCTTAGCTGAGTTTAAGGTTTGGGTGTACCTGTAGGCCTTCTTTGTCTACAGTCTTTTGGTGAGGAACAACATCCCCCCTTTGATCCAAAGGCTGGGATGCTGGTGGCAGTCTTTGGATCAACTTGGGGCTGAACAGTTCTGTAGATTGTGTGTAACCTGGGTTTCAAAGACCGTGTGTTCCTGCTGTCCAGCGGGATGTGACAGTCCATACAGTTCTTAGAGTGCAGAGGGCATCTGGGTAGTTCTGAGGCTAACTCTGGGCAGAGTTCTCATTACATTAGCTACATTCTGACGTCAAGACATAATATCCATCAAGACTTTCACATTCTATGTTGCTTTTAGATTGTTGCAGCTGTTCACTAGAGGAACGAGAAAAAAGGAAAAGAGGAAAGGAAGATGAAAGTGGTTAGGTGGCTCACTCCTGGGGAGGATTGGAGTTAGCCTGAGTGAGGCGGATACAGACTGGCATGCAAATCACGGTGGGATGAGATGGAGGACAACCAGTCTAGTCAGTAGGGTTTGTATGTGCCTGTACATGATATGTGAAATAATTGCTGAGACAGACATGTCTCACTTGACAAGGAGGCACAAGGCTTTTGGTCTTGTGGGTCATCTGGGTGGCGGTGGCATCGGCTGTCTGAGCCTGTGGGGGCGACCTCCTGTAGCCCAGGCACGTCGTCACATTTTTCTTGGTCTGCTAGGTCAGTGCCAATATTTATCTGACTGGACCAGTCCTTCTAGGGCCTGGATTCTGCTCCTTGTTGAGCAGTGCGAACCTCTACTCGCAGGAGATCAAGATCTCCCTGCTTTTTGTCCAGCTCAGCCTGGGTGGTATGCATTTCCTGCTGCAGGCTGGCATTTTCCCTCTGCAGCTGAGTGATCTGTGTTTGACGCACTGTGGCCTGCAGACGGGTTTTGCGCTGGTAAACCATTCACGTACCCGGTCTTGAATGGTATGCTCTGGCTTCTCAAACAGACTGTTTGTACAGTCGATGAGTTCCTTTAGCGCAGCATGGCAGTCACTTGGACTTTAACTATTGAGCCTCTCTTGTTCCTCTGTAGACAGGCGAAGGAGGCCAGTGACCACATCCCTCCGGATTGGTTCAAGTGTCCTCTTGGGTGGGTCAGCTCCTTCCATCTGGGGTGTCTGGGGATTCATTTTGTTGCCACTGAATATGCCCTGCTCAGTGGTTCTAAAAGAATTTTTTGCAAACAAAAATAGCTGCAGTGCTAGCACGAATGCACAGGTGAGTGGTTTCAACCTGTGGCTTACAAGCTGCAGTAACACTTCTACCACTTTCTTTCCTTACTAACACAAACACACATTCTTATACGAACACCTGAGTTAAGGGAAGTTTGAACCTCCCGCTCAGCTGTTCTCCTTTTGTTGAAGTCACATGTTACCGACGGATTTCACCAAGTGGGAGCCATGGATTTTGGGGGAGCGTGTGTGACGTGTGTGTTGGGGGTTGCTCATCTGGTCGGTTACTCAACTGAGACCGTGTATTGGGGGGTTGCTCAGCTCAGTTCTTTGCTTTTCTCCGTGAGCAACACATGGTCTTAGCTGGGTTCCAGGTCTGGGTGTGCCTGTAGGCCTTCTTTGTCTCCAGTCTGTTGGTGAGGCACAACATGGTGGCACTGTCATGCTATTCAGGGCTTATCAGAGGTTGGGACAGGGAGACTGGTTGGAGTTGAGAGGAGGATGAATGCAGCCAAATAAAGAGACGTCCTTGCAGAGTGTGCTCTACATAAGACTGGGGTGATGGCTCCTCTTTTAGCATGATAATGACCCAAAGCATACAACCAAGACAATTCTGTAGGGGCACTGTGACAAATCTCTGACTGTATTTTGGTGACACAGCCAAAGCACAGACTTACCCCATAGAACAAATGTGGAAAGACCTGAAGATGGTAGTTCACATTTGCTTCTGAATCCAATTTGATGGAGCTTGACAGGATCTGCCACGATAAACCAACCAAATCCAGTTGTGCAAAGCTTGTAGAGACTTAACTGAAAAGACTCAAAGCTGTAAATGCTGTCAAAGTTGTTACTTAATTAACAGCCTGAATATTTTTGCCAATGAAGGATTACAATTTTTGATTTCTAAAAGATTTACAAAAAAAATGATTTCAGTGGTTTATAAAAACCTCACCACGGGTATCTGAAATATGCACCTTTTTAAACAGCTTAAACATATCGTTCACTGTGTTTTTCATGAAATAATATATTTTTATTTTTTTGTAGGTGCCTGAGTGCACCATTCCAGTTTGTATAATCTTTGTATAATCTTTATTTAACTATTTTATATTTTTAATTTTTTTTATGAATTGATATTATATTATCCAAAATACTTCTTAAATAAAACTACATTAAAATATAGTGTATCAGTTTTTTTTCATTGCTTATATGTTGTCCCTTCATTTGTTACTGCTGACCTGGTCCTTTGAACGTGTCACACTGAAGTTGTTCACACATCATGAACAAATCAAATGTGTCTGGCAAAACAGGCTACTATGATTGCTTCATGTTTGGACTCTGCCTCTAGTTGCCTTAGTATGCATGGGTGTTGGCATGTGGGTATGCCACACTTTGCAACCAGGGGGTCTCTGCCTAAATGGTACTCTAACCCCCCCCCCACCCCCTGCTGTAAAGATGTACACATAGATAGGGTTTGTTCTTGCAGCCAGTGCATTTGTGTGCAAACATACATGCAGTCTTCTACTGCAGAAATCATTTTTTAATCAAAACAAGAGCCCCCTGTAAGTTTAATAAAAAGATAAGAAAACTCCCAGGTAGTCTGAAAATATATTATGTTTTGTTTGCAAAGTAGAGGGTTTTTTTTACATTTTTGAAAATATGATGAATATTGAAAACATGTACATTCTTTTTTGAAGAAAGAATGTTGTCATAAGCCTGACCACAATTCTTATCAGTTTTTAAAACCCAAATGCCTTCTTTAATCATGCTAGAACAATGATCAGTTCAAGTCCGTGGGTCTTGGCTGCTGCGTGGACATCTCCAAGGTCACCTGATATTTTGGTTCAACTACGGCAGCAAAAACAATTCAAACAGCCACTGACTGACCAGTATGGCATTGTCAAACCCCATGTCTATAAAGTGCACTCTTTGCCATACACTTGCATTAAAAGCTGTATTCACCTGCTACATCTGGCTAAAGACTCTGACAGAACACTGACACTTTTCATGGCCTCTTGAGAACTCCAGTGGACCACCAAGCTACCTGCCTTATAAGTGGGTTTAATCATTGATCACTCCCTTGTTCTCCAACCTTTGATTATTGTTACCTAATTTGATTATCACAACACTTTATTATACTTCATAATTTCATCATCAGCCTTATCAGTATCATGTTATACTATGCATCACATGCATCTTCCCTATCTGTTCCCTGGTTGTCCTGATTCATTTGTGTGTGTCAAACTTTTAATACATCTACATCTAACATCTACCACAATCTGCAATGCACCTTTCATCAATCACTGGCCAGAACAAGAAGCATTCAAGAGACAGCAATAATAATCAGGAGTCAAATTGGATAGTGTAGATAATAATTTTACAGATCACCTTTGTTTTCTCTTCAGAGAAAATAGAAATAAGATGTCATCTTCTTTTATCACCAAGTCAATGTCCCATGTTTGTGAGCACAGTCTCACTCTTACTCTTGGTCTCATTCACCAATACTGAAGAAAAGTTAATGTCAGAATCATGACATGTTCTGAGACAGTAGATTTGTTGTCTTATAATGATGAATCTCTCAGTCATGGTAAATTGAAAATGTGTGCCAGTTGTTCCTAATTAGCATAGGTAAACACCTTACCAATCCCCATAAAAGGGCACAAAATTGCAGGGCAGTGTGCATGCATAAAAAACTGAAAAGAAAAGTTGAGCGAGAAATCAAGAATGCCCAAATGAAAATCTGAAGGTAGTGGAGCACCAGACCCTTAAATAAGAGAAACTTGATGTAGTTCTGAATCGGATGTACTTCTGCTGGAAATGAGCGGCAAGCAAAATAAACTGTCATATTTAGTAGCATCAGAAGTGGATATGAAAAAAACAACAAAAAAACCCAGATAATGCTCGTTCAGAGAACACTCTATCTGGAGAAAAGCATACAACTGATTAAGTTTTTAAAAGTGGTTTGACCCCAAAACTGAGGCCAAAAAATATCACCAAACACAGAGGAGAGATGCTGACTGGGGGAAAAGCTTGTTCAGTGTTTACTGAGCTGGACCAGCACATCGGGGAAATCCTTGGAAAGACAGCACTCTCCTCTGTGCCATCAGCTGAGCATTTTGACATAGATCCTAGCCTATGTCAGCAGTTTCATGTCCTTTGCCATCTCCTAATGGTACATTTTATCAAAAAGCTGCAGCCATAAAACCAAGAAATATGTGATACATTCAACATGTAGACACCATCCTGTAAAGCCTAAAGGTAGCTCATTATTTTTGTGAATACGTTTTCTCTTCCTCAGCAAGTCCATGTGTATGAAAGTGCCTAAGTGCTTCAATTATACTTAAAATTTAAACATTTGCTCTTGCAGTATAAATCAAACATTGCATAACTGAGCCTCCCAAAAATAAAAGGTAACTACAATAGTCAAGTATTTACAAATAAACTCCAGCTCAGGGAACTACTCTCTGGAGTGGACAAAAACAAGAGAATGGCCTCAACACTCTGATAGACTCAAAGAAAGTAATACAAAAATTAGGGTGCGGCTGAAAGTACATCCTGTCCCCTAGTTCCCCCTGACATGTCCCAGTGGCTAAAAAGCCCAAGGTGGAGATGACCTGGAAGTGTGGTGTAATATCTGATATGTGATATATGTTACTTTTCCCATTGTTCTGGAATGTTTATGTAGGAGAGATCCTTATTCCTGGGGGATGCAGGAACTGGTGGCCCTTTGTCCTGGGAAGTGGGGCCCCATTATTGATGGGAACCATAAGTAATGATCTGTTTTTATAAACGTTTGGCCTATACATATACCTATATAAGTGAGTTTTGAGCTGTGATTTGGAGAGACACTCATTCTGCTCCGAGTCGTCTCCCAGGCAAAACATGGTGCCTGATCAACACTGGTCTTCTTTGTAATAAACCTATTTTATGCAATCAAACCGGTGTCAGCGAAGTTTCCTACATCATCTGCACATCATTGATGTCCGAGAAACAACCACAAATCTTGGCATCACGAACAGGATCAGTTGTGGCCTCCTGCAGTCACTGACAGCTTCAGCGCACCGACTCCTGCACCACATTGACGCATCAGTTGAGTATTTTCTCACTAAACTGGGGCGCTGGGTCGTTCGTTTCGGCTGTTGTGTTTTTGCTGTTTGGCTTCACTGTAAAGAATCGCTTGTGCAGACATGCTGTGATGTGTTGATGTTTGGAGCAATGTTCCGTCTATATTGGGGTTATTGCATTGTCAATGACGCAAAAAGGGGGAAGTATTATAGAGAAAAGAAGTAAGATAAATGCAAGTTGAAGTAAGAGAAATAAAAGTTGAAGTAAAGAGTGTAGAATAACGGAACTAGTAATGATAAAGTGAGCTAAATAACAATGCAAGATTAATGAAGACAGGGCCTACATCTTCTTCACAGAAAAACGTGTAAATTACCCGCTGCGTGAAAGTTGGCTTTAAGAAGTAGTAGAATTTGTGTGGAAAAAAAGATAAGAGAAAAAGAGAAGATAAGAGAAAAGAGAAGAAGAGATAAAATAAAGATAAGAGAAAAAGAGAAGATAAGAGAAAAGAGAAGAAGTGATGAAATAAAGATAAGAGAAAAAGAAAAGAAGAGATAAAATAAGGAGAAGATAAGTAAAAAATAGAAGTTATAGGTCTAAAAGAAAAGACAGATGATAAAGTTTGAGAAAAGTGAGAACAGAAAGGGCTGAGAGAGCCAAGGAGAAAATGGTGTGCAGTGAGCGAGCCTTGTGACGTAATTTGTTAAATGATGATTCGTTTTTAAGAAGCTTGGCCAAAGTGAGAAGTTTTGACGAAGATAGAGGAAAATTATGAATGAGCTGACTTTTAAAATTTTAGGATTAAACACTGTTGACGTCTTTGGGGGATGATGTTTGTTTGTTTGCTTAGTGGTTTTTGTCTGTCGGACGTCCTGTCTCTGTGTGTGTGCTGCGTGGTATCTTAGCTGTGTGTAGAAAGCTCTGGAATGTTTTTGTTTATGTGTAATTGATATAGATATAATAAATTTCATATCAAATACACATATATAGGTTGTGATCGGTTACAGGAGATTTGATAACTCATAAGGAGAGACATTTTTGCCTCTTCAGTGTTAAAAACCTATGAGCCTCATAGAGGACATTTATAAATCTGATAACATATATGAGCCTCATAGAGGACGTTTATACACATAAAACACATGAGCCTTTTGTTGAGTCTGAGGAGGACATTCTGTGTACACAAGCATGGGTAAAAAACTCGAGAAGAAAAATAAGAATGGAAAAGAATGTAAAGGAAACAGAAAAGCTAATGGCGGAGGTTAACGCACCCTTCAAAAATAAAGCCCCAGTAAAGAGGTCCCCACCTTATGAGAAGGAGGTGGAGTTTAATGATGTCTATCCCCAGCTCCCAGGGGCTAGACAGGAGGGTAATTATCACATCAAATATGAGGATGAGTGAATAATAGAGATGGGAAAGGCTAGGACAACCATAAAGATGTGCTCGAGCTCCAAAATTAAGAAGAAAAAGACACACCTGGAAAGTAGGGGCGGACAAAGGTTTAGAAGGATGGAAATAGGAGGTGATAGAATGATTCGGATGAGGCCGTTGGTGGATACGACCCAGTAGTCAGATGGATATTGGCTGAAGCGGAGAGAAGAGGAGATAAATCCGTGAGGAAAATGAGTCCAGGAGAGGAACACACTGATGAGAGTGAGAATGGTGACAGTGATGGAAACTCGGAGAGCGAGGGCTCTTCATATCTTCTCTCTGTAGCATTCAGTACCAGGGTAGATGATGAGAGACAGCTGGCTTTAAGAGCATTCAAGAAAAGTATAGATAAATGCTGTTGGGACATGGATAATTTTACCAGTCAAAAAGCCGAGAAGCACTGGAGAATCAATTACAGGAGCTGCAGATAGTGGAGAAAGAATTACAGAAGGAAAGGTCTCAGAAGTTGGACACTTCGAGGTATACTTACTATGCCCAAGAAAGGGGAAGGTACCCGATAAGATGTGTCCAGTGGTTGTTCAAGGACAGAATTTGGAGCACAAGCCTTGGCAGAATACAGACATGTCAGACATACTTGAAAAGTTACCCACTCTTCAAGATGGAGCACATCCTTGGATTTTGAAGTTGGAAGAGGTTTTGGTGGGAACACAGCCTGCCATGGGAGACATTAAGAGACTTTTGGCTAGCCTCTTAGGGGTCCTAACTATGGAAGAGATCTTACAGAAGGCAGGACTTAATCGATATGTGATGACTGCAGTAAATGATGTGGAGTTGTTCGCTGCAAGTAGGGGTCGAATATGGGGAGCACTGAGAGATACATTCCCAACAAATATACATCCAGATAATATTTTCATTGAGCCATTGGGACCGCAGGAAAACCCGAGGGCTTACTTATCGAGGGCCCATCAAGTGTGGAGAAATGTCACGAGAAATGACCATGACTTGAATCAAATGGAGCAATCAATTTTGTGAGTTAAGATACAGAAAGGGTTGCCCCTACCAGTGAGGAGCAAACTGGCAGAGGTAGTTGGGCTTTGAAGCATGACAAAAAGCATTTACATGGATCATATAACACATCAAGTTGAGCTATATCGGAAAAAGGAGCATGATCAGAAAGAACAGGACCAGAAGACTCTCAGAAAGCTTACTCAAATACAATTGGTAGATAACAAGTCACCTTTATCTATGTAGGTCCCAATTGGAAGATCAAGGTGACTATAATTGATCTTATTATGATCCACAATTCGAGAGTGAAAAAGAGCATAGTGTGCAGAGTCAGTCTACAGAACCAGCATTTTGACTCTAGTGGTGATAAATAAAAGTAAGATCGCAGAGCCCCAAGTTGTTTAAGAAGTAGGAGAACTGACAACCATGACATCAACTCTCCCGTCAAGAACTGAGAAAATGAAAAAGACATCCACCCCTTCAGTTCTGAAGGTTACTGAGGGTACAGATGCATCACATTTAACTACAGCTGTGCCTCTGATGATTCCTAAAACTCAAACTCCTTTGAAGACTGTGATTAGGGCTAAGTTAGGAAGTTCGGTTCACCTACTACCACCACTATTCCATGTCAATGCGGAAGATGGAATAGTGGTGGTAATTATCCCCCCATGTGGAAAGATGGTCGTGGTCAAGACATAGTGATAACAGGACCTGAAGTTGACAGTGTGCCTCGTGATCAAAGGAAGTATGTTTTATAAAATGACATGCAGTGGCTTGGAGTTCTAGGTGATCACTTATCTTACGTAATGTTACATGGGAAGATCAAGGGGAATATACATGCACTTATTTGGATCCAGAGTTTAAATTTATACCATTACGCAATTATTGGATAGAAGGGTATAGAACTCATAAGATGATGCTTGTGGTAAGAGACTTAGTTCCTATTCAAGTATCTATGGTTGCTAAAGGGGTTCGAGAGCGACTCTGCAAAACAACCGCTCCAAGGGTGAATATTGGACAGATGACACCCACTACTCTAGCTTCAGGAATAACTAGTAGTATTAACATATCAACTCCGGCTACAACCCTAGCTACAACTTTAGAAGGGATAAAGGTTACAACGATGATGGTGACAAGTTCTACTGCTGTTACTCACAGATATGTTACTAGTGAGGTTGTGAGGAAGGGATCCCCTACAAATAAAACGATGACGACATCTTCAGTGGCTACAACGTCTGTAGATATAACGACGACACTTGTTACAACATCAAGGAGGTAGCAAATGTGATTCAGGAGCCCATGTTAGAATTGGGGGATAGATTGAATGATAGCAGTGAGAAATCTGAAAATAATGATACTCCTGGGAGTAGGAAGAAAAGAGAATTGGCACAGTTCCATAACCTGGAATCCTTCCATTGGAGGATGAGTTTGAGAGAGAAATGGGGTATAGGATTATTTCCATGGTATGGCGTAAAATTCTTAGCTGATCATATTGCTACTATTACCTACACTCTGCAGGGGTTTGCAAATGAGACCCTAAGAGGTTTCGAATGCTTGTCGAATACTCAGAGGAGTCACAGATTGACGTTCCTGAAACATGACATGGCTCTTGATTATATTTTGGCCAAACAAGGTGGTCTATATGTGGCTTTAAACCTAACTGGGGATGCTTGTTATACTTTGATTCCAGTTAGCTCTGACAACATGACTATTGTCATAGATGCATTGAAACTTATAAGGGATGCGTTCGGCTGGATGGTCTGCTAATGCTTGGTTGCAAGAAAAATTAGGGCCAATGGCGGCTTTATTGGTTCAGATTCTGGTTGCCGTCCTATCACTCTGTGTGATGTTTTGTTTTTGCACACTGTTGTTGAACTTTGCGAAGGCTATGATACTGAGATGGGTTGGAGTTGTAATGGAGATAATTCCCAGATGCCGATACTATGTAGGGATGACCCAGGCGAAGACGAGGAGGGAGTTGTGATAGAAGGCGAAATGGTCGAGAAATATCCATTCGGAATACCTGACCTCTTTACAGTCTCAACGTTTACTTTTGATGTTAGGAATCAGTATGGTTGAAAGGGGGGAAATGGAAAATGTGAATCATAAATTGGAATAATGTGAAAATATGATAACAAAGTGAATTTATTACAATATATTATACTGCATTTGATTTTTTTTGCAAGATACTGGTTGGTGATTTCTTTTTTCCCAGGACAATGTTTGGGAGACAAAGTTGAGGGTGGCTGATTGTCCAGGGATCCCTCCAAACTAAATGGACTCAAACACTCAAACATGGACAGGGAAAATGGACGGAGGACCCTGAACAAGGACACTGTAATAATAAGATATCCTGATTAAGAATATCATTGAGAATACACTACACTAGAAGCAGATGCTACTAAGGAGCAACAGTTTGATATATTCGTATGTTTTCCAACATATTTTTACAGTATTGGATGTTTTTTTATTATAATGTAATCTGTCATATTGATAGATACTTTGTACTTCTTTATTATACACTAGTGCATGGGAAATGAAGGTATGACATTTATGTTAAGTGGCTCAGGTTTTATTAACTACTGAAAAGTGTCATGGGGAAATGAATATTCACTCACTGTAATTGTTTCAATAACTTTGTATGTAAAGACAACATCTGTACCATATGATTTTAACTTTATGTTATTTATAGAACTACAAACCATTTCTAAGCAGTGTGTTGGTCTGGAGTGGTTCGCTGGTTCCTGTAACTGGCTTTGAAACTGCTTAAAGTGAATTTCTGTCTCCCCCTTTCTGCTGTTGTCTTTGTAAAGTCCTCTGTTGTGGGGCAGAGGGCTGCACTGCTGTAGCCACAGATAAGGCCTTCAGATATGGTGGGGTGGAGATAACCATCCTGCTGCCTACATCATTCTGCACCATCAGCTACATAAACCCTTATCAGACCACACAGGCCTCCCTCTTTCAATCTCAGTCCTGTTCAACTGTGGGGCACCTTTCCTCTTTTGCCTTTTCCCCCACCCCCTCATTTGACCCACCCATTCTTTCTCATCTCTTGTGTCTCTCTTCCATCATCCAATCACCACAATACCAGTGTAGATACCCATCAACTTATCAGAAGGGCAAAATGACCAAAGGGGGGATAAGACTACAACAGACTTGACCTTGAGGGAAGTAGGAATCTTTGAGGAAATTAACTTATTGATATTTTTGCTGTTGCTGCTGTGACCAGATATGTGTGTGTGTGTGTGTGTGTATGTTTGTGTGTGTTTGTGTGTGTGTGTGTGTGTGTGTGTGTGAATGTTTGTGTGTGTGTATGTGAGTGTGTGTGTGTGTGTGTGTGTGTGTGTGTGTGTGTGTGTGTGTCCTGAACTGGAAGTGAATGCAAGAGAAGCAGTGTTTTATACATTGTATATACTTTAATATACAGCTAGAACTTGAAGAATTACGGAATATCTTAAGTCAATATATACAAAAACACAAACCTACACATACACACACAGACACACACACACACAAACACACACACACACACACACACACACACACACACACACACACACACACACACACACACACAATTGGATACTTACCTCTATGTCTGTTGGTGGTTTTGTCAAATATTAGCATGGCATCTTCTACCTGAAAGAAGGTGGGAAGACATGTTAGACACAGTTATGATACATGAACATACAGTATCAAACAGATATATCTACTGCAACATTAAGAACACATGCACCTCTTTTTTGTATGCAAGTCTACACAGTGTCATCATCGGTTTACACACATTGAATTGCAGGCTGTACCACTGTCCAAGCATTGAAGCACACAATTTTATGACATTTGCTATCCATATTGACAAATCCTTACAACCATATCCTGACCAAATCTTATTTTTTCTTTCTGTCATATCTGGTAGATGCTATTGGCATTAATAACATTGGTCAGCTGATACAATGTTAAGGTTCATATTTCAATTTAGGGTCTACAAGCAATGGGGTGCAGGGATGTAAGGATGTTGAGTTTGTGTGTGCATCATTGTCTCTAAATCTTCAAGGAAGGAATAACATGGGTTACAAAAAGATTTGCAAAACAGCTTAAAATGACTTAGAAAGATGTTATTCCACAATGACCTTCCACAACTGCTTCAGAGCTCCATGGCATAGACTGTCTAAGTGAGAGCATTAGTCAATCTATGGGCTCCTAGAGTGGAGACTCTAGGAGCAACAAGTAGGCTCTTAGAGTCTCCACTGGTAGAATGGGAGGCAGAGCTTTCAATTATCAGGCTCTTCTGCTGTGGAACCTTCTCCCAGTTTGGGTCCGGGAGGAAGAAACCCTCCCCACATTTAAGAGTCGGCTTAAATCCTTCTTCTTTGATATAGTTTATGGTTAGAACTGGTTCAGGATTAGCTCAAGCCATCCCCTCACTATGTTGCTTTAGGCATAGACTACCGAGGGACTTCCCATGATGCACCGAGCTTCCCTTTCCATCGCCTCCTCCTCTCTCCCTGTGCGCATTAACACCTAAAAATGCTTGTTACTAACTCTTCTTCCTCTCTCCTGCAGTTTTGTGCTTTCTTGTCTCTCTCCTCTTCCTCCTGTCATTTTCTGCAGGTTTTTCTGATGCCCCTGAGTCTGGATCCATGGTTGCAGTCCATCTACTGCCCCATGAGCCTGATCAACACCCACTGCTTTAATTATTATGGTTACTACTGTTATCATTTCATTTAGTCCTATTAGTAATATTATTAGCCCTGTTAGTATAGTATATATAGCTATTAGTCCCATTATTGTGCTATGCTCTCTCTCCTCCCTCCTGTCCCCCCTTTTCTCTCTCCCTCTCGATTTAACTCTCAACCCAGCTGGTCTAGGCAGACAGTCGCCCACCATGAGCCAGAATCTGTTCAACGTTTCTACCTGTTAAAAGGGAGTTTTTCATTACCACTGTCTCCAAGTGCTTGCTCATGGGGGAAATGTTGGGTCTCTGTAAATAGTAAAAATGTAGAGTCTGGTGTAGATTTGCTCTATATGAAAAGTCCCCTGAGGTAACGTTTGTTATCATATGGCGCTATATGAATAAAATTGAATTGAATTGAATTTAACATTGGCTGTCATTGCTTTATTCTGTGTATATGTGTCAGAGTGAAAGACATCATCAATGCATCATCTAAGAGGCCTCTTTACATTATGGCATTACACATGGATGTAGTAAGCAGGGGATGTGAATAAATTCTTTGGTGATCACTGTAGGTTTCCTTCACTCCCACATCACACTATAGATTCCACTTGTACATAAGATACGTCAAAAGCCGATGGCCATCTTGCCAGGCAATTTACTGAGCACATCCATGCTCCCTAGTGGAGAGAAACATTACATATAGTCTTCCAAGGAAACTGGAAACACTTCATCTCCCACCAATGATGCTTTCCCTTTGCATGTCACCTGATGCTGACAAACTCAGCCGAGACAAATAGTTTCCCCAAGTTCGTCATATCTTAATCAGACATTACATGTCTGACACATCTTAATTATCAGATCTGCTGATAATTGTCCACCTCCACTGTCCACCTTAATATGAAAACTCCAAACATCTCTTTCTTACCATTCCCAGAAGGCAAATGTCCCCAATCAATATTTGTATCACAGGGAGCCACCAGCATACTTTTAAACATTAAGGATGAGCCAAATCTCAGGATAACTCACACATTCTTTATACATACACCCACCCCCCCACACACTCACACACACACACACACACACAAACACACACACACAGCATTCACTAACAACATTCAAACTGGTAGTTGGTTTTAATTTTGTGGCGATCAGTGTATGTCAATATGCAGACATAGTGAGATAGTGTCTGAGCAATGCTCCGTTTTTTAAAAGCAATGATTAAACACAGGTCTGTGGGCTGAGCACAACCCTGTGTGAAAAACAATGAAATAATGCAATAATGACTCAAGAGTTCATTGTGACCATGACTTGATCATAAATGTATTACTGCAAAAAGCCACATTCTCAAAAACATTATCATCCACCCTGTGGCCATCTTTGTCATCGAAAGCTGAGCAAGTTTTGTTAAATCAACCCATGTGACAGTGCTCTGGAACACCACTTCAGTGAAACAGCAAGAACTCTGCTGACAAGAAATTGAATGAACACCAGAAAAAGGAAAATGTCCTCCCAAGAAAAACAGCATCTGTTTCAGCAAATCCTCAAACATGGCATGTTTACATTTAAGTAATAAATCCCCAAAGGAGCCGTATGACTTTTGCTTAGACAAATAATTTGTACTTGACAAAGGGCTGTCAGATCAAAAAAATCCCTTATGTTTCTTTCTACAGAGCCCAGCAATGTAATTTATCACATAATTTGGAGAACATGTTGGGAAACAGGCAACATCAGCTCTCTGTTGGGTCAGCTCGAAAGCAGTCATAGTTGGAGGGCCAGTAAAAGATCAAGGAGGATATTCTTATCTGCCACGAGAGAAAATCTTTGAGACCTTCCCACCCAAATATAACACCTGTTGTCATGTGACCAGAGTTCTCACTGAAAAGAAATTGAGACATAGTTGAAAGCTTTGAAAACACTTGAAAATGACCTATTAGTTAAAATTATTCAATCACACATACTGTTCTAAGGGTCAAGAATGAATTAGAATGTTCAAAATCATTATTTTCCTTTCCTCTTTCTTTATCTGTTCTTTCTTTTTTTCTGTTGGACACAGTGCCTTATCACTGCAGTAGTTCAGTGGGTTTGCCCCAACCAGAGTCACAGGAGAAAAGACATTGTCCCTGTAATGACTAAAATGAATATTTTTTCTAATCCTTTACCAGCCTTGGCTCAGCTACCTAATCTATCACAGTGCCTGATGCCGAATATAATGACTATCTGAATACATCTGGAATGAAAATGGGCTGGGAAATAGTATGACATGAAAATGCTTCAGCTTTCATGAATAGAATCTTTGTAGTCTCTATCAAACCTGGAAGGTCTGACATACTACCACAGCTGGGGTTTCAAATATGTGATGTAGACTTGAGAAATTGACTCTCTGGCCATTCCATTGAATTACAATTTCTTATTTATTTAAGTCAGAAAAGACCTTTTACTTCAGATGAACAAAAGTTAAATCTTAGTTGCTCCAACAGACAACTAAAGCTGCCCACTTTACCTCCACTGATAGAAAAAAAAACAACAAAAACAAAACTGAGCATGACCACATTATTCTGTACTGGTTGTGGCTTCGGGAGTGTTTGCTGTAACAGCTCATATTCCCAGTGACTAAAGCAAAATCTTTCTGTGTGCATAACGGAAGAACAAGAGCTTTATTATTTAAATTGTGAACTCAAAAGTAGAACTGTAATTAGAGAGACATGAGGCCACAGAAGATGTCTTGTAGGTTAATACAAAGACACGGACTGATACAGGATGAGGGGTGACTTTTGATAGGATTGAGATGCAGAACATTTACTTTCTTCTCTCCCTCTCTCTTTCTGCCTCTTTTTGTTGCTGTTATTTGAAAGATGTTTTATCACATTCGATAATCAAAAGGTTCATATTTCATGGGTGGTCTGGCTCAAGAGGGCACAGCGGCAATGTTTGCTCATCAGGCGTTTTTGCGCTTATTATGTTGCCAATCTCTCTGGGAAAATGAAAAAAGAAAAGAAAAATGAGCAAAGCAATGTTGGCAGAAAGTTCCTGTGAATTGCACCTTCCTGAAAAAAACAGTAGTATTTCCTGGGTGACACGAGGTTACCCAGGAAATGCTACTGTTTTTTTTTGATGTCACTAGCAGGGGTTATTAACCAATATCTCTAAATAAGAAATGAAAAGATAAGAGGACAAGATATAAGGAGAAACTGAATAGAAACTGACTGAGCACTTTGAGAAACAGCCTATCTATACTTTCCATGCCTCAGCTTACTTGCTTCATCCAAATTCTCCTCTAAAGAGCTGCACAGAAACCATTTTCTTTTTATAAATCAAAACTTTATTTCAGCTCAGATGTGCTATGGTGATAAGAGTTCTAATTCAAAGAGGTCCTGGGTAACACCTGCTGATAAAAAAAATCATCCCACACTTTTCAGAGGCCATCTAAAAACACCTCAAGCACAAGTTTTCAAAATACAATTTCACACACTTACTAAAAAATATAATATTTAATCGCTCAAATGTATTCAGACATACACTGTAGTGAGATGCTCATTGGCCAAGTAGCTCTTTTGAAAAAAAGAGTCAAACACTAATGGATGAATATAACACTACTATCTATTACCCAGTTCTCCCTATCAATGTACTTATCAATCAAAAGTTATTGTACTTGGCCTGCAACACCTAAGAAATGTATTATCTAAAGATATATTTACTCTAGATGGCATTGCTCTGGCCTCTAGCATCACGGCGAGGAATCTTGGAGTTGTCTTCCATCAGGACATGTCTTTTAACTCCCACATAAAGCAAACTTCAAGGACGCCTTTTTTCTCCTACGTAATATCACAAAAATCAGGCACATCCTTTCTAAAAATGATGCAGTAACACTAGTACATGCTTTTGTTAATTCTAGGCTTGATTATTGCAACTCCTTCTTATCAGGCTGTCCCAATAAAACATTAAATAGTCTCCAGCTGATTCAGAACACTGCATCAAGAGGAATTGACAGGAACCAGAAAGAGAGATCATGTCTCTCCTGTGTTAGCTTCTCTGCACTGGCTGCCTATAAAATCCAGAATACAACTTAAAATCCTCCTCCTCACCTACAAAGCCCTTAATGTCCAGGCACCATCCTATCTTAAAGAGCACCTTATTAACCCAGTAGAACACTTCATTCTCAGAATGCAGGACTACTAGTGGTTCCTAGAGTCTCCACAAGCAGAATGGGAGGCAGAGCTTTCAGTTATCAGGCTTCTCTGCTGTGGAACCCTCTTCCAGTTTGGGTCTGGGAGGCAGACACACTGTCTTTAAGATTACGCTTAATCCTCCCCTCTCTCATTCTCTCTCTCTCTCTCTCTCTCTCTCTCTTTCACTCTCAACCCAGCCGGTCGAGGCAGATGGTCGCCCACCATGAGCTGGGATCTGTTCAACGTTTCTACCAGTGAAAAGGGAGTTTTTCATTGCCACTGTCTCCAAGTGCTGCTCATGGGGGGAATGTTGGGTCTCTGTACATAATAACTATAAAAGTCTAGACCTGCTCTATATGAAAAGTGCTCTGAGATAACGTCTTTCATGATGTGGTGCTGTATAGATAAAATTGAATTGAATAGAATTGAATTGAATTGAATTGAATTGCTAACACACATTTGAAACCTGAATAGCCTTCAATGGAATGCTGTCTATTTGAAGCAATGAAATGTACAGTGGAAGTAGTCTAATACAAATATAGAGAACATGCAAATTTCCATGATTACTCCATCAAATATATGCTATAATGTCTATTTTGTTGACAGTAGGCATAGCGGGCATAAATTTAGGAATAGTATGTTAGACAGGAGACTTGTTGTTATTCCTAAATAATTGTCATAACGGTGAGCCTGTATAATTTGTAGTTCTAATAAAGACTGACTAAGACAGAACCCATGAAAGAGCATATTTTCCAAAAATGGGAATAAAGTTTGAGCTTATACTTTGATAACAAAATAGGTCATTTGTTAGTACCTTTCAAGATGTCCAACATGACCGTTAGGAAAACAATTCCTCAAAGAAATGAATGATTTGTCACCTCTATGGTTAAAAGTAAGTTTAGACTACTAATATTCCGTTAAATCTAATTTAAGAGCAATCTTTGACCTCAGAAAGAGCACTGAATAAAACAACCTTCACACAACACATGTTGCATTGTCACCTCTTTGGAATTGACC
This sequence comes from Istiophorus platypterus, assembly GCA_016859345.1. NCBI lineage: Eukaryota > Metazoa > Chordata > Actinopteri > Istiophoriformes > Istiophoridae > Istiophorus > Istiophorus platypterus. Next base: position 27,507,913 of record CM029116.1, read on the forward strand.
ATGAACAGCTACCAGATACAAATTCAACCCTTGACATCAACTCCTGAGTTTGTATCTGCATAATTTTTCAAGAAATGATGAGGAAAAAGGCCACACCAGGACATGAAACTGATTATCAATCTGTAGTCTGATTAGTGTGTGTGTGTGTGTGTGTGTGTGTGTGTGTGTGTGTGTGTGTGTGTATTTGGATACGTAAATAATACAAAGTCAATCCCATGAGAAGATGCATAAGGTGTATTAAAAGTGATTTCTCGGCTTCCATTAATTCTCCGCTCTTAGAAAATGAATGATAAAATTTAATGTAGAGTATGTGGCAGATTGACAGTAATATTTGTTATGGTAAACCCTGGGAAAAAAATAACAATACTGAAAATTCCAATTACTGTCTCCATCCTTTCTGTATTATATTCACGCATGATACCAGGTATACTCTACTACTTTTTTTATTAATTGGACCAAGGGTTTAAATCTCCTGTCAACAAGTGTTTGCTTACAGGGAAATGCCGGGTCTCTGTAAATATAACTCGGGGGATGCCTGTGACTCATGAGGTGGAGCAGGTTGTCTACAAACTGCAAGGTCTGTGGTTCTATCCCTGCTCTTCCAGTCCGCATGTTGAAGTGTTCTTGGGCAAGATAGTGAACCCCAAAAAATTGCCCCTGATGTATCATTGGTTTGTTAATGTGAGAGTAAGTTTAAAAAGGGCATTTATAGAAAAGCGCTATGTGAATGGATAAATGTGGCAGTGGTGGTGTTGGTGGTGGTGATGGCATAAAGCACCATTCGAGTGGTCAATAAGACTAGTAAACTGCTATGTAAGTACAGTCTCTGATATAAAGTCTGTCAGGATTTGGAAATATATAAATAAAATCATATTGAATTAAATAGAATTTGGAGAGCACAAACCATTTTTCACATTTGTATACAAACATAGCTCCCCTCTGCTGAGTGTACCCCAACAACAAAAACATAAATGGTATAGAAGGATAAGAAATCAAAAAATACTGAACAGGTTTTAGAGCCATATTGAATGGTATTCCAAGTAAATCAGTGAAGGAAATACAGATATAATGATAAGAACAGTACAGGCTACCACTGTCATGACACCATCTTCCAAATTTTGAGGCCTTTAATGCAGCCACCTAAAGATGCTACTTGTTTATGGGTTTTTTCTGGCTTCAGCTTTGTATTCAGTAATTTAAAAGCATACTGAGTTGTCTTGGATTCCTCTTCCCAAAAAATGTTTTTTCCAGAACTGGGAACACTTTTTACATGTTATCTGGCAAAATCTAATACAGCCTTTTGTTCATGAGTGTTACCAGTGGCTTGCAGCTTGTAGTAAACTCTCTGTATTTCCATTCATGAAGGTGTCACTTGATTGTAGACTTTGACAATGATACACCTACCTCCTTGAGAGTGTTCTTGACCTGGCTAGATGTGAGGGGTTTTTCCTCACCAAGGACCATCCACTTTACACATCTTCACGGTCTTCCTGGCATTTTTGTGTTGCTGAGCTCAGCAATACACTCATTCTTTTTAAGAATATAACATATTGTTAATTTGTCCACTCTTGAAGTTTCTGTCATCTGTCTGATAGGTTTTTGTTTTTTGTTTTTTCAGTGTAATAATTGCCTGCTTCATTTGCATCCACACCTCTTTGGACCACATAGACAGCAACCAAATACAATTTCAAACACTGGAATCAACTCCAAGCCTTTTATCTGCTTAATTTGTCATGACATAAAGAGGGATTAGGTCACACCTGGTCATGGAACTGATTGTCCAATTACCTTTAACCCCCTTAAAATGAAGGACTATGTATAAAAATGGCTTTAATTTCTAAAAGGTAAATGCAAAATTTTGTCAAACCTTTTAAATTAAAGCTGAAAGTCTAAACTTCAATCACATCCCGATGGCTTCATTTCAAATTCATTGTGGTTGTGTACGGAGGAAAAAATACAAAAATTGTGTCATTGTCCAGAAACTTATGTATCTGACTGTATTCATGAAACATCTAAAATCTAGAAAAGCAATGCCTTGATATATACATTCTCTTGAAAATAGCCACTAAAAATAATTGTGTAATATTCTTTTTAGTTTTGCCATGTTTTAATGCAAAAATTATAAATATTAGGCTATGTTCATTTTTTTCTATTGAAATCATCAGGCTATTTTCTCAGACTTGATAATGCACCTCCAGACACATATACATTGTTAGGTGCATCATATGTTAAATCTAAAAAGGTAAAAGTATCCTTTTTTATCCCTTCAAATCATTTCAGTCTCAACGTTGGCTGAACATGTATCTTTTTCACCATCCATTTTTAGCAGAAAAATACATTATTTCAGTTCAGCATCCCCATTCACTTCCAACCAGTAGCACTATTGCTTCTATATCTCTCCTCTTCCATTGCCCCATCTAGCTAATCAACATCTGTAACGCCTCCCCCTTCCCCCAGACCCTGACATAATTTCATTTCTTTTTCCAGCTGCCTATCTTGCCACCTCTTTCTTTCCCTGACAGTCCCATGCAGTAATGTGCTCCTCTCTCTGGACTGAGCCAGATAACAGGTCATTTATCAATGCAGTGAAGGGAACACACGCACACACACCCACACATTTGCATAAAATTAACAAACACACACACACACACACACACACACACACACACACACTGGGTGGCTCTTATCAGTGCTTCACAAGGACTGGGCTGAGCTCATGCTGGGTCTCTGTCTGAAAGTGACCCACAGCCTTCAAGCACCAAATTACCATGACAACATTGAAATTATCCCAACCAATGACTGGAGACAAATTAATATATTTCCCAGCATCACTCCGTGCCTGCACTCAAAGCCCTCAATTTGTGCTTCTATTATTGGGAGGGGTTAACCAAACTTAGGGTGTGTAAGGAAGGCCTTTACAAATGCAAATTACCCTGGCTGCCTTTCTCTGCTGAGAAAAATGCTGAAAAAGAGCAGGCTGGCAAGATGAAAGTGATACTACTTTCACTTAATTTTCCTTTCTGCCACCCCTTTTTTTATTTACAAAGCACGAAAAAGCCAGGGAATAGAAAAATTCAATTCAAGCAGCACAATAAAACACAATCATGCGGAAATGTGGCATATTTAAGTTGATGGATTCATAAAATTGTCATTGGCATAATTGAGTCATGAATGAAGACTGTGATGATGATAATGGCTGTATAGCATCGTCAGGAGAAGTGATTGTATGGGAAGAGAGGAAGCTTTTATTCCTCTGCTTGCCTTGTAGAATAATATAAAGCCTCAGCAGAAGGAAGATTTTATTTTACATTTTAAAACTGTTTTACAGCAGAGAAACATATCGATCCTGCATCTGCAAGCCTTTGAGGAGGGAGACTCATGAGGCAGAAAAACAATTAAATGGCTATGTGTAGTTCTCAAGAAGCACAAAGTCACACAGCTTTGCTACACTGGAGGATACTTAAATGGGATTTGTGTCACTAATGACACATACTATAAGCATACAGCAGCAGAAGGCCATGAATAAAATTCGAATTACATCAAGAAAGAGAACACCTTTTTCAAAAACCTGACTAAATTTGAGCATGGTTCCATTTTGGTGGTAAATGGAGGGTGAATAGATAACTCTGTTTGAGAACTTAAGTTGCATGGCAGGAAGCAACAAAGGCTGATCTGAAGGGGGCTGATAACTTCAGGCACTCTAACAGTCACACAGAGTCATAACACCTTAATTGTCATTAACATTGTATCCTAAAAGACCCTGGCAGGTGTCAGGGAGGGAAAAAAAAGAAAATCTGTTTACACATATTAACAAAATTTGCCATCAAATGATTGAAAAAAAGGCTCTAAAATTTCTTATTTTGTAAACCCAAAATAACAGAATATATATTACTATTTTACATGTATGTGAGGAATGTCAGATATAACACATTTAAGATGCATGTATCCCTGTCCAAATTCAAACAATGCTGTTTTAAAGCTTAGATGTTTATTTCGGTCAGATTATCCATGATCCAACAACTTTCACTGCTTATTTTGTACTGCTTTAACATTACGATACACAATGGTAGCATGTTATGGGCTGTCCAGAATATCTAGTTTTACTGAAACAAGACACCAAAACTGCTACTAAATAAATTACAACTGAGAAATAATAAAGGCAACATCGAGGACTCTGGATTAAAAAGGTGAGCTTGAAAGGACCACAGTTCCATTTCTTGACATTACTACTGGTGATAACTCAGCAGCTAAGAGTACCCTGAGGAAACAAAGTAATAGTCCGACAGGGCAACATCATAGACAGCACTTAGTCTGATATCAATTCCCCTGGAAATAACAAGGTCATGGATAGTATGCGCCCAAGGTGAGTTGGCTTCATAACATGTTGGGTTAGGTCAAACAACTGCAACAACTCATCAAACAGACTGTGGTGGAAGCTTTAGAATTATAGATGTAAATGTTGAAATCACTAGAAGTAAATACTTTGGAGGTAATACAGATCTGCAAAATCCCTCATGAATTCAGAGTTGTATTTAGGTGTTGGATAAATTTTCCAAAGCAGGACTGACAATTTTGATTAACATAGAGAATTTAGATTAACATAGAGATATAAAATGGCTGTTATTACTCCACTTTGTTTGCCCTTCCTTGCAGTGTACAGAAAGTTATAATTGGGGCCTAGATGCCCCTCTGAGTGTGAAGAAATTATTCATATCTAGCCATGTTTCAGTAATAAAAACAAGCATCATGGTCAGGAAAAAGACATCCAATAAGGCAAAATTAGGAGCAAACACAGTAGGCTGGGGATGTTATGTAGTATAATTGAGAGTTATAGGGCTGATGTTATTAGGATTAGCTTTAGAAACACCACTGTTTACATTATCCTTATCATAAATCAAAACAGGCATGAAGCTTTTTTTTTTCCAAGTTGATCTGGGCTAGTACAGTGAGTGGTTTCAAATGTACAGGCAGACCTGTCCACTGCCAGTTTTGTCTTGTCTTGACATTATCATTTACTGTCAGATGAAGGGGCACGTGTGTTGAAGACCATACAGGATGTTGATTGTCAGTACATGTGACCCTTGAGCACTAAGGTGTAGACCATCTTTTGCAAAAAGGTCATCACTGTTCCAGGGGAAAACAAATTAATCTATATAGCCCATGTCATACTTACAGATAGAGGACAACTGCTTGTGAATACTCAGCAGAATGAGTATTCACAATTAGGAATTAAATCAGGAAATTAAAACCTGACCAGCATGTGATGTAGGATTAACATTAAAAAGTCAACAAAGTAAGCCTTCAGCAGTTCAGGTTGTCGACATAGGATATCAATTGTTTCACCCTGGCATCTGGATAACAGTATGGTTTACCCGACCTGGAACTGATGCGTGTGACAAAGGAGTCACCAATAACTAGGATTTATGAATCTACTGAGGATGATGTCAAAGGGCCTACTCATCTGTCATAATTAGTGTTTTGTGTGGAGCTGCTGGAGTAATATGGATTAATATTTCCATGGCTATGCCTCTATTAATAAAGCCAATAGTAGTGTGGGCATGTATGTGTGTGTTTTCCCCTCATGATCCAGATGTTTTGGGGTAAAGTCTCCTGCTACATGATCTTCAGAGACAGTGAGTATCCTTCATACATATCTTGATATAAAGACAGTAAATATTCTTGAGTTTAAGGCCATAGCCACCTATCCTGAGACAGCTGTACAATAAATCTGGTGGTGTCAAATGAAAACAAGTTTTACACCTCTCCTTTCAAATACAAGAAGGCACATAGTGTCTGAACATGAATCCCTATTTTCTATGACTTTTCCTCCTTGCTTGAAAGTAGGACTTGTAACACCACAGGTGTGTGCAGTAATTTAAATCTACTGGTAATTCCCATAATTTTCTCCAGGAAGTAACCCTGTAATCTGATGACTACTTTAATATGAATTCTGGGTATAAACTTTTAACCTTGACTGTTTTGAACTTAAAAATATGATTACATTTGATAGTTGAATTAAGGTGGACTTCATAAAATATGGCACCAATGGATGATAACACTATCAAATTGATAGTTTTGTGAATAGAATATGATTAACTGCAGAATATATGATACAGCTTCTCTTACTTGGACAGATGTTAGAAATAATTTATATTTGGCCAAACCTCTTATGATCATGTTGCTGGCTGGTTCTTTCTGAACAATTTTTACATTCCCTTTTCCAACATCAATAGCTACTAATGATAAGAATCTCGCTTAAGTTCAATGATTGATGAAAATTAAGTGTAGACTTTCAGATTTAATTAAGTGGGTTGAATAAAATGTAGCAAAGACACTTTAGGAATTACAGCCTTTTTCAATATATAATACAAGGATTATTTTTAATACTTGGATGAAAAACCTTTGCAGTTAATGGCTGCCTGGAACCCATGGACATCAGCAAATGCCTAGTTTTCTCCCTTGAGATGATTTGCCAAGCCTTCACTGCAGCTACATTCAGTTGCTATTACCTTCAGTTCCTGCTCAGTGCAACCCCAACAAAAAAAACAAAAAAATGAGAAAAATAGAAAGATTAAAATCAAAATATACTGAAAACACTTGGGAGCCACAGTGAATGGTAGTCTAAGTGCCCTGATGAAAGAAGTACACAAATAATGGTAAGATCAGGTCAGTAACACAGCTAAAAAACTGACTTGGCCATTGAAGAATATTCCATTTCTTTGAGAAGCTTTTGGGTTGCTTTTGCAGTAGGTCTTGGGCCATTATTCATCTGTAATTTGAAGTACCATCCTATTAATTTTGCAGCAGAAAATAATGTCCTGTACACTTCAGAATCATTCTGCTACTTCTATCAGCAGTCATATCATCAATAAAGACCACTGATTGAGTTCCACTGGCAGCCATATATGCCCATGGCATAACATTGCCTCCACTATGTTTGAAATGTGATGTGGTGACTTTAGATCATGACCTGTTCCTTTCCTTCTCTAAACTCCTCTCTTCCCATCATTCTTTTGGTTTCATCTGTTCAAATAATCTTTTTACAAAACTTGGCAAGCTTTTTAGAGGTTGTCTGGCAGTGTCTAATCTGGCCTTTCTATTCCTGAGTGGTACCAGTGGTTTACACCTTGTGGTAAGCCCTCTGTAGTTATATCCATGAAGGCGTCTCTTGATTGTAGACTCTGACAATGATATGCCTCCTTCCTTGAGAGTGTGGACTGGGTACATTTTTTTTTTTATTTTTGATTAAGCAACTGATACAATTTTCACCTTGTTGCTCAAATATTGACTTTTAAGATCCCTGCACAATTGTTTGAATATGGTCAGGGGACTGTTAGGTTCATGGCAAAACCTTCAGTTAGTGCCTCTTGAGGTAGTCCACTGAGGATTTCAAAGTGTGGTTAGGATCATTATCCTGTTGTTGACTCCATCCTCTTTTCATCCCCACCTTATTTACAGAAAGTGTTATATTTTCTCCCAGAATTTTCTGTTATCTAATTCGATTCATTCTTCCCTCTACCAGTGAAATTCCCAATGTGCAACAGGTTACAGCGTAAGCCCGAAGCATGATCGATCATGCTTAACAGTTGGAGAAGTGTTATTTTCATGAAATTTTTCCCCTTTTTTCTTCCTGAAGGTCTTTTCAAGTCAAACAGGAGTTGTGATTTGCCTTTCGAAAAAAACACTTTGGGCATTTCCTTCTGAAAGTGTTTTCTGTCTTCCAGACCATAACTTGATCTCCACTCCTCCTGTTAACTGCAATTTCGTAATTACATTAAGAACTGAAGAAATAGCTACCTGAAAGAAAAACAAAAAAACTGTGCTCTCTTCTTATAGCCTTCCCCTGCTTTGTAGGCATACGTTTTTTTAATTTTCACAGTGTTAGCCAGTTGATTACAGGGGCCCATGGCTGCTGACTGTTAAGAAGTCTGGAAATTAAGGTCTGAGGATATTCCATCTTTACTTTATGCCTTTTGGAGATCACTTCATCTTCTATTCTCTCCACTGTTCACAGTAACAGAAATTCTGACCAAGGGTTCCCAAACTTTTTCATGTGACTGTATATCAGAATATAGGAGGGTGACCATTTTTCAAGTTTTTTTTTTCTCCAATTAATAATTAGTCTCAGTCAAGCTCTGCTCATTGACAATCAATGGACTCAGTAGGACCAATGTGTCAAACCTCATGCCTCCCAGCCAACCAGAAACAAACATAATATGGCCCATCAGCCATGTTCAGTAACCAGATCCATTAAAAGATTTACCTATGACATGTTTGCAGGCCACTGATGAATGGAGTACATTGTAAAACATTTGCCTTTGAAGCTGCTTCTCTGCTGGTACAGAATTACAATCAAGTTATCAGGTTGACCTGGCAGGAGAAGCAGATCTGTTCGCAGACAAAAGATTTAATCAAATATTGACATAGAAGTTCAACTAAACATTTTAAAAGACTGGTTTAAATATCTGTGAGTTTACAGCTGCTAAATTTAATTTAACCATCTAATCTTCTTCATCTTCAACCAGTTATTTATGGGGTCATCTATGTGGTGGAGCCTTCTGCCATAACAGTCCTCAATGCAGTTATAAGTATTCTTAATACTCCACAGATTTTTATTTTTTTTTTATAATGGGTTAGATTAGAACACAAAAACTTTCAATTTTCATTACAAAATGAGACCAACTTTTCAGTTGGAACAGAGAGACATGCCTATTGAGGTTTAGACCTTGAAAATAACTTTTACATATGCATACAGTTAATGATAGTGTTGTATACCTACCAAATAAATCTTGAACCTTTATCCCTGCTGGAAAATACAGTGACGAAGAGGGATCATCCACAGCACAACTTACCCCAGTAAGATGTTTTTCAGGATTGGCACATAACTTAAAATAAAACTAAACAGACCTGACAATGTGAAATTGCAAATAATTTGCATTCCCAAAGCTCCTTGTGAAACAGGTTTACTTGAAAAAAATTGACATCTAATTTAGAAATGGACCACATAAGGCTGCACTTACAAAAGACAACAACAATAGAGATACAACTGCTGAAACATCAGTTAAAGGTGTCTGAGCTGCCTATGGATGGATAATTTCACTTGTTTGACCAACATAAAAAATAGTAACTACTGCACATCATTTGTAGATGAAGGAACTAAAAGAGACTGCATAGAAAGAAAGATATATTGCCTTTATTTGATACTGAGGAGGTGATAGGTCAATCAGAAATAATGGTAGCATATTGTATCTCTGACTGATCTTCTATCACCTACGTCAGTGGGATGGTCAGGATCATCATGTGGATCCTTTACTGGTTGAGTAGGACAATGTTCTCCTCTAACTGTGTTGTGTGTGTGTGTGTAGCAGTGTTGTGGAGAATCACAAATGCCACCATTCTGGGGTGACTCTGAGCCTAGAAAGGGACTGGAATAGGGCCATGAGCATCCCAAGGTCACCTCTACCCTGGCTAGTGTCCTGCAGTGAGCCAAGTTTAAACACTGCTATGGGGATTCAGGAGGATTAGGGTAATGGGTCATACAATTGGGCTAGTAGAGGTACCTTCTGTCACCAAGCAAGTAACCACTAAATTGTCTGATGAAAATATGAGGATACAGTTTAAATTTTTAGTTGCAATAGGAGCAAACACAATATTGTTTACAATAGTTTATGGCTATATAGTAATTCACCTTGGGCAAATCTAGTACTCAGTTTAAACTTGTGAAAAATTCACGAGACTTGCACAGATCCAGGCCACTTTGCTTCCCTGTTGCTGATGATGTGGCCTGCATCACACATTATCTTCAAAGTGCAGAGGGGTAATTAGCTGTGGTAGCTTTATTGTGAATTATCTTTCATTTGGAATATTAAAGGCTACTATTTAAACCCACCTGCACATTAATGCTGTAAAAAGACTTCCCCACAGCATTGCCTTTATTTGCTGAAGGAGCTTCGAACGGAATATGAGCGCTACCTAAGCAGCCAATGACACCTGGAAATGCTAAAATAGATCAAATTAACTGATTAGTGCTTCAATCTGCTTCATATTAAATAAATACAAAGCTAGATAGTTTAGCATCATCCTTAGCTGCATACTAAATAAATTAATTGTTGTTTAGACTGATATCTGCAAGTCTGTGAAATTCTTCTTTGGGGAGTTTTGTCGGTCTGTGACTTGAGTAGACTGTACTAAAGGTAGCCTAAATTAAAGTTTTCAGTTTGAGAGTAACATTACTGACAGCCCAACAGACAGTTGCCCCTCAACAATATTATACAGAAGACTCCCGTTAGCAAAAAATAGAAAGTGCAACACAAAGGATTTGTTCTGAACTGAGAGAATGTCCACCGTGTGTCATTAGAACAATATTAAGGCTGAGAATATTGTTCAGATAAACGGTCAATTGTGAAGTAAAACGGTAATGCTAAAAATGATAATGATGAGTGAATGATAAAACATCCAAGCAGGGTCTGATCATCCTCTCCCAACAGAGATTTCTGCAGAGTATTTGTGCTTCAGTATAAACTGACACACCATGTCTAACACTTCCTTCATTCTGCAGGCTTCATCTGAAGAGGAAGAGAAAGTTGGAGAAAGTTGAAGCTAACCTGCCAATGAGCAGGTTAGCTTCACTAAATATGTTGCCATAGTATCTTAATCAGAATTGAGATGAACTGTTATTGTGAAACTGAAAACCCAGTGTTCCCTTCAACTCTGAGTCAACTAACTGATTTTTTCACCAACTTGCTTTCTGATACAAGGGCTTGGTGTATTCCGATTTACAGAACTGGAATTGACAACAAAGCCATAGAACAAGACTATAACTTTAAGGATGGTCATTAACTTACCTCGAATTTGCATAAAGGCCAGTTACATCACTCTAGAATTAACAGAGAGATCTAATTATTTGTTTCCAGGTCTTTAATAACAGCTCACTGATGTCTGGCTTATGTAATTTAAAGCAAAACCATTTTTTTTAATTTACTGGTGTCCATACTAACCACAAGGACCAGCCTGGATTGACTGGCTGAAGGGAGCTCTGAGACAACAAACACAGTAAACATCCACTTGATATCCTGTATGTTACACGTAACAGTGTAATGTATTTTTATGCTAGCACACACAACAGAACCTGAGAGCTGGATTACCATGGTTCTACTCTACTTCAAGTGGGCCCATGAGATCTGTTGTGCATACTCACATCTCAAAGAGATTGATTTCTCATGATTTTGGAGATAACCTGGGGTCAAAAAGTCCAAGATAATTTTGGACCCAATTATATGTTATTTCCTCTTCATTGTTCACCCTCTGTCTACCCTCCATAAAATTTCTAGATTAGTCTTCTTTTGAAACTAATTTAGTGGCATTAATGCTTTCATAAAACAAGGAGATTTTTCTGAAAAATACATGTTTTTCAGTCTGACAGTCATTGATGTGTATGTGTATCTCATGCCATTGTAAATATGGAAAAAAGCAGAAGTTTGGAGTTCAAAGGTGTGAACTTGTTTATTTGCTGCAGAAAGTCTTTTCACAGTGAGCACCAGTCAACACTGGGTGTATGTATAATCCCACCAGCAGACCTTCTAAGACAGCTTGTTGAGAAGCTTTTTTTCGTTCAGTGAATGTTGTAGCTGGACTTCTGCGTAGAATCATTTCAAAAGGTGCACCGACTTACATAGCAATAACTGGATCAAAGTGAACTTCTATAGACCAATAATTTATTGTTTCATTTGGAATTTTCTCTAGGAGCCATAATCTTTAGATCTGCAAATATTAAATTCATCAGTTTCTGTGGGATGGCGGTCTCCCCTATTGTCAACACTCCCTCTGCAAAGCGTGTTAACAGCATGATTGAGGTGCTGGTTGGTCACAGATCCTCACTTCTCTCTATTTTAGATAGTTTGTTTTCTAAAACAACTGTGAGAGTAATGTAATCAACACAACTATGTAATGTGCTGGATATGCCAGTTTTCTTAGAAGTGTACAGAGTCAGTTGAGGCTCCAGAGAGTAAAGATATATTTAAGGCAGCATGCAGAGAGGGCAAAATCTAACTGACAACTGTAACGGCAAGAGGAGTGACAGAAGATAAAATGATGATGACTTCTACTATCACTACCATATTAGACTCCGTGTTGCTGCTCTAAAGGTACAAGAATTATTTACACAGTTCAAGGCTATTGACTGCAATTTATAGTCATTTCATAATAGAGGAATGCCTATTTTTGATGGACTCTGCAGTAGCCTACATTAGATCTACACCAATAAACTGGCCGTGTTGAAATATCAGCTGATATTAGGTTATATGTCAGTTTTGTTGGCCAATAAATCACAAAAATTGTCTGTTTTAGGAAAGTACAACAGGTACAAGAAGTAGATGAGAATCCCACTAAGATTTAAGATCCAATATGGACACTATTATACAAACAAGAAAGACCAGAAACACCTAAGAGGATGCTCTTACATGACTGTACAACTAAGGAAAATCTCAGTCAAATGAAATTATACCTACAAGTGATTAGTTGTGGTTGAAAAAATATAAATGTGCACGTTATCTCCAGATTAAGGAGTTTTCTGACTAATTGACTAATTTCCCTGTTGATTAGATGGAAGTTTTAGTTCATTGTGAAACTGTCGTGTGGGGGCAAATAAGACGGAAGGGCTGCTGCAGTCTAGGTTATTAACGGGAAACACTGCATGTCATATTGGTTATAGCCTAGAGTAGCTAACCCTAGCAGTTCTAACAACAGTAGCCTTTTTTCATGGCATGCTAATAGATAGATAGATTGATTGATACTTAATGGACATTGCACATAAAATAAAATGAAACTTTGTTTATCATTCTTATCCCAGCAGCATATAAATTATGGCATTTATAAGATAAGTAAATGAATAAAAATAAGAAATGATAAACAGTAAGGTACAGTCGTCATGTGTTCCAGAATGTTTAATCCCAAGCCTGCTGAGGGAAGAGTACAGTACATTGAGTGGTGTCCTGGGTATGATCGGTCATTCGTGATGTTGTAGCCTGTTTGCAAAGGTGGCTCAAGTGGATGTCTCTCATGTTTGGGAGGAGGGAGCCGACAATTCACAGTGCTGTCTTGATGATCCGCTGCAGGTCTTTCTGTTCAGCTCTAATATAGCTGGAGTACGAGACTGTACAGCCGTAGATCAGCATGCTCTTGATGGTGCAGCAGTAAAAATTTTCAAGGAGGAGTTTGTTGCAGTGGAGGTGTTCATGCTCCATCTCAGATCCTCTGATATGTGTACCCCAAGGAATTTAAAGCACATGGACAAATGATGTAATTTGTTGTTTAATTTGGATGACTTGTTGATCATGTAGAGTCTCATCAATAGAACAGGGTTAGTGCTAATCCCCCTCCTCTCCCTCTCTCTCTCTATCCCCCCTCCGTCTGTCTGGTGGTTTCCTCAACTTTGAAAAGAGATTTTTTTCTAATCCTCTCCTCTGCTTGGCTTTAATCTCTAACCTAACCCTCACTATGAGGTGGACTGCCTCGAAGGTGTTTCTTAAATTGTGTTTCTTGGCTCTGCTGCAGACATTAGATCCAAAATCAGATCCAAAATCCAATTCGTGGATTGGTTATGGAACTTAAACCTGGAGACATTTTGAACTTAATTTTATAAACTCTATATATAAGATTTACAAAATACTGTTGTTTGGATGGTGTGGCACATTTAGCCTATAGCTTGGCATAAAGACTGAAAGCAAAGGGAAAGAACATGAAGCAAAAAGAAAAATGCTATATCTTCAAGGGTTTCATCTAAGGGACTTGAGAGAAAAGAACAGTAAACAGTCTTTTCAGTGTCATATTCATACTCATAAATTCCTGTAAACACCAAATTAAACTGATTTCTTTAAATGCCAAAACAGCTTAGGTGTGATATCAATTTACACAAGCTGTGGTGACCAACTCTATACTTTAGCTGCTGTATCGCAATGACCATTCAGGTCTTTAAATCTATGCTTTGCCAAATAAAATACAACAGCAACAGAGCTCCCCTCTTCATATCCTATATGATATAAAATTTTGCCTCAAATCAAGTCATTTTAAGCAGCGATATCTACTGCACATTCTGTCAGCTAGCTGGTAGCAGCAGCTATAGAAATGCAGCATGCAGATCAAGTATGTGATCAAGGACTGATGAACTTGCACACTTATTACATTCAGTTACAAGTCAGTCTCCCATGGAATACGGATAAGAATCTGGCAGTTCTGCTAACCATTTTCTTTAGGGAATATCTGCATTACTCTAACATGTTATGAATATGTTTACTTGAACTGACTGTGTATCCATTATTAAGTCATCACATGTAAGTCAATCACATTTTAACTTAAAATTTTCATATGAACAAACTATGTAACTTCAAGCAGTGTGTGTTTATGTGTGAGTTTAGTGCAAAGAAACACCAGATTATTTGGAAAGCAGAGATGCAAAGTTAAAAGTAAATATAGAGTTGATGCATTTCAGAAGGAACTTGTTGAATGCCTGACATAGTAAGACTGGCACAGCTTACCCTGGATGCATACACACAATCTGTACTGTCATTTAAAGAAAACAAAGGATGTTTGTCAGAATTTAAATTTAAACCATTCATATTCAGATTTCAGAAATATTCAACATTGCAGAAGCGTCACTAAAAGAGAGAGGAGGCCTGTGGGCTAGCAGTTGCTGGACTATCACGCACACACACGCACACACACACACACACACACACCCACACACACACACACACACACACACGCAAACCCTGAAATAAAATGCAGTGATGCACAAGAAAAGACAAACACACACCTATGCACAACTAGTCCAGCATATTTTATGAAGCAACATTTACATTTAAATATACAGAACCTTCTGCACAAACACAGTTAAAGCACTGATGCCAATGAAGCACAATAATAGCAAACATTTTATCTTGTATGGTGCAGTACAATCTAAGTATAGTTCTGAGTTCTTGAACCACTGAGTGAACACTGCCCCCACACCAGTGTCCTAAATATGAGCCTGGTCCACACAAGGATATATGTCCACATGAACACACGCATACAGATAAAAACTGGCTCAGAAGCCCCTGATTGTGAGCGAGCATTGTGCTTGTGGGTAAACAACTCTATAAAAGGAATCGTTCAGAGTAGAATACTGCTGTCATTAAAGGGATCATAAAAAGATGTGCAGCAAACACATCACGAAGTCCACCCTGATGTATAAATGGCAACCGTGGGGGAAGCTCTCGACAAACACAGACTGTGGAAATTTCCAGGTAAGTGATATTTATGAATAAATAGGTAGATTGATTGCTTTCTCAAAAGGAAAAAACAATTCATTAAGAGTAAACTGGACTTCCTTGAGCAAAAACTGGTTATTTCGTTACAGAATGTCAGATAAAGAAAATCAGTGCTAATTCTAGCTGCTCACTGAGGTTGTTAAATGTAGTCACTTGCTCTGTCAGCCTGAATCTCAATTTCTTATTCAAGAGGGAACATGACTGGAGGTCACTGTGGTGCAAGGTATTTGGAAACTTGACTAAAACTTGAACCTCTGCTAATCGTCCCCACAGGCAGAAAAATTAATTACCAAATAATGTTGGATCAAGAAGAGCAAACTGATGATTTTTCGCTGCAGCTAAATCATTGGAGTTGAAGTGGCACTGTAGAAAAATCTAGTCGACCAGATCCCATTAAAAGAAATCTGAATTGGAAAAACATTCTAAAATATTTTAAGAATATTTTTTACATTAAATACTTTACAAAAATTAAGTATATTGTAAAGATTTGCAAAGAACAAGAATTCAAAAAACAAGAAATGGTAAAAGTCATATGCCATGAGAGCTTTGAAATCGCAGTTGCAAAACACTGTGTAGTATTAAAGCTGCTTTGTTTTTTTTACCCTTTCCTGTTTTACTGTATATGCAATGGCAGAGATTATATTATGATTATACAGTTGCAATAATAATATTTGGTTTTAATCATTACTGTTTTCCTTTCCTCACTCACCTCTGTGTTACGTGCTCCCCCTACACTGTTGTCATCATCAAGCTCTCTCTTCCATTCTTTACTCTGAATGCACCAGAGTGAGCATGAAAGATATATTAACACTAAACAACTGGAGTTTCTTGCCATTATGTTCAAGAATAGATTACTAACTTATTCTGATTTGAATGGCAATGATTATTATATTAAGAAAAAATGACTCATCTCTCGTACTACTGTTTATTCTATCACTGGTAATGACTGGTTCTTAATTTTAAGCATTTTGAAAATTGAGTGGGATGTGCAGATAGCAGTATGGATGCAGTCATTCCCGCTGTTGCCTTTTAATAGCATATATCTACTGTATCTTGAGGCTAAGATGTTCTTAGTCCTATTGTACAGTAAGTCTATGGGCTAAGATCATCTTACCCCTAGGTCTGATTTTGGGAAAGGGTGCTCTGGTTTTTAAAACACAATAGAAACACACTGTGTAATATAGCACCAGAGGAAGCTCCTGGTTTGAGATTACTAAGTTCCTGCAATGAAGACAGGGTTTATGCTGTTTTTGTTCTCATGTTTAAAGTTGATATGTAGGACTTAGTGTAGCAATAAAAAAAAGCTGCAATTTCTAAAATGGGCACTTCTGCTCATGGGAGCATTATGTAAATATCTTAGCAGATAAATGTTAGGACTCGTCCTAAAAGAGGCTTGAATATCCATAAAAATTTCACCAACATCCAGTGATCTATTTTTTTTAAACCATGTTAACTATTAGAGTTGAGAGACATTTTTTCTCTTGCAATACTTAGAACTAGACAAAATGTCAAAAAGTTTTTTACAAAAGATTATGATTTGATATCTGGGGACCTTGAAAATCCATATTATATTTTAAGTGATAGATGGAATCGCTTCACCATTCGTAGACCCCACAACTAGTAAGGTAAAAACTTGTGCAGTGCAAACACACATATAAAACACATACACACACGCACATATGTAGACACAAACAAACACAGACACACAACTCACACAAATCTTTAAAAACAAATAAAAGAAACTTGAAATAAATTCACTACTTCAATGGTGACCAGTGAAGAGAGGACATAACAGGGGAGATGTGGAGTCTCTTATAAGCATCAACAAGGAATCTTGCCGCAGCATTTTGAACCTCCTGTAGGCAAGATGAGGCTGACAAACAGATGGCTAATTAGAGAGTTTTAATGTTTAAGGCAAAAAAATACATGAATCATGATCTTCAGATCTTTAACAGAAAGAAATGATTTTAATGTTGTAAATTATCTGAGATGAAAAAAGCATAAGAGTTAAGATTCAATGATAGTAGCCCTACAGAATAGAATATCAGTTTTATTGTAATTTGGCTAAAGGAAGAATTTTGTCATCCAGGATTTAACATCCTCAATGCATTTTAAATTGGATGCCAGTCTGGCATTGGATTGCCAGGTTTCAGGGGGAGCTCCCGCTGGTTTGCACTGTTGTAACAATGGTGGGAGATCTAATATTATCAAAAAATAAAACAGGGCCTAATATGGAGGCTTGTGCTTCTCTATGGGAGATCTCTGCTCAAGAAGAAGATGCCTTATCAATTCTAACAGAGGCTCATGTGTCTTTGAGGTAGAAGGTAAAACACTGAAGAACCTATCCCCGAATGTGTCAAAATGCCTCAGGCAGCAACAAACTGTCAATGTGAGCAGAGAGATTTAAAATAATTAAACTAGTGTTATTACCTCAGTCTAAAGACAAGAAAACATTACTTGTCACTCTCAAGAATGTGCATTCTATGCAATGCTGGATCCTAAATACTGATTGAATTTTTCCAATAGGGAGCATAGTTGAGAAAAAAAAATATTTTTCAAGAAAGCTGGATAAAAAAAGGCCTTAAAATGACAAGAGAGCTATTGAGTATTAGCAATATACTAGGCCCAACAGTGACCAGCACCTCCAAAAGTAGATTTGATTGAATAATATTTAAGGGACATGTACTAGGTTTCATATGATAAACAGTGAGTGTTAAAATGGAGAGAGAAAAAGGTTTAGAGTTAATGAGCCGAGAAGCATGTTTTTAACTGAGAGATTGGAGGAGGGGAATGAGATCTGAGAACTGAGATATTGTCAGTTTAATCAATGTAGTATCTTGAAGAAAATATTCACTTGCATAATGTGCTGCTGCATGACAATTTGTGACAGCAGGGTTTGAATATTGTATGTATTGTATTAAGTGAAACTCTGGGTCTATGAGTGAAGTAAAGATGATATATATATATATATATATATAAAAAATTGGTTCTCTCTTCTTTTATACACTGTTGGTATTTACCCAGGCAGTATCTTAGATGCTGGTAGGAAACTGAGTTTGTCTTTTTTTTATACTCTGAATTCCTGCAGTTTTGCAGGTGGTTAGTCAAGACTAATGGTTCATGGGGAATTGGAAACTATGAACAGCTCTTTTGTGCCAAGACCAGCAGTGGGAGCTTTAATGAGAGTAGAGGATAAGGCACCTGCCTGGCAGTTTAATAGACCCATCAACTTTTTTTTTTTTTGTTTTGGCTGAGTGGTATTACATTGCATATTACATAAACACATACATACACACACAGACACACAACATATATATATTTACTATATCCAGTTATTTTTATATCCAATTATTTCTGAGACCCTGAAAATGAGGACCCATGTATATGTGTATGTAATGTACTATTTATATAGTTTGCAAAGTTATCAGGGCTAGAGAAAATGTGAAGGGGTATTCATTAGTGATTATCCTCTTACACATGATACAACAGCTCTGCTGATATGAAAGGGGACAGTTAGTGAATCATGAGGCACTGTTGAGACTATCAGATGCTACCTGCAAGTACCAATGGGAATCAGTGCTATGAAGTGGATTAATGGATACTTATTCACCCTGTGTAAATAAAAATAGCAGTGGAGTCAGTGTCTAAATAGCTCTGTAAACATAATTTTACACATCTTAATATGGAGGAAACTGTAAGCAAGCAGGATTTGGAAGATACACTTTGCACTAAATAAAACTGAAGTCAACTGTCAATCTATTCTCAGGTGACTGTCAGTATAGTAGTGTCAGTATGTTGCCCTACAGCAGCTAGCAGCTAAAGATCTGATGCATTGTGCCTGTCTCTACAGGCTCAAAAAGACACTGCTGCAGCCCCAACCATGACTAATCCAGATAGTCCAGCTCACCATGTCCAACCTACTCCATACATTTAAACAGCTAATGGGTTTGTGCAAGTGACCAAACAATCCAGGCCATGCCACAAGAAGTCATTAAAAATAAACTACAGTATCCTATTTACTGCTAATTTATCTGGCCCCAATGGCCTTAATGGGGAGGCAGGTATGAGGTGCAAGTGGCTAAACTAAAAAAGAAAAACAAAAGAAAACAGTTCACATGTGAAAATAATATGCATTCACAATTGAATTTTTATCTGGGTTTTTATCATAAAGCTCTCTGAGCGAAATTCTGCATCACAGCAAATCTCAGCTGGTTGAACCTCTGTCCTGTCTCCTCCTGCTCTCTGTGATCGCTAGTGTGTGTCAGATTCTGTCGTCAGTTAACTGAACAAGTAAAAAAACAGTGATTTGATCATGGCTTATAATTGGTAATTAAATCTAGGCACTAATAAAATTCTCAGTTGTCAGGGGAAGGGCTGTGGTATCCAGTTGGAACTATTATAGCTTCTGGGGAGTGACACTGTAATGATCAGAGCAAACAGTGATTTGCTTATTCTAATTTGAATGCTCATCAGATGGAGCATAAATAGAGAGCGGCTAATCTATGTGTGTTAGTTAGAGGAACTGCTCGTGTACAGATTGATTATTACACCTGTAAAAAAATGTAAATGACTGAAGTGAGGTAGATAAAGAATAACCTCTTTAAAGTTAGACTATGGTGTTGTTATTGAAGAACCAAAGTACAGATAAAAAAAGGCCATGACACAGCCAGGGGGAAGAGGCCTGTGTCAGTTGCTGGGGAAGAGTCAAGATTTCAAATTTGGGGCACGCTACAATCACAAGGGGAGGGAGCATTGCATCGATGAAGGCACTACTTTAGTTGGGGATATTGCACTACTTGGGGAATGGCCTTTTGCCCTGGAGGTGTCACTATGGTATTGCCAGGGGCAGAACCTTTTGCAGCTTCTGGGGAAGAGACCGTTGAGGTGTGTTGAGTCACCGGGTTAGGGCCATTGTATTGCTGGGGCAGGGCCTGTTGCACTCATTGCAGATGGTGTTGAGACTGTTTATGGGGGTGAATAATGTTGTAGTCAGCAGGAGCCGGGCCATGATATTGAGAGGAGCCTGTCATGCGGTGGGGCGTGTTCTGTCACTATGGACCAGAAGTCTAAATATTCCAAATAAAACAAATCTGAATGAGGTGATGCACTATCCACGCTGTTACTGTGCATAGGCCTGAGCCCCCTCAGCCAGATCATTACAGAGAGTGGAGCAACCATTAGTCACCTTCTCTACATGGATGACATCAAAATGTACAACAGGACTGAGCGAGATATTGACCCGCTGATCCACATCACCAGGATATACAGCAAGAGCATCGGAATGCCATTTGGACTAGATAAATGTGGTTGGAAGGAATCAAAGAGAGGGAAGATAATCATAACTAAGGGGGTTCAAGTACCAGAAGGCAGCATTGCAGATGTACAAGTCACATACAAATACCTTCAAATCCGGCAAATGGGAAGGCAAATGGGAACCATGAGGAGGCTGCAAGGAAGTCTGCCACAGCCAAATACCTACACAGTTAGACACATCCTGAAAAATCGGCTGAATGAGAACAAAGGTCTGAGCCACTAACATGCCCTGCCAGTCATCGATACCCAACTGGTATAATAAGCTGGCCAAAGGAGGAGATAGAAGCCACAGATATCAGGACAAGGAAGCTCCTCACAATGCATGGGGGGGGGGGGGTTCCACCCCAAGTCTAGCACGAAACAACCAAGATCTAGATATACATCAGGAAGATAGTCCCCAAAAATGAGCTCCTAAGTGAAAAACTCAGGCAGCAGAATCATAATATTACAGAGTAGGAAGATGAAACATCATGGAGGGACAAGCCCCTGCATGGCATGTACCACTGACAGATTTAGGAAGCGGCTGATATGAAGAAATCCTACCAGTGGCTGGAAAAGGCTGGACTGAAAGACAGCACAGATTGATTTTAAATTATTCCGAGGGGATATTAATCTATACGAACAGGTGAGTGCTTGTACGTCACTTCAAAAAGCGCTAACACATCAAAACCAGGGAGTTCTTGGCACAGTAGGTGGATCTAGCGTAAATGGAGGGAGACACCCAAGGGATCTGTTGGCATGGTACTGTGCAAGCATGGCACTGAGTGGGCAGAAGTGCCATGCTGTGGGCAGACACATTGTGGGCAGACAAGTGTTAAACGCTGCCCAGTTTAAGCCTCATTTAACACACCTCATGCTGGTCAACAAAAAAAACCTAATGCATCAGGCAATGGCGATGAGTCAGGACCTTCTAAAGTCTGTAGTGGGACTGTGAACACTGCAGACATACAGGTCTACAGCTAACTCCAGAGCTAAACGTGACTTGGCTATATTGAGAGTATGGCGGACATATAGCAGTCTATTGTCCAAGACATTTACATTTGTTTGTGTTTCTGTTATTTATAAATAGTTTCAAGGAGAACAACAATTGATCACAACTTGGTCTCATAGCTTTTGTTTCATTTGTATCAGTGAAACATTGTACTGCCCGAGTTAATTGGTGAAAGCTGGAATCTAGGTCCAGAAACAACAGCTGTCAGATGATTAAATTCCCCAGGTTAGTCAAACATAAAAGATAAATGCAACTCAACAGTATTTCTAACCCCCTTCCTCCCTAGTAAACAGCAACATCAAGACCTCGAGTTTGCTGCTTTTTGGTCTAAAATCTACCATATGACCAGCTCATCATTAACTTTCAATTATATCTATAATATCTTCCAAATACAGATAAGATTATATTAAACTGGAGATAATACCTCAAATACCTCAAATACAGGACCTTCCTTCTCTCTTCTTATTATCTTGATCTAAGAAAATTTCTGTAGACTGCAAACAAGGGGTTGATTGCAAAGAGTCTGAAGCAGCTAAAGGGCTTGAACATAATTGGCCCTTCTCGAAGAAAAGGGCTATTACAGAGTAGTTAGCGAATGAGCAGTTTCAAGTGCAAGGCAGTTATGAAGCAACAATTTCCTGGGCAGCAGCCCTGGAACAGCAGCTGTGTGTGATGCTATCGACAGTAACTACAGGCTTCTGCAGATATGGGGGGAAAAAGATATAATGAACTTATCTTTGCTGCTCACTGGCAGTGTGTGCGCTATCGTTACTGAAAATGAGATTTGCTATGCACACACTAAAGGATGATTGACCAATAGAGACTACTCCAAACAGAACCCCCTCTAGTTACAAATCAAACCTAATTCAATTGATGAAATGACTGGCCACAAGAGAGACACGGAGCTCACTAAATAACATTCTGAACCCCACCTTGATCGCTCTCCTAAAACACATGTCTCTTGGAGACTGTTTTGGTTTAACAACTCCTTTGCATTTTAAATGTTAAACTCCGAACATCCCTTCTACAGTATCTGGTAGTTTAGCTTTATGTAGTTTATGTATAGATTATTTTAATAATTATATAAGAACTTAACTGTTTTTCGGTCTATATCAGACACAATGAAAAGGATTACAGATAATCACTCAAGTAATTTTAATTTAATACTTTTTCCAAATTTTGTTATTATCTTATTTTTTGTAAGTCATCTCTTGTCCACTTTTTCTTTGAAGACACAGCAAAAAATTAAAAAAATCATAATGCTTTTTGTGTCTGTGTGTCTGTCTGATTTAATAGAAATCTTTCCTGTTTTCTCCTGCATCATTATGTTCAAAAAGCAATTTTGAAGTTTTTATTTAAGCTGAAGCATTTTAAGCTACATCCTCACCTGAATACACACTTCCTGGGGCAAATGTGAGTCTGTCCACATCCACTTATGACTGGATTGATTTTTTTTTTTCCATTAACACAGGCTGTAATATTTCCTATAGTCACAAATACCAACATTACCGAAAAAAAAGACATTGTGCTGATATACTGCCAAACAAAGTCAATCGCTAACTATCTTTCACTACACATATAAAATGCAGTAGGAACATTTTCAAACAGTTCTTATCAACTTCTCTCAGATGGATGAAAACCACCTGGTGCACTAGGAAATTGCAAAGCTTTGTTTCATATTTTTGTTCTCCGGCTCCTTTTTAATACTATAATTTATGGATTTATTTCTTGGATTCAACAGAATTTGTTTTGAAATCCTACAAAGGGAACTTGAAATCCACTCTGTAGCTTTAAAGTATAAGCAAGAGAAATGGCATCCAAAGCAAAGGCAGAATATTAGGGTGACTCTCTTGTTGGTAGAATATCAAAAATGCTCAGAGTTGTTAAATATAGGAGCATTAGTTTGAAGATCAGTTGGAAGTACACTTTCTGATTACTGTGTGAGATTGTTGTAGCAAACAGTTGGCTCACAATAATAACTCTGGAAAATAACACAGTATCATAATAAAAAATATATAAGAGATGAATGAAAACTGGCAAGTAAATCAGAGAAAGCCTAAGAAAAAGAAAGCTTATGAAAATATTGTGAGAATTAATAGGAGTTATTCTCTTCTCTAATCAGAGCTAAATGAGGTTACACTGTATCAATCTATTATAATTATGTTATTATGATTTGATGGTAAATTATTCTAAGGAACTGGAAGAGGCCTACAGAGCCTCCTTTTTAGGACTAGCTGACTGAATTAGAAGTAGCTAAATATGAAAGAATTTCAAATAAGATA
Organism: Istiophorus platypterus; assembly: GCA_016859345.1. NCBI lineage: Eukaryota > Metazoa > Chordata > Actinopteri > Istiophoriformes > Istiophoridae > Istiophorus > Istiophorus platypterus. Next base: position 27,531,801 of record CM029116.1, read on the forward strand.
CAGGATAGGACAGAAAAATACCTCTTCAAGTACGAAATGTATTGTTTCTTCTATCAGAGCATTAGTGTGAAGATCAGGTGAAAGTACACTTTCTGATTAGTATATGAGAAGATTGTTGTAGCAATTAGCTGGCTCACAATAATGACTGTAGAAAATAACACAGTATCATAAGGTTGGTAAAGTCACAAATGTATTTTGCCAGAGAATTCCAGATGGTGGGGGCAACGGGGGAGAAAGCCGACTGGTATGGTGATTGGTCCCGAATGCTGGGGATAAAAGCTTGACATCAAATGAAAGGAGACTGTGGGAAGGGAGAAGGACTATCACAGAGAAGAAGGTCAGAGAGGTAGGAGGAGTCCTGGTTATGAAGAATTTTGTGAGTGGTGAGAAGGAGTTTGAAATAGGTGAGTTGTAAGCCAGGGGATGTTTCTGAGGACAGGAGTGAGATGGTAATGGTAGCATTAAATATGACAGGTGCATGTTAACATGTTTGTTTTCAGGCTATTTGAACGTCACAATACGTTCAAACTACTGCTGTCAGTAATGATAGATCTGATAATAGAGTGTTTAAAAATATAACAAACCATGAAAGAAAATAGTTTAAAGGGTTTTGCAGACCAGTAAAGAAATATAGTATTCATGACTTAAATGTACAGTCCTAGTTGAAATTTTAAGTACAGAATTTACAACATCTTTGGCAATAAATGCAAATAAATCAATTTTATGTAATCAGATTATTTCTTTAAATGTCCAAAGTTACAAAAAAAATTTGCTCTAAAGCATTAAAATAAAAAATACAAACACAAAAAGTAGGCTTGACACAATTATCGGCACCCTTGTGATGAATTTAAGTTAGTTTTTCAAACAAAATAAAAAACATAACCTAAATTTATCTATGGATTTTAGCTTTATTAGATTAGATTAGGCTGTTTTTTTCAGTTTCTTTTCTTACAATGGTTGAGACAAGAAGACAAAATGTTATCTTCAAAAAAACGTAATTCCAAAGGATACAAGGAAATTACTAATGATCTGGAAATCTTTGTTTCAGTAGTTCATAATGTTTTCACAGTTTCCCAGTCATAAAACTATAAGATGATTCGAAGACGTGGTACTAAGAAGAAACTCAAAGAGAGAAGTCTATGGAGGTCATTGTGAATTGTGTAAAAAAGCCTCTCACAGGACACCTAATGAGCTTCAGGCTGACCTGGATCAACCTGGAGCGGTGGTTTCAGCCCATATCATACACCGCACACTAAACCCGGTTGGGCTTCACGGGCGAAGATCAAGGTGGACACCACTATTAAAAGAAAGGAACAAAAAGGCAAGAATAATTTTCTGCAAAAACTTTCAGTCATTCTAGTATAATGCCCTATTGACCAATCAAAATAGACCTCCTTGGTAATGTAGCACTTTATAGGTGATGAAATGAAGCCCATAAGGAAAAGAACACCTTACCTACAGTAAAACATGGTGGAGGTTCTATCATGCTGTGGGGCTGCTTGGCTGCCTCTCCACCAGGACAATGACCCCAAACACACATCCAGCAACACAAAAGACTGGTTTAAAAAGAAAAATGCGCTGTTTAAAACTGGCCAGCAATGAGTGCTGACTAAAATCCCATTGAAAACCATTGAAGAGAGCTGAAATCTGCTGATGCAAAAAGGACTCATGAAAACCTAAAAGTGCTTGAAAGCATAGCAATGGAAGGGTGGCTACTTGAAATATTTAAAAGCACTCATCTGAGGTTCTTGAATCAAATATTAATGAAGACTACCAAAAATTGTGTCTGGGGTACATTTTATGTTTGTATTATTTTACTATTACTTTCAGGGGTGCCAATAATTTCAACCTTCACAATATAATCTCAAAGTTTAAACCAAAGTTTCTCGGCTACATGTTCACCAGTGGTGTGCTTGGCAGACATCATGTTTAAACAACAGTCTTGCACCAGACAAGTTCCTTAAAGTAACTCATACCTGAATGTGTCAGATCTGAAAGACAACAGGAGCCCTGCAATAGATCATATGACTACATTTCAGTCACACACAAATTAAGAAATTGCCTATTTACTGCAATTGGTTATACAGTTTGATTAGTGGCAAATGCTTTGCTGGATTCTTTGCAAAGAATCATTACAGAAAGAGTCATTACAATATTTGTAAAAACGCAACAAGGATTGTTGTTTTTTATAGACATTAGCATTAGAAAAGCAAAACATATATGCTCACTAATGAAGTGAGCCCTTCATCCTGAAATAAACTTTCTAAATTTTGCGAGTGATCGCACTCTGCACCATACAAAATAACATTGATCAACACAACTTACACTGAATGGATTTTAACTGCAATTTTCTCAACCTCCCATAGCCATCTGAAAATATAAAAGTGTTTTACCGCTTAACAAAATTTTTTATCAGTTGGATATCATTAGATAGTTCGCTTTCCCAGTGGCCATTAGTCAGCTGACTGAGTTACTGTAGCAATTTGATTCCTCTCCCACTCTCATTCATCTTACAGAATTATTTTCTCTGACAGTTAAATTTTTTTAAGACTTCAGTCTTTTTGAGCTCATCATCTGTGACAGATGTAATCCTTGACTGTTTGACAGATTTTCTGCCTTGTTCATATTTGGACTGGCTATCAGGAATACTGGGTCAAATCTTGGTGGGCCCCCATATCAATGGGCCAGTGGAGGATCAAGTGGGCTTGGCATCGGTGGACCTTTAGATTGTCAAAAAACAAACAAACAAAAAAACCCTATAAAGTTTTTACCAGCCCTGTCAGTATTGTTTTCAGTGAATGTGAATTTATTTCCTCTGTGGCAGTAACTGATTATCTCTGAAAGACTCACTATAGAAAGACTTGACAACACTTACCAGCTTAACATAATTGTGCTACAATAACCCATGATGCAACAAAAAGATTGTAGTTAACCTGGTACTTTACATTCAAGAAGAATATGTGTTGTAAAGAATGAACACATAATTCTTTATTCTTGAAATATAAAAAACCCTGCTTTTTTAAACTTGAGTTTCTGGGGGGGGGGGTATTTTATTAAAATTTAACCTGTATCTTGTTGGAGCAGATTGCTGTGTGTGTACTACACCCACAGAAATAGTTTGGGCCACAAGACTGGCTTCAACTGTCTCCAACTCCTGGGATAGCCCCTCAATCTGGCTGCTGCTCTGGGGATGGAAACTGGAGGAGAGGCTGACAGAGGATCCCAAAAAGGGTGCAAAACTCCTTCCAGAAAAAAAGATGTAAAATGTGGCTCCCAAGTAAGAAACTGTCTTTTTGGAGGTTGTGCAAGTGGAAAACATGTTACAACACACGCTGATCAACAACTTTATCAGGAATTCCTGTGCAGCATCTTATTGATGTAATTATCCAGTCAGTCAGTCATGTTTATTGCAATGCATAAAATCAAGCACATACAGCTCAGGAGCTTAAGGTGAAGTTCACATGTGGGGATAAATGTGAACTGTGATTCTGACTGTGGCTGTGATGGTTGTTTGTGTGAGGCAGATTATGGGAATCCCTTTATTGCAACAGTTAACTAGCTTCTAACACCCGCTTTCAGAACATTAATGCACCATCTCACAAAGCAAAAGCTGTCTAAACTGATTTCATGTAAAAGACAATAAGTTCAGTGTACTTCAGTGCCCCGCAGTCGCCAGATCTGAATCAAATAAAACAATCATTGAATGTGGTGGAACTGGAGATTCACATAACAGAGGTTCAGATGACAAATTATGTGATGCAATCATGTCAAAATTCACCAGAATCTCTAAGGAAAGTTCCCATCATCTTGTGAGAACCATGGCAATAAGGATTGGGACTGTTTTTAGAGCAAAGGGAGACCCAACCAAGTATTAGTATGCTGTTCCTAATAAAGTGCTTGTAGTGCTTGATTGTACATTTAGCAGTCCCTTTGGCATGGTAATCTGGGTAATGGCAAGAAAAGTGAGGATGACTGGTAATTTGGTTATTATCTTTGATAATTATTAATTATTATTGGAAATTAAATGAATCTTATTAATCAAGATTAATAATAATAGGACCCATGGGGAAACTCCGACCAATAACCAAATATTGGATGCAGTCTCAAAGGGGTGTTCACTTAGAAATACCAATATTTAGGAAATATTGGTAATTCAAGAGTGATATGCACAATCAAAATATGTAAGCAAGAAAACACCAGGGCAACTTCTCTTTAAAATATAACAGGATTTATTAACATCAGTAGTCTGTCCGGTGTAATGGCGGCTCATCGGTAACACATGACTTCACAAAAGGGAGAACAGCTGAGCGAGAGGTTCAAACTTCCCTGCACTCAGGTGTTCGTGTAAGAGTGTATGTGTGTTAGTACAGAAAGAAAGAGGTAGAAGGGTTCAGCAGCAAAGTTCTGGCGATCGTGAAACTCGCTCGGCTCAGCTGATGAGCGGCGTGACCTTAACCAACACAGAAAGTAATGGTCTCGATTGCGAGTTCAGAGCAAGACATAAGTTGATCTGCTATAGACAGATCAAATTATAGTTCATTCACATATAGTAACCTAAGTGAACACATTACAGCAGCACAACAATATTCTCACAATATTTCAACAGCAGCAGTTTAACACACACTAATTGCTAACATCTGGCCAGAGCTATAAGCCTCTTACTCTCTTGCAGGTAAAGCAGTGTGTTTAGTTTGTCCTCGGTGTCCTTTGTGCAGGCGAGGAGGCGTTGGTTAGTGACTATCAGCAGCTAACGCATCTTCTCAGCTCGGCGAGGCGAGGCGCCCTAATTCTGACTCATGGTGGAGATTTAGTTAGTTGACTTTGAAAGAAGCAAGGTCTGTGTTCCTTCTTCTTCTTGAAACAGGTAGGACTTGTTAGCTACCAGATTTTTTCATATCCGCGGGCATCTCAATATCGTAGTTCTTCCCAGCTGGGGAGAGTTTGCAAAAGAAGGCAGGACAAGTTTCTGGTCCTGCACAGAGGAGTGGGAGGAAATACCCCACTCAAACATCAACCTCAACCACTTACCAGTGACTGGGGTCAGATAATGGTGAGGATGGGTGCAGAGGTGAACTGACATTTGAGCTCCTGGAAAGACAGATCTGCCTGCTCAGTGCACTTTGATACCTGAGAAGGCAAGAGAATTCAGGGAGACAGCGTTGATACTGTAACCAATGAGTTGCTTGTAAAAGTTGGCAAACCCTAGGAATTGCTAGCTGATGGGCTGCTTCTCTTTACCCCTCTCTTGGAGGCAGCAGTCAATGTGAAAGGTGAAAGAAACTGAATCATCAAGTTCTTTGGGCAATTTCCTTAATATAATCAGCAAGTATATGGTAATATGCATCATACGGAGAGGTTTTGTTCCGCTTACTCGCTGCTTCCACAATCCATAACTCCACCACTCAACTGCCCTTCTGGGAGAGATTCAGCCTGCTCCACGCCACCTCCCTCCCAGGAACCATGTGATCAGAAACCCTCTGCCAGTCAGATGTCGAAATACCTAATGGAGGAACAGATATAAGGCTTCCTCTCTCGTTCTGCAGTTCCCCAGAGTCTTCCATAGCAAATGAGCAGGAAAATTGGGTAGTTGGCTCATTTGGTGGGAAACAAATGTGAAGCTTGATACTGTACTGTCACAGCTCAAAACACAAAGGACTCAAATGCATGACTCAGAGATACCAATAAAAAGTTCAAAGAGTTCAACTTTATCACAAGGTAATGTAGGAAAGGGCAGGTAAGAGCTAAGTGAGAGGCAAAGTCAGTAGGCAGGTGGTGGTCAATGACAGGTAAGCTGGAACAAACAACCAAAGGGAAAAAGGGGAGCAGGAAAAAGGCCAAGTCCAATAACATGCAGGAGGTCAAAAACAGGCAGGAAAAAACAGTATACAAGGCAAAACAAACATTAACAAAAAGTCTGTACAGTTACAGTCTTCATGGCACTGACTGCTTCCTCCTTTTACGTGCTGGACCTGAACACCCACTTTGATGACCTGCATTGGGCTTTGATTACCTGCACTGATCAGCAACCCCTCATCTCCTCCATTTGCCTAATTTTATGAAATTCCACATAGCCCCACGCTGGGTCTATGTGGAATTTCTTAAAACCTGATTAAAATCCAAATAGTGCAAGTAAATTGCAGTTAATTAGCACACTAGCCAGGACTCCTTAACCTCTTTGCTTTGTGCACTTTTTAGACAGGTTATCTTGTTTGAATAAAACTTAATGGAATTGTCAATAGACAGAATCAATTAGTTCCATGTTGAGGTTTATTTTTGTAAAGAAGAATAACAAATGTAGTTTGATTTAAATAATATGCAGGATTTGTTTATTGTTGTTTGTAAGTACACCATAAAAAGTTGAACCCTCCTCCCCAGCTTAAAAAGCAAGAGAGACAGAAACAAAGAAAGAGCAGCAGTGTCACACAAGCTAGAGAGTGAAGGAAGAGAGGGAATAGCGTTGGCAGGGAATCAGAGAAATAAAACATCATTTTCTTATTGTGTTATGGCACTTATTTTCAAAAGCACAAATAAATACCCCCATTCCCTCATCCAAACGATCCTCAGTCAAACAGTCACACAGACCTGCAGCTCTCTATACATCCATAACACAAAATTGAAAACAGAGGAGACAGACAGAGATAGTGTAAGAAGAAATTATCAGTACCATTGTGTTACTTGAAAGACTGTTCTTATACTGTGAGAAAAGAAACATTATGTGCCAAGGCGATTCTTGTTTTCCAAGTTTAGCCTTGGCCACAAGGGTGTCTGTGTAGCCATTCCCAGCTTTATCTTACCCATGTTATAAAATATGTCACATGTTATAAAGGCTTATGTTCTAGACTTAAAGCTCAGACAACTCTGTACTGCTGTGCTGACTTGTCTCCTTGCTGCAAGATATTAAGCACACAAAGACTGACTCCAGTAACTCAGTCTTTTAAAGTAATTCTACTAACAGATAGTAATGTAACCTGGTTTCTACATTTCTACAGAGTCCAGCCTTCATATCTTGCACACTGTTATTGGCTGGGGGCTAAATTTCTAAGTGCTACACGAGGGAGAATTGACTTGCTTGAGGTTCCTGAAGACATTTCACTTCTCATCCAAAAAGCTTCTTCAGTTTTAAATGACTGATGGGGAGCCCCAGGTATTTAAAATCTTGTAGGGTTATTAACACCTTGAGAGTCGTTGACCCACTGGGCTATCATCTGAGTCCTTAGGGTAACATGAGTCATTGTGTGAATGAATGTTCAACTGCCTGGGGAAGGCTCTCAAGACTGCATTGTAGGTGGCTGATAAGTGGTGTCATAAACCACCTTCTCTATTTATTAATGTTCATTCCAGTTTTTATGTAGATGGCCTCTTTCACTCCTCTTTCAAACCACTGGCCTTCTCTGGCAAAAGTGTGTACATTGTGTTGAAGAAGGTTTGGCTAACCATGCTTTTAGGTGCTTCACTTATTTGTTTTTCCCCCTTTTCCTTCCCCTTGGTCCTTGTCAGATTGTTTTGCACCCCATGGTGTAAGGTTCTGGTAATCCCCAGTTTGTGCTTCAGTGGGTGAAGACACTGTTCAAAGTCACTTACTAAAAAAACTACATGACATAACAGAAAATCATCACCTTCACCCTATCTATTGTGAATAGTTTGTTTAGATGTAACCATAAAGGTACTCTTTGGAGTTACTGACCAGTAATAGCACTGCTCTAACAAAGAAGATAACATTTAGAAAGTAAACATGGATATTAATGATGCAGTTTTGACTTATGTGATGACACCTGTTGAGATCAACAGACAAGCTCATGATGGGTGTTTCAGGTACACCTAAGGAATAGCTTGCCAAGAAAAGCCTTCTTTAAGCAGCACCCTTAAATAATATTTTGATTATACTGTATTAAGATCCTTAATGGAGAGGTTTTAGTCCAGCTGGATTTCATGTGACCATCATGCCATTTGAATTCAGGAAATTTGGCAATGTACATTTCTTCAAGTCATCAGAGCCTTGTTGATTTATTTTGTGCACATAAAGACACATTCGATGGTAATCTTTCTGCTTGTTAAGGATTAATAAGACACTAAACAGCAGTATCCCTACTGGCTGTCTAATCAAGGATGAAAAAAATAATTTGAAAACCTTGATATATGTATCATTTTAATCTCACATATCCCCAGGAAGTGATGCATGGCTCACATTTTTTGCCTGTAGCTGTTTTATTTCCTGCATGGCAGGAAATGACAAAATGACTTATAATCATTTTAATTATTATGATATGAGTGTTGTAAATCTCGAAAGCAGTAGTTCAGTCTTTATATAGGAAAGTGCTGCAAAGACAAAGGTATGTTTTGTTTTCCTGCCAGTTCTCTTCTCAACCTTTGGGATAAGATCCTTCAACACTATATTTCATGCATATTTTATAAGATAACCTATATGAAACAACTGATCATGACAGAGAAAACCCTGGTCAATTTTTCCTCATGTGTATCCAGTGTGTGCATACAGTTGGTTGCAGTTTCTCCTGCTCATTTTCTTATTTATCAAAATTGTTTTAGCTTTCTTTCTTTTGTCATACTTGTTTAAATTTTGACTTATGTAAATTGAGCCCTCTCTAAGCTTGTTTGTACAGAGAGTGCTTGTCTGTTTTATCCACTGTGGAATGACTTTGTAGTGAGTGTTGTGTAGTGGGACCAGCTGATAGAGCTGTAGCCGGCCAGTATGGCAACCAGAACAATAGTAATCTCTGCAGAAGTTAAGAGGACACAGAAAAGACACAGACAGTATGCAGAAGAGGAACAAACAGATTAGGGAAGAGAGCCAGGTCCGGATGTCATGGACATGTAACTGAATGAGGGTTTCCCATCCCACAAACTGAGGTGTAAAACCCATGATTAACCAAGCCTGCCACATAACACTAAGTGACAATATGCAGGTATCACTACACACCTAAAGGTAGAATAAAGCCTGGATGAGATTTTAATTTCAGCTAACATTACAAGGCCATTATCTTGGCTCTGGCTTCCCTAACTGCTATATATCTAAATTTCTTTTTATTAAGTCTATGTGGTGTTGAGGGCTTCCTACCCACTGATGTTAGCAACACAAACTTGAAGTTACTTCGAATGTTTATCCACACTCTTTCATCTACTTTGACCTAGAAGTGATTAGCTCAGCATCTAGGAATTAATTAGCAAAATAAATAAATAAATAAACAGCCATATCTGCTGCCATCGAAATCAAGATGATACAGCATTTGACCCAGGGGGAGAAAATGATGTTGTGTCTGATCTCCCAGGTGATTTAATCATCATCAGTCACACATTCTAAGAAATCTGATTTTAGGCATCCAGACAGTCATAGCTGTATCCATCTGGAATACACACAAATACACACACACACACACACAAATATCCTACACAGAAAGCAGAAGTGAAAAAATTTCCTGTGTAATGAAGGATCATTGGCAACTTTTAGGTTTGTCACTTTCAGTTTGACCTCCAAAGAAAGTTGCTTAGATTATCTGGATAAAATGATGGTTGTTTCCAGCCTTAGTTTTATCAATGTCCCCATGTTCTCAGATCTCAGCAATTACTTTGGGGAATACAATAATATCAGAGATAGAAGGTTTTTTACTATAAAAATACCCATGTTGTCCCCATGTAACAGTAATTATTCTTTAAAAAGTAAATAAAATTTTCCATCTCGTCTTCATCCATTTATAAAAGCCAATCTAAAATTGTGTTTTTTTCTTGACACTTAAGCTTAACACTTGAGCCTAGTTTCCACAGAGCCATCAGAAACCTTGGATAGATATGGATTATTGACTCTATTTTTTTTTTTAATCAAAGATAATATTCAATTTAATTTTTATTGACAGAATCTAATATTTGAACCACTGCAACTGCTTCACTCAGATGTCATTTTAACATCTGCAGCTGCATGGATTTTATCCATTACTGAAGAAAGAAACCTGATGTGCTCAACCAAACCATCTTCATTGCCCAAAAAAAGAAATAACCTATCAGTGACACTATAACAGTATATTTTTTTCTACCTCTGTATTAGCGAAGACACCAACCACTTTTTATCCTGGCATCACAGGAAGTTATCTCCTCACATAAGTCATATTCATAATGTGTTAACGCAACCGTGACAGCCTCTAGAACGTTTCGTGTAATCACTCATCCACTGCTTTTAAGTTTGCAGGAGTGCTCTTTGTAATGGGAGATTTCAGCTCTCTCCAAAGGTTTACAATAGGTCAGGAATCATTTCTGGCCATTCTAAAACAGTCCATCTTTTCATATTCAACCTATCTTTAATAGTGATGGATGTGTGCTTCAAATTGCTGTCCTGCGTAAACACTCAAGACCTTCGCCCGATATCTAGTGTTCTGACACTGGGTCACACATTTCACTCTAAAATACCTTGATAATCATCTTATTTCATCATTCTTTCATCATTCTTTTGATACTTTCAGTGTCTCCAGTATCAGAGGAAGCAAAGCAGCCTAACAGCATGATAGAACCTCCAGAACCTTTCCCGTAGGTAGGATTTTCTTTTCCTAATGTGCTTCATTTTGTCAACTATAAAAAAAAACTGATGTACCAGACTTCCAAAGAGCTCAACTGTGGTTTCATCAGTCCATAGAAAATTATCCCAAAAAGACTTATCTATGAAAGTTTTAGCAAACATCAGCACCTTTCTTTGGTGCTCTCCTTGGTCTCGTGTGTGGCACATGGTATAGGCTAAAACCACCACTCCAGATTGCTCAAGGTCAGCCTCTTTAGAGGTCCTGCATGGTATTTTTTCCATTATCCACAGCAACTATAGCAGGCTTCTCTAATTTCTTGATAATGTTATGAAATGTTGAAACAGAGATTTCAAGATCTTTGATGATTGCTTTGTAAACTTTGGAATTGTTGTGTCTTTTGATAACATTTTGGATTCTCTCAGATAGCACAAAGTTGATGAATGACCTGGGAAGGCCTGAGAGAAATCAAGAGAGGTATACAGACAGACAGGGAGGTCATCATACAGACTTGGATGAGCCACACAAGGTCATGTACAACAAACACACACACACATTTTTTCACTTTTGATGGATCTAAACAAGCAGTTTCCCTCTGCTATCAGACTATGTGTTAGGCTAACCTAAACATGTCCTGGACCTCCCTGTACTGGACATTCAGAGATAACATTGATATGCTTCTTCTCATCTGACTCTGTACAGCTTGACAATATAACTCTTCTAAGTAGAGGCTACATGCATTTATACTGACTGGTCCTCTGCTCCATTCTCTTGGCTGGGTTTACATGATGCTGCCCCAACATCACCAGAAAATCAAAATCCTAAGACAACCAGTAGCAGGATGGTGCACAGAGCAGCACTGAACTCATCAAACTGCTTTGAACCTTCAAAAGATACAGCACACACAAACACAGAGCAAGACAGAGGAGGAAACACTCCATATGGTCTTACCTTGCCAAATTGTTCAAAATACTGCTTCAAATCTTCAATTAAAGTGTCGGTCGATAATCCTCCTACAAATACTTTCTTTGTTCTTGTGACTATCTGGAGGAGGAAGGGACACAAAGAAAAAAAAGCAGGAGGTTAGCAACAATTCAGGCAACAAAGTAAGAATTAATAAGCATAATCTCTACTGCCTCATCATGGATGATGTTATGTGTGTATGTAGACATCAAGGGGCTGCAATATGACTAAAAATTTATCAGGGTTGTTTTTTTTTCTTTCTTTTTACTGTTCATGGTATTACGAATTAAAAAAGGGTATTCCACGCAAAACATGACTCTACCTCTTTTCCCTCCATTCACAATGTAAGAGATATATCTTAAGAAAGAAAAAAAAGCGTGTCATGATGCTGACTGAAATTTAATGGTGATAAAATCACCTTCTGCAGAATCAAGTGTACAGCACAGCATGCTTAAAACTCACTCATTAGGGTAGTCTTTTAAAACAAAAGGCTTATGGCCCAGACCTGTATTCTTTTATCTATGTGGACCCTGGCATGAAAAGTTTGGACACCCCTGTGTTAGAGGTTTCAGATCATGAAACAGTCTTGGTACAGAAAATCAAAAACATATAGGGGAACACACACTGATGTCATGTGATGAGTATCAAACCACATATGCTCCTTTTTTTTTCTATGAACGACCACTCATCAAAAGTGTCCTGATATGTACCATTGTGGGTTTATGCATGTTGATGCATTAGGGTATGACAATGTCCTATTTGTCATCATTAAGACACATAACCACTCCAAAAAAAGCAGTTCCATTATCACATTCACTTCCAAGTTCAGTATATCCCAATTACAGAACCCTAACCACTTCTGTCTGGGCGAGTCTAGTCTGTTCTACTAAGTGAATTGTGTCCCTGTGTACTAGTTTCAGTGTGATTTAAGACAAGATCATATGCAAATGCATCTGATAAGTATATCTTATATTGCTAAATTAGAAAAAGATGTAGGAAAAACGTTCTGAAGTACTGCCTCTGTATCATATTGTAATCATTAGTGAAAAATCAGAATGGCACCCAGCCGTTCCATGTATTTGGGATGGCCTGAAGCACTTCCTCCACTTGACAGGAAAACATACTGAATTTAAATGAATACCATAGTAATTTCCACTGACAGTGAAGCTTGAAATAAGAGAAATATTGCAAAAATGTTTAAATAATGTTTTTAAACTTTCACTCAGAGATTCTGCTGAATGTAGCCGCAAGGGGACACAAGCCAGTGTCTTATTGTGCCGGTCCCAAGCCCGGATAAATACAGAGGGTTGTGTCAGGAAGGGCATCCGACGTAAAACTTTTGCCAAATCAAACATGCGAATCAAATCTATGAATCCCATACCGAATCGGTCGAGGCCCGGGTTAACAACGACCGCCATCGGTGCTGTTCACCTACAGGGTGCCGGTGGAAATTGGACTACTGTTGGTAGAAGAAGGAGAGGAGGAAGGTGTGTTCAGAGGGAAGAGAGAGAAGAGGAATGCCAAGAGGCTAGGACTGAGAGTAGGGACTTTGAATGTTGGAACCATGACAGGAAAGGGTAGAGAGTTAGTTGACATGATGCAGAGGAGGAAGGTAGACATACTGTGTGTCCAGGAGACCAGGTGGAAAGGTAGCAAGGCTAGAAGTTTGGGAGCAGGGTTCAAGTTGTTCTACCATGGTGTAGATTGGAAGAGAAACGGAGTAGGAGTTATCTTGAAGGAGGAGCTTGTTAGGAATATCCTGGAGGTAAAAACAGTGTCGGATAGAGTGATGAGTCTGAAGCTAGAAATCGAAGGTGTAATGTTCAATGTGGTTAGTGGGTATGCTCCACGCATAGGCTGTGAGCTGGAGGAGAAGGAGAAATTCTGGTCGGACCTTGATGAAGCCATACAGAGCATCCCTAGAGATGAGAGAGTTGTCATTGGTGCAGACTTCAATGGACATGTTGGTGCAGGAAACAGAGGCGATGAGGAAGCGATGGGCAGATTCGGTATCCAGGAGAGGAGCATGAAGGACAGATGGTGGTTGATTTTGCAAAAAGGATGGAAATGGCTGTAGTGAATACTTTCTTCCAGAAGAGGCAGGAGCACAGGGTGACGTATAAGAGTGGAGGTAGGAGCACACAGATAGACTACATCTTGTGTAGACGGTGTAATCTGAAGGAGATCAGTGACTGCAAAGTAGTGGTTGGTGAGAGTGTAGCCAGACAGCATAGAATGCTGGTGTGTAGGATGACCTTGGTGGTGAGGAAGACGAAGAGGACAAAGGCAGAGCAGAGGACGAAATGGTGGAAGCTAAAAAAGGAAGAGTGTTGCATGACTTTTAGGAAGGAGTGGAGGCAGGCTCTGGGAGGTCAGGAGGTGCTTCCAGATGACTGGACAACTACAGCTAATGTGATCAGGGAGACAGGGAGGAGAGTACTTGGTGTGTCATCTGGAAGGAAAGTAGATAAGGAGACTCAGTGGTGGAATGAGGAGGTGCAGGAGTGTATACAGAAAAAGAGATTAGCTAAGAAGAAGTGGGACACTGAGAGGACTGAAGAGAGTAGACACGAGTACAGGGAGATGCAGCGTAAGGGGAAAGTAGAGGTGGCAAAGGCCAAACAAGGGGCTTATGATGACTTGTATGTTAGGTTGGACAGTAAGGAGGGAGAGACTGATCTATACAGATTGGCAAGGCAGAGAGACAGAGATGGGAAGGACGTGCAGCAGGTTAGGGTGATTAAAGATAGAGATGGAAATGTATTGACAGGTGCCAGCAGTGTGATGGGAAGATGGAAAGAGTACTTTGAAGAGTTGATGAATGAGGAAAATGAGAGAGAACAAAGAGTAGAAGATGTGGCTGTTGTGGATCAAGAAATAGCAAAGATTAGTAAAGATGAAGTGAGGAAGGCACTGAAGAGGATGAAGAGTGGAAAGGCACTTGGTCCTGATGATATACCTGTGGAGGTATGGAAGTGTCTAGGAGAGGCGGCAGTAGAGTTTCTGACTGGGTTGTTTAACAGGATCTTAGATAGTGAGAAGATGCCTGAGGAATGGAGGAGAAGTGTGCTGGTGCCCATTTTAAGAACAAGGAGATGTGCAGAACTGTGGCAACTACAGAGGAATAAAGCTGATGAGCCATACAATGAAGCTATGGGAAAGAGTAGTTGAAGCTAGACTAAGGGCAAAAGTGAGCATTTGTGAGCAGCAGTATGGCTTCATGCCAAAAAAGAGTACCACAGATGCAGTATTTGCTTTGAGGATGTTGATAGAGAAGTACAGGGGAGGTCAGAGGGAGCTGCATTGTGTCTTTGTAGATCTGGAGAAAGCGTATGACAGGGTGCCCAGAGAGGAACTGTGGTACTGTATGAGGAAGTCTGGAGTGACAGAGAAGTATGTTAGAGTGGTGCAGGACATGTATGTGGACTGTAAGACAGTGGTTAGGTGTGCTGTAGGTGTGACAGAGGAGTTCAAGGTGGAGGTGGGACTGCATCAGGGATCAGCTCTAAGCCCCTTCTTGTTTGCTATGGTGATGGACAGACTGACAGATGAGGTTAGACAGGAATCTCCATGGACTATGATGTTTGCAGATGACATGGTGATATGTAGTGAGAGCAGGGAACAGGCGGAGGAGAAGCTTGAGAGGTGGAGATTTGCCCTGGAAAGGAGAGGAATGAAGGTTAGCCACAGCAAGACAGAGTACATGTGTTTGAATGAGAGGGACCCAAGTGGAAGAGTGAGGTTACAGGGAGAAGAGATAAAGAAGGTGGAGGATTTTAAGTACTTAGGGTCAACAGTCCAGGGCAATGGAGAGTGTGGAAAAGAGGTGAAGAAGCGTGTGCAGGCAGGCTGGAACGGGTGGAGAAAAGTGTCAGGTGTGATGTGTGATAGAAGGGTTTCAGCTAAAATGAAAGGAAAGGTGTACAAAACTGTGGTGAGACCAGCGATGCTGTTTGGTCTAGAGACAGTGCCACTGAGGAAAAGACAGGAGGCAGAGCTGGAGGTAGCAGAGATGAAGATGTTGAGGTTCTCTCTGGGAGTGACCAGGATGGATAGGATCAGGAATGAGTACATCAGAGGGACAGCACATGTTAGAGGTTTAGGAGATAAAGTCAGAGAGGCCAGACTGAGATGGTTTGGACATGTCCTGAGAAGAGATAGTGATTATATTGGTAGAAGGATACTGAGTTTTGAACTGCCAGGCAGGAGGCCTAGAGGAAGACCAAAGAGGAGGTTTATGGATGTAGTGAAAGTGGACATGAAGGTAGTTGGTGTGAGAGAAGAGGACGCAGAAGACAGGGTTAGATGGAGGACACTGATTCGCTGTGGCGACCCCTAAAGGGAAAAGCCGAAAGAAAAAGAAGAAGACTCAGAGATTCTGCTGACGTGTCCTTGAGCATACCAAAATGTCAACCTTGAAAAAGTCATCAATGAAATCTGTCAAACCAAAGTATAGAGATTGTCATGGATCTAATATTTTGCATCTGATAATATGTTGGATCCTGAGGAACCTGTCTGAGGTGCAGCTCAAGCCTTGTTGCCGCAGAGCTTCATCTAGGATTTTGGCATCTTGCCTATTTATCACGTATGATGTGAGTGGTTCTCAGCAAAAACAGACAGTGAAAAGATCCACTGATAGTCATAATGACATCATACCAGCAACATTACATTGCTGTCACTTTTCACCATATTTTTAATGTCTAGACTTGTATCTGAATATGTCACAGACGTGAAAAAAATGTAATTTTAATTAACCATTTCCATAATCACATGCTATCAAAAGAGAAAGTTGAGGCTATGTGTACCATACATTCATAGCAGACACCCAAAGAGGGCTTTGATATATCATATCAATAAGTTGACGGAACATTAGGTGAAGGGCAGTAGTTTTCTGTTGCTCTCTCTCTCTGTCCCTCTCTGTCCCTCTCTATATTTCTCAGTCTCTCTCTCTCTCTCTCTCTCTCTCTGTCTATGAGGGATTGCCAATATCAAACGCAAACTCAGTGTGGAAGGATGGGACTGGCAGTAGCAGCCCTGCAGCAGCAACACTGGTGGTGTAAACACACACATGCTTGTGAGTCGCAGCAATTCAGCAAGGTCGCCATCACGCATAAGTGAGATAGGCAGGGTGGCCTAAGAGTTAGCTTGCATGTATGGGATGATGACAAGAGGACAATCAACAATGCTTAGAAAAGTTAAAAGTAGTAAATAGCTGAGTTAAATATCAGGCAGCAAAGTAAATCCAGGCATTGCTAAGATCTATTTGGTAAGGACAGAATGGGAGTGAATATTACAACTACCAGACACAGTATATTTGGGTCATTATCCATCTGTACCGTGAAGCACCATCCTATCAGTTTTGCAGCATTTGACTGAATCTGAGCAGATTCATCCTGTTGCTTCTATCAGCAATCACCTCATCAATAAACACCAGTGACCCAGTTCCACTGGCAGTCATATATGCCCAAGCCATAACATTACTTCCACCATGTTTGACAGATGATGTAGTGGCTTTGGTCCATGACCATTTCCTTTCCTCCTCCATACTCCTCTCTTCCCATCATTCTGGTACATCAAGTTAATCTTGATTTCATCAGTCAAAAGACTCTCGTTCTGGAACTTGGCTGGCTTTTAGATGTTTTTTCTGGCAAAGCGTCATCGGGCCTTTGTGTTACCAGTTGTTTGCACCTTGTTCAATCAACTCTAGGCCTTTTACCTGTTTAATTTGTTTTGAAATAACAAGGGAAAGTGCCACTCCTGGCTAATGACTATCAGGCCATTGTCCAATTACTTTTGAGCCTCTGAAAATGGATGGACTATGTAAAAAAAAGGACTGTAACTGCTATTTGATTAATGTGATATTTTTGTGACTTCAGGTGAAATTTTGGACAATTTTCCCTTACAGAATTGCTTGAGGTCAACCATATTCTTAGAATGTCCCATGTAAAAGGTTTTGTTAGCTCACTACACTCTATTGGATGATTGGGATACTGCTGCATCACCCAATTCTGCTGAGCTTCAGCTGGTAGACAGCCACCATGAAATTATTCTGTGAGTTACCTTGATAAATTTGGAATTCTTTTTCCCCACGATTGATTAAACAGTGGCCAAATTGAGGGGAAAACAGTGGCTTGTTGAAGACAATGCACATCTTTCAAGACAGATAATGCTGACGAAACTGAAGAGCCTGGGATTTAATTTTTCCTCAGTATTTAAAACAAAGTGGAAAACCAAAATTTATTCATATAATGTAGAGAAAAAGCAGCTAGAGCAGCCAAAGCACAATTCCCGTCATTGCTTGTAAACACAATACAGAAAAAGTTCGCCTAGTGTCTGTACTTTCCAAGGAGTTAACCAATATAAACCATCTGCTTTATTTCAAAACAGATAAGAGTAAAACAGAATGCCGATCTGTTGTCTTACAGGAATATCATGCTAGTTAAATGGCAAAGACCTAAAGTGGATAATCCAGCAAAACACAAAACAAAGGATCTGACAGTCTAGTACTTAAATCTCAATGAGATTGGGAAAATCCCTTTAATGTAGATTTTTTTTTTTTCTACAAAAAGTATAAACAACACAACTTCCAAACATGGTGGATGGACAAACTTGTGTCTTCAAAAGACCTGAAGAAGCACCAAGCTCCAATTTGTACATCCACATGAAGTGTGGCTGACAGGTGCTTAATTCCAACATCAAAATTGTTGGGGAATGGAGTGGGTGCCAGATTCCTGGGTGCTAAGTGTGACTGACAGCAACAGACTCTTTGACTGAAAGTTGCAGATTAGTTGATTAGTTCAATTTGCCAAGACTGTATGAATGCAACACCCACCATCTAAACAACACATAGGCACATGGTAATGAGTATGAACAGAGGTATACTTGCCTATCTCTATCCATACACACTGTAACCCTTTGATTCTCAAAATAAATGTGTCCATTTACAGCTTATATTATTTATTCCATATATTGATATTGATTAATATAACATTTTCATACGTTTCAGTGGACTATGGCGGAATCTCATTCTAGAACAAAATTCTCGAACTTTTAAAGCAGTTTGGGATCGAGGATGGAAATCATTAGCATGTTACAATATGATGAGGTCCAACATGTTCAGTTTGCCATTTTAGCTAAAAAAATGAGTGTGCATATGTGATATTAAACATAATGTACATGTAAACCAAAGTGATCCTCAAATTGTCAAAAGTGTCTGAAACCCCATCCTCCTTTTCTGAGTTTCAGAGTTTGAACATTTCTGCCCATGTTGAATTTTTTCACTCACCATGTTAAAAAGTGTGTTGCTATACCCATCAAACAACTTTTTCCTCTCTGTGATAGCAGGCTTCTCATCCCACCTCAAAGTGCAGCCATATGGAACAGGTATAAACACTTTTGCTTTTAGATGCAGTTGTAAAGCATACCCAGGCCACCTACGCATCCCCTATTTAATGCCACATTGACAGAATGAAGTGTTTGGTAAACAATGGCTTAAGGGCGGCTTTTATTTTCACTGTCCTCTTGATAGATTAACCCCCAGTGATAAATCAAATGACTGCTGCAAAGTTCTAGCTGCTGTGTCCTTGTTCTACAAATACAACATTGCTTCTCTTTGATCTCAACACTGGTAAGAGGCACATACTATAGTGGACTAAAGATTATGGAATAGAGTATACCTTATCTGGAGTTTCCAGATGAGGAAGGTGCAGCTCAGGTCCTGCTTCTAGTAATAAACATTAAAAAGGTAAAAAATAAATAAATAAATAAATAATAACATTGATAGAAGGGATTTGTGGGGAAAAAAATATTAAACTGAGAAGATGATCCTTAAGCCATTCTAAAAAATCAATATGCTAATTGAGCATCTGCTCCAAGGGAGATCTTGAAACTTTTGGAAGGATGTTATAAGCACTTAACAAATTACTTACACTACTACGCTTGAAGCCATATTCATTTTTAAAGTGACTATTTTCCAATTCCTGCTGTGTTTCCTGCTGATTTACAGACTTTGCCGACTGTATAGTTTATTTCTCCAAGTTGCCATTTAGGGACAAAGCTTAAATGACATCTGACCAGGAAGCTTATTTATTGCAGAAGAATAACTGATAGTAATACCTCCTTTCGATTTAAGGGCATGCTATTGTGTGTGTGTGACCCCTCATGCCCCAATTTTCTTCTTCTAAATTCTCCTCATCCTCCATATTCCTTCTGTCTACATCATCCACCTCTTAAGGATTATGGTGTGGCTGCCCCACACCACTGCCTACAAGAGTATGCTGCACCACACTACTCCTGTATACTCCTGTACATGACACTAATGTTTTGCCTAAAAGCTCACGTTTGAATATCTTTGTTCTTCATCTGGGATGTGAAAACTCTAGATTTCCACACAGTTAGAGAGAGTGAAATATGTCGTCTCTCCTGCTGGACTGCTGATCAATGATTCCTCCAACCTCAACATCTGCATAGCTCATTTGTCCCTACCCTCAGATACAACCCATGGGAGTGTACTTGGGCATATGTACCGGACTTTCATTGTCATGGTTACAATAAACATGCGGTCAAGGTTGTTTGGTTAGGGTTTAGGTACAAAAACTACTTGGATAGGTTCAGGAAAAGATCATAGCTTGGGCCAAATAAGTACTTCCTTAGGGTTGGAGGATTTTTATCACCGTCGTTACAATAATGAACATGCTGTTAAGCTTGTGGAATAGTCATGGATACAAGAAACAATCCTCACATCCATTTTGCGCAGGAAACAAACAGCAGTCTCCTGTGTGAGAATCCTGTTTTTTTACCTTATCCTTCCAACCAAACCTCCTCCCAACACAGATTTTGTCATTTCTTTATACTATGTCACCTGACTTCCTTCTTTGCTCATGTCATAATTATTTCTGCCACTAGAGGTTGCCTTACATAAAACGGAGCCATGAGTTGTAACAAGCTGCTGCAATGACTACCAATGGGCTTGTTTTTTACAGGACAGTTTTGACCTGAGAGTTTTGGAGCAGTCAACATAAATAGATTGCATTTCCCTGCCTCATGCTGCCTGGCATTGTGCTGTCCTCTATTTCCATCATCCATCTTGCGAAAGAAAAGTTTTAATTTATTCACTCTTGGTGATGCTCCTACAGATATCTCAAGGTCTCTCTATGAGGCCTTACAGATGTTTTATAAGTTTTGGGGTTGGGGGAGTGGGAGTACTTATGGATTAACCTGCAGCTTTACCATAAATGGAAATAAGCCAAACTATGCTGTATCTTATGTTTAATTTATCGCAAGTGCATGGAGAAAACATGAACATCTTATAAGGTTCTATCTTACTGGATGATGTGTGCGGATAGAAGAGAAACAACTGGAACTAAGTTCTTTGTCTCAAGAGCTCCTATCAAAGATGATTGTAAGACTCTTTCTATAGAGAGAATATCCTTTGAATTCTTGTTATAAGGTTTTTCTCAATTATAGTAACTTACAATATATTTCACATTAACTCCATCACTGTTTTGTGTTTAATTGCATACAGAGTCCTCTATAGAAAATCTTCCACAAAAGACTCTACTTCCATCAACTCAAAATAACTTTGAAAGGTTACAGCCTGCCAAACTGTCGGCACTGCAGCTGCCAACAGTGCAGCACGCTGTTGGCACTGCAACCCTCATGTGACACTCCTACAAAGCATAGTATTTTCCCTCAATCTTTTATAACCATCCTGAGTTCTTAGATGTCCTGAAAACTTGCAAGTAATAAACATGGGAATCTTCCCATCTCTACCATCCTTCCCACATGATGTAAACATGGCATTTATTCCACCTACAAAGCTCTGATTGGTCAATTGTTTCTCAAACTTGTGCAACAGCTGTCAATGAACAAGACCAGACATATCTGAATTGTTGACCAAATCGAGATGTGGACAGTGATTAAGAGGTCCTGAATCATGCCAGTGAAATTTTTAGGTTCACTGTTTTGTCCCATATTCTCAGTTTTCCACATAATTTTCAAATTCAATTTCAGTTTATTTAATTTCAGAGTTAATAAAAGGCACACTTAACAGAGTCTTGCACACCAGTGAAAAATTTGCTCATGTGGTCATCTCACAAAACTATCAAGAATAATGATGGCAAATATGAACATATATAATGGAATTTTTTCTTTAAATATTCATTAGACAGAAAAAGAAAAACGCACAAAAAAGTGTTCAACAAATATGAACTGATTCAGACTGGGCAACAGGAACTAAGATGCTATTCACTGAACTGGTTCAGTGTCAACTGAAAAAAAAAATAAAGTGATAAATAGGCAAGTGGAAGGACAGAGAGGGACACTAAAGAAAAGCTTTAGAAGGAGAGGAAACCAAGCAAGTCTGTCAGAGACAGCAAAGAAAGGAAAAAAGAGGAGGACACTCACACAGCTGCAGAACCTGGAGGCCAACCAGCGGCCACATTCCCTTGGCACTTGCAGGTCAACAGGCAGGGATGGAAGAAAAGGGCAGAGGACACAAACATACACAAACATACACAAACAGACACACACACACACACACACACACACACACACACACACATGCATACACAGAGAAGACAGCAACAGGGCTGACTGTGGCTCATCTTGCCAGTGTCTAGCCCCTCTATGGCTCAATGCTGCCTTCACAAATTTGTGGACATTATCTGGAATTTTCAGGATTTTGGTCTTACACAGCATTTTTCTAGTCACATCAAGTACTCAAAGCACTTTACACTACTGCGACGTTCATCCATTGACACACATTCATACAGAGCTTGTTTCTATACATACAGTACTTTGACACATATACACACATTGACACGCCAATTATACATCAGGGGCAAATTTGGGTTTAGTATCTTGCCCAAAGACACTTCATCATTTGGACCAGGGATCGAATCACAGACATCCCGGTTAGTGGGCTACCCACTGTACCTCCTGAGCCACAGTCTCCCATGGTTAGACATGCTTTGGATTACAGAATATTTTATTCAAATAAAACTGACTGATTTGAATTTGTAATTGGTTGTTTAATTGTTTTTGTGTAAATCCATTGTGGTTAACATTTAAACTGTTTAGTTCATTTAGATTGTGTCTCCAGTTTGTTTCTTGGACCAGACTGCCATGCTTATATTCCCTGATGACTGCTGAGCCAATAAAGACTTTTAGAAGCAATTGAAAGCTCCAGAGAAAACAAGTAAGAGAACTTTGCTGGTGTTTCTGTCAGGACTGGAATAAATGAAATGCAGACATAATTGACTATGATTCTGTTAATTCTAAAATAGTAATAATATTAAATTGAACAAAAAAACCCAAGTTAGGCCGACACTCTCCATAGCATACGTTCAGTAACTCTTACAACTACTTGAAGGTATATGCTCCAGCAGAATTTCATATAGTCACAAAGTATACGGTCTAAACAGCATTCCTCAGTGGGACTCTGTCTGTCTGCCCCACAACAATTAGAAAGAACCCATAGACCTCCATTCGCCTTGATCATAGGGATGTTCCTAAAGACTTAAGTTCTCTTTTCATTAAACATTAATTTTAAGTTAGACTAGTCAACTAGTCTAATAGTAGGAAAAACACTCAGAAAACAGTCACAACCGAGCACAATTTATTGAGAAAGATCACAATACCTACCACGAAACAATATCATATTGGTTATAGCCTGGAATTCCTGATGTTAGCAGTGCTAGCACCAGTGGCAGCACTTAGCCATTTCTGCAAGACATTCTTAATTCAAAGTATGCATGATTTACAGTTACATCACTATAATTGTGTTTCTTCTTGAGTGTAACTTTGGTTAAACAACACTACAAGCAGCCATTACCAAGCAAACAAGTTACCACACTCAAGTTAAAATTATTTATGACCATCTCGCATAATAGAAACAAAACTAAAAAAGAGAGTGATCTGACATGACAGTGTTTCATGGATGCAGAGATTGTGAAAGCTTTTACATCTGGTGTTCTCACTACCTGATGTCAGTAGACCTTACTTGGCATGTGTAGGAGAGTATGGATTTTATAAATCCAGTTGCTCACATCCCTCTCTTATTAGACCCCATACAAGATAGCAAAATTATTCTGGCAAACACTCGGGCCACATTATTTCAAACTTTATAAATAGGCTCCACCCTAAATAAATTTGGCCATAATCCGATTGTCAATGAGCCTGTATATCTGCAGGTTTTTGGCATTAGGACTTGTGGCAAAGACAAAAAGCTCTAGACGGTATGTATTAATTCATCTTTGAATAACTGAAAAAATCCAGGTCAATCGTCAATTAATATATCAAACTAACTCACTATACCACCTAAGAATAACAGGGCCCAGGACTTGGCCCCCAGGACACATGAGGCCCGGCCAACCGGGCTAACCAGGCAGAATTTCCATGAAGCTGACATGCAGTTGTTGAAACACTGTAGAGAAGCTTGTGACCATACCTTCCCACTTTGGCATATTTTCTTGATTTCTACTACAGTTGATCTACTGTCTTCCATTGTCAGGATTTTATCCATACTACATCTCGTATCTGTACTCCTTACTGGAGCAACAGTTTATCAATCCTTTTATCAGCTCTCATTTTTTACTGTGCCTGAAAAATAATACATTTTGAACAGGGTTAGCATTTACATATTTTTCTTCCATAACAATACTGTTTCTAGGGAGCAACACCAATGTTTTCAAAAAGTCACTGTATAAACCAAGTAGCACATCTGATATTATAACTCCCATTCATTGTTAAAAAGAAGGAAGGATATGGAAATCAGTTACTAACACTCATTCATCCTTTCTTCTGTCACCCTCCCTCTTAAGCTGGATTTGTACTTCTGCATGAAGGGGCTGTGCCGTACCTACAGCAACTACTAGCATAGGGTCAAATTTTACAACATAGACAATGGCGTGGTTGACATGCACCTCCTCAAAAATGTAATTACAGTGTTACCGTAGATGCCACATAGAGACATCAAGAACTGTGACTGGCTACTTGTGTTTTTTCTACGTTTCTGAAACCAGTGGAGTTGGTTGAGAGTGAAGAAGTTAATGAAAAACTCCTAGTAGTCTTCTCCTTTTCAGTTAGAGACATTTAACAAAGTCATGATACTGTAAACCTTCTGCTTGCGGTGATCACCGCTATTTTTGAATAAACATAGTCACAGTGATTACACAGCATCATTCCCGTATTCAATGAGTGAGTAAAAGTAAAAGGAAATAAAGAATATAACAGAATACAGATTCTGTATCATGCTTAACAGAATATAAGGCGTGATACAACCTGATCATATACAACATGTGTCTAGCATGGAGGAGGTGATAAATAGGTGGAACCCAGCCTAACTATTAATCAAACCCTATTCAGTTAATCATTTGATAAAAATCCAGCTTCACTGCTGATGTAGTTTTACTGGGTGTACTCAGCCAGAAAGTCACAAAGAATTTTAAGATATTTGGCTGATGAAGCTATACAGGTTGCATACTGTCAGCTTTCATTTTGCTGGCTCATAACAATTTGCTATAAGCCAATCAAGAGTGTTATTACTAAAAAATGTGGCTGGTGAATGGTAAACTAGAGGCAAAGCAATGGAAATATTGCTTTTCTACAAGCTTGTGCTTGTTAATCATTTACTCTTACTGATTCTTTTTATGAAGGTTTTATTGAACTCACTGTAAGAAGAAGTATCATTCATTTCACCTGACCTTGGTTCCTTCTTTCTGAAGTGTGTGTGCATGTGTGTCTGTGCCTTTGTGTATTTGTGTGTATATCTGTGGGATGGAGGAGCTCAGCTCCGTCCTTGTGCAACACAGACACAGACAGCTGGTAAGAGAAAGACAGAAAGTTAGAGAGGAGTGGCAACACTCATATATACAATATGTGCTGATCCACTAATGTCAATCCCAAATTTCTTTAAAATTGCTGATTAAAAAAAAGAAAAATCAAAAATGCTCCGTTTTATTACTAATTTAGAACCAGTTCCAATACAGAACCAGGATTCAAGGGGAATTGTTTTGTTCTATGATTTGTGACTTCCTGACTGACTAACTATGACTTCCTGAATTCAAAAGTACCTTCAAAAATACATCAAATGAATAGCCAGTCTTCCTGTGTCTTTGGCAGAAAGAACAAAGTATCTACAGTAAACTCATACACAACACAATCATCACTAGACAGTGTTGCCTAAACAGAATCATAAAAATATAAATAATTCTTTAGTTCCCATGGTATAGTTTGATTGTCATATTATAGGAAAACAAATTAAATACAGTGAGAGTCAACCTTCTGCAAGTGTGATCCTGGATATTAAATTAATGTTGCAGGTTAGCTGTACAGTGTATACATGTTATTTGTAGTTGGCAGGGTTACAGTCACTACGTGTTCATGCATGCATGCATACACTAAGTGGTAGCCTCTTTCTTGTCTCCCAGGATCCTCAAAATTGTTAAATTGTGATAGGACAGTTATTTTCTTCCATTGCTACTACACAGTATGTAATATGTATGTGTAAAAGGGGCACAACTGATGTAGGATTGTGGTTAGGATTGTGTCTACTGCAGTAATGGATGGAGGCAAGTTAATTTAGACATTCACCTTGCCAAAAAAATGATCACAATAGAGGAGATGTGACTGGGAAGGAGTGTAACTGATTAATCAGGTTTACACGTCCTTTTTTGCCATACAGTAATTAATCAGAGCAGTAAGTCACAAAGTGGGGGAATTACTGAAAAGCTTCAGACTTTGAAGTATTATTTTTTCTTTCCCACTGATTAAATACGCCCAAATAATTTAAATCAATGCGGTAAGCATATTTTCCCCATCTTAACTAACCATCAGTAAAGCTCTAATTTGCCAATCTTGTCATTTTATCTAAACTAGCTCCACTGGCCTGTAGCCTCCACATTGATTTTCCGGTCTTACCACTTATTACAACCACTTGCACACTGTTTGTGGTCAAGGAAAAAGCATTGTGGCAAAACTGAATCAGGGGGTGTTCTTTCTGACCTACAGCAGTAAGTTAGTCCATGTTGTAGTGTGTATTGTATATATATTGTGTATATAGCTGCCTTTCTGTTATTCTAAGGGTGCATGCACTGAGGTTTTTACATGTACTTTTAGACAACTGTGAAATTACTTGAAAAGGGCACTGAGTTTTTTGTTTTGTTTTTTTTTCTTTTCAAAACAGGTTATAAGCATCTGCTCTGTTTTCAGTGTAACAAAGTAAAATATCATGCAGTCACTCAATGAATTTACACGCACTTAAGTAACCACATAAGAGTGAGCTTTCAGATGAAACCTGATTTCCTGAATGTTCTTAAAAGAATTGTTAAGTGCATGTAGTGATGTATCTTTATCATATCCAAAAATAATTTCATCCATTAAAATTAAACAAGTAATATTAAAAAAAATCAATGTAATTAAAAAAAAAAACAAGGTCCACAGTCTTCAATAGCATAAGGATTTTTCCCAGTTGTCAAGAGATTAATTCTAGGATCTTCAAAAAACTGAGCAAACCCCCTCACTCACTTTTTTTTTTTTTTTTGGTATCATGAAAGTTAATAGTACAAAGAGAGACAAGACTCAGGGGCAGAGAGAGTGGCATATGACATGCTACGAGGTTCCCCCCACTGAGAATTGAATCACTGACTTTATAGTTACCTGGTATGCACTTTAACCAGTATGACACCAGGTCCCCCACTTTTGTGCTAGTTAATGCACTAAATAATGGAGTAAGTATTCCAGCCAGTGTTACAACGCATCAGCTATGACTGCTAACTGGTGGTTTTGCTCCTATACCAACATATTAAAACATATTAATGCTTCTACGGTTAATTAGATTTATCAAGTTAACATTGGGGAAATTTTGATTTATATAATTTCCAGGACTAAGACCAACACCAGTGGACATTCCAGTTCAGACTGTAGAAGACAATAAATGTAGGGTTAAAAGAAGGGGTATTTTGTACCAACCAAGAGTTCTATGTGGAGTATCCCCAGGGAGGCCTCTTTCACAGTAAATATCCACCTCCTCATTTGAGGTCTCCCTACACTCTGAGCCAAATTACAGTCCTGCTCCAGTGCTGCCAGACAAGCTTTCACTCCCTGTGCAACCTCGTCTTTGTGCTTCCTTAGTTCACTGCAGGGACACAGAGACGAACTCACTTCTGCATCGCAGAAACTCGTTCAGGAAGACTTTGGATATCACATTTAAGTCTTACAGTAATGGAGCCACATTTACAACTCTTCAGCGTGCTGAGAAATCCAAAGACTGACAGACCTGCAATGCCTAGTTGGGACTGCCAAGTTATGATTGGACTGCTGTTTTAGTCAGTATACAATCATCTGTGTAAATGATGTTTCAAAAATAAACACATCCCCTGTCAAATTTTGGGTTAAAAAGGTTAAATAATAATAACAGAAAGTTGAAAATATCCCCTTCTAGCAGCATCGGCCCCAAAGTATCTTTTGGTATCACCCTCACACTCTATAGAAAATTGATTTAAATTTCAGCAATCCCTTCCTCTGAGATGCAATGTTTTTCTGCAGGTAGGGCTTCTGCAGGTCATGAAGCCACTCAGAGAGCTGAGTGTGGCAGAGCAAGACCACACACTAACCAGCTGATTATGTTACCCAGAGTCATAGGGAGATTGTGTCCACTATGAATCTCTCTGACCTCACAATTTGACAAATCCTCATTTAAATATCCTAATTCTTTTTCTCTAATCTCACTTACTCTATTCTAACAGAAAGCCAACATAAATTATTTTAAACTTTGTTAAGGTAAGTCAATACATATGTAATAATGACCAGAATTTGTCTTTAAATTCAATCCAAACTCAGGCAGAAATCCGTGTTACTTCAAGTCTGGTATTCCTTGGTTGTTAGGGCATATGAGGGTCCACAGACAACAATATTCCACAGGGCCTGGCACACACAGGCACAGACCCTGATCCTGTCCTGGCAGGCTTAATGCGTCATCAGTCCACAAACTTCATGCACTGGCAAGGTGACTGCCTGCAACCAACAAGCAACCAGCCACCCGAGCAGACAGGAGAGTATTAAAAACAGCATAACGACTAGCATTAGGTTTAAAATAAGGAAAATGTTAATACAGCTCACCTATTGATATTATGATTCCCATCCTGCCTGCTCCAGTTTACTTTTTTCCTGTCCCTTCTCAGTCACATGATGAGTAATGACTGAAATTGACTCCCATCCTGTGGGAATGCAAAAGGAATCAAGGGACCCACAGTAGTCCTAAAAAATGTCAGCCTATTCTATAGAATGTGAAATTATGACAGTGCCATGTCAGTCACAATGATAGACTGGAGAATAAAACATAAAAGGCAGCTACATTTAGAGGGTAACACACATTATGTGTGATGTGCATTCAGAGTTGTAAAATATCAAAGGGACATATTCATACTCCCTTGAGGAAAATTCCTGATAATCTTGGTGACCGCTTTCGTCACCAGGATCACTACCTGGTATTTAAATGCAATCTGTATCTGGATATCTTATCTGGGTCAGAAAAAAGCACAACATTTCAGATGTAAATGTATGTAAAATGCTTTGCAATTTGAATGTGTTCCAATTACACCAGACAACATCTGGATATTGTGATTAGAAGTAAATAACACAAAAATGGCATTGTTCAAGCCAAATTCATGGGAAAAAAATCCATACAAGTTGAAAGTTCACCTAAATTCAATTCTTCCTGCCTTCTCCAGCTGTCAATCAAATAGCTACAGGTTATTTTTTTTTTTTTAAAATAGCCACCAAGATATGTACAAAATTGGAAATTTTCCAGTGTCAGATGACTAAAAATCTAGACATGAGAGCAGCTCTGCGACTTTGGTACAGCAGGGCTTTGTGACTATGTTGTCTATGCTGTCTTTAACATTTTTCAACAATAAGAACGTGGTGATGTATATTAGGGTATAATGTTTACCGTTTTTAACCGTGTTTAGTATGGTAACATCTACTAGTTAGCACTCAACCAAAAGCTGGAGCTGAGACTGATGGGAATGTCATTCGTCTTGTAGATATTGGTCATAGACCAAAGTAATGGACAGATTAAAATTTCAGCCTGATGATTGGGATAGAAGAAAGGTGGAGCTGAGGTATCATTAAAGATCTGTTCATCCTGGGGTTGAAGGTTGCTGCTTGTGCGTGTGTCCTTTACAACTATAACACACTTTTTCATTACATTATGTGAATAAGTTTCAGCTTTACTTTTATTTTCACGTCCTTAAGTAGATAACATCACAGACTCTTCAGTTTCATCATGAGTGAGTGCTTGGCTCAACACTCTTAAGACTGTCAGGAACTGGCCCAACCCTTGTGTGTATGCTTCAAGTAATGTAAGAAAAAACTGAATAACCATTGCCTCCAAATGTTTATGGCATAATCCTCACCTAGTCAGATTTCATTGACAGGAGATTATGTAGCAAACAAGAGAGCGGGTGTTCAAGTACAGTGAGAGGAGGAGGACAGTGAAAAGCCTTCAGCATAAGACATTTCAAAATATTCAATTTCTGCTCATCAGAGCAGCTTGTTTGCTCGGTGCAGAGGTATCCAGAAGATTTACTGACTGGCTACAATGTATCTTAAGACTGAATGTGAATAACCCCCCAGCATCCATCTCCCATGTGCTAGTAGAGAGTTGAGCAGAGCTGCACCTAAATTGGAGCTACAGTCTCCCTGCACCTCACTGGACATTGCTGATGATTTGAATCTGGGAAAAAGCCCAGAGCATCAGATTATTTGCTAATTTTCACACTGCAGACTAATAACACCTGTTAGAAATTACTGTGTAAAGTACAACTGCATGCAAGTATAATAACAGACAAATTAAAGTTTTTTCCAAAAATCACTGAACAGAGTTACACAAACAGGTCCTTTACATGCTACCGTATCAAAGTGTTCTCAATAAGCTTTGGAGGAGCAGTCTAATTAAAAATAGTGGAAATCATGAAGGAGCTATGTATTCTGTCCTAGAAAAAATATTTTGTCACTTTCTTCCAATGCAAATAACACAGAATAGTTCTGCCTTTCCTCTTAACATTGGCAGTTAAATACATCTGAGTAGTTACAGGAGAGAGTATAATCATGCTGGTGCTGACTGAGATCATTACTGTGTTGAGTGGAAGAAAAAAAGAAAAAGAAATTTTGTCATGTGCAACATTTTAGTGTATCATTACCATGATTTGAGGGATGGGAGCTTTAGCTGTTCATTTGAGTGATCAATGTCCACCTGCTGAACACTAGTCTAATTTGATCACACTTATTCAAAACAATATCTAACCACTAAGCTGGACCGGAAGCTGCCATTTTCTGAAAAGGACTGAGGAAGGAAATGTAAGAAACAGCTGGGGATCCAGTTGATTGAGTTATATTACCATAATAATGGCATTTCAAGATTAGAATCTATCTACAATAGTTGTGTGGTTCTATTAATGAGGTTCAGGGATGACATCTTTGTTTCAGTGCATAGGATAGTCTTCAATATGGAATACGGAGGTACACGCAAATGCACAAGCACAAATATTCAGATTCTAATTAAAATGTTATTTCATTCTAATCAGTGCACAGAAGACCAAGACATGAAATTTTTTCAGCTCAGCTCAACTTAAAACTTCCAATTTACTGGACATTGATGTTAAGTGGAGACAGATTGTGAAAAAAATGTGAAAAAAGGGTAAATTGTATAAAGATGTTTAAAATGTATAAATCTATCTATTTTTTTGGTTTCTAAAATGTGAGACCAGCCTATTATCATACGTTAGACACAGAGCAACAGTCTGTGGTCTTCTCCTCAGGACTTGAATGAAGAACGACATTGGTCTGACCAGGGCAGACAGGTCTGCAGATATACTATCTGACTTTCATCTTCTTGCGCTGGATGGATAGGAGCTTCCAAACACCTTTGATGATTCACTTTCATTTGCTTTCAATGAGAGAGACTATATTTTAGAATGTAACAGTATCTGCTGGGTTTCCTCTTAGAAAATTCCCACTTTGTGAAAGACAGGTAAATAAATAGAATTTGGAAGAAAATATGGTGGTCAAAAGAATATATGTGCACACGTTGTGAAGGTGTGACAAGACAAGTGACAAACTAACGACACATCAACATTAACTTCTACTGATTAATTAGAGTAAAATAGCATCCCTTCAAATATTAGCAGATAACAGATTACAGATAATAGCAAACATGAACATGATAAATGAAGTGGCAAAGCAAACTCATGATCAGAGTAGGAGTGTAAAAACTTTTTTTTGACCATGCAGAAAACAATTAATATACAGTTTTTCCTAATTCACTAAATTACAACTCTGAGACTTTCAATCAAACTAATTCAGCATGAAGCTGGTGGTAAAAGTGATGGATCCACATAGGGACTGCCTACAGAATTCCCTCTCAGGGTTGAGGAAGAGAATAATTCATTTACTTTTTAAAACACAGAGCAAATGTGCCAATATAAAAAAGTCTAAGCTCAATTATTTCATGATTAATGGCTGACCGGTGGCTACTTCTGTCTCTCAGTACAAATGGCTTCCATCTGCTCTGTAGATGGAAGCCATTGACAAGGACTGTCAATGCATCATAGAAACGTATTTGATGCAGACAGAGGCAAGAGGAGAAGAAAATCAAACTGACGGAAAAGCAAAGTAATGATTGCTGTGCTAGGACACAAATAACACAAACATTGATTTGCTGTTGTTAAGTGCCTGTTTTTCATAAATTCACTCCAGTGCATTTTCACTGGCAACATTCTTCAAAAAAAAGGCTCTGAAAAAAATATTTAAATACAGAATAACTGAATTGCTTATTGAATAAGTCATGAGCCTGTCACTCACACTGTGTTCCTTGCCTCCTGTCAGTAAACCACCTGCACCTTGTAAAATCTGCACCTTTTTTACCCATAGACCCTGACATTGACATGGGAAAAGAGCGGAAGCAGAAAATCCCTGGTAAACACATAGACGGTCTTAATACACTGCTGGGATGATAGGTGCCATAACTAACAGAGGATGGAGAAAAAAATGGGAATGCCTGTCTATTTATTATGAGCCAACGCAATAGGAGCAGACAGAGGCAATCTGAATGCATTTCTGTTTAATGATAATAGTGCTGCAACCGATGACCGCATACCATTTCTCATGTTTTCTAAGTGTTTGTGATTAATGATTGACAGTAAGGGAAGACAAACTGAAGGGAGGGATCAGCCCAGACAATTTCTCTTTTGCCTTGTCAACCAAACTCCACCAGATGTAAAAACAGATTTTGAACTTCTCTCTCAAGCCCCAATCATTAGTCTACTCATAGCTACTTCAATTGCATGTGTTGAACCATTTGCATCAGTATGAAGGCCTCTGAGGAGAGGCTGTCCTTTATCCAGAGCATTCAACCACGTCCCAAGGTCTATTTTAGTGAATGGAGTTTGCTCAAGAGACATACCGTGACACAAGTATGGCACTTTGGTCCAATGATGACAAGTGGTACAGTATATAGGGGAATGGGGTGTTATAGTCTCCGGCCCAAAGCCAACTACTTGTTCAGTTCTCTGAGGAATACCATTAGCAACCCCTCTCCTCTCTATCTCAGAAGCTTTTTTTGCCTGTCTTCAAGTGTGACTGTTTGGAATAGGCCTAAGCCCATTTGACTTAAGATGTTTGAAGAATACTGAAACCAGCCTCACTGTAAGAAAAGTAGCTTTCACCTTCCGATACTGTTGAAAAGAAAACAGGCCTGCAGGAATCCTGAAAGACCCAGGTAAACCCCAGCAAAACAGGATCTAGTATTAGCTGTGGGAAGCTTTGTTTAGTATCATGCTGAGGTTAAACAGGTCTCCATTTGCTGAAAGAGAACAGCAAGGCAATGTTGTGAGTGAGTGGAGTAGATAGGAGTTAGGAAAGCTGATCTCAGCAACCCTCCAACAGACCTGATATTAGAGGAAGGAAGAGAGATGGAAGAGTGCAGGAGCAACAGGAAGGTAAGAGGAGGAGGTTTCTGTCTCTGTGCATTTACAAACAGAGAGCACACAGATAAAACAAAGTGAAATCCACGGTAGAGTAAATAAGAAACCGTTACTCACAGTTATGGCTATTATAGTGCCTGTGCCACTAATTCATCACATGTACCTTTAAATCATTATTGCAATAATATTTCAATCCTCATAATTAAACGTCAGAAGGATGATCAATGACTAATCTATAGAGACAGGCTTAATATATGACCTAAAATAATAACACAGTAACACAAAATAATAACACAATCAGTGAAATTATCAAACAACGTAAACAAATGTTTTACAACAAGGTTCTATTGCTATCGTCATATTGTATGTCCACTTCATCATGTCACCCACAGCTATCTCTTGAAACCGTATGTTCAATCTAAATTCCAACCCTAATCTATGGTCATGACCTTCAGGGATTGCTTTAACCAACAAGCAACCAAAATGAGTTTCCTTCACGGAGGGACAAGCTCCATTACAGAGAGGGTGAGGTGCTCAGAGGAGCTGATCCTGAACTGCTGTTCCTTCCGGCCTTTGTGCTAGTTGAGTTGGTTTAAGCTTCGATTTGGATGCCTCCTAGATGCCTTCCTGTGGAGGTTTTCAGATGCCATGCAAGTGGGAGAAGACTCTGAGGCAGATTAACAACACCCTGGTGGAACTATAGACATGGCTGGGGAGAGGGATTTCGGGGCCACCTTGCTTAGTCTGCTGCAACTGCAACCCAGACCCAGATAAACTGGAAGATGGATGAAACAAAAGTGAAAAAATATGCAGCTTCAGTGAGCTGATCAGTCAGTTAGATACAAGTGACAGGTAGATTGCTGAACCACAATATGCAACTCCTGTCTTATGAAATATACACTCACACTACTAATCAGTTGTTGTGCTTGCTTATGGCAGAGCATTGTATGCTGTACCTATCCCAAAATGTAACATAAAGAATGCAACTGGCATCCCCCTACAGAAGATAGCAACATTCCTATCAGCAGCCTGAACATTGAAGAGTTTATTTAATATAGGGCAGTGCTCAAAACAACATTAGGCATACCAGACACAGAAGCCAAGTGATTTGTGGATGAGTTGAGCAGCAGCTCAGTGTTATTGACAGCTAGCTGGAGCTAGGGCATCAGGGGCCTTTCCTGATTGCTCCTACATGGCTGCAGTGTGTCGGTTTAAGAGCTGTGGAAGTCTGAGGTGTTTTTCTAAGCTGCACGTGATGGGATATAAAGTCAGCTTGATCACAAAGCACACTGTGGGTCTGCTCAAACATTGTCACAGACACAGACACAGACACAGACACACACACACACACACAAAGCAGAGAGCGAGAGAGAGAGAGAGAGAGAGAGAGTGAGAGAGAGGGAGAGGGAGAGGGGGTTATTGAGCATACTTTATTGTAATTGCAAAACCACATGCAGTAGTTCTGAGGCCTTGTTAAGATGTGTTGTGAGGGGAAAAAGTAGTTGCCCTGACTGAACCAGAACTGAATACCCAGCTGAATTGTGAGGAGGAAACGTTGAGGGCAAAAATAGTTCTCTAAGAACAAGCATATACAAGAGCATAGCAGATGGAGAACCACAAAAGACTATTAGCTGTGCCCAACTGCCAGCCAAACATCTACTTATTTTCAGTTAGTTTCTTTCGATATTTATGTGCTATTATTCACCCTATATGGACTTTTATGCAGTTACAAAATTCTCATTGATAATAAAAAAAAGAATTTTTATTTATAATTTACATTATAAATTCATAATTTACATTCATTCATAAGCTACATGTCCGTGAAGATTCTCAGCCATCTAGGTCAAGGTATAGAAATTCATAAGGTACACAAATGAAAGAGCTGAAAGAGCTGTCAGATATTGGGCAAGATAGAAAAATAAAAGTTTTCAATACCACACATAAAGAAACACAAGTCATATACACCATGTTAGCAAAAACATTTTAGAGTCTTCAATTATAGATGAAATCTGATATCAACAAGCACAGCTCTTCACACAGAAATATCTATCTATCTATCTGTCTATCTGTCTATGTAGATAGATAGATAGATAGATAGATAGATGAAAATAGAACATTCAAAAATAAATCAAAAGTATGGTAAAATATTAAAACATGAAATGTGTGCACAAAAATCATGCACACCAAAAAGTACAACATACAGTCCATGTACAAAACCATGAGTAAACAAAACTGAAAACAATCTGGATAACCAGAGTTCAGCAACCAGGGGAGACTACATGAGGTTGAAGTCTGATGTGAAAAAACGTGTTATGAGATTGCTTTTAAAGTGGTCAAGCAAGCTGGATTCTCAAATTTGGAAAGGAAGAAGATTCCAGAGAGGAGGGACTTCGTAGGAGAAAGCCCTGGCACCTACTGATATTTATTTATTTTAGGAATAATCAGGAGAATGGCATCATGTTATTATAGAGCCCTAATATTAGGAGTGACTAGAGGTGAAAGGTTAGATGGTGCAAGTCTGTGTAATATTTTGTAAGTTAAAAGAAGAATCTTAAAGTCAGACAGAACAGGGTAATATGGTCAAAATTTCAAGTCTCGGTTAATATCTTTGTGGCAATGTTTAGTATCAGTTGTAATTTTCTGATAGTTGATATTGGTAAGCCAAAGAAAAGGGTCTTGCAATAGTCAAGTCTAGATGAGAGACATTCCTGAACAATAATTTCAGCAGCGGCCACAGGAAGCATGGGACACTATATGGCAACATTTTGTAAATGGAAATATGCAAAACAGACTCAAATGATACTAATCTTCAAGACTTCACAATCAGCAGCGTAGTCTCAATTGTTTTCATTATCATTTTCTCTTATAATTAAACTGTCAATTATTTTCTCGATTTATCTGTTAATTGTTTTGTTAATAACATGTCTGAACATGATGAAAAATTCCTGAATGCAAGATGACAAGTTCAAATGTCTTGTTTTGTCCAAAATTCAAAAATTTTAATTTTACTATGATATATAACAAAGTGAAGAGGCTAATATTTGACATTTTTGCTTGAAATAATTATATAACCATTGTTAAAACAGTCAAACTGCTGATTACAAAAATGCTAATTAATTTTCTGTCAATCAAGTTAATTGACTTTTTGTTTTAGGTCTAGTTGAAAGGCATTAGCACAATTGCTCAGACTTGCATTTGGTTCCGTGTTGCTGTGGCTGCTCACCGCTCCTATATGATGAGACTGACTGAAATGCACAGGACTAATTACCCTGTGGGGATTGATAAACTTGAGCTATCATATGGCAATGCCATCCAAAACTAATTCAGAATGTCAGTTAACTAAGTTTGTGTAGTACCTCTCAATACATTACTGATCCGAATCGATTTTTAAAGTAACTTCTTATCATAAGTGACCCATCAGAATTTCAGAGAAAATTCAGCCAGCTAAAAGATGCTTGCTATATGTATTTAAAAATAAGAAGATATTAAAATTTTATGAGTGACCTTAATGTTTTTGAATAAAAAGTCAAAGAGATTAAAAAGGTAACAGTAATTCAAACCTAAACATAAGAGTAGCAGTCCAAAATTAATTCTTTGTAGCTCAGGTTGTGGGTTCACAACCTGCGCTATAGAGGTTTATTTATTCAGATACTGGAAAACCCTCTGTTACTGACTTCAGTGTAACAGTTCAGTGTAATATTCCCTTACCAAAATTCAAAAAATAAAGCCTGTTGATAGACAAACACACCAGAATATTCTTATTACTCTAACATCTATTTTTTATAATTCACAGAACATCTAAAGGTTCTATTAAATACCTTCTTATTGCCAAAAGGGGACATTTGCATTCTACACTGGGATGTTTAAGTCAAAATTCCAACACAACAATCCTCTGCTGAGCTGTGCATAGAGTCCAGGCACATTGTATGTTTTGCAAGTCATGTACAATTTATTAATCTATGCAGTGTTTCACTTAAACCTGCAATAAGTTATATTTTTGGCACTTGAGGTGTAGGAACAATGGGTGAACACAGCACTGACATATTGTCACCCCTTAAGTTGGTATGCTAAACTTGTGATCTAACAGGTGGGTATGTCAACATCCAGCCAGTACAGACAAACACGATCCTTTATCTGGATCTGGTGTTTGTGTCACCTGATGAATATAAGTCCAGTATTCTCTCTCTTTTAGCTCTGTACTTGGTCTCCATCAACTACTGAGGGAAGTAACTGGCTCTTTAGCTGCTAAATGCTGCACTATGTTTACCAGATGGTCTGTGACTGTGTCTATCTGCTGTTTACGACTGAGCAGATAATGGAAAGTGGCTTTTTACAGCTGCTTCGTGAGTTTGAACCAGAGCAGTAAAGTTTTGGTCCAGCCAGATAAACATTGAGCTGAACTCACTATAAAGCTCAATAAAGCTGAGGAAAGCTGCAGATTCAACTCATGATCTTCTGTAGAGTGATCACAATGTACGACTCCTTTCACATTGTCACACTGTTTTCATATTCTCTTTTGCTATACTCTCATTCTAAAAATACTGATCATAGCTGTTTTAAGATGTAGTATAATACCCAGAATCAGGCCCCAAAGGGCCCATGATGTGCCCTCAGAGTGAGGAGTTAAGCAGGTCAATAGCTTTGCCTCCCCACAAAGAATTGCCCACCCTTGTAGGCTATAGAAACAAAATGGACAGTGTTGCATGGTGCAGTAAAACAAACACACCTGCTGTAGAGCACATCCCCCAAACCATCTCTCTGTGAGAAAACTAAAGGAAGATACTAGTCCAAACATACTGAGATGTGCACTGTGAAGTGTGGTTATGTTCCAATGTATTCAGATAGTTGTGTAGGGCTCATGTGGATAGATGGTCACTGATGTATGTGTTTTAAACTGATACCTTTAAATTTCAGTTTGAAGGAAACATATTCTACTGCTGGATTATGCTCAGAGGCGAGACATGGCACAAAGTAGTTTAGGTGAATGTCAGGTGTCAAGTGTGTCCAACTATGTCTGAGGTCATTGTGAACTTTTTCTGTATTGACCTAGACCAGGATCTTGCCTGAACCTGAAACAGATGCTGTGAGAGTCTGAAACCATAAACCAATTTAATGATTCTGGAATCAATACAATTGGAAGTTGTGCTGCAAGATCAGATATATGGTGAAACATTTTCTGTGAACTTTTGACTCATACCTTTAGTACCAATGTATGGGTGACTGACCAAATACTTACATAGACAACATATACTCATTATGTTAACAAAAAACCTAATCTGATCACAGTTATGTTGTGTTCAAAACATATTTTTCTTGTTGCAGTTTAGCTGTTTAGAACCATAATCTTTATGAGAGAGGGTTGCACAGGTAGCACAGGGGACAGCTCCACTCTCTGTTAGATCCCTTAAAAGGGATGGATCATAGAGCTGTAGTAAAGTAGCTACCTTTGCAAACTTTCCATGTAAATCAACAACTACTTGAGAGACCCTTAATAGACCCCAATCGGAATCATCATTTCACCTAGTAAGGTTTGTTTAGTAGGGAAATGTTCCCCCACTGGGAAGTTAGGTGAAGCAAACTTAAAAAATATTCGTAAATAAATACACTTTTTGATGCCAAAATTATAACAAAAAATTAAGCAAAGCAGGTGCATGTTCAGTACTATAAGCTTAGTGATCAGGACAGGTCCTGGACTTGTTTTAAGTTACACCCATGTGACTAATGAAAGAGAAATTTGTCATTTTCTCAGGTAAATTTGTCCTGAGTAGCACAAAGACAAAGAGAAGGAGTCAGTGAAACACTGAGGACAGGACCAGAGGCTGGGAGGCAGTTTCGTAGCAACCCAGTGCCATAATCCCATCCCACCATGGGGACTTGACATACACATGTCAGACTGCTACTGCTACTACTACGACATGATGTTTGTAGATGAGCTCAATGAATCACACTGACAACACACAGGTATCAGTCACTTTGCAGTCAAGCTGTAGAGGTATCACTCAGGTAACAGAGAGCCTGACAGGCACACAATGCATGCATAGGGGGAAAAAAGTCTCCTAGTAAAATAAATATGAGCAATAAAAGTAAATACTGCTATGAGGAGAGCCACTATAAGAAATGAGGAATGGTAGGAGAGGAAATTCAAGAAACTAAATATTGTAGATAAAGATATCGTGCAGGATATTATATTGCAACCCACAGTGGTTTCATAACTATAATCTAGGAAACAGATACAAGAAGGTTATTAACTCTCACCAATATTATATTAGGCTGGTATAATTAAACACAACTCTTACACTCGAACTGACATAAGCAGGATGTAAAGATTACAGAAGTAGGATAAAATATTATGTTACTGGAGATCAAAGCCCATTTACAGATCAGTGTTCATGCAGGTCTGTCCAATAAGAGACAGAAGTAAACAATAATATTGCATTCCTCAGGCAGAGCTAAAATACCAAGCAGACCCACACACACACACATATGAACAATTATTGTTATATGACCAAAGTCCAATACTTCGATTGTCTGATGCCATCCAAGCCAGCTCCATTTTCTGAATGAAGACCATGAGTTCCAACAATAAAAAAAGGTTTTTTTTATGATTAAGACCTGTAAATTTTAGGCAATGTGATCAGAGACGATATAAGAAAGGAGAGGAACCACTTAAAGCATTTTTAACAGAAACGTTCATAGATGCCAGTTATATGACACATATACTGCCCCCCCCCCCCCCCCCAAGGCCAATCATCTGATTTACAACAGCCAAAGAGGACGCATATCAAGCCAACTGTGTTTTTACCATATGTATTACCAGTAAAATCTGTGGGGAAAAAAGCATCTTAAACCTTTTTTTAGGGCAAAATCACCAAATATGTAAGTGTTCTTTTATCAGATTGGACAGGTGATTATATATATGGAGTTTTTTCCAATAATAATGACAACTATTGCTCCAATACTGATTACTGGCAGCAAAGAATGAATATGAATAGCAATAGATAATTAAAATGTGTTTATTACTTAACGAACTGAGCAGATATGAGAGGGCAATAAAAACAGTTATATAACTGTTCTCAATTAAAATCTTTAGCCTAATAGGATTGTGATAGACAAGAAATTAGTACAGTAAGACTGAAGTCATTTTCAGGCTCAGGATTAAATTATAGGATGAATATTGAAAAATATAATTGTATGGCTGTATGTTTTTCCTGGGTATGCCAATATGCCATGATCGAAAAAAAAAATTCAATGATGGCAGACATTAAAGAAATTCCAAGTCATGGGAGGAGAATGAGAGGAAGCATAATTAACAGAAAGCCCCTACTCAATGGCCAACTGAACATTAACAGGACCAGCGGGGTTAATAATCTCTGATTATTTAAACTCTATAGATGTTCTTAGACTGAATTATATAATTTACCATCTATCATCAAAAACTAATGTTGAGCATTAGCCAGCTGCTGTGTTCTAGTTGGGTGAGCCACAGCAGCAAGTTGTCAGCCACACCAGACCTTTTGCTGTGGCAAAAATAAACAAACCCACTTGTGAGAGGAAATGATACTCTAACATACAGTAATATGGGTTGAGCTGGTGAATATATATACAGTATTTAAACTTCAAAGTGAAACTTGACATTAAATGCACGTCCACCTGGTGACTATTAGACTTTAGTCAGCAGCAGTGGTAGTGCTGAAGTGCTGAAGTGCTCAAGAATGTATCATTAATCATCCCTCACAAAGCTACAGCTGAATGTGATTGATTACCTCCTATATTTGCTGACTGCTAAAATCTGAGTTATCTGAGTTACTATAGCCTTTCTGTAAGCACCAACAAATCTGGCCATTCTCCCCTGGTCTCTCTCATCAACAAGGTGTTTCCACCCACAGAAGTGCTACTCTCTGGAAGTTTTGTTTTGGCTCCATTCTGACTAAAAACTACTACTACTACTACTACTTTCTAAAATATTCAAACTGTCTATTACCAACAATCATCCTTATGGTCAAAGGATTGTGATATCACATTTTTCCCCTATATTAATATTTGTTTTGAACATTAACTGAAGCTCCTGACCTGTATGTGCATGATTTTATGCACTGCACTGTTGACACATGATTGGCAAAATGGATAACTGCATCAATAACCTGAAACGCTCAATGAGTGTATATATAACACCCAAATTTCAAGTAAGCTGAATGCTGATATTTTGCTATTTTGCTTGCTATTGATTTACCAAAGATGTACCAAATTGCAAGCTATGTGTAATAGTACTGAACTCTGGCTCTGCACTTCTTAAATCAGTGGCTGCAGATTTATCATGTGTCCTGCCACCTTCAGGGCCCTGTTTTTCATATGAGGATAACTGAGTTGTCGAGATTAAGGTTGGTGATTTATTTTGAGTCTGAACTTTTTGGTTCTATATATTGAAATGAAATGAAATTTGCTAAAATTCGTATGGAGTTGCGATAATAGCCCAGTGAATATTATACATGAGCTCATTTCCCTATACAAATGGCTTGCTGTCTTATGAATATAATGAAAGAATGCTGATATAATTATGATTTTAGTATGAAGTAGGTTATTGAAAAAACATTATGATGGGTTATGATTTGGAATAATTAGTACATTTTAATCACCTAAAGTTGTAAGTTGATATACCAGATTTTTGAGATACTGTAAGGAAAAAAAAAAACAGAAACAGAAAAAATTCAGACAGTTAAAAGCCAAAAGGAGCCAGACCATGTGCCATTTAATTTAGAATTAAAATGGTGAATTTGAACAAAAAAACAGGAAAACTATTTTTTAGGAGATTTTAGAAAAGTTTCATTTTCATAGCAGGTTTATGGTTATCACTTGGAAACCACTCGAGCCACAGCCGCCACCCGAATACGTTCACTAATTTAACAGTGATTATGTCTGCCATTGCATGTTGTTAGGTTTCCCAACACATCTGCCCCATAACTGCAATTGCATGATCAGTATTCAGCCAATAAAATGAATGCCAATCATAAATTCAACTCAATTTGTCTTAAAATGTGAGTGCAAGATAACTTCATCCAGGATTAACAAATCAATCCTCAAATTGCTTTCAAAGAACTAAATTAGCTAGTTGAGAATACACAGGATTATTTTTAGCCTGGTATCAGCATATTAGCCTGAATTAGTTAAGCCATATTTGAAGAATAGAACCCAGATGTCTATAAGGATCTAATGACCTAAAAGGAGGTTTTTATAAACTATAAGGCAGCCGTGGAAAATAGACCCTGTAAGAATCACGCATATAAATGAATTGTTGATTTAAATTAATCTAATGGTTGGACAATAATTAATCAAAGTTGTTTATTTAT
The DNA here is from genome assembly GCA_016859345.1 of Istiophorus platypterus. NCBI lineage: Eukaryota > Metazoa > Chordata > Actinopteri > Istiophoriformes > Istiophoridae > Istiophorus > Istiophorus platypterus. Next base: position 27,574,608 of record CM029116.1, read on the forward strand.
ATTTCAATCATTTTTCCATTGCTCCAAGCATTTTCCAGCAATGTGATACTGGGCCAGAAACCAATGTGGTTCTGCAACATCTTAGCCCAATGTCTAAGACCCATTTCCACCAAAAAGCAAACAATTTACTCTGTGCTGCCTATGGTGAACGGACCTCCAATGTGTTTGTACCTCTCCCCCATCACTGACATGCACAGGGGATTTCAAGGACAGCAAATTACCAAACTGTTGGAGCGCTGCTGGAGCTGGTAGTTGCATCGCCAGAAAAAAATTGGGCCTCTACAGTCTTTTAGAAGAAGAAATTAATTCCACAGTAACATGTGTAAGTCTAAAAAACAGATTAAATTTACTGACTATGAGAACCATGTGGTGGAGGTGAAAGTTCTGGATAAGGCTACTGTTCCCAAGGTGAAGAAGGAACTTGATGCTTTTAATCCAACACAGATAAGTATAAAAGTTACTTTGGAATATATATCATAACAGCTACTAGGCCTAGATGTCAATAGGTCAATGACAACTCAGCAAACCTTTTCCACCGATGAGGATTGTGTACTAGTAACAAGGTTGAAAATTCCAGCAAAAGCTAGTATAAGGGTCTTGAATTCACACTAGACATCACAACATTTAAGTTTTAATAAACCAGAGTCCTTGTTTTTTTTCTCGAAAAAAATTCAGAGGAGGAACATGGTCAAAAAGCATCTGCAGATCTTTCTCTCAAGCTGCCTACAGCCACCAAAAGTTGCACCTATCAGAGGTCTATATGAATCCTGAAAGGTTAAAGCCCAGTCATTGATGAAGAAAGCAGATATACTTGAAAGCTCAGCTTACAATCCTTAAAACTGCAGAACTTCCAGCTTTTCTGTGAATGTAGTTTCTCTAATGTGTGGAATTTTGTTTTTGTCTGTTTTAAATGATTATGTTTAGATGGTGGAATTACATGAAATTACACTGTGGCTTTAGGGGAAGCCTTGCCTCATGTCAGGGGATATGTGGACCTGTCCAATAACTGATACCAGGACATTAGATTTTTACATTAGATTTTATAGTAGGATTTTATATGTTAATTTTCACTTATCAGTTTTGTGAGATGGATAATCAATCGGATAAATATGTTTTAAGTAGCACCACTAATCTGTATTGAGAAAGCTTGGTCAGTAACTGAAGGAAACATCCCTTTCAAACCTGCAATTTAAGGTACTCCACCAGTGCTCGTCTCTGAGTCCACAATGGCATGTCCCTCAGTCAGTGTATGGGCTGCTGTTTGTTGGCCTTCAGATTGCTGATTGCTGAGATGCAGACACAGAGACAGAGAAAAAATGGCCCCGGAGCTCTTCGCTGGCCTGGCACAGTGAGCAAGCCTGCTGCTGCTTCTCTCTCTCTCCCCTTGTCATTCTCCCTCTTGCTCTGCCAGTAATCCCTCACTGCTCGGGAAAAATTTTCCTCTAAATTTAGCATCAGATTTATCATGCAGCAGGAAAAGCTGCAGAAGACTAGACAGCCAACCAGAGAGAAAGTGACTCTTCACATATGAGAGAAAGGGTGAGAGAGACGGTGGTGGGGATAGATGACAGCCAGAGGTTGTCTATCAGGACATATCAGATCTCTCAGTTTCTACAGACAAAAGGCAAGAGAAAAAGACAGTATAAAAAGAGAGAAAGATAAGGAGTGAATTAGAGATGGGGGGATTATGGAAAGATAGCTGTAACTATGACCGTTAGGAACAAATCCACAGAGTTTCTCAAGTACCTTTTTTCTATCTTTAATCCTAGTGTTCTGGCTGCTGAGTCCCTTAGTCTTTTTCTTACCAATGTCTTCCCAACAACCAAAAAACTTACCCACAGCAAGTGAAAGAACACAACAGGCAGAAAATTTCCTCTGCTATTCTTGATTAGTTAGTGTCTGTTAGAGGAAACCCAGTCATCTGGATTTTTTTTTTTAAATTGGCAGCCCTCGCAAGTTTAACTCCTACAAAAGTCTTCCCATTCCTGTTAGCTATAGAGATGGTTTATGGTGCTCCTAAAAATTACTTTCATATACTATTAGACTGCTTTCCAGTTTACATTGTGACGGCAACATATCACTGGCTGGCTTACGTTCAGAGGCAAGGAAACTTTTTCTTTATTTTTTTTTTCTTTTACTGAAGGAAACCCTATTTTTTTTTTTTTTTTTTTTTAATAACAGTATCTTTCGGTTATTACAGTATCTGTAGGTTAGACAACAACAGCGCCTTGGTTCAGGTTTGGGAAAGACGATGTTTTTGGTTCAGTGTAAATTAAGAGGTTGTTTCTGAAGTCACGGTGAACTTTTGTGTATTAAACCATGCGTAATGTTTTTGTATACACACTGTAACAGAGTGTGTTGCATAACTAGTGGTTACAATATCAAAATCATTGTTAAACATTAATTTTATGGTGTCCTCCACACTACTAAAGCCCATGATCTGTACACTTCAACTATAGCTATATATATTCATAGTTGCAAAGGCTCAGAGCCAGCTGGTCTTTCAGAGCGAGTGATCAGTCCTTTTTTGGACGATGGCTTGACCGATTACAATCCCATTAGTTGCATCCTTAGAGTTGACTTTTACCATCTGAGATTTAACTCTATAATTGGGGACCTCACCAATCTAATTTGCCAGATAAGTATCAGGGCCATTATACACCTTAATACAGTTAGCGGATCAAGTATCTCTCAGATTTGACTGATCCTGATGTCAAAATAGCTATTAGTTACATTTATTACGTAACAAAAGGTAGGCCATCTTTTCAGCACCACAGCGTCCCTGATCTCTATGAGTTCTTCACAGTAGAATTAAGCAAACAGCAATTCATGGGTCTCAGTTTCAATGTTTCAGTCAAACACCCAAAGATATTCAATTTGTTATAATGTGCGACCGTGAAAAGGTACATATTGGAGAAGCCTGAAGCATCAAATCGGAATTTTTGCTCAAAAATTGAGATGATTAATCATTTATCAGAATAGCTGCAGTTTCATTTTATGTAAAATTCATTAATTTATCAAATTACTGCAGTTCTAAAATATGGAATGTTGGGCTAACATGGAGTGTATGGCTAAAATCAAATATTTGTTTCTCTGTTTAAGACCGAACAATCCTGCAGATTATTTGTAGAACATAATCGTATTTTAAATTAACACAATTGTCAAAAAAATCAAAATAACATATTTTCTTCAAATTGTTCAGCCCTCTCTTAGACCAAAATCATTTGCCCTCAAGTCAAAACTGTGTCTATTTTCTGCTTTCACCGCAGCTTATATCAACTATATTACTAACTGCTTAAGATAGAACTATGCCAAGGTTCACTGTTGTCACATACAGTAGTGAAAGAAGCCAAAGAAAAAACATTGTGTCGTCCACTGAACGATAACTAATGCCCTGTTGAAGCAAAGCAACAAAATATTTATTTAAGGAAAATGTGGGGTTGGATGGGTATTGAGACAGCCAAGTATGATACTTAGACATAGGAATCTACTGTTGTTTAGTTTGGGACCTGCACCAAGCTCAGAAGAAACTTTTCTTTCTGTTTGAGTTGTTGTAGTACAGTTTTAGAGTGGCGAAGGCTCTGTCAGTTGAACCATTTGGCTCCCACTAACAGATATGATAAATAATATTGATGTCATATTTGATCAAATAAGTGTAAATGTGATTACAGCATGATCCTGTATCCTGGAAAGAAAGTTTCTTATAAGCAGGTACACACAACCAGAAAAAAAACACACATGCACAGCTCCAAGGTGTGTGTGAGGTTCTCTAAATGTCTTGACTTGGAAATTCAACAGGAGCAGTAAATTTAGCATGAAGCACAGAACACAGCAGTCAGAGCGCACCTGCAGCAGCTTTCATGCAGACTGATCAGAAATGATACATATCCTCTCAATGCCTTCAGATGCCGCTGGAAACTAGTAACACATTCTGACTCAAGGCAGAAAAAAAGAAAGATTTTTTCTGCACGATGAGTTTTCCCTTCAAAGCAGGTCCAGAAGACAACTGCAGGACCTGTTTAACCCTCAGCCATCCTCCACTGTGCACTTCTTTGCAGCTCTCAGCTCCTTCACAGCTGCTGGCTGCCCAACCTGGCTGTCTGCAGCTCTCCTTTATTGTTGTGGGTGTCCTTGAGTCAATTTCATGTTTATTCAAATAATGAATGCAAATGCCTCATTCCCTCATGACCAAATATGGCTATAATAGATGAGAAATATTAAAGCTTTGCTGAGAACTGCCAAATACTGTAGTGCTATTTATGCAGGTTGTACTAAATATGAAGTGTTTTCAGGCTTCCATAGTGTCACAGCAATTACTAACAATGTTAAATAAATACAACAGAGTGTACATGGAAACATGTCCTTTGCTGGTCATCAGTTCTACATAAACATCCAACTACAAGCGAATTACTGGATGCACTCATGCAGTACACACGCATCAACAGTATTCAAATGTGTCTTATTTTTACGTATTTTAGCTCAAGGAAAAAAAACACAAACTCAAAATCTTCTATGTGTCTGCTTTTTGTGTATATATATATATATATATATATTGCTAGCTAGCTAGCTAGCTAGCTAGATAGATAGATAGATAGATAGATAGATATATATAGACAGATACATCTTTATATAGATATATAGATATATGTGTGTGTGTGTGTGTGTGTGTGTGTGTGTGTGTGTGTGTGCACAAGTGGGTACAACCAAAACACCAGGCCACCACATTCTGACACGAATGATAGCTTAAGAATAAGTGACAACACATTTCTGTATCGTAAAAAAAGGAGAGAAGTCTTCTTACCTTGGGCTGAGCATGTTGAGGAAAGGCTACTTTAGGGTCAATCTGCAGGAGGAAGAGCATATAATGATAAGTGAGCCAACAAAGACACAAAGAAACAAAGTGTAGGAGGAAAGCAATGGTCCTCAGGAGAAATAATGATTTCTGCTTCCTGATGTTTGCTTTCTGTATTCTCTATATAGCCATTTTCAGTTCATCATTCCTGCACTAATTTAAAATGGATAATTATATAGATGATGTAAAGGAAATGATGCATACATGTACTGAAAATGATGTACGTGCAAACAGCTAGTAAAGTCTGTATTGGACAACGTACTGTCTTCTTTAATCATGTTTATTAAAATTATGGTGAGGCCATGAATCCTCCAAGGTGATCGTCCATTTTACTGACACACCAGCTGTGGCTGTTGTAATCATAAGGTCTAGAAATTTAATCATTAAGATTTCATTCCTGGTTGATTTTTTGACACTTGTAGCTACTGACATACTACAGTTAGTTGCTGGCATACAGCTGGAATGTTTCACTGCTACACATCTTAGAGTCCTGTTTGAAACTACTGGGAGCAGAAAACAGGCTTTGAGCAGCTATACTCCCAAAAACACAACAGAACAGCATCTAGTGTATCTGTTTACAGAGCTGCCAAACAGTTGTGGGCTTAGAGGATTCATCACTTCACATTGGTTAAATGAAGGGATCATTTAATTGTTAGGAGGTGTGCTGGTTCAGACAAACTGCAGTAGAGTCTGTCCCTGCCACGTTTTATCTAACAGCTCAGTTCGACGTTTACTGCTTTATTTTCCAGTGATTCACTGATGACAATCGTCTTTTAACTTGTTACAGAGATGCATTTTTGATCAGCAATCATGTGTCATGTGTTGACAACTATAAAAAATATACCACATTCCCTTTAACAGTTCCACAGTGAAAACCTTCCCTTATATTGCCAATTGAACACTTTTAATGTCGAGTAGTAGGAAATATTGTGTTTGCATTTGAAATATCCTAATCCAACTCTAATACAATTGTAGAACAATCAATGAACAGCGAGGCTCATATCAGTGAGATTAAATTACACACATTAATGCTGGATTACAGGTTGCGTCATTTTGTGTGCGTGTGAACTAATAACTAAAGTCCTGCATGGGAACTTCTGCCAGTAAAGCTGAAGACTACCATATAGAGAGGAAATTACTGAAAGCAAATCTATCAAAAGCTATTGCAGTGAAGTGCTGAGATTTAGGTAACCAAACCATGACCTAAGCCTAACCAAGTTCTCTTTGACAAGCACACAGCAAAAACTTCTAAAAGATAGATTTCACTCTGAGATGAGAATTATATTTGTAGTTTAAGGTCTTTTCTCCAGGTAAATAGAGGTGCAATGATTTTACAAAGTACACAAAAACAGCTAATCAATGTACTGTTTAGCCTTATTGTTGAACTCGTGGAAACAGAAGTTCTTCTCAAAAAAAAAAAAAAAACTGATAGCAGAAGAATGCAAGCACCTGTTGCTCATAGATGTACAATCACCATTTTCCATCTTCCAGTGTTAAGAAAAGCCATCTGATGCACCAAAGTCCAAAACCAGTTATGGTGGCATAATACAAGAAATCAGACAATCACCAAAGTGTGAAGACGAGTGGCAATTCCTCTGCTGAGTCCATTCTTTTCCGTATCAGAACAGCTAAGAATTCTGTTCTCCATAAATCCATTTTTCTTGACTTGCCTGTAGGCAAATTTCACATTTTTTGAATGTTCTCTTGACCTGCTGTGTGCTAGCACCTGTTTTCTTACACTTGCAATTAAACAGAATTTATCAATATGAAATGTACCAGGTGAACATTGTCTTTTTTCCTGTTATTCATAACAGTCCTGCCCAGGAACATTTTTGCAAGTAGTACAGTTAGGTTCATAAATATTTGGACAGTGACACAACTTTGCCTCCTTGCACAACTTCAATGGATTTAAGCAAATGAACAAAGGTGTTATGGAAGTCTAGACTTTCACCTTTAACTAAATTGGTTTCACAAAAATTTTAAATCAGTTACAGTCATTGTTATTCATTGTCCCTCATTTTCAGGGGCTCAGAAGTAATTGGACAATTGACTATTTATCAGTTTCAGGTTCAGGTTTCGGGTTTGGCCTGTTCTGTCATTATTCATGAAAAAATGAAGCAGATAAAAGGTCTAGAGTTGATACCAAGAGTTGACTTTGCATTCGGTACCTGTTCATGGCAATTCATACCGTATGGTCCAAAGAGGCATCAATGCAAATGAAGGGGGCAATTGTTAGACTGAAAAAGCGAAAAAAAATCTATCAAACAAATGGCTGCAACTTTAGATGTGGCCAAATCAACAATTTGTTAATTCTTAAGAAAAAAAAGGAATGCATTGGCGAGCCCAGCAACATCAGTGGTGGAGGTAGGTACACCATTGTCAAGAGACACCTTCACAATGTAAATTCAGAGGGTTTACCACACCGTGCAAAATGATTCTTTGGACCAATGAAACCAAGATTAACTAATACCAGAACCATGGGAAGAGAAGAGTATGGAGAAGAAAAGGAACAGCTTATGACCCAAAACAACCACATCATTTGTCAAACTTAGTGGAGGCATGGGCATGTACGGCTGCCAATGCAACTAGGTCTGTGGTGTTTTTTTAATAATGGGACTCCTAATAGAAGCAGCAGGATGAATTCTTAAGTGCATTTTAGCAAAGAACTTTGTCTTGGAAGCTTTTAATTCTGACTGTGGCGTATTCCAGACATTGTTAGCCCAACGCTTCTCTATTTCTTCAGAAAAGATGGAAGAAATAGCTGAGAGATTCACGTCTCTCTTCCACAGCTGTCTCAACCAGAGGGATGGTCTAGTAGTGAAAAAAGCACTGACTTTTAGACCACATCCCCACCACACCCAACTACATGTTAACCACACGTCCTCCAATCCCTTTACATGTTATAAGGAGAAACCACTGGGGATAGTAAAACACAGCGACCAATCGACCAATGGAGACATCTGGACGCTGCATACATCGAGCATTGGGAAAAGATGGAAATTAACAAGCTACATTACCAGCAACGACGTCTAACAAGACTCTGGAGGACCAGCTCTGGGTGTACCGAGCACTTTAACCAGGGTTTGAATTCCCATGTTGTGGATCGATAAACTGGATGATATTGAGCCCCTAACACAACCGTCTCCTTATCAGTGCTCTCCAGGTCAGAGGGACTCACCCTGTTGTTCCTCCGCCTTTGACCCAAGCCCTTCAAAGAGCCATCTCTGGATCTCACCTTAACCACCAATTCCAGTCAAGCCCTTCACACTGATGCCTCCTCCCTCTTGTTCATTTACTCTGGGAGAAAAAAGTCCCAGGGATGAAATTGATGGCTGGATATCCTTGGTATTCATCAACACTGTAAAATCCGCTGTGCTCCATCCGTTTAACCTAACTTTCCACAAGTACCAGAATGACAACTGCCATGGATGTCTGATCAACTATCCAAGCCAGAAACCACACCAGTGCAAAAATGTGCTGGAGGATGAATTCTACCAGGAAAAATTTCATGGGCCGATGAGGAGACCTTTTACTTCCACATTTATTCCTTTAATTCAACATCCGCTGACCATTTGAAACATCTGGAAGGGCAAGGTCAAAACCGTGGTAGAGACTGATAAACAAGCTTCAATCAATGAGAAAGATCACAAGCCCATTGACAAAATTTATGATATATTATTATGACTTAACCGCCAGTTTAGGCTTATTTCGAAAAAAACTAAATTACGGCGGAACTGCAACCATCGGTGATTCATAAAGACAGCTGAGGATATTACTACCATCAGCAAGAGCTCCTGGACCAAATATTCTCACAGCTCAGACCGTACGACCCCACCACCATTGCTTCTTACAACAGAATAAACAAGGGTTTTAATTTTAAAGGCAGCTGTCAGTTTAGAATCCGCACATTTTCCCCCTTGGCCTGTTGGGTTTGAGAGCAAACAAATGGGCCCTTTCCAACCGCCCATCGACATGTCTGTAGACATTTGCTCGATGGTTTTTGTTCTTGTCGTAAATTTTTTTTTTTTTAGATGTCTGTAGACATTGGCTATTTTTGCTCGTTTTTAAAGTTTTTTTAAAAAATGTCAGTAGACTGTAAAATATGATTAACCGATGCTTTATTAGTAAAAGACAAAAAGAGTTGACTCATCTGTTACATAAGTTAATGTGGAAAAGTTGATTCAACAGGGATATTTTTTATAACACGCTCTCGTCTGTAGTTCAAGGGCTTTAGAGCCTTCTTCTTCTTCCTCCTTGGTCTTATCTAATGCAAGGACGGGATTATTTTCTGCTTGAAGTTGTATCTCAAGACTTGTTGTTGGTCATTTTCTCTCAGTCCAGCCTGCGTTATGTACATTTTTAGACATCAGTAATTTTCCTAACCTTGAGGGTTATTCATAGAGGATAAGGGGACACTGAATTCCAGCAGATTATTTAAGAAACTCAAGACCATTTTACAATCATTCCCTTTTAAACAAATTCCCCTTTTGAAGTCCATCGCTGCCGCTCTTGGATATTTATTTAATGATGTACTCTGCATTCTTGCAATTGCGCAGGGGAGGGCTTTTTAATATCTAATTCTCTGTGTCACCTAAATCAGCCTGTTCAGTTTCAGGGACGTGGTCAGCCTTGTGCAGTTCAGGCTCTTCTGTCGGGTTATCAGTCCTTGGGGTCATCATGCAGAGTCAGAGTAACTTGATGCTTGTCCATTTGGCCCTGTCTGATCAGAGAAAGATATCTCCGCAGTAGGGAATTGTATTCCTCTGTTTTTTGTGCGGTTTAAACCCCAGCTCCTCTAATATCCTTCTCATTTTTGTGTCTATATCATCTTTGGCTGTTTGTCTGATAGAAGATTTCAGCTGAAGTCTTTTAACTGATAGGGTGAGATAAGAAACATTTTTTGCCCTATCCTGTGAGTTTTTTTTTTTATCATTCCTTCTAGAAGGTATCTGATGATAGGCGTGGCGGCTGAAATAAAAAAAAATATAATCCCCTGACTGTTTCATCAGTGTTGTGTTTGCGTTTTCCTTTGTTTTGGGAAAATAAATGATCAGCCACTAGTGAGGAAGTATACCTGAACTCAGAGTGAGGTCAATGATTTAATATCCATGGGACTCTTGGGAAGTGTCTTCAGAACTTTCTAAGAAAACGGTCTTATGTGAAGGGAAGATTTGGTCTCTGTAATTTGTCTCATGGGTTTTTTAAACAGCCCCAGATAATACCTGTTGTCACTAATGGTACAACTGTGTTCACCCTGATTAAACATTTTCCATCAGCATCATGACATTTCAATGATGTCTCTACTGTGTGAACATTTTAACCACTTCAGGGTGGTCAGTGGATGAAAAATAATATCACCCAGAAATATCAAATGATTTTGTTTCATCTTTAAAAAAAATAAATAAATAAACAATCAGGCAGTCCTTCAACAAATTTAATCTTTTTATTCATCTTTTGCAGTTCAATTGAGAAGAAGTATAAATCCACACAATGTTTTGAACCCAAATCTATTGTGCTGTTGAAGATCAAGTAGTTGTCAAGTACTTTAGAATTGTGCTCTATGAATGAAGCTATAGAGTACAGAGATCTCCTGAAATACAGAGGAATCTTTGATGCAATCCAGACCATAAACCACCTCCCTAAACCTTTCACTGATTTTGTACATACCACAAAGGGGATATTCAAGGTGGGATGACTGACAAATATTTAAAAATAATAGAAAATCAATTTCTAAGCATGCTTTTCTGCTGAAGGAAGGTAAATTCTCCAAGTTTTGTCAACACAAAAAGTAAAATCAGGTGAAATGGATACAAGCGGAGTCATGCAGACGGAGCAGGAACCTTTACAGTTGTTTCTGTAGGGACAGTCATAGCCTCTATAACAACAATTGCAAACATATCTGGTCTCCATAAAGGCTTTTAGATTTTTTTAAAGCGTAGTAGTGGTTTTGGAATAAAAAACAGAAACAGCGCGTTTGAAGGTCTTGGGAAGTCGGTCTTAAATTGAGAAAGGGTGGATTTTCTGGGCTAAAACACAATTTTACCACAGGTTACAGCTGTCTGATCATTCAAACTGGCGAAATACTAAAACTCTTTTCCTAGTTGCGCGGCCTGCCTTTCAGTTAGTTAGGGATCGGTTTGATGAGCTAAGCTGTTGAGTAAGCAAAGCTGGTCTTACCCATTGTGTGTAAAATACAAATGGCACGATTTTTAATTAAGATTTTTCTGTCTATAGCTTTTTTCAGCATCTGTTTACAGGTGCCTCTAGGATTCCAGGTGTGACTAACTCTAGGCTAATGTCCATCATCACTGAGATCTTTGATTGTACTAACCAGTCCAGTAAGGTCTGCAAAGCTGAATGGACAGTGTCACTCTCATCAGTGATGGTGACAGAAAAGTGATTTTTTTGTCTACAAACTCCAACTGTCAACCAGATAGTGTAGGCTTTGTATCACATTTGAGTAAAAAAAAATTCAATTTTCCTCAATGCTGCTATCTGCTTCATATAAATTGGTATCATATTGAGGTAAATGAAGAGATGTTGGTTAAGTATCAATTTAAATCATGGATGGAGCATTTTTATACATTTTCAGGTAAGTGGGTGGTCATTGGGGTTAGATTTACATGTTGAAGAGAATCTTGTAAAGCATGGAAATGGTTTTTGACCGAACAGATGAGTAGATTAATGCAAAAGGATCAGAGTCAGAGGAATCTTCACCGTGCCTGTAATGACAAAAGCTAATTAAAAAGCTTGTGGAATTTAGCTCAGTTCTTCTGCAGCTATCTCTCAATTCAATTGGAACCACCTCAGACCTATAAAAAAAAAAAAATCAAAATCAAAACAACACCCTCAATCGAATCCTTCATCCATGTTAAAATGTCCCACCTTACTGTACAGCAACTTTTCACATATCACCAAATAAGCAGAAGAAAGGCCTAGCTCATCTAAAGGGTCTCTCTGACTACAGTGTGGTGCTGCTGCCAATAATAGAAGTCGAGGGGATTTCAATGCCTGATCTTCACTTCTTGGTCACACGGGTGTTTCCATTCTCTCCTGTATTGAAAGACAGTGTGAGAAATTGTCAAGTTAAACCTGTGTTTGTGTAACTGTATCTTTTACTTTTACTTTAACTTATGATGATCATAAATATACATATTTCTGACCAACTTTCTTGCAACAGGTGCCCGTCCAACAGATCCATTTACACAGCTGTTTCATAGGTCTTACTGATGGTTGAGGATCTATATACAGTAACAGTAAAGAAAAATAAATGAAAAAACATTCTCATTATTGGGTAGCGCAGTGACGACTTTTTATTACTATATCACTTCAGTAACTTGGTGCAGTAGCATACATTAATATGTAGAGCGCCTGTACCCAATTGAGACGATATTACTGCCTCCTGCCTCGGATGGCACTGCCTTCCAAAATTTCCATGTTACACTTCATCGGAAAAAGACTCTTTTACCCTCTCTCATTCACCGTAGATAACACGAAGTAGAGTTATTCAAATCCTGTAAGCAGCAAGCCGGCTACATTTGAGCTAAACCCCGTAATTTGAATTTAATCATTTAAAAATGAAATTTATTGGCTTACCTTATTCAAGTAGGCTGCTAACAGGCTCTCTCACTGGACCTTTCCTCGGCATCTAATAAATCTGTAAGTAGTTTTTAGAATGTGAAAAGAAGCACGTACCATATTCTGATTGTGTGAAATGGATATCTTCCAGCTCCTCTGTAGTAAGAAATAGTTTAAAAAAAAAAAATGCAATCTTTTAGGCAAATAAAATAAAAATAGATTCAGAGAAAGTAAGTTTTACTTACGGGGTCGCGTAGATGCATTCCTTTTAGGATGAGCTTGGATCTCTGCGCAAACCTTAATTTCTATAAAAAATGAACGCTTTGATTAAAATTGTATTTTAAAAAAGAACAAATATGATAGAATAGTCGGCCAAAGTTTACCACTTCTCATCTTGCATGTTATGTCTGCCCTCATCCCAAGAAGGATCCTCATGGTAGGCTGTTTTATACCTTACTCCTACTCACACGTTTACACTTAAAACAAATACCGCTGTTGTAAATTGTTCCTTGTCAAGACCACAAAGAAGGTTGCTTTACGCCATGCATTATTTGTTATTTTAGTCATCGCTTTTGCACCATCATTTTAGGGCTTTTATTTTCTTTTTAAAAACAGATGGCTTATGAAGACCATGACAAATGGTTGTTTTGTAAAGTGCATTATTTTTTCTTTTCTTCATCTTCTCTGCTCCACCAATATTTCATGACAAATGAACTAGATATAAGGTCTGCGGTGGATTCCAAGTATTGACTTTGCACTGGTAGCTGTTCATGGGAACTCTCAATGCAGTCCGAAGATGTGTCAATGCAAATGAAGGAAATCATCATTAGACTAAAAAAAAAAACAAAACAAAGCTATCAGACAGATGGCAAAAACTTTAGGGGTGGCCAAATCGACAATTTGATATATTCTTAAAAAGAGGAAATTCACTTGCGAGCTCAGCAACACCGAAAGGCCTGGAAGACCATGGAAGACAACTAAAGTGGATGATTGCAGAATTCTTTCATAAGTGAAGAAGAGACCCCTTCACAACATCTACCAAGGTCAAGAATACTAGAATACTGTATTGCCCATGGCTCCTAGGCCAGCTCATCACTTTTGACCTTGAGTTTTCCACATCCTAACCTGTATCAAAAACCTGGTAAACCAACCACTTTGGGAGTTTCCAAGTCTTCTATACAACAATGGAGGTTACAACAAACAGCAGTCTATACTGCCCAGCTCCTAAAACGGCTTGAGGACCTTCACGTATGGACCAGGTTGAGAATCAAACAGTCCAAATCTTGCAGTCCTTTGATCCGGAAAGGAGCCAGGAACGACCTTATCTCTTTCACTGTGGATGAGGAAAGGATTCTGTTGCTGATAGAACAGCCTGTCTGGAGCCTAGGGAGACTGCATACAGCTAAACTGTCCAACAAACACATGGCTGCCACCTTCATGAAACAGCTCTAAAAAGGCCTGGAAAATGTCAACTAAAGCAATTTCCCAGGGAAGTTCTACATCTAGTGCTACCATTTCACACTATACAAGTCTCTGGTGTGACTCCTGGAAATGTGCTTGATCACCACAACCAAAGTACTGAGGATGGACTCCAACAATTAAGCCAACAATTACATCTGTAAATGGCTGGGCCTACCTGGGAGGATCTCCAGCGTAGATCTGTTGGGAAGGAACACAATTCAGCTTCCACTGCAGTCAATCAGCCTGTGCTGAGGACAGGACAGGGCAAGGTTTGTGTTCACCCTAAGACACTTGTCAGAGCCATATGCATAGTGAACCAAACCCCCGGTCTCAATTGGATGCAAATGGAGGTCTGAGCCAGCAGTCTACCGAGACATCAGTAAACTGAAGCACCATGAGATCATAAGCAGGATATAGTCAGGAAGGGCTAGCTTGGGATGGGAACTACCTCCCAAGATGTGGAGCAAAGCCACAAGGAAGGAGAAGAAGGAACAAGTGATCTCAGAGGTGTTCAGGTCAGAGAAGGAGCAATATAAAATCAGAGCAGTCAGTCTGCAGCAGCAAGGAGGCTGGACAACCTGGGAGGAAGTGATTAACAAGTTGGAATGACATGTTAAGAATATCCCAAGCCAGGCTGAGTTTCCTCATTAGGTCCCCTTATGACACCCTCCCAAGCCCCAGCAACCAGTGTCTGTGGTATGGCTCCAATGAAAACTTCCAACTCTGTGATGCCCCAAACCCAAATCTGCAGCATGCCCTGTCCAGTTGTAAAACACCACTGGCTCAGGGTCAATACAGGTGGTGCCAAAACTGAGTTCTGCAGAAGCTGGCTGAAGTCCTGGGGACATGCAGGCTGGAAGCAGCCAGAGATCAGCCATCAAAATCACAGCAGCTGATCCACTGAAGGAGGCAGGGTACAGTACATCACCCAGAGGGAGACCAATTCTAACACCTGGGTTTGAATGGAGCTTAGGAGCAGCTTAAGGTCCCACCATAGATCACCACAACCTCTCTGTAACCATACATCATCCTATGAACCCCTTCAGCCCAGACAGTGATCATGGCAGAGCTCACTGTCCCATGAGAGGGAGGGATAGAAGCAGCCTGCACAGAGCTGACAGCCGAATGCAGATAAGCAGGTTGGTCAGCTGTCACCTACCCTGTGGAAGTAGGCTGCTGAGCACTCTCTCTTTAAGCACTTCTTGAGAAGTGTAAGAGTGACCAGTCTTAAACTTAAGAAGGCACTTATGGACCTGGCCCAAGGAGGCAGAACAAGGGACCTTTTGGCTTTGGCTAAGAAGGAAGGACAAGGCGTGGGGAAGACATGGGTGCTAAGGTTAAGGTTACTGCAGGGGGCAGGTAGGGAGACATCCCTGTCATATGGATTAATGGAGCAAAACATCAATGAAGGATGGCTTCCGGCTAACAATTCTGCAACTGCCCTGATGGTACTGTTGGCAGTGTGATAGGCTGCAATGACCAGCAGTTGGACCCTTACCAGTGCTTCTATCTACGGGAGGTGAACATATCATTGTCAAAGTCTACAATCAAGAGACACCTTCATGAATGTAAATACCTCTGTATTTCAAACCACTGGCAACAATTCAGAAAAGAAAGGCCAGACTAGACTTTGCCAGTAAATATCTAAAAAAGCCTGCCCAGTTCTGAAAAGAATATTTTTAGGACAGATGAAACCCAGATTAGGTTGTACCAGAAAGATTGCAAAAGAAGAGTATGGTGAAGGAAAGGAACAGCTCATTATCCAAAACCACCACATCATCTGTCAAACATAGCTGAGCTCCTGTTTTATGTTATGGGCATGTATGGTTGCCAAAGGAACTGGGTGACTACTGTTTAATGATAATGTGATTGCTGATAGAAGCAGCAGGATGAATTCCTGATTAAGCAAGAAAGCCTCTCTGATATTAAATCTCTTTTTACTGGATGAGCAGCAATGATACTGAGTTACAGACAAATGAGAAAAAAAAGAACTACAATATATGCCACAAAACATGAATTAAACAGGAATGTGATTTTAAAATCCTAAATATATTTTTAATACAATGGCCGTGTTTAAGATTGCATCCTAGTAACCATGTTAATAATGCCTTAAAAAAGCCAAGAACTGTCTAAGACCCTTGGACCAAGTAAGAACAATCCAAAACTATAACACTGGAAAAATCTAAATACTAAAATGGCATAAAATATCTGAAGGTAGAAGAGAAAGTACACCATTTCTGCAACAATGTTTGATTTCAGAGACAGAGGCTTCATGAAATGTCCCAGGCAGAGTCTGATGAGTTTTCATAATAGCAGAAATATAGTCTTAGTCAACAAAAACACGATCATTAGTCTCAGTGTCATAATGGTCTAATGCTGTATAAGAGGTTTTCCCTTATGTTATGAGTAACACTGTAGAGAATCAAAGAGAATTCAAATATGCACATCTAAAGCTATGAGCAGCTGCTCTGATAAAGGCAAACATTAGCTAACAGGGATGGCACATGTGCACCAGAATCTCCCTGTGGTCTTTACTAACAGTGACACTTAGTGCAGCTCTTCCTCAGGCAAACATACACTGATGTACAATCAGTAACACACCAATAACACCTTATTGCATGATGCACCCAGCACAGTGTGTCCTGCACTTGTTTAGCTGGACAATCAATGTCAATAAATGTCCAATTCAAACACTGAGGAAGTTTTAATATCTCAAATGTCTGCTCTCCCTCAGCAAGGCTGCAAACGTGTCAGCATCATTCAAAGCACCACATTAGTGTTTCTGCATGTCCTACTAATAATACACACCACTTTTTGATGTAAAATAAATCACATCTGCTTCCTCAGGCTTCGTCAGTTCTTGTTTTACTGTTCGCAGTACAAACAGTAACTAGCAGTCAATTCATTTGGAGTGTCTAGGTGATTCAGTGAACATGGATAAAGACCTTGCAATTCCCTCTGTTCATTTCCAGCAACTCAACTCTCTGCTCCAACATACCCTCTCGGTCTATGCCATTAAGTGAATGAAATGTGGCTTAAGAATGTATCAAATCAATGCAAATCTTTAGAAAAATGAATACAAGCATTCCTACCCCACTTTTTTTTTTTATACAACCAATTAAATCCGATTCATAAGGGCTTCAAAAAAACAGGGCTGCCTCCCCTCTTACAGCCCCAGACACTGTGCTACATCACTGAGTCGTGTACAAAAACATTCAGGGACCACAGCAGTGTTTCTGATGTTCAGAGCTTTGGGTTTGGCTACTTCATATCAGATTTGCTCCCATCAAAGAGCTGTTGCGCAGTTAAGTGTTGGACCAATCATAAAATGTGACACTGTTTTACAGCGTGACAAAATTTCACACTGCACTCCCTCATGCCTCACACTGCTCTCATTCTTCCCCCAATCACAAAACCACTGCCACTGGCATCCATTATAAAGCAAAATCTGCATAATTCTCAAAATATTGTGAATTACTACAATGCATCCTTCTCCTTCTTGGTGCCAGTATATTGAGTCAGGAGAGCTTGGAGAGTCACACAACCGATTCAGTTAGTATTATCATCACCTTTCAACACTGTACAATAGTATACAACACATTAGAACTGTGTTTTTGACCACACCTTTAGAGAGGCAAACTTTATTTTAACATTAGAGACAATGACAACATGTAAAACATATAAGTATTACTGACTTGGAGTGTTCTCAGCAATAATCAGCAATAATAAAAGAACAAAATAAATAAAAAGAAGAAACAATGTTTTCATGCATGAAATGAATTAGAAGGGTTATAAGAGTTTCTTAATATTCCTTTTTACCAAAAGCACCATAAACTCTAGCCAGAGGGAAACAGTTCAAACTAATCATATGCTGAATGAGCACTAATTAGCCATCAGCCAAAATACAGTATAAAAGCCAGAACCGATATACTATATACTGTATGACATATGCATACCTTTTATTGATGGCAGACATAACTAATAAAATGACCATAACACTGTTTAAAACAGTTATTAATATAGGAAAGGGTAGAATTTAGACCTGTTCGTAGCCATTGTGTTTCTTACCTGACTTATCGATATCAGCTCTACTCCCCAAATAGTGCTTATTTCAATTTCTGTGACCATGTACCTCAGTAAATCAGCTGTCAATGGCTTTCTCCACAGTGACCCAAACTGACTTCCTTTGTTTCACCAACACAGCTCTCACACAAACCATCTCAGTCCACTGTGTTTCATTAAAATTCCAAAATGTAAGGGTAGAAATGCTAGCAAACCTCATATTGCTATCTTTCTATGGCACAAAATCTTACCAAGATGAAACCTTGACCTAAAAGGTCACTTGACATTCAACATTTTTTGTCTTATACTTCTATTGATCAAAATGAAAGCATAGACACACACACACACACACACACACACAGACATATATATATATATATATATATATATATATATATATATACATATATATATATATATATAAATAAATATATACACACAAACACACATGCATATACATATATATATATATAGATATATATATATAGATAGATAGATAGATAGATATACATACATACATATACAGTGTGTCTACATTTTCTTCTCATATTGCAGCTGTACATCATAAACATAGCTCTAAAATAAAATAAAATGAATCGAGCAAATCAAACAGCGGGATAAAGTGAGTGTCTGGATTTCCCTCTCCACTCTATCAGGACTCACACCAGGCTCTGCTACCATCAAGTGTTTGTGAATATAATACACAGAGTTGACAGACTGTATACAACACATTGTCTTTATGAAATCAGAATAAAAAGATTAACATACCATTTTAGAGTCCAACTTGTGTAGTGGCTGTGCTAAGACTTTATCTACACTGACAGCATCTGCAAAAGTGATGAAGCCAAAGCCCCTATTGAGAAACAACACAAAAGCACAGGATTTTTCTAACACAGTATTTTCAATCAAGTCACAGTTTATTGTTCACATCACAAGGTAAAACTTTACTGCACATGTTTGAATTTTAATCCACACTGTGATTTATACCTGCCTCTTGTATATATCTTATATATGCCCCTATTCCATTTTCCTTTTCTATGTCAAGGGATTATTTAAAAATATCAATTCATATTACTCCTGTTATTTTAAGAGTGATGTGTAAATGAATATTATCTCTATACTAACTATGTTTCAGTACTATGAATTAACTTGAAATGACCTTTACTTACTTTCCACTTTTCTTAAATACATTATATGGCATTATATTGAATGTATTTCATCACGCCATGGTCAGTGTCAAACTCTATTACCTTGTCCTTCAATATCAAGTCCAAATAAAAGGCTTCAGGGTATCATAATGATTTTTCCATCGTTGTCAAAAGATGGGAATGTTTCTCCTTTTTTTTACCTGGAGCGTTTTGTCGTTGGGTCTCTCATCACCACACACTCTCTGATTTCTCCGAATTTACTAAAATAATCTCTTAGGCTGTCTGTGAAAAAAGAGACAGAGAGGGTTACAGCTCTATTCTTCCCTCCTTAAAAAAATAAGAATCTGTGCTGTTTAGCAGGGGTCGATCGGAGGACTTGAAATCAAAATAAACTTGCAACGTGTGCTTGTGCATGCACACATACTCTGGACGCCAGTTCTTACCTGGAGAAGTTTGCCAGCTGAGGCCACCGATAAACATTTTCCTGCCAAGGGAAAAACCAACAGAAGTCAATCCAGATTTCTCATCGGCCATTCTGATGTCTAGCTAACTACTTGACTGCCCGGAGAGAAGTAACGGGCTGGGGACAAAATAAAGGTAATGCAACAGCGAGGGAGCCTTACGACCGTCCACAGAGTCGAGCCAGCAGCAGCCACGAAATGTTCCCTTCTCTCCGCTGTGGTCCGAGGGTTCGGCCCGTACCGGGTAAAGCAGAACTTAAGATTCGTAACTGTCGCTACGAACAGTCTCCAGTTCGGCGGAAACGCGATAAACCAAGCTCTACTCCTAACAGCTTGGTTACACTTTTAAAATTGGTTTGACCAAAGAGCACTCTCGCCTTCCTTCATCAAAACACAGCCTAAAGGCTGAAAAGTGTTTTTTTTAAAAAAAAGTGTGGACCAAATGCAATATTTCGTGTTGTTCTTTTTTTTAACATAAGGCTGAGCGGGGAAAACGATGCCGATTTTCCCAGAGAAAGCTATAAATTTGTTAAGGTCTTAATCGCTCTTCTTAAACCCGTGTACCTTCCCAGCAGGTCCGACACCATTTAACTCCAGGATTTCTAGGCGACGTTTGGCGCGTGTTCATTCCATACGCGCAAAAACGCCACAAATCGGACGGAGACAGGCTGTAACCGGGGGCAGGCCCGTGTGGAAACAGACCAAACCGAACTGTGTACGGCCCCGGTAGTGGGACTGGTAGTGTGGATTCAGTCTGCGAGTACACAGTTTAACATTGACACGTCGTGTAGGAAAAATGCACTGTTTATATTGACAGGCTGTAAACTTACCCCGGGTCGTGCTGCCCCGGGTCGTGCGGGCTTCCAGACGCGGTTTGGCTCCCGTCTCCTTCCATATCTGATCCAGCTGCAGGCGGTGGCCGAATGATGTTCACGGGCGGTAGAGCCTCAGACCGAGCGGAGCCGCAGTGTCGGTGAGCCTCGGATGCAGCGGACCGTCACGCGTGGGATCAGGTCCGTCTGTGGTCCTCCCCCTCAGTCGTCGACCAAGTCCACTGACGTCAGTTATCCACAACCCGCCCACGAGAACGGACGC
Organism: Istiophorus platypterus; assembly: GCA_016859345.1. Taxonomy (NCBI): domain Eukaryota; kingdom Metazoa; phylum Chordata; class Actinopteri; order Istiophoriformes; family Istiophoridae; genus Istiophorus; species Istiophorus platypterus. The sequence continues at coordinate 27,595,265 of CM029116.1, forward strand.
TGGGAGCGTGTTTTCTGCCACAATTTCAGTTCGGTGACATGCAGCATCGAGGAACGGACGACCTGCCACTCAAAAATCAAAGGAGCTGCTTGAGATGCAACCTTAAATACGATCTACATTATGACATAACTCAAACGTGGGACTGTCACTCATCTGCATGGTAGACCGTATACGACAGGTTTGTCCAACAAAGCCATCGCAGACCAATAAGAAGAGAAGACTGCTTAGAAAGACAATTTATGCGACAGTTTTTCCGTCTGAAATTAAATGGCATTTTTCTATTTTATATATACTGACTAAATACATATTAATACTTTATGACACATAAAAACACAGAGACATTTTCTGGGTAAACTGTTTGACATGACAGATGTATACTTTTTTTTTTTACTCATAACCATATTAGATACTCAGCACCGGTCAGATGAATTGTATCTATTCTATTATTATTCTAATCTACTAACAATGCAATGAAACTGATCATGTATTCTTTAAAACAATTGATTATATCAATGTCCATTTTGAAGAGCTTGGAATGACTTCCAGAAAACTTGGTCAAATCATTGCAAAAATGTATTCTAAATTAAAGATAGATAAATAAATCAACTTAGTTATGAATACCTCTCCCAATGCAAAACGGTTAGATATCTCAGTGCAGGAAAATGGGAATTCAATAAGTTTAACAATGGCTGTATTCCATTTACTGCATTGTAGTGCACTCAGGCACTGGTGGTTTTTCCTACAGAGAGCAAAAGTTAGTTGCAAAAAAGGTGTGTTTCCACTGAAGGTTGGTCTTAAGTACTGCATTGATATAAAGTTTGTAACTCAAGAGACAGATTAAAAGAAAATGGATGAGAATCAGACCTTCACAAGAAATCAAGAGCCCTGACATTACTTCCAGGGGAGCTGCTCAATACATACTCTGACCGGGGTTCCATCTGTCTTTCTGAGGTTGACACATTTTCCTTGAGTTTACTAGACTCATTTGGGTCCTTCTCCTGCAGTCTCAACCTTCTTTATTAAGACTTACATGTACAGTAGATGAGATGCATTTTACTGTAATATCTTTCTAATCTGTTGAGATGTTTAGGTTTGAAATACTCCAGGAGAGATGACTAGTACTGTCCCCTAAGGGGAAGCAGGCTGATTGCTCAGCCAATGACTTAAAATGAATTATATAGAACAGTAGTCAAGTTGAGTTGTAGATTGCAAAGGTTAAAGTGTCCAGTGGTTTAGCATCTGACCTTTCTATAGTGATGTACAGGTGTACTCCAGGGTCTGTCAGGAAACAGTGGCATCAGTGTTGGTGGATGAGGCTGCTATGTGCGACGGGGGTTGTGCAAAAGAATCAGTATGGGGTTAAATGAAAAGATAGCCTGAATCCAAAGAAGATCTGTGGCAAGTTCTCCAAGACCTTGGAACAACCAACCTGCAAAGTGCCAGTGTGCAAGGCTACTGATCATAACACTTCTTTTTCAGTTTTTCTTCTCCTGACCTTTTCCTCTATGGCTGTTCCTCAGCCATCTTTCCTTCTTGACATATTTGAAGTCTCTCTGTGCATGAGCATAAATGCTACCCTGTTCCTGATTGGTTAGAATAGTGTTGTGTGGCTCAGTCTGAGACACTTTGTTTGTCTCCCTTTAACAGAGCCAGGGTGGTGTTGGAATGCTGGATTCTTTTTTCAGCACACACAGAACAGACAGCTAGCAGACTTTGAGGAGATATTCACTGAATTCTGAGGTAAACATTGAGGAATTTACATTAACAGCAAGTTTTACAAAGTTTTACTGAAATACGATCAGATATACTGTACTTGTAAAATGGGAAATCAGAAATTAAGACCTTTCTCTAATATAAGTCTTTTTTAAGTTAGGGATTGGTTCTCTATGTGAGTGAGGGTAATTTGAGATTTTACTATAAATAAATAACAGGTTTTTGCTAGGTTTACCCTCCATTACACCCCGGCTTATGTATACTGTCATGTCATAATGATTTGCTTGAGTGGAACCCTCTTAATTAATACAGTCATCTGTAATCTTTGTCTTAATCCAATGTAATGTACAATGTAATGTAGTATGAACACACAGTATGTTTTGTAAAGGTGGTGCAGTGCCATCCTCCAGTAGTGGAAGCAGCAGGGGGGGCAGACAAGGAATTTGAATGTGAGGGCTCAATTAAAGCTGGCTGCTCTCCACCTCTCATCATGCTACACTGATTGCTGTTTATTCTCTGAGAGAGATAGAGAGTGAGCATTTCTCAGCCTATACAGGCCTCATCATTGGCTCCTCTCTCCTCATGCTCTCTCTCCTCTTTACACATTTCATCCTGTCATTTATCCCTGGTTTGTGTTGGTTTGTGTATGTAAGTCACCATCAACAGTGGCTTGTGAATCACTGCAACAGAACGATTTAATTTGTAGGAAAACACACCAGGTCTCAATTTCCAAGTAACCAAAGTTCCATGTTCCAAGATTTACTCGTGATAGCTCTCATACTGATAAATACAATTGTAGCTTGTGATATGACCCAATGAGAGAACAATACATGTTGTATTTGGATCCATATAGTAGCACATAACCTGTTGACAAAGACTGTTTCTCAGCATAAAAATGATACAATTACTCGATTAAAAATAAACCTTTATTTACCTTTATTTATAGGCAACCATCAGTGTGTATATTGTTGCATCTTTCAAAAGCAAGGGCAAAAGAGTATTGTGATTTTGTAGCACTAAATGTGTAAGAAAAGTCAGGGTAGGCAGTTGATAGCACAAAGTGGATAACACGTCTGGAATAAACAGAAACTCAGATGCAGAGAGACTCTCAGGCAACAATGAAGAGTTTGAAAAGGCAAAGTCTTTACTCAATAGCCAGGTGGTCACACAAAGATAGTCAGTCCAAAACAGGTAACCAATACCAGATAGGGAAAAGGCAAAAAGCTAAGAACTAAAAGAAAAATTAAAGTCATGAACCATGGAATCAAACATGAGAGAATTGCTGGAACATGATTAACACACAAGGTAGACAATCTGGCAAGGGAGCAGGGAGTAGCCGGCGCCTCCATTTATCTCAACTGCAGAAGGTAATATGACTGAATCCAGAATACAATTTAAAATCCTCCTCCTCACCTACAAATCTTTTAATGCTTAAGCACCATCTTATCTTAATGTGCTCAAAGTGCCCTATTACCCCAGTAGAACACTGCACTCCTGGAATTTAGACTTATTTGTGGTTCCTAGAGTCTTCAAAAGTAAATGGGAGGCAGATCCTTCAGTTATCAGGCTCCTCTACTGTCGAACCATCTTCAAGTATAGGAGGGAGGCAGTCACCCTCTCCACATTTAAGATTAGGCTTAAAATGTTACTTTTTGATAAAGCTTACAGTTAAGGCTTGTTTTGAACCATGCCCAAGAAATGCTGCTATAGGCCTTGACCACCAGGAGACTATCCATGATTCATCAAACTCCTGTCTCCTCTTCTCCCTCTCTACAACAAGTTATCAACCGGGCTATGGGCTTCTTGAAACTGTCAGATGTTGTGGATAAAGCTAGCTTATTCAATATGCACAACTTGTATCTGTTTGCAAATGAGTGCATTCACCTGCTAAGGCAGAGGAAAGTGGTCAAGCGTGTAGACACTGCTAAAAGAATATGGCCACTGCGGCTCAGAATGTGCACCTCTGAATGTGGCTCTCTGCGAGGGGATCACTATGCATCTTGGGTGCATTCACACCTGTACTTAGAGCTTTTCAACTGTGATCAAATCACCCAAGAAGCATGTTAATGCAGGTATGAACAAGACTTAATTATCCCATTACGCAGCCAGCTCCTTAGGTGATCCAGGTTCTGAACCTTCAAACTCACACTGCCAGGGAAGGAGAGCTTCTGGGTGGGATTTCTGTTACTAAGACCTAAAAAAATTGCTTACAAGATTATGATATTATATTATATTATATTGGGTTTCTGGGTTTCCTTTGACTCACTCAATTGACTCACTGTACTGGCCTCACTGTGTGAATTGTAAACATGTAGTAGCTAATGATAGCATGCAACCAGCACCACAAATGGAGACTGGATTGAAATCAAAGCTTTTTATAGCAGCACAGAGTCTTTCTGTTCCTGAACAATGAATTTTCAGTTTCTTCCTGCAGATAATTTATAATTCTGAGTTATTTCAGGCTGTCCTGCACGCACAGCACATTTAGGATCTACCTACATATTTCCAGTGATTTTTAAGGACAGGGAGCTTCAGGCTTCAGGATGTTTGTGTTGAATTGGATCATGGTGGATTTTGAGGTCTGCTATGGATTATCGTCTAGTGTATTTTCACTTACACTCTCTTGACTACAGGACATTTGCATCCAGGTTTCCTGACATTTAGCGGAATCATTTCTTCCCTCTGTGCAATGTTTCCTCCAAAGCAGTCTATTTCCACCCCTATGTTAACAGTACTTAGTATACAACTGTACACCCAACAAATCATTATTCCTCATATCACAAGTGGACATAAAAAGGATTTGTGCATTGCCTGAGCAAGACTGCTCAAGACAACCCAACCATATGACCTAGGGTGACCTAGATGTACCTACTAGTAGAGGCAGATAAAGTGTCCGAAATTTACAGCCACCAAGTTCCAATGGTGGGTAGATTTTCTGTTTGGTAAGTTAATCTCAGAAGACTACTTGCCAATGTGGTGGGTAGTCCTGTGTCAGAGTTTGACAGACACACAAAGAAATCTCACTTCTCCCTGAATTTCCATGGATTTCCTGCATATTGAGAGAGAGAGAGAGAGAGAGAGAAAGAGAGAGGGAGCGCCTGAGAGTGAATGACTGGTGTTGGAGAATGATAGAAATAGCAACCTGATTTGTTTCTCTGTGTGCTAGGCAGAACTATAAGTTTTCTCTGTGAGTAGGCTTTGCAGTTTTCTCTCACTTGATTCCAGCAGTTCAGTTTATTGTCCTGCAGCACGATGGTGGAGTGCTGAAAAAGTAGGTAGGCTGCAGGAAGGTACAAAACACACTTCACCCCAGACTACACAAAAGTGTTCCCTGCCTAGTAGGAGTGAAGAATAATGACTGTGTTGAATGCTGCATTGGTTTGCAACAGTGACTCAATTTTCTTCTCTGCACTGGCTCCCTGTGAAATCCAGATTGCAGTTTAAAATCGTCCTCCTCAACTACAAAGCCCTTAATGGCCAGGCACCATCCTATCTTAAAGAGCACCTTATTAACCCAGTAGAACACTTCATTCTCAGAATGCAGGACTACTAGTGGTTCCTAGAGTCTCCACAAGTAGAATGGGAGGCAGAGCTTTCAGTTATCAGGCTCCTCTGCTGTGGAACCATCTTCCACAGCAGAGGCAGACACCCTCTCCACACTTAAGAATAGACTTAAATCATTCCTTTTTTTAATATAGCTTATTGTTAGAACTGGCTCAACATTAGCTCGAGCCATACCCTCACTATGCTGCTATAGGGGGACTTCCCATAATGCACCGAGCTTCCCTTTCCACCGCCGCCTCCTCTCTCCCTGTGCACATTAACATCTCAAAAATGCTTGTTATTAACTGTCCTCCCTCTCTCCCACAGTTTTGTGCTTCCTCCTCTCTCTCTCCTGTCACTTTCTGCAGGTTTTTTGCCTCTAATGCTGCAGAGTCTGGATCCATGGTTCTAGACCATCTACTGCTCCATGAGCCTGATCAACACCCACTGCTTTAATTATTATGATTACTAATATTACTATTTTATTTAGTCCTATTGGTAATATTATTAGCCCCAGTAGTATAACTATTAGCTTTGCTATTATCGTCATACATCTTTTACATGTATGACAATACACGTATTGTACTATGCTCTCACTCATCCCTCTTGCGCCCCCCCTTTTCATCTCTCTCTCTCCCTCTCTCTCTCTCCCTCTCTCTCTCCACCCAGCCGGTCGAGGAAGACCCCCCCCCCACCACCATGAGCCAGGATCTTTTCAACATTTCTACCTGTTAAAAGGGAGGTTTTTTGTTGCTGCTCTCGCCAAGTTCTTGCTCATGGGGGAAATGTTGGGTCTCTGTAAATGATAACTATAAAGAGTCTAGACCTGCTCTATATGAGAAGTGCCCTGAGATAGTTTGGTCTCATCACGTAAACTCCCTGTAGACTTGTTCAAAGTTGTAATGGAATACTGATTTAAAAAAAAAAATAAAAAATAAAAACATTATATGAATCAATAAATAAATAATACAATACAAATATACAGGTATTATAAAATAAATTATGTGGATATAAATAAATTAAAATTAGAAAATAATTAAAGTAATGTGATATTTAGAAAATAAAGAGAAATCAATTTTCATTCTAATTTCACTGAAATGGATTTATAAATTAATTTATTTACTGCTGATCAATATATAAAAATAATTTTTACAAATTTTGCAATGTTTTCTTTAAGTATTTATTCAACATGATACCTTTTTCTTATCACAATGAAATACTGACATATATGTATATGTGAAACAAGAAGGCAATCTATTATTTTGGCTGTTAAAAAATATGCTTGCTGTTGTATTTTTTTTAAATTTACTGGCTACCTTGGCTTGTGAGTCAAAAAGTTAATTTCAGACCCTGGGCAGATACACATGGTGCCTCTAAGGAGTAGATGCACTCGTAGTGTATTTGAACTAAATTCGGACCAGCAGGACAGGACACAAAGGGCACACACAATAGTTACCTTTTTTATTCTTTCATATTCAAACTACCCACTTTTCAAATTTCCTTTAATACATTTTGATGAGAAAATATGTTTTAATCTTCATAATTTGAGCTCTACTTTTCTTATAATATCAAACTTTATTTCAGTGTGTTTCATGGAACAGTAATATTCCAGTCACACATGCCAGGTATGGTGTTTGATAGTATTCTACTTAATTCAAAACGAGTATTAAATCTGCTTGTCCAGTCAGAATCCTTTTAATCGCCTCTCAAGTTTATTGTGTTTACCTTTCAAGATCTGGAAGTAACTAAAGACTACAATCACTAATATGTCTGATCACCTTTGTTAAGTGAGAAGGCAGAAACAGTACAGTTTTTATTGGCAGCCTAATTATGCTCACAACCTGTACCTATAACCTGAGAATGTAATGAGAAGCATAATATCCCATGTGAAACACTCATTAAATGTACCTGCAGGACAACATGGCCTTAAGTTGCAGAACAACCAATCTCTCAACAATATTTTGCTCCTTACAGAATGGCATTTTCTTAGTAGAACAGACAGGGTTGATTGCAATTACTTCATTTCCATTTTAATAAAGCAATTGCAAAGTAATTGCAATTACATGATTAAATTATTACTTATCAAATTAATTTATTATTATTAAGTAACTATTAAAATGCTACTTGAATAATGTTGGCAAGAATATATTCTACCCCATCATGATACAGAAATATATAGATCTATAGGCTACAGAGATATCAAAATTCTTTTTTTTATTGTAGTCCTAAAGTGATGGTAGCCTACAAAAGTCATGCAGTGTAATGACAAACAGTTATGAAGAAAAATGGCTGAAAAGCAACAGAAGACCTTCTTATGTTTCTTTTTGGCCATTTTTCTAACCTTAAATATTTTTCATTACGCTGCATGGCGTTTATGTGAATGTGTGTAGTCTATAGGCCTATGTCTATGTTTACCAGTATGACTGAAGTCCATGAGGGCTCGGTCCACATGTCTGAAAGATGGATTCAGCCAAACCTGCATATGTGATTTGGCACCAGCTCTACCCTCAACACTTCCCATATATACTGAACTGCAGCCCACATGCCTTGGAAAACCAAAGAAACTGACTGGGAGCTTCACATTTGAGTCAGTTTCTGTGTTTTTTCTTCCTTGTAGTGTTTTGTTTGTTTTCTGTATGTAAAGTGTTCTTGGGTTAGATCAAATTTGCTTATAATCTAATGTATTATTATTGTTATCACAGGTTTTATTTCTTCAGTAACATTGTGTATCATGGTTGGTGGTTGCAAAGGGAACTATGTCGATCAAGTTAACAGAAGTTAAGAAGAACACAGTGATGAAGAACTCACAATGTTTTCATTAGCTAAAAAGTTCAGCTGTGTTGCGCTGACTTCTAATCACCAGGGGAGAAGGTAAAAAAACCAAAACATTTACTATCATTGCTATAACAAAGTTGATTTTGGGGTATTCTGGTTTATTTCTTTTCTCAAGTGTTGTACAGCAGAGAAGAAACTCCTGTCATGTCTGCTCCATGTCCAGAGAGAAGACACTCTGCTTTAGCTGACACTGTAAAAGACATATGTTCTAAATATATAGGAGGTACAAAGGGTGCTGTCTCACCCTGGCTGGGGATATTAGTTTGCAAGCTGTCACATTAGAGACATGGTTCACATCACACCCTGTCTGCGATCTAGACAACAGCTCTTTGGTACAGGTTCGGGAAAGATGGTGGTTTTGTTTCAGCGTAAATAAACAGGTTGTGTATGAGGTCACTGTGAACTGTCCGTATTAAACCAGACCAGGATCTTTCCTGGACCTGAACCAGGCGCTGTGAGGGTCTGAAACCAGAAACCAGTTTAATCCACTACAAATGGATATTTTAGATCAGATGTTTTCTATGATATATATCTATGTGATGTGTGTTCTCCTTGATGTATCATAGAAGAGCTACAATCTGTCTCCTGTTGATGTCTATTGCCATCTGCTGGACACATCCCATCTGAACACCTCACCTTCAGCTTACTGTATTTAGATAATCAATGCATAGATAGATAGATAGTATTTTTTGTTTAAATCTCCTCCTTTCTACACTCCATTTATCGAACTAAAGGTTTGGTCACATTCATGCCCAATGAAATTGCCCTGCACTGGAATAATGATGTGATGTCATGGAACTGACTCTGAAAATAAGGATATATTGAACAGGGCATTCAAGAAAATGTCCTCTTCATTTCCAAACACAAGAAGAGACAGCCATAGAATTTGAGAGGTTGAAAAGTTGAACAAAGGTTATATTTGAATTTCATATTTTCGAGCCACAAATGGATTCATTTGCTAAGGGGCTCTGGATAAGAATTTGTTGTTAAGCGTCTACTAACTGACACCCACAGAAAATTAATGTCACACAGCAGACTAACTGACATCTCCATTATTTGCTCAGACAACCAGAAACCACACTCGACTCCTGAAATACTACTGGGCCCCAAATGTTCTGCATGTCAGAGGTCAACTAAAGTATTAGGGTACCAAAAGTAGGCTAGTGATTTGAGTTCAGATCAAACTAAGAGACTATCAGATTGAATAATTTTAGACTTGCCATTCAAATAAACTTCCAGTTCAACTTACATTGTAACCCCAGTGACATGACCTTATTTTGACTTCAGCCATTTGACTTAGAATGACTTCCTCACAAATCCTCACAAATCCCAAAAATGATGTTATAAAATGCATGCAGCCAATGAAGTCTTCACTTCCTGGCAAAAGAATCAATTCAACAATAGCCACTTACTTTTGGATGGACAGAAAGCTGTTAAGACCAGCAGACAGAGAAAAAAATGAATTCTTCATCTTTATGTCATCATGTATATTCTGTTAGATGTTGTTAAATTTCTTTTGGAACAACAGAGCATTATACAACTTTTCAAAGACTGATTAGTTTTGACAACTATGAGTTAACTGATCTAGATGTATCAAAACAGCAAGTACACTTTTTACCATATCAATAACTACTAAGCTGCCAGAGCACACAAATATATCTTTCACCAGATTCATATAATTAGAAAGAAACATTTCCATGATCTTAAAAATATATGACATTTGCACATTTTATTGTGCTATTATGCTGTTTGATTCCACGAATCAGTAAAAGCAGCAGAATTACATCTGGCATATACACTGTAAGAGTTTGTGTATAAAGGGATGGTTTATTGTTTTAAATGTGTACATAATTGCTTTGGAATCATCAGTTAATCAAATATCTCAGCTTTAAATGAAAAAGAACAGCTCTCAATGATCTGCAAAAAAAACAACAACCAGAAATCCCTGTTTGAAACACAGTATAACTCTATTTAAAATAATAAGAATGCATAGTTTTCCATCAGCCTTGTGCCAACAGTTTGTCATATTTTTTGATTAATCAAAGCAAGAAAATTCTTACAGTGTCTTTGTACACAGTTTTTGAGAAAATGTAGCCCTTTCAAATTATTAGTCACTAGAAATATAGACTCACTGAGGGCTTTATTAGGAACACCACACTAATCTTGGATAATTCCTCCCTTTGCTATCAAACAGCCTGAGTTCTTCCTGGTGTGGATTCCACCAGATGCGGGAAACTTTCCTTTGAGATTCTTGTCCAAGTTGACATGACTGCGTGACATCATTTCTGCAGATTTGTCAGATGCACATTCATGCTGCCAATCTCCTGTTCTACCACATCCCAAATGTGCTCTACTGGATCCAGATCTGGTGACTGAGAAGGTCACTGAACTCATTGTCATGTTCATGAAACCAGTTTAGGATGACTTTTGCTGATCTTCTGTTTCTGATTCTTCATATACTCCCTAGTGTGCTGTACACTGTATACGGGTCCATTTCTACCTACACACTGTAAGATTATCTATTGCTCCATTCCAACCATAGCCTCAACAACCTGTTTTTGCTCACTGCTGATTTTTGGACTTTTGCCTGTTATTTGCCTTATTTTGCCTTGTTTGTCTACCAGCCTGCTGCCAGCCACTACCCACTCCCTGTCTTCACCTCCTGTTACCGTTTGCCTACTGGTAAACCATCAGTTTTCTCTGCATGAGAAAATGAATGGTTGACACACAAATATACATGGCATATAAAAAATATTTATCACATGTGAAGTCTTGAGGGGGGCAACAAAAATAATGACACTGTTTAAATAAATGTAACTGTTAAAATGTACACTTGTTATAGTGGCATGATCCAGGCTCCATAATCACAGAACACTGGACATTTCTAAGAAAAAAATCAGGGGCTACTTACAACTGCAAAACATTGAAATTGTGGATGGTGGTAAGCCAGTTTGTGTTAAAACAAAAATAACAAGTCGTTGTTTGCAAAAATACATTTGCTATCTGATAAAGTGATGGCAATGGGGTTTTGAAAATAAACTCAAGGAGCTTTTAACTTAAATGCAAGTCACGGTCTTGGAAAAACAGAATTTGCTAAGTTGTCATGGTAAATAACCAAACATATCCCCAGATAAGTTTGCTGGCACTTGGACATTCTGTGAAACACTTGCTAATGTTCCAAGAAAACATTTTTAAAATTCTTTCTTTCTAAAATTCCTGCAATTACAGCATACTGCTGAGATGTTCAAGTTTGGGGTTTTTTTGTTTGCTATTTTGGGTATTTTGAGTATTGGGTGTTGTGCACCTTTCAGAACACAAGACTGCAGGGCACACTAACATACTGGTAGTGTGTGGCAGTAAAAAAGTATCCTCCAAAAAAATATTGAGCAGCAGGCTATATGCAGTTGATAAGGTATGAAGTCAAGAAGGAGTTTTATTTAGCTTGCTGTGATAACTGTGTTGATGCTAAATATGTACTTTTACAGTAAATATAGAAAAACTTTTATATACTTTATCCTGACATCAGCAGAAATTAAAAATAAACTAGATGACAAAAGCATTTAAATCAAAATCCAAAACAACAAAAAGTTTTTAGTAGCTTAACCAAACTGCAACAGCAAGTCTCTCCAAAGTCTGCAGGCAGCAGGAATGGTACCCAAAGATTAACAGGCACTGAGTCTGATGTCTGATACGGGTACATGACAAAATTCCCAGCCTCTTTGACATAGTTCATTGTATGTTCTGCATGTAGTGGAAGTGCTGAGAGTAAACAAGTTTCTCTGAGAGGTGGTATCAGCAGCAGTCAAGTTGAGTATATGGGTTTATGGTTTTGAGCAGGGAGATCATACAGCTGTGGTAAGAACTGTGGAAATTTGTGTCATTCAGTCACTACTTGTACTGCTTTAAAGTTAGTAACACAATACTCAAGTCATTTTTCACATTATTTAAGGTTGTGATACTTCCATTTATATGGCTGAGGGTTTGGTAACATATAAAAGTTGAGTAGGTAGGAGAAGGTAAAGCTGTTGTCAATGTTAGATTTAAAGTGCAGGCATATGGCTTTTTCCTGGAGTCAATATGGGCCAGTGTAAACTTGATTTGTATTAAATTCACAAAACACCAGTATAAAATATTACTTTGTTCATTAAAGGCCAGCACTACCTCAGTCTGGTAAAGATGGTAAAAGAATAATAGCCAGGTTGTACTGAAAAAAAACTAGCTTGTATAATGATGTGTGCGATTATGTTGGAAGTCTTTATAGCTGTTCTGAATGGCCACAAGGCCACATATCTAACTGTTTAAATATGGATGTAATGGCACACATTTTCAGACAGTCTCTCCTGGAAGGCATTTATAGTGTTACACTCATCTGTTCACATGAAAAGTGAAAAAATAGTTGCGTATACAATGAAATAGGAGGGCTTCAGAGAGTAGTTCAACTTTGCCAACTTTCCCACCTCCACTTACTTGGAAATTTCTGTGTGAAGTATCTGTAAATGTCAGAATTCAGAAAACTTATCAAATTATCAACCCCAATTCTGACATTGGAATTTTGTTGTTTTCCAAAGCAGTTTTGTGCATCCAACAAACAATTGTTAGGAAATGTACTGGCACCTTAACACACCCTGAACCTCATGTATTTGCTAACCTAGAGTGGTTTAACTTTCATCTTGATTTCCGGGGACTGTTATGTCAATGTAGGGTGCAGTAACATTTGCAACAAAACACAGCCCTGCCCACACTTGACTACAATGATGCATGTGGTGCTAGGTTTGATCAGAAATGAAACAGACCTTGAATGTTTCAACCAGAGAGTACAGCAAAACACTGCTTTTTCACCAGCGGTTAAGTTTCTTATAAGTCTAGGGAAATGCTGTGGCTATGGAAAACAAACAATTGTTTAAGCTTTAGACAACTAAAGACTTAAGTTAAGCTTGTGATAATTAACATACGTAACATACGTTACAAGCCTATCTGCTAATATAACTGTCACACGACTTACTATCGCCTCCTTACATTCCCCCGCATCCTGTCCTCCCCGACCTTACCCACCCTATTTGTTTTAAATTTTTCTTTTAGTTTGTGATGTTTGTTTTAAATTCCATGCAAATATTGTAATATTTGTTGTTGGTTAAAAAAAACAAAATGGCACATTGATTTCTTGTATACTAACTGTGTACTGTACAATTACTATGCAGTGCATACTGAATAATATCACTATGTTTTATGGACCTGGGAAACAGCTAAAGACACAAGTTCATCTTGTTTTCTGTAACAGCAGCCCTCACTGCCATACTTTCAACACTTGCATTCTGTTAACAATCTTAGCTGATACATTTTTTTTACCACAACATGAAATTGACTTTATATAGTGTCTACATAGATATATTTATGCACAGTATGTTTCAGGTCTTTGAGTTCCCTTTCTCACAGTGTTTTCACAAATATAATGGTATTAAGGAACAATGTCTCTCTCATAGCCAATACTTCTTAGTCCGTCCCAGTCTGGCTATGTGGGCCAGCTTGACCTTCACTTTGTCTCTGCTCTCTGGACTTCCCTTGGAGGTGCATTCCACAGTTGAGTCTGTCTCAAAGGAGAAAGCTGGGGCATGTGCAAGCAGACTTCCAGTCTTCTCTTGGGCCATGGCTGCTGGTGTCTGCAGAAATAGTTGGCCCCTCAGAGAATGTCTGAGCTGCAGCAAGAGGGGGTTTTGATTTGAGTACACTTGGATAGTTTCCTTGTCCTGACTGCAGCAGGTTGAGCAGGCTGAGCAGAGGATGCGGAAAATATAGACCCAGCCCAGGTAGTGGAGCTCTGCGATGTTGAGCAGAAAGCAACCCAGGCTGATGCTGAACATGAAGTTCAGGAAGATAGTTTTCTCAGTGGCACGTGACACAAAGCAATCTGTACGAGTAGGACAAGGGTAGGTCTCACAGCGGTACAGGTGAGGCACCTCGAACCCAAACAAGAAGTACTGGCCTACCAGGAAGGTGATCTCCAAGACAGATCGTAGTAACACATGAAGGATGTAGATGAAGAGAACCTGGTTGGACTGCTGAGTGGGGTCTTCTCCTATGTCACCATAATCCCCCTGCAGAAAGCTTTGTTCCACTCCATCTATCTCCCTCACATTCGATGATGAACAGTAAGTGGGCATGCTAATCTTCAGAGCCTCTATATCATCTTTTACCATGTGGCTGCATCTCTGTCTGGGAGGCCCCCTAGCCACGACCTGAGTTCTTTGGCCGTCCAGCTTCTCATTCTTGGCAATCTTATGCAGAACAAAAACTATATAGAAGATGGATGGGGTGGAGACCGATACAATTTGGAAGACCCAGAACCGTAGATGTGACACAGGAGCAAAGATATCATAACAGACGTTGCTGCATCCGGGTTGCTGAGTGTTACAGGTGAATTTGGACTGCTCGTCACTGTAGACAGCATCACCCACTAAAGCCACAAGCAGGATACGGAAAATCAGCAGCATAGTTAGCCAGATCTTGCCTATCACTGTAGAGTGGTTCTGGACCTCAGACAGGAAGCGGCTAAGTATGGACCAGTCACCCATGGCTTAACCTTAAAGAAAAATTAGAGGATTTATCATCAGTGTTATTTATAATGGGACAAGTTAGAGAGTAAGGTTTCGGTTTACATCAGTAGCTCTCAAATGTTTTCATTGTGTTTGGGAACAGAAAGAATTTCATTATTTGAGCTATACAAAGTTATTTCAATTGTTAGCAACAATCAAAGGTTTGGGGAAATTATAAAAACAAAACAAATCAAGTTGAATAAGATTTGTATTAATAAATTTGTCTGGACGTTTCCCGCATGTTTCCTTTCTGATCCTGCTAACATTTGTAACAGTTGTAACCACCCACCTTCACCAGTCTCATCACATTGTTAAAAAGGAGGTTGAAGCTTGAAATAGGGAAAATAATAAGCAATGTGAATTAATTAGAAGTTTAATTTTAGCTATCTATTAACATTTACATTATTAATTGTTAATTTCCTTAGACTGGTTGATTAAACCATTTTTATTAGTTTTCCTTAGTGGATTTGACACAATCATCTAACGAAGTCACGATTCTCAACAAGTGGTTTATATCTATTCTAACATTAAAATACCCAAAAAATATTCTTAGCATTGTGGATGCAAAGGCTTTGGTATTATGTTACATGGTTAACTATAAATATGTAAATTGAATAAATATTTTTTGTGAAGCTTTCCTTGCAAAAGCAAGGACCTTTTTTTTTGTATTTTAATGTTAGAATAGATATAAAATAGAAAATGCCTTGACAAGATAGACACAAGTGGCCAGTGAGGCGCTGTGGGAATTTATATATTCAATTCCAAATAGTTCCTTATTTACATAAATTTGATTGTATCTAGACATTTATTTTTACTGCTCTTTCATAGCATTACTATCATATTCAGAGTACTCACTGTGAATAGTGAACATAAGATAGACCTTTACGGAACAGACTGCTGAAACTGGTGTTTTCATGACATGATTATATTCAGTCATCTGTAGAGGATAGTTGATTGTATTATTGGGATACTGTATGTAAGATGCAATGAGTAATGACACAGAGAAATACTGGTTTAGTGTCATACTGACACAATTCCTTAGACATTTGACTGTCTTGACTGTAGCAAAAGGAACATTTTATTTAGTAGCAGTGATGAACTTGCTTATATAGTTATATGCATGCCTTTTATGGCACAGATGAAATGCTCTGCTGCTCAGTATAAAATAGTGCGGTAGTTACTTTCACTGTTGATGAAGAGGTGCACATTTCAGGAAATTCAGATACCAGTAAATCACCGGCACCATTTTCGTGTATCTGGTGCTTGTGGTTTTCATTGTCCCTGGATGAGCTATGGCGGTAGTCCAGTTACTACTGTGTGAAAGTTCTTTCTAGATATTTGGAACAGTAGTTTTGCTGAATAATTTTAACTCAAAGTAAAATTAGCTTATTCTACAGCTTTCAGCTTCAGTTTTCTTCTGTTGGAAACTGTCATGTGACCAAAATATTAAACTTCTCTCTCATGATCAACTGGGAGTCCCTGGACAGCCAGAGAAAAATGGACATTCACATCTAATGGCAGGCAGCATATTTGAACAGAGACAGAAGTTACCATCTCCCCCATCTACAACTACCTGTCATCACCTGACTAAAGTATCACTGTTAGATCATGTGATGACACCTGACCCAAGTCCATGACAGTTGAGACTTCCCTTTAGAAACAATTCCTCTGACCTAACCGGCCATATGGGTCAATTGTACCGAATCTCTGATACAATCCAGAGGAGGGTCTCCTGAATTAACATCCCCACTGCAGCAGAAGAAATGCCAAAGAGAAAGTGATAAAAATCAATAACTAAATAAGAAATAACTAACTATTTTATGTTGTGACATGCTGAAGATACAGGCTTGGTTAGAGTTTAGGCACAAAAACAACTTCACTAGGTTTAGGGAAAGAGCATGGTTTGGGCTCAAAAAAGTATTTCTTCAAAGTCAGAGGACCTTTCTTATTATGATTACAATTCTAAAGATATGGTTTACGTTAGTAAATGTGCATGGTCATGGTTATAAGAAACAATGATAGCTGATTGGAAATGGGGGACATGTTATAGTCCAAAGGTTTGTCAATCCATCTTTGCATCCAGACCTCCTCTGTATCAAGATGGAGCATGCTCTATAAGAATATCTCCATCTAATTCTAATAGTCACTAAAAGGCTTTGTCACTTGAATGTAAAATGTTGTTTTGGGTTTTATGCTGAAAAGGCCAATGGTGTCTGACATGACAGCTCAACAATAAAATGTAACAATTGTTTGTAAAAAGCTGCTAGCACTGTGGCTACCATTCAGCGATGAAGCCTGTCAGATGTGTTTAAAAGGAAAGTATATTGACCTTGAGATAGTCTTGTCAAAATACATGAGTACCGCTCATCATTTTGCCCATTGCTCATGAGCATGTTTCTCATGGACCTGAAATAATTGCATACTAGTATTCTGGTTCAGTTCAAGTTTTTGAAATAACACAGTTAAGTGTGTTTAAACATCAATTTCTGGTTTCAGAAACCTTGATGAGTTCTTATCACAGATTTGAGAAGATAGCTGGTGTACTCTGATAGAAACTGAGATACTTTTGTTTGTAAGGATCTTATCCAGGCTTCTGATAATTGTCTGCTGTGGGCACTGGTGTGTCCTGAACCCATGTTACGTATTTGTGAGTCAATAAAGGTCAACAAAGATATGATGATGACTTATGTAATGATGATCTGCATGGCGAGATGAAAGTTAAGGTCTGATACTATGATAAACAGTACTTTCCTCTATTACTAATTATATATAAGCTAACAGAGAGGTAAAAACAGTTGCGTTTAGACAGCCAAAAAACCAAACTGGGCTCATCCTCAACCTCCAAGGGTTTGCTTCTCCCCAAATTACTCTATTTAGGATTTTGTTGAAATTCAGCTTTAATATAGTTCAATTGTTAGAGATTAGATTATACAGTTTTCTTCAGTTTGCCATGAGTTAAATCCTGGTGGGGAAATATTTTAATGTCTGGTAATACCTTATTAAACAGCCTGCAATATACAGGTTAACTATGTTGAATGAGAAGCAGTCTATAAGATACAGACCAGTTCCAACTGATACATAAATCTAGGTACAATCGAAGAAATCAAGACTATGGGTAACAAGAATGTGACAAATGAGCCTTTTAGAGAACATAACAAATCAAAAAAATTTATAAATACTAGGTTCCCATGGGGTATAGTATTGGGTAACAAAAACCCAGTTAGGGGAAAGTGATGGTAATGATCTTTATTTTGTGTAATTAAAGAGGAAATAAGGGGGGAAAGCCATATATTATCATAGCACACATGCCTTATTGTTACTTCAGTTTTGTTTCCCAGTACAGACCTGTCTAGGTACCCAGTATTTACAAAAATACTTGTAAATAGATATATTTTTCGTTTCCTCTAAAACGCCCATCTTTTTCCTCTGTATTTTTATCAGTCTCATTTTCATCCTCTGGACTTATATTTAAGTATTAATAAGAACCAATCAGATTATTTTAAGTACATTATTTTATATTATATCATTATTTTTTATATTGCTTTATTGTTCACAGCCTAAGAGTATAGAATTTAAAGGTAAATTAACTAACATATTGGTATCTGCCTTTACAAATGTGTTATTTACAACTTTAAATAATCTTTAAATCAAATGTAAACTGCACTTCAGATTCCCCAAATTTAGAGAGCTGCCCAAATTTTATGCATTATTAACAAATTTTCCATCTAATTCCCTTTTGAGACAAATTTTTCTCGTAACTACTTAGTATTGTACAGTATAGACCTTGAAGAGAAAGTACATAAAAATGAGGTGTAACAGAATGCAATTTGAACTCACCTTAATGTAACCTTGAGCATGCCAGAATAAATCTTTACAACACGGCCTTTGCCATGCACTTTGCATGGCTATTTTTAATCTTAAAGCGTTGATGAAATGAATCCTGTTGAGTGAAGTAAGGGAGAATAGGCTGACCGCACAAATTGAGCTAGTCTATCTGAAACTGGCATTGTGCTATGTGGCTACAAATTCCTGCAACGTACAGTGCAACAAAGATTTCAAAACACAATAGGGGGTTCCTTTTCTGAACAGCCGGGAACAGTCACACAAAAAGCATATGGAACCAGCTGGAAAGAGGACACAATGCAGATTTATGCAAAGGTTCTGTGTTTAGCTTGCTTGAAAAGCAAAAGGTAGAGAGGAATAAATCGATCTACATTTCCTTTGTTTTCCAGATGATGCCTCAAACATTTTCAAATCAGAGCCCAGGGCAATGACAGCAGGTTTCAGCTGGATCCGGTGTAGCTCCCCATTCAGTCAACACAATGTGGCTCAGCTGACGGAAATGCTTTAAGTTTTATCTATGACTGCTGGCATCCCACATGTCATAGACTGTAACAGAGTCAGTCAAAATATAAATGTAAAGAATAGCCTCTAGGCACAGTCATCATTGGTAATTATTTGGGTGCATGCAGTTTGAATCCAGTCCGGTTCCAGAAAAAAATAAGTAAATCTCATTAAATATTCTGCAGGGTTTTGTCAGTGGTCACCATTTTAATGATTATTACACTAGGAATATTTAGGATATTCATCAGCACTCCCATCATCTGCAGCCACTACACTCACAAACATGCAGAGGACACTGGTCTAGAAGCAGTGCACCATGGAATTGAGTTGCTATTGTAATAGATGAAGGAGTGAAAGGTTGGATTAGGTTAAGCATGTTAGGATAAAGCTAAACAACAAAGGTCAGCCAGATATGAACAACACCTGAATCACAGGGAAACAGACTGAAATGAATATATTGGATATTCTAGCTCATCTTTAACTATTAATTTATGATCTTATAAATTATGTTGAAAATTCTGTTCTTTAGATGTATAATGTTTGCTTTTCTTTTATACCAAAAACTGGCAGCTTGTTTTCATCAAGAAGAGTTAGATGAACAACACTTTGTGCATGAGCCCAGCATTTCTGTGTAGTGTCTCTAGGACAGACAGTGAGGACAGGTTTTAGTTTTATTCCCTTTCAGAGTAGACACAGACGTACAAAAACTGACAAACTCACTGTGACAAGACCTCAGGAAGCTGCATGTAGTCATTCATTGGGCTGCTGTTGGCCAAGAAATAGTGTCAGCATTCCCCCTAAAACTGCAAATTGCTCTTTCTACTTTCTGCTTCAGTTTAAACTAATTTGATAGAACTTAATTATCATTTAGTTAAAACGTGTTTATAAGTGTAATTTTTTAGCCATATCTGCCGCTTGGTTCCAAGGAGTCCTGAAAGTGAATCCTGCTGACGTTGGCGATCCCACGACTTTTCCTCTTTGACCTTTAATGTAGTAGTAGTAATGCAGGTCCAAATTTTCCAATTGTCCAATACTTTGTTTATGACAAAACACCTGAAAGCTGATATGCCCAATTGGCAATTGTTATCAGCATGCTAACACTGTGAATATGTCATTGCTCATTAGACATCAAATGCATGTATAATCAGGTGCTGACTGGCCAGCAGGAGGTTTGGGAATTTTCCTGATAGGCTAGTCATGTGAGGGCTCATCTTTTTTTTCACAACCCTATAATATAGCCTGCACTGTATACAGATATGTGTTAGGTCAATCCAAGCTGCAGGGACACATCAGGTACAATCTGTAATGGCAGGTAGCAGTTTCCATCACAACTTTAATGATCTAGCACTCTGGCAGACTGTATCTAGCACTTGTTATAAGTATCTAGATTTCATAGAGAAAACCCCTGGAATGATGAGGCTGCCCTGTCTCCTGACAACTTAAGGTAGGTTTTTCCTAAGTCCTCCTTTGTATTAGAAGGTCATTAGGTAGCTGTATGCATATGTTTGTGGCATAAAACTGGGTCACATTCCAAGTTTTACAATTTGTTCTTTCTGAATGCTGATAATATAATATCATGAAATGTCACAACTCCTGTTTTATGTTAACAAAACAGTGTAGGCAAATAAGGTAAATTTTTTCCCTCTTAAGAAGATGGTCTGTATAGGTCTGACAGGTATTAAAACACTGTGTATAGATGTGTTTGTTTCTGACCTTAACCAGGGCAACCAAATGGACAGCAATACTCATCCATGATGAGTAACAAAGCAGCTGCCAGAGCCACATACTGGGGAGATTTAATGCAAATGAACAGACTGTTTTTTGTTTGTTTGTTTTTTTAATTAATGATTTGTTGATCAACAAAAATTTTGTGTCAGTTTGAATTGGGTGTATCAAATTGGAGCTGCTTGACAGAAAATTCCGGGGAAGTACTATATTGCCAATCCTCCCATGTACATGATGCAGGTCTACTCAGTAGGGTCAGCTCATTCATGTGACACAGCGGTCGCCCTGCTTCTTACAGTTTTACACTGCAGGGTAGTTCATACCCAGGGAATCACATCAAACAATTACCAGATAAAAGGTGAGATTCAGCTCCACTTGTCTCTCTATATAAACAGATTCTGAATCACCTGCACATGCATTTTCGAATCTCAAATTTTTTCTTTTTTTAAATTCAGCAATTTGGTTACATTTATTTTAAATGTAGGTGTCATTGAACTAAATTCCATTCTTCACAGCAATGTTAGGCAACCTCGGACCCAGATCCAACCCTGGTTGTTGCTACCCCATTCAGATCTGTGTCACCGTGTCAGTCTTACAGAGCGGTGCTGTGTCAAAGTACACCCTAACAAACTTACTAGCATGGTCATTGGCTGTTGCTGAACTACTGTGGACAAAACCAAGCCAGCTGTATTCCCCTGCCTCCTAAACTGATATGTCAGTGAATCAGCATATTTCTAAAATAGTAAAGTTTTAACATCTGCCAGTGAAAGTTTTCCCCTCATAGTCATATACTACAGCTTTTATATGGTCCTTGTTGTCTCCCAAGTCACAGTGTTTTGGGCAGACACACACAGTTAAAGGCAAGAAAGGTGCTAGTTTCTTTTGAAATGGAAAACTGCAACGGTTAATAGACTGATTATTTACTAACTGACAAAAATTAACAGGCAACTTTATTGATGCTTCACTGAGAAAATGATTGCATATTTTTTTATAATCAGAACAAAAATAGTTGCTGCTCAGTAATTGAATGTGTACATTGCAATATACATTAAAAAATGCCAAACATATTATCCAGGCACTGGTAAAGACATACAATTTTAAAATAAATATTTAAACTTAACTTTAAAACTATTTAAATACAAACGCCTATATTAACCTGCACACCTGTTCCTCTAGGCAAGTGACTGAAGTTTGCTTGCACAACTTTTCACATGAACTCGATTTTTCTCATATTTTGACTCATTGCAAACAAATGGAAAGAACTCTTAAGACAGATTTGATCATTTGATTGGTATTTTTAGCGCATAATGCGATTATCTGTCTGTCTCTATCAGTTATTTTATGAAAGCTTTCTTACTTCATTTAACATATTTATCTATATCGAAAGTTACAGAAACAAAACGTTTTTTTCTGAAATTAGTGTTTCTTTGAAAGGGTTTTTTATTTCTTGTGAAGTCCAGACGTCCAAAAAAGTCATCTGGACTTGGTTCAGCCCCGGGGGTTACAGGAAGTTGTAGCTGCCATGTTTTGCTGCTTTGTTGTAGATTCCTTGTAGGTTTCCTGCAGATTTTAGCCCAAGTGTTGCAATGGAACCGAGTTGGAGTACGTTTTTATTTCAAGTAAGTGGCACACTAGAATAATAGACTGAGAAATTGCATAAACGTTTTCGAAATGGGACAAATGTTGTTGGCCAAATATTGTATATCAGTTTCTGAATTGAATAAGAGTTAGCCAAGCAAAACAAAGGTGTTGGCGTTAGCCCGCTTGCTAGCCCCGCTGTGTGGGTTGCTGTAGCAAACTGCTAAGCAGCTTCATCGAACCCAAGACCTCCAAGTGTGTCTGGTCTACGGAGATTCCGCGGTCGCCTCCTTCGTGTTAATTAAATTATCTGAACTCTGTATTTTATAATGTTTTTGGGGTTTTCACTGTTTGCACAAAATCACCGTTATGCTAGTCTCTGGGGCCACTGCTCTTGATGCGCGCGCTAGCAAATTAGCTAATAGGTCGAGCTATCGCTACTGCATGTAGGTATGCTAAGCTAATTGGCTAATGGGCTAACGAACCGGTTACTTCTCTGCGCCACAGTGCAGATGACGATAATCGGTACGCAGTAGTTTAATTTAAATTCCAAACTTTAATCTGCCAATGAAGCAATGAAACTGAAGGATTTCACTAATGTTAACCTTTCGCCCACCTTAACGAGAAATTAGCCTACGCTAACGCTGTAAACTGAAGGCTGCACAGCACGCGGACAGCAGCGATTAAAACAAACATAAGAATCCTTACTTTCCTATTTTATCACATCTATGGCCACGGGTCGCAAACTATAATGTACTAAATTATAAACCTTCTATCACCGACTCTGAAAATTTTTAACGGTAGCCACGACATAACTCTAAAGTTTCATTGTGGCCTTTTGTTTTGAAACCATAGTGTAATGTGCAACTTGATTTCAGAACATTTCTAAATCGCTAGAAAACACGTATTAGTCAGACGCATCCTGTGCGTCATGTACGTTTAGTTCGATGTTTCATTTATAATTCTTCCCCATGACTGGTGCTCAAGCAACACTGTATATATTCATGGGGGTGAGATTTAAGACGAAAGAGGCCGACTAAGAACGCTGGTTAATCTATGCAGTTTGGTAGAAAACCTCAAATAAGTTGCATTTGATCAGTAAATCAGTCATGAATGACTATTTGTGTTAACGAAGTTTTGGCTCTGCTCCTACAATACAGTAGCGGCTTGTTTGAGTGCAGGTGGTGTACTTTTTTTTTTTTTTAACTATCTACAGTTAGTACAACTATCTCTACTGAAGAATACAAGAATATCTCTTGCTCTATAACTTATTAATTGAATTTTGCCTCCCAACAGTTTTTAATTTCTGCCAAAACTCAACACATTTTTCTTACTACAAAATGTTATCACTGCAGAAAGTAGTGATTGCGTTGCAGTTACCGCGAAGGCATAAACATTGTAAGAATAGTTCCTCCTGCTCCTTGAAAGTTGTTTTTGACAAATTAAATCCTATCAATGATGTTTATATATTGGAAGAGTGAAAGTACAAGGTAGTTCCAGAAAAAAAATAATCTCAAAATAAATTCTCCTTTTCAACTTGTTATTGATATAAATATTGACACATATCCCAGAGGTTCTTTTTGATATCATTGGGTTATAGTATTTTCAGTGGTAATAAATTATTTTTTTCAGATTTGTAAAATGGAGTAAATACTCCATCTCTAATGAACCACATCTGCATTAGCAGCCAGAGCTGTGTAATCAGAGTTCTAGCAATGTTTGATTGCTGCAGTGAGAAACAAGCCACTGCACCAGTCACTGAACTGATCCAAAATCATTACAGGATTCCTTGTAATTAAAATTACTCAATTTACCCAGTGATGTACCAGAAACTCAAAGTTTAGCCTAAATCAACTGGTGGCATTATTGGCATGGCGGTTGAATGTAATGCTATTTGATTGGATGTTTCTTAATGCTTTTGATAGAATTACTTTTAAGAAGCTGGTGTTTACTGAATAAATGTATTTTCTCTTTATGCATGGTGATGCTTTTAGTGGGATGATTTACAATTTGTGACATAATGAGTTTTTCTAAGCCCGGTCACATTTGTAGTTTGTTAGTTGTGTTAGGTCAGAGATGTTGTAAGGTAAGGAGAGGCTGGAAAAGACTCTTTGATTTTGAGAAAACAGTTTAAGAGTATGGAAGTGTAATTCAGTGTTTTCACATATCAGCATTGCCCTTTGTGTTGCAGCCCAATTTTTAGAAAGTATTTCTTCTCCATCTTTTGTGGTTGGCTCAGTCACTATAGTTGCAGCTTTGGTGTTTGTTATTCTTCAGTGATGGTTTGTTTGATTTTTGTTTAGAATTCCTTGCAATAAATCACTACCACTGCAATATCTGACATATTACAAAAATATGACCACAAGACTCAATCAACAATATTAGCCTTGCTGCTAATTGTTATACCCATTTAACCAGGAGCGTTTCCTTTCCCCCCAGAGTTTTGGAAATGCTCCAGTGGCCAGTCCTTATCATTGTCTATTGTAAAAAATAAGACAACTCTTCCAGCTTTTCATTTAATTATATTTTTAACTATCTAAATTTTTAAATGTCATGATCTCACACCTCAGTTTTTTCTGACTGGAAACTCAGGTTCAGAGCCCATAGACTATCATCACATTTTTCTAAATAAAGCTTTAGTTGCCATGATATTTGTCAAACTTTTATGGCAAAATCACCATGTGTGTAGGCTGTTCTGTAACATTGCTAAAGAGATGCAGCTGTTAGTATTGGTTTAATGGCAGACATGGCCAGAATACCTGGAGATGGTGTGTAGGAGAAAAGGAGCCTTTTTATTTATGGTCCACTTGGTTCCCCTCATGTGATGAAGCATTTAATAAGGCAGCATTCTAAAGAACTTCACTCGTTATTGTAGGCATCCTTATGATGGGCCCTGAAGGGGTCGGTGTTTCTCTCAGGCTGTGGTGCTCTGGGGGATGCTCCACAAATGTTGCTATTTATATCTAAACTTCTTGCCATAATGTAATTAACAAGATATTTTTGGAGAGCTGCGATGATTTCCTTTTTGTACCTTTATTATATTTATATGACATATTTTTGGCAGCATAATTAATAGCTAATCAATACCTCTCAAGGAAGCAGGACAAATGTCATTAAAACAAGAAATTTTTACCAGTTTTGTTTTAGTCATTACTGTTTTCATCTAAGGATCCTATAGAGACAGTTGAAAGTCAGTATATACATATAACGGCATCACTCAGAGATTTGAAGACATAACTTTCTCTCATGGGACTCTTTCGTGGGGAATCCATGCCCTGCCTTGCAGTGGAAATAAAACAACTTAATAGTTTTATTTTGCTATATTTTGATAATTTCCATGCTCATAACTCTCTTTCAGTAGTATTATCTTAGAAGGGACCTCACCCTTCACAGCAGATTTGTATCAAAATCATCAGAGCAGCGTGATAGAACAGCAGGCTGTACTCCCTTTTTCTTGAGAAAGAGTGTGCATTTGGCTGTCTCAGGCCTGCATACACGCACACGTTAGGAGAAATGCTAATCGCAGTAATGATTCTTGTCTTGGTACTGCTAAAATGTGGCAGATATAAAAGCGAGTCGACAACCTGTGACGACCCCCCAACTCTCTCCACTATACTAAAACACATACTTTGGCTGCCTGCACTAAGTAGGGACGTGGTCGGCAGCATAAAGTGTTGTGCGTGCCCCCCTCCCCAATTCTGAGGGCCATAAGTGCATCAGCGCATGGATTTGTGTTGTCCATAAAAGAACACAGTGGGGAAAAAAGCAGCACTTGGGATCCTGGCCCCCTCAGACCACATCCCCCCTCCTGACTGACCGGGTTGGGATGCTTGGCTGAGCCTGAAAAGCCATGGGTCAGGTCTTTAACCCCGCCCATGGTGATTACAGAAAAGAACAAGGCTGTCTCAATCGCCAGGCTGTGGGATGACCTGTTGTAAAGTTGCTGGTTACATTGGGAATCTCTGCTTTCTCCCTGGCCAAAATATTCATACAAAACCCCACCTTCTGTTCATTCTGTTCCACTGGGGATCTGCCATGACCAATTGGACAATGCCTGGCAGCAGCTGCAGACTTAATATGTCCTCTTTATGCATTTTTTTTAAACTGCTTTTGGGTTGCATATTTTGTGCCTGTCATAGCTTTATTTATTTGAGTAACACATTTTTCAGTTCTTTATTGTCTGCATATTTTTTGTTATTTTGGCTTTTCATACTTTCAAATGCAAGATTCTATAACTTAATGTATCCCACCGCAGAACAGCTGCTCCATCATCTTTCCTCAAACCAGTTTAGTTGCAGTTTTGAGTTACTGCAGAAGGGTTGACTGTACACTGATTCTGATGCTGAACTGTTTCCTGTGGGTTGAGACTTCTATTACTGTCACATAGGGATTAACTTCCTATTTATTCAAACGAAGATGGGAGCACAATGTGTTTTGAAGTGCTAATTTTTAGAAAGTGCTAATGTATCTTTAAAATTTTTAGATGATATAATTACTGTTTTTAGGTACATTTGTACAATCTAATTCAATCTAATGCATAAAATGACCTCCAAAAAAATCATACCTTGGGGAAGCTTGTAATGTTCAGCTTTCTGTACACAAAGATGTATTAGATGCCTTTCCCATTAATGCAGTTCAGTTTTACATGCAGTTAAGTTTCAAATACAGCCCTTCTGAACGGTCGCCACATGTCTCCATGTGGGTTTATCTGAGGAGCATGTTGAGTTTTTTTCTTCAAAATCATCATTGATACTTAATCCATCCCCTTTGCCAATTTGGACGAATTAACATATTCTAAAGCATTTCTCTTTCAATAATTCTTGCCATGTCCAGCCATGTATTTACATTTTCCCTCATACTAAAGTGAAGTGAACAGCTTAAAGTAGACCTTTTTTCAGTTTTTGTTAAAGCTTTTGAAATGTGATTAACAGCTTAATAGCTCAGCATCAAACAAATAAAATCCTTTAATCCTTTAAATAAAACCCTTTCATTTGATGATTTCATTTATTATTTTGTACAGTTGCATTTAATGGTTTATATTTATGTGGAGATGAAACCAAGATGAAGTCATAAGTTTTGTGATGGAGACACAATTTTTCTGATTTTGTCTCTGTACACCACCAATATGGATTTGAAACAAAGCCATCAAGATGTGATGTTTTCACTAAAATTTTACATTAACAGTTTATTAATATTAACATTTTACATGGCTTTGTCTTTCTCATTACAGCAGGCCAATGAGGCTCTGCATCACCAGCACCAAGTAGCCGGGAACAGCCTCTTGCCTTTGCTCAATTCTGGAACAGAGCCACCAGATCAGAAACCAGTCCTGCCCATTCCCTTGGACCAGAAACCCCCTGTCAGTGCTGCAGAACTTCTTAAAGACAATGTGGCCAGTGGGACTGGGGGAGGAGGTGGTAGCGGTCCTCCGATTGCTGTGGTCAAAAAGGAGCCCAAATCAAAGACGCCCTTCATCTGTGGCTACTGCAACAAGGCTTTCCGAGACAGTTACCACCTGCGGCGGCACGAGTCTTGCCACACCGGCATTAAAATGGTGTCACGGCCGAAGAAGACGCAAACTGCTCCCACCATGGTGCCGCTCATATCCACTGTACCACGTGAGAATAGTGGAAACCCTTCGTACATTACTACTGTAGCTGGTATCCTGACTACAGCCACAACGTCAACATCCACAGGCACTAGTATCATGACCCCAATGCAACACCAACAGCAGCAGAGCATCTCTAAGAAGCCCCCCAAGCCAGTGAAAAAGAATCATGGCTGTGACATGTGTGGTAAAGCTTTCAGAGATGTGTATCACCTCAACCGCCACAAGCTGTCACACTCTGATGAGAAGCCGTTTGAGTGTCCCATCTGCCAGCAGAGGTTCAAGAGGAAGGATCGCATGACATACCATGTCCGCTCTCATGATGGTGGCGTTCACAAGCCTTACATCTGTTCTGTCTGTGGGAAGGGCTTCTCCAGGTATGTGGACATCAATTCTAAACTGTCTGAATGGTATATGGAAACAGTTGTTACACTGTGGGGCATTCTTGATTTTAAAAAAAAAAAAAAAAAGCCTACCATTTCCAATGATGGACAATTGTTTGATAGTTGGTTGGGGGAAAAAACTTGATATTTGATGTTTTTTTTTTTGGTATTTTTTTGGATGAAAAATATGTTAAAACAAAATTAGCATTGTCCCAGTCAAGGTTTATGTGAGCCCTATTACAATCAGTCCCTAAAATTTGGGTATCTTCCGATTCTGACATGACACTTATATTTACCTAAATGTTGATGAGAAATATATTTGACACGTTGAAGTAAAAGCTGACACCACTGGTATGATGAGCGTTTAACTTGAGAATGTGCTTCCTGACATAGAAGTGATGCAGTCTGTTTGAAAGAAAAGGGATTATTCTGCTGCTTTCATTGGAACCACAAAAATACTAAGTTCAGTTGTGGTTGCACATTGGTGTAACAAAGTGGAACTTCTTCCCTCACAAAAGATCTTAAGCTGAATACAGACAACAGCTGAGCAATATAAACACACAAGTTTAATTGTGACTTATTATCAAGTTACTCAAAATTCAGCTGACACAGCGTGCTACATGGAATTTATATTTTAACTTGTGAAAGCTGGCAAAAGGTAAGAAGGTGCTACCTTAATGTTTTGTACAATTATCTTTGCTAATGAAAGAGAGGTAGAATTGGAGAATAACAAAACTTTGTAATTTCATTTGGCAATTTGGTTATCAAAACTAAGAATCACTTCCACCGATACACACAAATAATTTTGCACATTCACACACTCTAAATTTCACTCTCAATCAAGCAAAATACTCGTAGTGCTGTCATTAGGTAGAGCAGCACTGTAATGCTAGAGGAATGAGATTGAGAAAGCACAATAAGAGAAAGAATTGGATTAAAATTAACTTTATTTTAGTAATTGGCCCCAATATTGATCTTAAGGATTGGGCCTGGGACATATTTATTAAAAATGTTAGTAATGATATCAAGAGTTGCAAGCTCTAGTTGCACAGAGCAAAGCATTTCTTTTTAGGACTGTTCTGTGCTCTTATAAGCTGGGCTTAACGTAGCCACAGAGAAAAGTTAGGTTTAGCTAATGTCATGCTTGCATAAACTTAAAGGGTGTATTTTGTAATTCATTTTTGATAAAGTTATTATCTTTGTTGGCTGGACCACAACAGTGGGACCTGCCCTTTAACTGCAAATGTGAGAGTGAGTTATACACTTGGTCACCCGAATGCCACCTTATTAAGTCCTAATGTTACACCACTGGTTAGTTGGTTGAGGGTTGGGAGTTTCCCCAGACATTCAAAATAAGTCAGCACAAATGGTTTATATTGTGCTATCATGAGGATGTTTACAGACAGTGTTTCTAACACAGAGCCTTTGTAATTAGATTTACTGACTTTTCACACCCCTGTGGCAAATTCTCATCACAAGAACACCTAACAATAAATCTAGCAGTTTTGGACAGACCTTAGCTACAAGTTTCAGCCACCATTTAATACCTGTTCTCTTGTCTGATAACAGAAACAGAAAAAACATGTGAATGAGAATAGCTTTATTGGGATTCTGGCTGTACTGAAGTACTGTATATGTGAGCAAAAACAGTTGGAGAGAAACAAACATATAGTGCAGGCAAGCCATACATTAGGTTTTCACCTAGCATTAATGTAATTATATCAGTCAGAAATTATACAGTTAGCTGTAGTTGTATTGAAATCCGAATCTTTTGATGTTATTTGGTCATTGGTCTGCTTTAATAAGTAGGTCAGCTGTACAAAAAAGTAGTGACTATTGAAAGAACTTAATGATTAGCAAGTGTTGCAGCATGTTACCCAGCCCTAATCAGTTATTTGAATGGAATGATCCTACTAGCATAGCTAAAGCCAAAAGATTTCCATTTTTTTCTTTGTCTTCATCTCAACTTTGCAGACCTGATCACCTAAGCTGTCATGTCAAGCATGTCCATTCCTCAGAGAGACCATTCAAGTGCCAAGTAACGGTAGGTCATGACTCAGTCTCCTCTCTGCAGTGTTTTCATGTTTGTTCTAGGTTCAGACATGTTTCATTATTGATACCCACAGCAACATTATAGAGAACTTTTAAGACCAGACTTTATCAGACTACATTAGCTGCCACCGATAAGCTAATAGCTGGACACCCTAGTTACTGTTGATAGAGGTCTTACAGTTTCTGTAAGGTTCACATTACACTTCTTGTTAGTTTTACAGTACAGATCTTTGCGCAGTGGAAATGCATGTGGTGCCCTTGCTTTAAAACAACAGTGTTAATGTCATTCCAGAGTTTGTGGCAGAAAATAAATTGCCTATCACTCATGATTTCCATGAACTAGACAGTTTGACAACAAAGAAAGAATAGGCAGTAATGCAGTATGAGCTTGACATGGATTTGTAACCGAAAATATGAATAAATATTTAACTTATTTTTTTCAATTTGTTGATGCAAAAAAATCCAGACACAAGGTCAAGTTTCTCTTAGGTTTCAAAAAAAGAATCAATATTTTTCTTTCTCAGGCTTGTACCTCTGCCTTTGCTACCAAAGACCGTCTGCGCTCCCACATGATCAGGCATGAAGGCAAAGTGACCTGCAACATCTGTGGCAAAATGCTAAGTGCTGCCTACATCACAAGTCACCTCAAGACGCATGGCCAGGCTAGCTTCAACAACCCATGTAACAATAAAGGTAGGTCAAATGCCTCCTTTTATTTCTATTAGAGCTACTCACTTTGACCACTTCTTCAGTTTAATGCCTCAACAACATCCAAGGATAATCTATACACAAAAACGCTGCAGCCAAACACATGTAAACTTCCCACATCAGATACATTAATTGTCATGATACTCATAAAGATTTTCTGTCAACAACCCATTCATCGAGCAGTTATTTAATGTACAGTAGAACTGAACTGTAGACTAACATTGCCTCAAACATTAGTGCTTTCCCCAGTCAGTGCCCTAGCTGAGCCTTCTGCCCTCATCCAGCAGTCAAAATAAATGCAGTTTTTATACTGTTTTGTTGAAAAAAAATTTTATGTTTGCATTTTTGTAGAGTGCAATTGCTGACCTCATCTTCTTTTCTCTTTTTTTTTTTTTTTAATGGAAAAGGGGACCTATCAATCACTGTTAATGATAACCTTTCCAATTACAAGGCTGTTGGCTCAGATGAATATTTTTTTTCTTTGATATAACATGACTGCCTTATATTCCTTTTAAAAAGGTTAAACATGCCTACCAAAGATGACAGTGACAACAAAAGATAAAAAGCCTTTTTCATATGACTACAACTACTCTTTTTCATGCAGGGCTAAAGTCTGTCTGAACTCCACCTTATTTTACTCTAATGGAACTGATACACATGATTAAGGCCACAAGTTGGTGAGCATTTAAATCAAATCTTAAACTTGATGTGCTATCACTTAGTCCTAATGACATACCTTTTTATAAAGATGATGGTCATGTAAATGTCTCACTTTTGTTGCGTTACTGTGTGTGATGATAGATTCTTATCCTTGAAATTAGAAATTACTACTGAGTGGAAAGTATACGACAAACTGGGAATGAAAATTTTAAGTAACTTTCTATCTATTTTTCTGTAACTAGGGAATAGCTCCTGTGATACTTCTTGCTAGTGGTATTAGTGCATGCACTTTAGCTTAGTTGATGGAGAAATTATAATGAGCCTGTAGCTCATCTAACCAAAATAGTTTTCAATTAGTGCTAATTAACACAAACAGTTTAAATTACAACATATTAATAAAAGATGATTGAAATTATTTGTTTTTTGACCATTCGATCACACACATTCCTGAAAAACTCACAGTAAAAATCCTTTAAACTTGTCACTCTAGCTCCTGTGGCTGGGTTGGCTTTGCATACTTACTTTTTTAAAACAGCATTCCTTTAGTTTTATTAGTCTAAAGATGATCTGAAAGAAGCTCCTCATGATTGAATATTCTTGAAAAAAATTTAGTTGGTCTTCAACCATCTATATCCCAGTCCCCCTTTTCTGCTATTCTCATTAAACGTTTGAATAGACATATAATAGACATACAATAAATCAAAACAACTAATCCCAATATACAAAGAGATGTGAGAATAAAATCTAACATTTGTAAGCCAGCGATGATTCCCTAACTTGCTGTCATAATATACAAGACCTTAATTACCTTCTTGGCAGAGGTAATGTTTTTTGGCTGTATATTTTTGTTGGTTTGTTTGTTTTTCTGCACCAACCTCAGTTGAGGGATGGGGCATGGGCTAGGGAAGAACCCATTACATTTTTGGTCTGATCCAGTTAAAGAAGTGGATAAAGGAACTTTTATCACTTTCCTTAACATTTTGCTCAGTATTTTGCCTTTCCAGGGGTATGTGCTCTACTGGTTGCTATTCTAGTTACCCAAGTTTTAGAGCAGTTGCTTAAAATCTTCTGAAGCTCCGGAGGAGCTTTGTCAAATTATTAGGGGCTTAGAAACTAAAAATTAATCACCAAAAGCCTTTGTTACAACTGGGGATATGGATTTTAAAAGGTGTGGGTGTTAAGATAAAGGTAAAGACGTTATGAAGTGGAATTTTAGGAATGGTTTAAACCAGCAATTCTGGTGCTTGACCCATAGGAAGCACTACAAGTCAGCATATCGCAGACTCTACTGCTTCAATTTTGACCATTCTTTTTATGCCTCCACACCAGCGACAACAGTGGCTGGAGGCATTATGTTTTAGGGTTGTCTGTCCATCCGTCCAACCATCCCATTCTTATGATTGCAATATGTCAAGAAAACCTTAAGGTATGTCATATTTGGCACAAATGGATTTGATTTGTCGGCTAAAGGTCAAGGTCACTGTGACCTCATGTCTGTCCCATTCTTGTGAATGTGATACATCAGGAATGCCTGGAGGGTGTATCATTACATTGGGCACAAACATCCTTTTGGAGATGTCCATGGATTCCAGACTTCAGGCAGTCATTGACTGCATGGATTTTTATTCAACTATTCAAAATAAACCTTAAATTTCTAATTATGCTGCTTTGTCTAATTACATTTGAGCCCTGAAAATGAGGGAACATGTATAAAAGTGGCTGTATTTAGTAATAGTTAAAGCATTATATTTGTGAAACCTCTTGAATTAAAGCTGCAGTCTACACTTCATCAAATCTTGATTCTTTGTTTCAAATCTAATGCAGATGTGTACAGAGGCAAAATTATTTAAAAAAAAAGTGTTAATTTCCAAATACTTATGGACCTGACTATATATTATGAGTCTGGACAGTTATGAATGTAAACCGTAACTCGACTGGTTGGGGAGGCATACAACCATGAGGCACAAATTCTGATTTAAATCTGTGTGTTATGAATTCCCTAACTTTATGGAATGGCAGTACTAAATCAGTATATTACCCTTCTGTGGGGAAGTGTATTAGATGTCATAATTGATGTAAATTCATTTTGGAGACTGCATTTTGTGTTTTGTGATATACACAATCTCTCCCATTGGAATTGAGTAGTATTTCATATTTCGAAATTCTAATGATGGTTGCCCCTGCAGTACAGTTCAGTAAAACATGCTTTACTAGATTGAACCATTAAATAACCCAGTTGCTTTTAATCACCAAGCGATTAGAATATTTGTTTGTTATTCTGGCCTCTGTTCCAGAGATACCTATCAAAGAAAAGAAACATTTTTTGTGTTCCTGACCCCACAAAAAGCCCAAGATAAATGTTTAATATTTAACACCCCATCCTCAGCCCATGTACATACAAGTTGACCATGGCAACTTTTGAAGATGACTCCCAGATAGCACTGCTGCCCTGTGCTCTTGTAACCCCATATGTGTCTGTATTCCTGAATAGGCATAAGTGACTGGCAGTGGAACCACTCAGGGCCACGAAAAGGTAATCCAGTAGCTAGTAGCAGAAACCCCTCAACACTCAATTATAACTTCTGCATATCTGCAAAACATAAGTGGCCAGTTTTTCTTGACATTGTACCATGTCACTCAAGTACGAAAGAATTTCTTTTCTCTGAGGACTGGTGTAATTAAGGTTTATCTGTTTTGAAGATGTAGAGTTTTGCTTATGTAAGGTTAAATTTCATGAAGCAGGATCAGTAGATCATTCAAATTAACCACAAATTGGACCGTAACACTTAAGCTAGATGCACACTACCTGACCTTACATCAGAGGCCATATTGCATTACCCAGCTTTCATTTCTGCCTTTTCATCCACTTACTATTAAGAACTACCAATTATAAAAGCAAACATGTCTGATAAAGATAAGGATTTTAAGTGAGACTGGATCAGAAATGTCCCAGCAGTTAGTCGAAGATGTCACTGCATGGGCAAGACAAGTTTACAGTTACCTTGTGATGTGCTGGCCCTGAACTCATCTGAGATGGTCAAATTGGCAGTTCTGCAGTGTAGTGTGAATCCGGCCTTAGGCATACACAGAGCTTAAGATGTCCTTGATAATGTGTTAATGTTTAAAATAAAAGCAAATAGACAGTTAGCTGGTTAGTCTATTGATCCTGCTTTTTGAATTTACCCCTCAGGTGAGTTGACGGTAGGAGAGATTTTAAATAACTCCTTCCAAGTCCTAATTGACAACTCTCACAAAGGTAGGTTTCTTCAACAATATTACCACAGTTGACATAATGTGTTAATGATGTATTGACATTTCCAGTGACCCAGCTAAACAGCCAAGGAACTGAGAGGGCTGTAGGCTTTCCTTTTTTTGGAGGGGTAGTATATTTCTACAAAGTTGGCCAGCCCTAAATTACTCCTCTGTATTTTTTTTTAACACAGATGCCAACAGTGTGCACAACAACTCGGCCACCACAACACCAGTCACCAACACGGCAGCCATCACTTCAGCTGTGAACCGTGGTGGCAATGCCAGCAACCCCGTCACCATCGCTGCTCAGATGAACATTGCCACCAGCACGGTCAACATCACATCACCGGTCAACCTGCAGCACCCTGTCACCATTACTGGCCCTGTGAACCTGGCCTCCGTCAACATCCCTACAACGGCACACATGAATATTGCCCACCCAGTTGCTATCACCACTCCCATGCCCATGAACATCACTGGGCCCCTCAACATTGCCATGAGACCCATGGAGAGCATGCCTTTTCTATCCCAAGTTTTGCCTTCCTCCCCTCCTTGGTAGAGCTTTTTTAGCCCATGTAACAGCGGATAGTGTTTTTAACTGCCTAATAATGGATGAGCCTGTCAAATATTTGTTGGGGTTGATAGTGCATTAAATATGAAAAAGTGGTAACTAATAAAATACAACCACAGAGACAATAACTAAGGATTGTTAC
Organism: Istiophorus platypterus; assembly: GCA_016859345.1. NCBI lineage: Eukaryota > Metazoa > Chordata > Actinopteri > Istiophoriformes > Istiophoridae > Istiophorus > Istiophorus platypterus. The sequence continues at coordinate 27,630,969 of CM029116.1, forward strand.
TTGCAGGAGTCTTGGTTATGGCATGATTTGTCATTTATTTGTACTTGTAGTTGTTGTAGAGCTCTAGTTGCGTGATCTAAGTATCGAGCTCTGGTCATGTCATCAGATGAGTTAGGGTGGGTTGAGAGATTGTAAACCCTGTGTCTGTTCAAAGATGGTCTTTAGCACCAGATGTTACTGACCTCTGCTCTCCATCTGCTGATCCAGACGATGATGCACAGTTGAAAGCTCTGAAAAGCAGGTGGTCCTAAATTTAAGATTATTTTGACAAACTGACATCTCCAAAGTCAAGAATAAATCTCCCGCTCAGATACACATTGAATTTGTTACCTCTCGATTGCCCTTACCTGCATGGTGTCACAGGTGGCATTTTAGATAACTTCTTTCATATGTCAACATGACATGACCTCATGGGCTACAGTTAATCTTTGTAAATAATTGCCATTTTATACCAAAGATTTTCTAAGAATAGTTTTCCCACTGAATTATATATTTTGAGTGATCAATGGAAAACCTTTTAAACAGCATTTAGACCATCAAGGGAAAACAGTGTTCTTTTGAAAGCCAGAGTAAGAAAATTAGTGAGGCAGCCACCCTCCTTTCCCCTTTTTCCTACTGCGACTGAAACTGGGGGGAGGGTTGGCATGGGGAACCAGTCCAATGGACTAAATTTAAAGAGGATGCAAACATGTACTTGTGCTTACCCAGTTTATGTTTAAATGTTGATTGTTTATGTTAAAATCTTTCCCAAAACCGATCATGTTATTGCAATAATAATGCTACTTTCTATTACAAATACTTTCTCAAACCGAAAGAGTATTTTCTTACAATTTGACATGGTTTAAATTATTGGGCAGTTATAGCATTTTCAGCTGCTACATGTTCATCCATATTTTGTTTGTAGTTATCCCTTGCTTACTCCTTTTGACAAACTTGGGCAGTTTGTTTGACTATGACAGATTAACCAGCTTATTGCAGCAGTGTTTGCAGTAAACACGTCAAATGCTGTGGAGAGGAAAACCCTTGTAGTGCCCTTTTTCCGAAATTCTTTCATATCTGTTTAGCCACTGAAGGACAGCGTTGGTCTCGTAAAAGTGACCGATTGAAAATTATTTCTTCAACTCGGCGCCTGAGTTCAAACATGGTTGATGCGTGATACCTTCCATACCTTAGGCATTGTTTAACAACTCCTTAAATGGAAATGCATTGCCAGAGTTCTTAAATGCTTCCTCTTGAGGAAAATTGTGTTTCATGTTTTTTTTTTCTTGTCATTTTAGTGGACTCATCAGTATTTAATAGTTAATGTATTTTAAAGTTCAAGTACAAAAAAAAAAGCTTCCATTTTTCGGGAGGGTGAGTGATATTGTGGATTCTGATGGTTCAGAGGCTGTTTAGATCCATCAACCATCAACTCCCTGCATATCTATATTTTAGAATTGCTGGAAACCAGTCACTCCTCACTGCTGGAATTCTACACACATTTATCTGTGACAATTTTTTTGGAAGGTTTTTTTCTTTTTAATGTATTTATAACCCGACATGACAGTTGAAGGTACAGCTAAGGCGGAAATGTCTTGTAATGAAAGCATGTCCCCTAGGTTTTGCCCTTAAAATGGCAGTATTATCACAAATCAGATGATTTTAAATTTTAATTACTGAGGACTCTTTAACTGTAGAGGTCAAAAGAACTACACAGTGGCTGATTGGACTCCCAAGGTTACCTATTGTGTATGATCAGTTGGGTAGATCATTTACTTAAGCAGGTATAGGATCCCATCACTGTCAGTCAAACTCAGGAAGGTTACTGAGAATAATCTTTCAAAACCATGTTCAACAATTAACACACTGACGATTTTTTTGTAAATATGAAACACTATTTTATTGCCTTTTACCTGTGGGAGAGCAAACCTCTCTACTTACTACAGGCTAGCAATGCAAGACCTATATCACCACAGATGTGGCCGTCCATCCTGGAGAGGACAGAGAAATTAGAGATTAATTAAAGGATAAGATTGGTGTCAGTTTTGTTTTATTATCAACAAATCCCATAAAAGGCCAAAATCCAACAATTAATCCTACTAACAAGTACCATCTGTCAAGATACTGCTTGATATAGCCTATGCTTCCAATCACGTAGAAGTCCATTGATGTCCAAAAACTATTAAAAACACATACCATTGAATTGGTTGACATACCTCATCATTAAGATGAGCACTGATTGTGTTTTTATGCCCCTCAAATTATCTGACCAAAGCAGTGAAAGCCCAAAACAACTTGTAAGCAATACTCTTCAGAGTATTACCTTGTGGTGCAAGGTCACACAGTGCAACTGTATGGCCCTTGTTTGTATTTGTATCAGTTTTTGTAAAACTGAGTTCTACAGCACAGCATTAGCAATATCAGGTTGTAGCTAAACAGATCAGACCTGTTAGGAGAAATTCGTTGGTCAGACCTTCTTCAGGGAGACTATCAGTTATCAAAAGAAGATAAAATAATTCCAGCTTTTTCCTTTTTAATCTGAATTTTCTCTGTAGATCTCACTTGCATAGCTCATTGTTTATTTGTAATTGTTATTGTTTTTTTTATCTAGTCAGTTTATCTTTACTGGAAAATTGAGGCTGTGATCACAAAGGACATGTTTTCCCTCAGGTGTACCTGAAAGAGCGAGATGTCAGTATGGAAGTAACATTATTCATGCTGCCAAGCAACACAGTGGTTGACAACCTACAACCATGTACACTCCGTGACAATAGTCTGGCCACTAGAAGTTCGAGCTCCAACCCTCTCCCTGTGTGTCAGTATTTGCATACATGTCGCTACATAAATGAGTGCATGCAACAGTTTTATTTTCATACATGCTTTGTGAATTGACCATCAATAAGAATGTAGAACCACTGAACTTTTTCAGTGGCTCTACAGTGGGGTACAGTGACTGGGTCAGAACACAAGACCTCTTTCAAACATGGGGGGGGGGGGACTCACTATCTGACTTTGGGAGACATTCAGGTGGTCAAGCCACTGCAAAATCACCAGTCCTGTTACATTATGACAACTAATACTATATCATAATTCTAATGCACAAAGAAGGATATTAGAGGACAATACGAATTCTTGCCACTTCTGTCAATTGTAATAAAGGTATCTGGTCCAGTGAATCCCCTTGATCAGGGTTGAAAGGTCAAATGAATACTGAATCCACTTGTAGCCCATAGTGGTCATATCTGTGTGTGTGTGTGGTACAAACAAGCACACTGATGGCAGGGCAGAGCTTAACATCGCAGCCAATGAAAGTCTTCTGTTCTCCTTGTTACTTCATCCCAGAGACAGCGATCTCTCACATATGTCATTGGTGTGTCATTGTAGTCTCAGTGCTGTGACTCAGATGTGGGATCAGTGCTCTTACTTTGAGCCAGTCTCTCTTTGAATACATAAATGGTATCACATACTTGGTTGTTCACAGCAAAAGTAGCAGAAGTAGTTGTGTGAAAAATGGAAAAAAGCAGTTTTTCAGATGCTATCATGTGATTTCGACATCTTCCATAAATGGAGAAGAGGGAGGAAAATGGCATTAAAAAATTAACCATATCTTCCAACAGCTCTCCCAATAGTCCCCATGTTAGGGCTGTGATGTGAATGAAATTGAGACTTGTTGAACTTGCACACATTCAGATGACTTCAGAAGACACACCAGGTCTAGAATTCTGTTTGAATAGATAGAGAGAGGTGCTTGTCATGACCAAGCCACTGGACAGTGACTGAACAAAGGAGCGAACATGTAAACAAATCTCTTGTGATCTCAGCCCCAACAGTTCCTGCACCAGGCTCACATACTGTCCCACAGTTCCCTGGCTGTGTGTGTGGATTAGTTTGTAGATGTGAAGCCTGTTTGTAGTTAAGGGCCTTATTTCAGTGCAAGAACTATGAAGCACTTGCAGCAAACTGTAGGATGTGCACACTACAGAAGAGTGGTACTTAACAAGGGCATTTCAGTTTGATGGAATGAGATAATGATTGGTGTTTGTTATACAGATCATCTGGCTACATCAACATTTTGATAGCCCAGATGTTTGGCCTGTTAATTTCATTGTATGCATGCACACTCTGTCCACCAAGGGAAATGCTCTAGTTTGGAAAGGCATTATTCTGTTTGAAATTGATTCATTTCCCATCTTTCTTTAATTTTTTCCAATGTTGCATGTGGATGACTGAGCTTGTCCTGAGTAGGTTTGAGTTCAACAACCATTATTAGAAGGCTAGTGACTTTTGATGAAAAACAAAACACTAAAAAAATTAGGATGAAAGGAAGCGTGTGGTGTCATTTGTCCTTCTCCAGTGGCCGTAAACAAGTGTGCCTGAAATACTTTGCAAGACTTTTCCACACATTGATGCTTCCTGGTTTAGATGTGCTGTGTGATGGAATAGTTTTGTGAAGGAAGCCTTCATCAGTTCGTATGGCCGAGGACCCCGCAGGTCTGGCAAACAAACTATGTTGTGATTAGCTTTTTGTTTTTATTCTTTTTAAAAACTAATGATTGTGAAGTTATCATATTTTACTTCAGGAACAACCTTGAAACATGAATCTAGATCTTTATCTAAGTCAAGGTCATGTAAATGTTTCAGTGACATTTAACCATATGGTTTAAGTTTTTAATTTGACTCCAACCTAATGTGAAAAACAAAACATTTATTTGGCCAAACAATGATTTGGAAGATGATTTTTTAAAAATTATTTTCTGTGAAGTTTGTATCATGAATTTGGCAGATGTGAAGGCAAATGAATGTATATCTTTGTACAAACCATTTAGTTCAGAGGACATGTTAGTTATGACAGACACATGCAAGAAAAAAAATAACCTTTTATAAATCTTTTTGTATTAGAACATTAACAATGGTAATTTTTGTATATACGAAGGCTAGGCTTTCTGATTAGCAGAAAGGTACAACATTCCTACATTTTTTTTAAATGTATGTCCATTGAGAATAATTATGTAAACATATTCGCAATGTTTTATGTGCCTTTTATTTGGGTTTGTCTAAATAAAAGAAACCAATAAAACATGACTGTGGACTGTCCATGCTGAGTGCCACAGAAGAAAGTCAATACAGTCCATCTCACTCGAATCTCTGGACTGACCAACATACCCCCACCCTCCATACTCAAAACACTGGTCTAGATCAGGGGAGATGTACTCTCTTCTAGTTTTAGTTGCTTTTCCTAGCTTTAGCAGAGGTTTCATTGAAGCGGAGATGATTGCTGAGGTCCCTGGTGTGTATGGATGTTTCTGATCTCCAGGCTCCTTAGTGTCTTCATCGGCTCACTGGCTCACAGTTGGCCTGCTCATGATGAAAGTGCCTCTGTGACTTGGCTTATCAGATTGGACTTTGGGGGGATTTTGTGCCAAATCATGGTCTGTATGTGACGACAAAACATTTTGGTGTTTTTTCATTCTTTAATTATTAAACTTGGAAAATGTCCAGGGTGTGTGAAGTGTCTTTGTCGAACATTCGGTGGTTAACTGGCCTCTGAATGAGAAAGGATTTGCGGCTTTACAATGTAAAGGAATCCAGCTTAGTGACATACTACATGTGTATTTGATTCGCGTTACTGCCAAAATTATGCGTACATCAGTAAACACATTACTCTTGATTTGGGGCAGTTTTTCCCGGTTTGGTTTATTTCTCTGTGATCCAATGTAGGGTCTTCAAATCCCTACAGCCGGCTTCAAAATCCAGTGGAGAGACTGAAACCAGAAGACTGGACACGTGCATAAGTATCATATGACGTAATAATAATCATGACCAAAAAAATAAAAAATAAAGCAACAATGACATTTTACAAATTAGTAAAGCATGTCCAAAACCATGTTTGGAGTCTTGCTTGCTCTAAAAGGATACATACTGTTGTTGAGTGTAATGGATTTAATTCACATACCTATTATTTATGCTGAATTTGTTAGATCCCTTGACAGGATCACTAACAGAATTGTCAGGGTGTAGAAACTACAGTTACTTATTAGTAACTGTAGTTTCTACATCACTACATCACTGCAGCTCAAACTTACTGTGTATTTATTAATATTTTATATTATTTTTTATATTTTTATTTCTTCTTTCCTGCCTTGTGCTATTGTAACAAAGATATGTCCCTGTGGGATGAATACAGTGTCTTTGTTTCTGAAAACAGAAGCAACTTTTTTGTAACATAGTCTAGAATCTTTTCAGGCTACTTAAGTTGATGACTGTTATGTAATATGATATACTGTATGGCTATCACTGCTGGATTTAGAATAAATTAGAAAACATCCCACCAAAGTTAATTATCTTCCTTTAGATCATAGTGTACACAACATCATTTTCAGACAAATGTGATCAAGAATGATTTATTTTCTTGAAGTCTCATATTTACACAGGCTATTTGAAGTTCTCTTTCACTGGCAGCAGAAACAGCCTCACTTTAAAATGTTTTGGTCTGTTTTGCTTACATCTATATTTAAGTATTTCTTAACAGAATAATGTATGAATACTCAGACACTGTATTTCCCATACTCTGGTTGTAGACTACTTATTAAAAATGCTCATTTTATACACAGCTATAGAAAGGTATAACTCCCACTTATCCATAATGTACAATTTTTCAGATGTGTTCACTGTATTGTTTCTTTGCTTTGAGTTGCATTTTAAATTTATGCCATTACAACAGCCATCTCTTCATGCAGATCAACAGTTTCACCTTATCTCAATTTACATATTCTGCCTGTCTTGCATGTGATTTCTTGGCAAATATGAACTTCACCTCCTTCATGTTAACAAATCACATATGTGTTATTGAACCCAGTGTTGACTGGGCCACTGATTAACAACTGTGCTGTCCAGGTAAAAATGTCCAAGCTGGTCATAATACAGGTCCACAAGAAGAAGCTCGATTTTGCAGATGAGGTTTGTCAGGTGTCTTTGTCTTCCTGGCTTTGTGTTGCATGTGTCTTGTTCAGGTGGGAATGAGCCCTATGCTTTCTCACCCTAACACAACAGGGGACAGAGTGAGGACGAGAACAAAAATTAGAGACAAAATTAGTACGCAAAACTATGATATGTTTGTATAGACAATACAAAAATAAGGTTGTATTAAAGGGCGTGTTAAAATATATCCTAAGGCCTGGATGTAAAAAGATGAGTTATTCTTTGGTGGTCAGAATTGTAGATCAGGAGCTAAGCCCCTAACAAGTAACAAGTATTGTCATTACATTTTTAGGGCTTTAAAGTGGATGAGGTCGTACCAGCCTCTAGTTCAGTGGCGCGCCTCCCTCCGTTTACACTTGGGTCATGTTCAGACAAGGTCCGGTTTGTGAGGTTCCTTCCTCGTTGCTACTGCATTGCTCTCAGCTTAAAAACCGGCAATGAAAACGGGGTGTTCTCGGCTGATGCATCGACTCCTCTACCTAAGTGGGCAGCCCTAAAAATGTAAATGTAAATGCATTCTTAACCATCTGGTTCACACACCGACTACGTTGTAATTACAAACAACAATGACGGATATGTTGTGTTGTCTCTTAATATGTTGGCCATGTAGACGCTTTGTAATGAGAATCAGATACATGTCCTGTAACAGAATTACGGCTGACACATGAAATAACACTGATGAAGTTTACTGTAAGCTATAAAAGCAACATGTTAAGGTATGCTGGTCTAGCCCTGATCTGCTGCTGTCAGCCAGGAGCTACAAAATCAAGCCGGCATCAGCGCGATACTGACGCCACAGACTCCAGCGCTGAGCTCCGTGGCTGCGGTGGTGAAATCAGAGGAAGCTGTTGGTCCTGACAGCAAACAAGCGCAAAGTGCAACGTCGCGCCTCCCACCAAGCACTGGGCCATGTTTGTGGAGGCTAATGGGCTCATGTGCCTGACACAAGCTTGGAGATTCACCAAAAATGTTTGAACGTGTGTAAAAGGGTGATCATTGTAGTACTCGCGTTCAACGAGTCAGCGCTGTATCCTCGCCGAGTGTCTGCCACTAGGGCTCATCCCATCAACACAGTAACAAAAGACGCAGTTTGGGGACGTCGTGAAGTAGTGTGGGATTATGGGAGTTGTTGTTTTCACCACCATTGCCGTCACAGCAGTCAACTTCAAGCAGTTAGTATTTCTTCAGTGTTAAGTGGTCAGAGGGTTTTTACCGGAAGGCGAATTATCCGCAGAGGTGTTGTATCCAAAACAAACGGACCAGGTAATTGACACCAGTGAAAAAAAAAAAAACAACAAAAACTGAATGAAGCATTAAAGGAAAAACAACATAAAGTGTCTCAGTAAGGTGTTGAACTAGCATGTGACACCAGAACAGCTTCAGAGCTCCTTGCTTTTGATTCTACAAGAGTCTGGACTCAACTGGAGAGATGAACACCGTCTCCCAACACGTATTCCTTCAAATAGTGTTTGGATGAAAGTGGTTAGTCCAAAAACTCCCAAAGGTGTTCACGTTAGGCTCTGGAAGTAAATGTGTAAGATGGGTATGCACCGAAACAGACATACATAAAAGCTACACATTTTACATTCAGCATCCAAACTCTGGCATACCTTAGCCATTCCATCTGAATAGGACTGGTTTCCTGTGCAGTGCCTGATTCCTTTTGAAATAATTCATCGGTAACCATCCATTATTTACATAGTACTTTGATGAAGAAAGATAAAAAGTTTTTAATTGAGTGAGAGGAAAGCTGAAAACATATTAAAGAAGGACAAAAAGATTTTGCAATTATTATTTTTTTTCACAATTTCCAGCAGTATGGTCTGTTGGACTCTAAAGTATGAAGTAAAGCTAATGTCAATAAAAACATGTTAAAGTGACTCATTGAGGCTGCAGAATGATTCTCTTTTGTAACACATTAATTTTCTCAAAGTTAAATACTGTTTGCTTCATTGGCTATAGGGATTAAGGGAGCATAATTAGGATGCATCTGAAAGAAAAAAATACAAAAAACCCCAAAAAACATTTACATATAGTGGGGCCCAGAGGGCTGTTTCAAAAAAAACCTAGATAGCAGAATAAGCTGGGATATTTCAGATATCCTGGCTGACTTTATTCAGGACTTGGTTTTCACGAAAACAGTGGCGCATAAGTTACCATGGAGATTTATTCTGTGAAGCTAGCCTGGTCCAGACCAGGCTAACAGCCAGTCTTGGTTATCCTATTTGTGTTAAGGCTGACGCGTACTGGCAGCATCTGACGCATGTCAAAAGACGTCAGAGTTCATTTTAAGGGGGCAACACCCAGTGGTGGAGTTTAGAACACGCAGCATCATCCATGGAAATGTCTTGGTTTTAATTTAAATTGATGTATTTTTACCAGCTACATCAATTTCAGCCAACTGTTATGGCACATTGGGTTAAAGCATGACTCTTCTTTCCTCTGCAACTGTTGCTTGAGGTAAACAAAACTACCTAACGCTAGGCAGCTTATGTAGCAAGTGGTTAACTAATAAGAATTATGACTTAATGGCATATTAATATATAACTGTTATTGTCAATTAACCCATGTCGACAGATTTCATAAACCCAAATGGTGGTAAATTAGTCGGCCTTTTTTTTTTTTTCAATATTCTCCACAATTTTCTTTTAAGGAAACATTAGACCAGGCTGTTAAGGGTAAGAATTGCACTGAAATGTTTCGTTTCTGTCATTGATATTCTTTAAACTATTGCAAAATAATGTCTTGTTTTCACCATTTTAACGAGAGCAACATCTTTTCATGGAGGCTTACAAGGAATTGAAGCATATTATTTGCAAGAAAGGAAACACAGCTGCTGTTATAAAAGAGTGAGAAAAGGAGTGGCAGACAACATTACTTTTGAACAAACTTTGAACATAAATTTCCATTTGCCACTTCGAAGGCTAAAATATGAAATTGATACTCATAAGCAGCAAAGTTGAGAGGAAAGAGCTCACCTCTTTCCTCTGAAGACCTTAACGAAGTAGCAGGATGTTCCATAGCAAGTACAAGGGATATGACAACTTTAATCTTTAATAAACACCCTCTGATCCACAGAAACTATAAAAAGTAACACAGTTTATATATGTAAAACCAGTGAATTTGCGGGTAATATCTATTCAACAATTAGCAGTATAATAGGGTGATAGGAGCCACACTGTAGTGGCTCTTTGTCTTTTTCAGAATTACAGCGATCAGAGATTGTGTAAAGGTTTTGGGGCAGTTTTGGAGTATCAGATTTTCTGAGAAAGTTCTTCAACTGCTAAAGATGCAGCTATTTTATTTTTATTTAGCACTGGTTCCAAACTGAGAACACTGATTGTATTAAAATAATAATAAAAAAGTTACCATTAAAAGGACCTTCAGAACAAATGAAGGGTTAATTAAGGGTGATGGGAGGTTGTTTTTATTTTGTCCTGCCCACTGGAAAAGCATAAATTTGGTTTATTTGGACAGTGCTAAAAGGCTTTGCGAATGAAGTAAATGATCAACCTTGCAATAGAGAGCCATTACATTAAAGAAGGTGATGCCAGCCTCTCCATGTGGACCAAGTCACAACCCACCATGACGTCATCAATTGGTTTAGGGGCTACCATTTCAAAGCCTTGAGTCTGGCAAATTGGCCATTGCTATGGCAGATGTTTCACTTGAGATTCAACTACCTCTTTCTTTTAAAATTCTTCACTGATACACACTGAAGACTTTGTGTGCCCAATACAAACTTCTAAAGTGGTAACTGCAGGACATCTATTAGTTGTTTTTGTGCCCCTTGTCAGCTAGCTCCAGCTGCTTCCTAATGAAGACCTTTTTGATATAGAATTAGGAAATACTTAGATCAGTGAAAGTGGTTACTGTGCTAGAGGTCCATCACTTAATTACAGTTTAATATTTTTCACATTCTTTTTTTTAAAATAGTTACTTCCATCTCCTGTCTAACAACAGCAGAAATTAAGTCAAAGGCAAGAAATTTAACCTGTGAATACTATGGACAGAATAATAAACAAACTTCTGAAAAGTTCATCTGTTCATTCTTCAGAGAAAGCTGAACTTGATGTGATTCTTTTGGCATCATCGTAACTAGTTTGAGACAACAAAGATGTTGTCCATGCAGTCTCCCTTCTCCACAAAGCAAATGAATGACACCAAATACACAGCTCCAAAATGAGGGCTTTGTTCTATTGGTACTAGTCATTCAATTTCATTGGCATTATGTTAGTGGTATTCAAGAATGTCACAAACTTAATATTATTAATGGTTATAGTAAAAACATTATCAACAGTTAACAAAGGCAATACACAAGGAGAAAAATGGCAGAATGCAAGACAAAGTACTGAGAGGAACTGCTGTACACAAAGCATGGCATAAACGTGTAAGTGTTGCCATACACCTCCATATCACAATACTTACAGCCATGCATAAAACCGCCACCTAGCTATTAAGATAGAAGTTATATATCAAAACTCAGTATGAAAACATATCAAAAGTAACATCCCAAAATGGATACTTGACATCACAGAGACAAAACCACTAGGTTGCTCCGGACTATACAATCATATTTGATTGTCCAGTTATCACATTTTTGGGTAAATTAAAAAGGACACATAAAAAAATAATTTTATATGTTGGCCTTGTTAACTGAGGATCTGTTACACTGGGGAAGATGTCGGAGGAAGAGGGTTGTTGTGACAGTGAGAAAAGGCAGCTTTATAATGTATGAATTGTGAATTGATTTTAAACCGGAGATAATAAAGTTTAAAAGAAATGAATATGGAGTCTTAATTCATATGATGACCAGTAAAATGAAAATGTGAACAGGAAATTATATCAAAGGGCAAATTACATTGTGCAAAGTATATGCTTATGTTAGTCTACATTAATGATGAGATGTGGTCTCCCACTCACCCAAATGTAATTGAAAAAAGATTTTGGGTCACTTTATATCAAAGAGAATGCCATACCTCCTTGGAATATTATGTAACCTTTCCTCTTCAGATGGATAGGTAGCAGCTTCAGTATAACAGAAATGTGTCTTTTGTTTGACCAATTATTTAATTCAGCTCACTCAAAAAGAATATTCAAAAACTGTCCCAATTCACTCTCAGTGCCGACAGTTAGGACATCTTGTGTAGAGTTTTCCTTAGAGGAAAATTATTGTTGTTCCAAACTTGCAGAGTTTCAAATATGAATACAGCAGCTTAAATATACTGCCAGGAACACACAATGCCTCTTTAAAGTTTTATTCACTTGATGTCACAGTAGACATCATGGAAATATTATGGTCATCATTTTTTCCTGAATAATAGTTCACCGTTTCATTTGTCATCCATAACCATCTGCACTTCAGTCCAGATGTCAATTAAATAATGAATCAGGAACAACCCAATAATTAATGAATTGTTAGTCAGTAGTTTCTAAATACTCTGAATCAAGGACCGTTTAAAGAGGACTATATAGATAATGATGAGTTATTAGAGAACAGACTAGATAGGAGATACTTTATTGTAAATCATCAAGTAATTATAAGTATCTGTGAAATGGAGTATTGATTAACTCTAAACCAGCTGCTTAGGACCGCAAACTAGTAACCACTCATTCATTACTTATTACATCATCATTAGTTACTATCTCTGTGTCCCTTAAAATGAACTGATGATGTTATATGATGTTATAGGAATACGATGAGAAATTTAGAAAATGAGAATGGATAGATGGAATAAAGTACAAAGCTCCACGGTGTCCGGCCCCTCCTACAGTATATTTCTGATCTAAATCTCAGCTGTCTTCCAGGTGTCCATCTGTATATTTGAATGTTTGTTTTTCTGTTGGTCCAAAGACTCTTCTATGGAAATTCCAGTGGCCCAAGCCCATATTTCTAAAACTTGTATAAGCAACACTACACATACGTCTAGAGTACCAATTCAAGAGTAAAAACTGTTGGCAGAGTGTTAGCAATAGGACACATTCATTAGTGACTTCCTCCTTTTAACAGCTAATAATCACATGATTGATTACATGTCTGCTGGGACAAATCAGAGATATAGAGCAAACCTACATGTGCCATATTGTACATCCTTTAAAAATCATTACAATTTATTCAATAATCTTTAATTCTACAAGAACACTGAAAATTAAAATTACATATTTTTTTCAAAAAGTTTCCATTCCTTTGTTAATATTTAACAAGAATCAATTACATTTATAATGTATAAGTATAAAAACAGGGATGAACTAAAAGGAAATTGCCTGAAATGGAAACTAAACTCTGCTGTGAGATGTTCTGCTGTTGGTAGAGGAGATTCGTCAGGTAAGAAATCAGGTAATGAGGAAATTTAGTTCACAGTGACAAGTTCAGATGATAAAGATGTTAAGAGAGTGACTGTAAATCATATCAATATCAGATTATTCTTGTTGATTGTTTGCAGCCTGATATGACACCCAACAGTTCAAATGCAAGTAATTGATTTAAATTACATTTGTAGTATTAGTAGCAGTAGTAGCAGTGGTAGCAATAGTAGTATTAGTAGTAGTATTATTTTGATCAGACAGAAAATGTGGGTGTGCTCAGCTCTGCTTCTGTCCTCCAGACCTCGAGGGTCAACTCTAAAACAACTTGACAGACCTTTGTAGCTCTATAGCATTTAAAAGCATTTTTAAGCAAAAAAAAAAGGACTGATAAATAGTTTTTTTCTAAAGTTTGTGAATAAGTTGAAGGATTTTTACTTTATCATATTTTCAGTGTAATAGATACAATTACACCAGGTTGTTTGAAACAAGGTTAAAAACCTTTTCTAAATACTTTGGTGTCTTGTGAAATTAGCTGAGAAAACTAACTAATGGATCTTGCAGTTAATGTTTTCTTTGTGGAAAAGGGATTGCTAAGCTGCCCCATCATTGTGCCTCATCAAGACCCCTGTGAAATTGTAAATAAAAAAAATCCACTTTCACTTGCAGGAAAAATCTGAACCAGTCACATGATGATTTACTGACGTGAAGTACATTTCTCTTTGTGTATGTGTGTCATTTTTCCAGAGAGAGAGCAATGTATGTTGTGAGTTGCTGTGGCAGCCAAGTATGAGCGCTAGCAGGTTTGAAGTCTTTTCCCTCTGTTTGTGGTGGCAGACTGACCGATGATGTGGTTGATGTATTCATGCTGAGATTAACAGTAGATGAATCCTGATTGTTCTTACAGCTTGGTGTATGACTGACCTTTACTGTGACTTTGAATCAGAGATATATTCTGTGGTAATCTTGGGCTTGACATGGTGTGTACAATGAGAGGTAAACTGAGAGTTCCTTGTTGAAGTGCTGGGGCATAGCTGTCATGGCAGGATGCACAGGTTTCAAGGGAAATCAATATTCAGTCATCTTCAGTCATGCCTGTAGCTGTTGCGGCACCTGTCAGCTGGTATTCAACTTCTCTGCCAAGATGACAACCACCCTGGAACTGAAGTAATAGTTGGGCTGACCAAGGCAATTTGTTTGCACTACTCTCCGATCATGCCCGAGGCAGTGTTCAAAGAAGGAGACAGCTACTGAGAATGTGAAGAAACATGAACAAGCACAGAGGAATGGCTGAAAATTGGTGTGGAAATATTGAGAGATAGGTAGAGGGAAATAAAAAGCATTAAATCCACACTAATAACATATGTCAAGTCAAGTCAGTGTAATTATAGAGCACGTTTAAAAAAAAGCTACTGTTGACCAGGTTGCTTTACAGATGAGAACTACAATCAAATAAAATCACAGACAGAATAATAACATCATTATATCAATATACAATAATCAATATATACATATGTTGATCATTCACTATTTAACATATGGTTCAACGCAATTTTGAATTTGTGAATTTGAAATAATACGTTAATTAGTAGAGAGGCACCACAGTTGTTAAAATATAATTTAAAGCATGAGAGCGAAAGCTGTTCTATTGACACAGAACATCTATACTCTGTGTGGAGTTTGCATGTCCTCCCCCTGCCTGCCTGAGATTCCTCTGGGTGCTCCGGCTTCCTCTCAACATTCAAAGACATGCAGGTTGATTGTTGACTGTAAATTGACCATAGGTGTGAATATGTACATGAATAGTAGTCTGTCTCTGTGTGGCTGCTCTGTGACAGACTGGTGACCTATCGAAATGTGTATCCTGCCTCTCATTCAGTGTCAGCATAGGATTTGGCTGCAGGACACTGATTGATGGACTTCTATAAGATTTACACAGTGATCTTTTTGTTTTAATTAAATATAGATCCATTATCCAAGTCACTGCCTAAAGTCCTCTCGTGAAATAAAACTACTCTGGATATATAATACTGTGTGTACCGAGTTTAATATTAGTATATATAGTATACTAACTTTCATCTAAATAGAGTAAACAGCAGGGTGAAAAAGGGCAGTAAAATTTTTGCTACCAATCATGCAAATACTCCTGTAACCTCAAAGGATTTTTATTGTAAAATATACAGTATAAATATTTCAAAAGAAAAAAAGATTATCTGATTTGTTACAGAACAAGATGGGCAGAGATTTGAACACTTTGCCAGAGCAGTCATATCAACAACCTAACAGACCACATGGGTCAATTGTACCCACTCTCTGAGACGTCCCAGAGGAGGGTGTCCTGAATTAACACCCCTATGGCGGTAGAAAATGTGCCACAGAAAACTGTTAAAAAATCAGAACTAACTAATGAATAACCAACCTCTTTTATGATGTGACAGTGGCGAAGGTTTGGTTAGAGCTTGGGCACAAAAACAACTACATTAGGTTTACGGAAGGATCATGGTTTGGGTTCAAATAAGTACTTCCTAAAAGAGGACCTTTGTTGTTATGGTTGAGGTTAGTGAATGTGCGTGGTCATGGTTAAAAGAAATGATAATGGTTTATTGGAAATGGAGAACATCTTAAAGTCCAAAGGTTTGTCATTCCATCTTTGCACCCAGACCTCCTCTGTATGTAGATGGAGCATGCTCTATAAGAATGTCTCTATATAATTCCTAAAGCCACTAAAAGGTTTTGTCACTTGAATGTAAAAATGTTGTTTTCGGTCATTTGCTGAAAAGGCTTATTCTGTTGAGTGTGACAGCTAAACAATAAAATGTAACGATGGTTTGTAAAAAGCTGCTAGCACTAATGACCTATGGGGCCATTTTGTATGGAGGGACAGACTTGTTCATCTCCGTGAAAATTACAGTACATTGCTTCCACTCTTGTTCGTTAAGGTGTGATAAAATTGAAAAGAAATCTTCCTGAAATAATCTACATGATATATATGATATATATTCAATATAATTCTTATTATTCTTTTATGACGATGAATTTCATGCAGCCTGTACATACAACTGATAGAACTTTTATAAATATACAGCTGGCTCTCTGTAGAACCCTTGTATTAACCAGAAAAGAGGGCAATCACAAATAAACACAAATGACAAGCAATAATGAACACCTGCCATGCTCTCTTAGGGTGACATTATGTAGTAACATTAAACTAAATACAGTAAATCAAACAGCTGCCACTTCTTTTTAGAAATAACAGCAGCTGAAGCATTACTAAGGCAGACAATGCAGAGATGTTTGAATACTGTAAACGCCACATCAGCTGGATCTCACAAACATAAAAACAGCAAACAGAAAGTGTAATAGTTTTTGCATGCAGTGTATACGAAAATGCTATGCTGCTAGGCAACACAGTGGTTGTTGATGTGGATGAGGGCCCACCATGAGTATTTACCATCTGTGAACAACAGCTGCATGCTGCTCAAACAGCATAATTGCTGCGTGGTAGCATAATCTTAATCATGACATTGTTAGTTTTATTTGACAGTTGCGTATTTTTCCTGCTGCTGACAAACTGCAAAGCCTGGCTCAGTAGCAAGGGGGTCTCTTCTCTGCCCTCCAGCTGCTGCAGACACTCTAGAAGCTTCTTCTCTGCTGCAGCTGGTGATCTGCCTCCTTTCTTTTGCTCAATACTCATGCCATTTCTCATGATTTCATGATGTGTCTTCTGTTTTTACTCTTTAATTCTGTAACTTTAAATGTACCAAAATACAATACTGGAGATATTCAAGTAAGAGTAAAATGACTGATTTTAAGAATTACAAGTACACAAAAAAGGATTCTGTTTGCATTAAGAATAATAAGAACTCATAACTTCAGTCACTCTGCACAGCAGATCTTAACAGATAAGAATATTTGCAAAAAAGAATTAAATAAAATTTAAATAACATTTTTATTGACATTTAAAGTCATTTCAGTGGCAAATATTTTTACACAAACCTATACATAATGATACATCATAAACTTAAGTCACAGTAATAAATACAACATATCTTGTTTCTGTTTTCTTTTTCCCATTTAAAGGACCACTAAGTGATTTTTTTAGGCCAATGAAATAAACAAAATGAAATAATATTTACTCATTAATAATGATTTGTATAATGTACACCAACAGTAGATAGATAGCTAGTAGAAATTGTTTTGCACATTGAGAATGACCTTTTTTCATCTAACAGGTGGTAGCATGTGTTGCTTCTGAAATGACCACTGAGCCTTACTCTCTCTAGTTCAGATAATACGGGAAAAAGTTGTGTTTTCTAGTATCACTAGTCACATTTGTTGTCGTTCTTACAGGTTGTTTTGTAGCGCACAGCTCACACTGTCACTGGCTCCAGGAATGTTGCTGTTAATTAAGCTAAAGTAAAAAAATATTCATTAAAGTCTAAACAGTTTAAAGCTGAGGTATTTAAATTCTGATTCAAATGTGAATATACATTTGAGACACTAATGAACGTATTTGAGGCTGCATTTATCTATTATCCTTGGCTGTCTATGGGACTTTTTCAGTTTGGAATGACTGTGAACGATCAATTTAAACCCAAATAATGAGCTGCAATAAGTTCACTTATTGTGGCATGAGCAATGCTTCCATAATATCAAAATTATGGATGATTTTTTTCATAAACATCTTTTGTACACCAACACCAATCCACAATGTTAGAATTTGGGAAAAAAGAGAGCTGTTTAAAAACTGACAGAGTTTAATTGTTATATTAATACAATTCACTGTCAGAGGTTAATTAACTTCTTTCCTGCAGACTTACTTAAAACCCTGGATTCTATGATTTTATATTTATGCTATATGGAGAAACAAGACTCATGAAAAACTTAGAGCCTGGACCTTACCTCCCAGTATTTTAAAGCTACTATTGCACTGCTGCTACTAAGGTGATGATATGTCCAACATGAGTGTGTGTGTGTGTGTGTGTGTGTGTGTGTGTGTGTGTGTGTGTGTGAGTGTGTGTGTGTGTGTGTGGCAACCAGGTCAACAGGGCAAAGAAGGGTCTGACATCAAAATGTGGTTCAACAGGCAGGTAAACTCCCCTCATTTCATAACTTCACTGTGATAAATTGTGTAATTGTGTGAAAGTCCTTGACCACATTAGAAATGCTTTCAGACTCAAGGTCATCTCAGTTTAAACCTCAGTTTAAAATGACTACTGTATTTGTGATGGGATCTTTTCAATCAGTCGTTATGCAGAAAGCACAGAGAGAGCACTTCCATCAAGGCTGCATAATCCTGGTATTGAACAACAGAAAATGTTTGGATGTTTTCCTTGTCTGCACCGAATATAAAGAGAGAGCTTTTTTAACCCATGTCAGTGCAGCATTTATCTTGCAATGTTAAGAAAACTTTTAAAAACAGCTTGGATCTGCAGCATGATCTTGATTCACTAATTACTGGTTCCTTGATTTGACCTCCCACCAAACTACATTGAAATTAGGATTTTGAAATATCCTAGTAAAAAAAACCCTTTAACTTCCATGATATATTTAACACTCAAGACACCTGACCAGCATAAATGACCAGCATAAATAAACATTTCAGTTCCTACCAATTTATCATCATCATAGTTAGTGTTTCCTAATCATTGTTGTCTCAGTTTTTTCAGCAGCAGCTCTTCACATTTATCAGTAGCCCCCAAGCCAGAATCATCATAAGAGGAAACATAACAGATCAGTCAAACTCATGCATATTCTTTACCAACCTTGAATACAGCATGACAAGCCTGAAGCATGACAAGCCTGCACCCACTGATTCACTTGTTTTTTTACTAAGATAAACCACATAAAAAAGGTCTAGCATTATTCATAGGTAATGTGTAGGCTTCTTTGCTGTATGAAGTATGAAATGCATAGACAAAGTGGCAATTATCATCATTACTAAGATTAAAACTTTACTAAGATTTACCCCCGTAAACTGCTAAGGACACTGTCACCTGGGCTTCATAGATAATTGTGCTTTTGTATACCTTTTTTGTGTTATGACTTGAGTACTTACCTATATGTTCTAACAATGTAACAATTTTTAGAGTACTGCAGTTGTCTGATGACTAAGGTGTGTTCAGGCCAAATTGAGAGAAAATTTTTTATGTTGTGTGCATTTTGTGTATATTTTTTCCCCAGACAGTGACCATGCTGAGTGTAAAGGTACTAGCTGTTAGCTATCTAGTAATGTGTGCATGATCACAGTGCAGGTAGCTGAAATGATGTCTTGTTGTAACCAGTTGTATAACATTGGATTTGTATGTCTTGTAAGCAAAGGTATTGCCTTATAACTTGTTGAAATCTGGCATCTTAATGCTAATGTTTAATATATTAAAAGCACGTTTATACTTTGAAATTTGGCATGTTATCACACACCCTCTTTGAACATAAGGACTGACCTAGACTTTCAACATATGTGGTCATATGACTTCTGTTATATGACTACTGCTTAGCTCTGATGTTTTACTGTGGATGTTCTATTCAATGTTCACCACTGAGGGCTGATAAACTTTGGTTTAGGTGTTTAATATTGTGAATAAATAAATCATCATCAAGCTGTTGCATGTTCTTCAACATTCTTTTGTCGAATCTGTAGTAATAGTTTGAAGAGAGAAAGAAATGACACAGAGAGTGGAAAGGGTAGTGGATAACACATAAAAATATAAAAAAAGAACAGAGAAGTGGTCTCACTACATTGCCCCTCCACCACCCTAACAGTTCTTGTTAAGAAATTGTGTAAGGGCATAAAGACGGAGAATTATATAAATGCATATATATACATATATGTGTGTGTGTGTGTGTGTGTGTGTGTGTGTGTGTGTGTGTATTCATATATTTATTACCTATTTGGGACCTTTTCTGGTATAAAAACTGACCTTGTTGGGAGAAGTAGTCCATATGGGGACCATGGTGTGATCTCAACAAGGCAAAACATAATTTCTGAGGTCCTGGTTAAGGTTAGAGGTTCGGTTTCTGTTAGTGTGTCCACAATTAATGGAAGTCAATGCAATGTCCCAACAAAGACATCTGCACAAACTTGTTTGCATGTGTGTGTATGTGTAAGGTGTCTCTGGTATTTTTTCTTTTGCCAATCTGTCCCTTTTCCTTTTAACTTTATACTTTCATGAAGTGAAGTTATGTTCATGTCCATGTCCAGTGCTGTCTTTGCTTATACTTCACATGCATGTGTGTCACCTCTAAAACTGGCTTCCTATTCAGTGTGAACACATCTTGACACTACGCTTTCAGCTGATGGGGGATACTGGTAGAGCTTGATATAATACACTTTACCTATAAAACCACCATAGCCTTCTGTCAACATGGTTTGTTGTTTTTGGTAAAATCTTCATTTTGAAGCGATGAACAAATCAGGCACCTTTGACAAACCATTGGAAATTGGAGGCATCCATGAGTAACAAAGTGAAAGACATCTGTTAGGAGTTTATCATGCTGTAGTGCATTTACCAGTTGTTATCGTAAAAAAATATGAGAAAATAATTCAATTCTTTCTCTGTTAGAAATTAAAGATACAATACTTACAGATATAGACTTTAACATTAAAAACAGTTTGTATGGCAAAACACTTGTAAAGTAATACATTAATAATACAGTTCAGAAATCCAGAAGGATGATGAAGCCACTGTGTAGACTCTCAGACTGGATTTTATCATGTAATACACCTAAATTACTAATCTCTTGGTGCCTCAACTTTCAAAAACATATTGCCAAAACAGCATAGGAGGAAGGTAACCTGAGGTATACAAAACATGATACATAATAGGTTATGATGCCTATCT
The DNA here is from genome assembly GCA_016859345.1 of Istiophorus platypterus. Taxonomy (NCBI): domain Eukaryota; kingdom Metazoa; phylum Chordata; class Actinopteri; order Istiophoriformes; family Istiophoridae; genus Istiophorus; species Istiophorus platypterus. Next base: position 27,652,070 of record CM029116.1, read on the forward strand.
AGGGCTCATCAATTTTGTTTTTCTTAACCCTAACCCTAAAAAAGTGTTGCAGAAAGGAACATGTAGCCCCCTTTCCAGGAACTCAGACAGCTTTCCTGTGTTTTGTCAAGAGGAGCCAGAATCTAAGTCTAGTTGCTGACCCAAAGAAGGGCCCTGTTCCTGGCCTCCTCTGACGGTTTGAGCAATGAACATTATTTAGTCAAAATCTAATTCAGTTTAGTTATATTGTAAACCAGAAATAAACAGCCAAGAAAAGAAAAAGCAGACACTGAGTAAACAGTTGCTTCTTTAGTGTCTTACTACGTCTACCCATCTCTTTGTAAACCGTTTGTTACTTCTGTTCAAACATCATAATCACACAACAGTAAATTATAAGGAAAATCACAACTGTGTTTTTGTTTTTGTCGTGTATAGAAACTATAGTTCAAAAACCTCTGTTGTTTTTTTCAGTTTAGGTTTTATGAGTGGCACTCAAAAATGGTAACACAGCTATTGTAGTCAATCTGCTTATAGAGAATTGTCTTTGAAGAGAAATCTCTTTTTTCAATTTAATCTCACACATGCTCACTGTTGATCACTTTGTCTGCATTTCCAGAGTTCAATGCTTTGGCACAGTAGAGATTAAAGTGAGATCAATGGCACTGCAGATGTGAACAGAGAAGAAGAGAAATGAGTAGATAAGAGGAAAAAAACAGTGTCAGAGAGTTTCTCCTTTCACTTGCTCATTGTTATTCAGTCCTGGCGAGGGTTTACTCTTCAAGCCGTCAGTGCCTCCCCGTGATGTCTCCTGGAAGAAGAGGTATGGCATCCACACAGACATGACGATCTGTTTGTACTCCCTGCGGAAGTTCTGGTTCATTAGGCCATAGATGATGGCATTAAGGCAACTGTTGAAGTAAGCCATAGAGTAGCTGACCACAAAGAGCCACTCTGGGACACGAGGCGCCACTTCTTCAGGGTTGATGGCAACGGCGAGACCGATGAAGTTGAGTGGTGCCCAACAAATTGCAAATAGCACAAACACCATAAACATGGTAATAAAGTTCCTCAGGTCACTGGGCTTGATGCGAGGACGGATGTCTGACTTAACTTTCCGCCTCACCTGGATGACCAGGATCCAAATACGGAGGTAGCAGAAGGTGACCACAGCAATTGGCACAAAGAAATGGATTACCACTACTGTGATGGTGTAGGATGTGCTGACTGTCTGTGCAAATGTGCATGAGTAGATGCGTGGGTCATAGTGCAGTGAGCCGACAAAGAAGTTAGGCACAATGGCTACTACAGTGAGCAGCCAGATGAGGGCCACCAATAGCAGCGTGTTGCGGTAGCTGTACACCTTGTCGTAGCTGAAGCTATGGCAAATGTAACAGTAGCGGTTGATTGCAATGCCCGTTATGTTGAAGATGGAGCCAATGACACTCAAGCCCATCAGGAAGCCACTCACCTGACACAGACAGACAGAGAGAAATAGATGACAGCTCAGTGTTGCAATAAATTAGACCACAATATAGCAACTGCATTTGTGTATTGTACTTATAATGAAAGTGTTGTGTTGCTTTAGCTTAAGAAGTTCGAGAGAGAGTAGCATGCAGCTTCATGAGCTACATTTTCAAAGTAGGTTCCCCACTATAGGTAGATTGGAGTGAAATGGAGTGCAGAATAATTTTTTTCTGAAGCAAAATAAAGGGATTCATGAGGAATTAGCTAGGCAGTCAATCAACAAAGATGACTGTATTTGGCCTCATTCGTAATAAACTGTGTGCAATACATGAAAAATGACTACCTTGGTACTTAACAAATTGAAAAGGTAATCGAGGTTGAAATTGCTGAGAATAAAAAATAAATAAAATAAAATAAAAATAAAAATTGCAAAGTAACTTATAAAGCTTCTCCTGCAAGAAGGATCTTAAAAGAGATGTCAAGATTAAAACCTTGTACTAAGCAAGGTTGATTTATTAACAGAAATCACAACAGACGAGAGGGAGGAGGGGTAATGCACACAGCTAGCATGACTGAAAACACTGGAGGAGAAAGGTGAGGCAGTCAGATGGATGAAGAAAATCAGCCTCATGTTCTTCACCTTTTATATGAGTGATAGCCTTAAAATCATGTGACTCAGGTCCTTTCTGTTTCATTGGTCAACAACCTCCCAGATCCATATTATTTACAGTGGCTTTCAGATCCCTTCACTTTTTACTCACTTTATTGAATTATAGACTTACTTTTAATGGATAAAATTTCCAATTTTTCCATTGATCTACACATACCATACTGACAAAGTGAAAACATATTTTGGGAATTTTTGAAAATTTATTAAAAATCAAAAGCTGAGATCTCTCATTGACAAAGGTATTCAGACACTTTGCTGTGGCTCCAAACTGTGGCCAGGTGCATCCTGTTTGCTTTAATTATCTTTGAGCTGTGTCTAGTACTTGAACACTCCATTTATTAACCTACCATTCTAACCATTTTGTAATTCTACTGCTATTATTTCTGTCTATTCTGTGCACATGACATCCCTGCTTTTTTGATCCTCCTGATGCTCCTTCCTCTTTTTACCTGTTAAAGGGTTCCATTGAAAATTTTCATTATTTGAATTAAGGGTCAAAGGGCAGTGCTGCACAGATTGAGGCAAACTAGCTACTTCAGTCAATAAAGTTGACCTGATTTGAACTGCAGAAATAGGTTCAATGTTGTTTAAAAAAGTCATTTCAAACCAAGTCAGCATTAGATATACAGTAGGGGCTCACCTTGCACTGGGTCTCACCAAGTGACCATCCGTCATGAAAGATGGCATACAACACCAGAGGGTAGGGGTAGAATGCAACCACCAAGTCAGCGAAGGCCAGGCTTACCACAAAGACATTTCCTGTAAAGGTCAGGAGAGGAAAGAGAATTGTGTGAGGCTCTGACTGAAATTGTAACAACCTTGAGTGTAGCAGCAGTAGGTCCATGTATAGGCATGGGCACACCTCACGCACAGCAGGTTTCTAACAGTGTCACCCAATCAATCACACTGACACAAGCAGCTAGAAAGAAAACAAAAAGCTCATAACTACAATGTATTCGTTTACTTTCATGTTTGTTAATTTATAATTCTATCCAATGTAAGTTGATCTAAACCTCTCCCCTCTAGTGTAACCAGCTACTATTTTCAGTACAGAAGCTCCTACAATCTACCATAGCATACATGGACTGCCACCAATAACATTCTCAACCTGTGCACTTGTAAACATGCACAAAAATTGCAGTTTAAATTCCACTATTTGATATGTGTGTGCATATCAGTAATGACAGTCTAGTTAACTGGTTGAACACAGTTGTGTCTCCACCATGTATTAACATTTTATCTGTATCTGATTAAGGACACCTGATCATTGGCCTCTGCATTTACAATTGGCATTAATACAGTAGGGGCATTATTTTTCTTGATCCTGTTTGTACTGTAATTAGCTCCCAATATGCATTGGAGTTTGCAGGAGAGAGATGTCATCAAAGACTTAACACTTTGCAGATGTGTATGGCCTACCATGCCATGTCTCCCTTTTCAATCTGAATTATTATACTTACATTGTTACATTGTAACATTCATATTGAATAAATTGTGGCCAGGTCAACATAGCAAAACTAGCCTTTCTCACAGCCTGTGAGAAATAAAAAATAAAACAAATTGTAAAATTTATTATTAACAATGAAACAAGATACTGCTCTGTAAGGCTTTTGCATTTTTTTTTTTGAGAAATTAATATATCTAAAGTGACTATATTTCTCTTATGTATTCCACATGCACCATGTGATGCATGCAAGCATAATTTGTTCTAAGTTGCTGTCAATGTGTATATATATTTACATCTACAGCAGAGTTCAAAAACAATGTTTACAGAAAGTGAAAAGCATAAATAGCTATTGATTAAACAAGACTAGGTCAAAACCAAGCATATACTGCTGGAAAGCCCTTTATTTGTTTGCTTCTCTCCCTGACCTTGGCAATACTGGTAACTCTCTTCTATGGAAAGCATTCAAGGGTTGTCCAAAAATTCACTAGATTTGTCACTTAGTGCTTTTGTGACAAAAAGTCACTAATGGTTTGTGAAAAGTTTCTAAATCTAGCGACAAAAGTGCTGAGTTGGCAACACTGCCTGTAAACACTGCTTAATGATGCAATAGAGACTGTTACCACTAATTAGGAGAAATTTAGCACCCTGTCATGTGGCAATCGTGTTATGTATAACTTTATCACATACTAAATGACTCACTAACTCACTCTCAATTGCATTCAAAGGGCTGGTGGGTGTGCATCAAACCATTAACACGCATTTACACAAACAACAATGTTAAAACCCATAACCAACACCCAGTAACCCAAAATTTCCCCCAGATGTTCTGAGCCATCTGTGTAGTGTTTTTCATCCTTGCTGGATGGAGCCTAGCTGCCTCTCAGGTACACATGCATAGTCGCATACCACTCTGGCAAGAATTTGAAATTGCTATGTGATGTCGTGAGTGGAATAGTTTAACATTTTTGGAAATACTCTTTTTCATTTCTATTAGAGATTTAAATTAGGGGATGGAAATTACTCTCAAGTCTGTGTGTCAGCACAGAGCTGAATACAACACATAGTCAGCCTGCAAAAAGACTTCAGATACAACGGCAATTTGAGGTTTTAGGATGAGCTAAAAGTTAAAACTGGACATAATGATTGTGTGAATCTTAGTGAAGATCGTAATCATAGTGAGAATGGTACCATCCAGGCCTGGATCCAGGTGGTTGAGAGGGCCCTGTTATTCTCCAGATGTGTTTGCTTTGCTTTTCCTCTAGATATGAGCCTTGTACCAACATGTCTGTGCAGAAACCAAACCCAAAACCTGTCCTCCCCAAAACTGAACCCCATGAACTATAGCTAGGGTTGCTGCAGAGATGCTGGGTGGATGGCTAGACTGTTAAAAGCAGTTCTGTCACTTAACTCCTTGTTGAGTCCTCTCTGTATTAAGGTTGATGTGTAAGTATAGATCATAAAGCACAGATAAAAATCCTGAATTAAGTGAGGTCAGTTGAGTGTGTTGTGGAGATGACATTGACCAGCTTGAACTTACTGAAAAGAAAGCTCAAGGTACCTTTGCACCAGGGCAGAAAAAACATACACAGTGACATACAACAACATCCTTTCTCCTTAAGATACACACTATCAAGTCTCCAGCTGCAGAGGCCACTTCCTGCCAATTCAACATATTTCCAGGCACTCATACCAAAATCCCCCAATGTGTAACCTTTTCAGCCTGCAATTTTCTTCCCTCTCCTTCAATGAATAACCTCTTTTAATCAATCAACAGCAATGAAAAATTGCATGTTCTCCCTGAACATTAAAAAGAACTAAATATAGAAAAATGTTGATCGAGAGCAGGGGTAATCTCTCATCTCCAGTCTGTTCGTGTTTCAGGGAGGTTACTGGCCCACGAGCCTTGACAAAGATATTTCTCACATACAAAGACAGGAGAGATGGTTGCAGGGGAAATATAGGCAAGAATTAGAGCTTGAAACATCAGAAACAAACCTTTTAAAGACAGGAAGGATCAAACAGTCTTAGAGGGTCACTATAGGTCACTTCAGTTGGAGAGAGAAAGAGTTTTTTTTCTACTGTTCTAATGTACTGAGTGCATACCAGTACTGCTCCACATTTATAGACATGTTCTCATTTACTATTCGGACTAACCCAGATAAACTCTACCGTGTCACAACCAATCCAAGAGGAGGCTGCAGATAGTCTCTGCTCTGCCCTGAGCAGTGGGGAGGCTCCTCTACAGATTCTGTTCTGCTTGATTCCAAGTTGATGAAATGCTTACAAAAACACTCAATACCCAAGAAGCTGTGTCAGTATGGTGTTGTCCTGTGCTACTGCAGTGTTTTCTTAATGCAATATTTCCCTCACCCTCCAGATGCTCCCCTGAAATGCAACATGGCAGACAGACCTGCTAGACCTTGCTGACAAAGCCACTGAGGTAACCATGTGAAATGTGAAATTTCTTCTTGAAATCAGACATGAGATTTGGCTCCGTATTTATCAAACTTGTTTTTGGACAAAGTGACTCTTTTTTCTTACTCTTATGATAAGCATTCAAGCATTTCATCAGCTTTGTCAGCTTGTGAAATGACTATTATCTTCTGATATTTAGGAAAACTCCTAAACTGACCTAAAGTATTAGGAGCTGTAGGAGGTGAAGGTCAGACAGAGACTTTCTGTAGGAAGAAAGTTGGAAATGCATTGCATGACACAGAGCATTTGACAATTATGATTAATAAAAAGACCCTTGCAAATGAGATCCTGTTTCCACAGGGAACCAAAGTATTTGCAACAGTAGTCTCTTGGCAGCAGTAATGAGGCACAAAACTTCAACGGTGATCAGTGGACTCGTTTCCCAGACCTAATGTCAGTGCCAATTAATACAACATTTATTATTTGTTTAAAACTATATCAAGGCTATAATGTTTGTGTTTTTATTGTAAATGCATTTCTTTTTCCATGACAGGAAACATAAAAAAAATAATTGTTTCTGGCCCCCACACCAGGTCATATATAATTAACAAGGGCTGAAGTTGAAAACAAAATTGGACAGCGAAAGAGAAGCTTTCACGGGCTCCATGGAGAGGTACTTAACTACCTTCAGAGGGTTGCAGCATTCACAATATTTCACAATGGGCATTGCAGACTTGGATGGGGCTGTAAATCACTCAGCTGAGTATAATTTGCTACTGTTGTAATTATTTTTCAAATCACTTGTGTTGGAGATGAGATTTAATTAATGTATTAATCATGGCTTGTTATTTTTGCATATATAACTAGCTTACACATGAAAAAAAAAAACGGTGCTGTATTATCCATTTTGAATTTTAGCCCTGGTACTTCAAACTTTAAATGTCAGCCTTGAAAACTATGATACTTCATCATAATTTCTACTTTTTGTCTGAGTATGCTAAAACAGTCACATCCTGCTCTTGCCTAGGAATAATCCTTCATAAATAGCGTTATCAATGACTGACCCACTGTGAGGTAGGAGTGGTTTTACTCCTACTTTAACTTTCAGTGTGATTCCTACAAGGGACTCTGAGATGATAAATATTGATCCGGGACTAAATTGTTACAGAAATGAAAAGGCAAGAATATAGGAGGGCAGCCAGTAAAAACATTAGCTTCATTGTGCAATTATGTATGACACTGAGTATTGACAGGAGAGATTCTATCACATTGTACTATGGCACCATACACAGTGAGAGAAAGCAGAGATGATAATGACAGATAATGTGGTGCAGTCATGGTCTGGTGGGTCTATCTGAACTGTAGAGGAGGAGTCGATGTGATTCTGCAGAATGAATGTGCAACAAGGCAGAGATCGAAAGGCTGTCGACATTCAGACAGAAAGCATGAGTCCTAAGGCAGGGCCCAAATTCCAGATGAGACTGGTTAGAGTCAGGTTCAAGAAGAGCTCGTGCTCTGCAACTAACAGCCGATCTATCTTGTAACTATCTTCTAGTTGAGTTTCAGTCTGGGTTCAGATCCAAACTCTTTGGTCTCAAGAAATACCATATCTAAATAACAGTCACAAACTTTGTATAGAATAATCTTCCTGCCCTACAGTAAAAAATGCTCCATAGGGATCAGTTTTTTGGACCACCTTTGTTTTGAATACGTTCTGCCAGTCAAAAAAATGTGGTTGGATCTGTAGTGGCAGGAGAGCATTTAAAATGTTTGTTTGGTATTGCCATGAGAGATGACTCACTGCTGCCATAGTAGTTAACTTGATCACTAAGTAACTTTTCCCAACCATGTCATTTTCATACTCTCATATTATTTGGATTACATGACATGCAGTGTACTGTAGTGCTGGCAAGAGGTGACTAATAATTATATGAGGGTATAATGAAATCTAACAAATGATGTGGGTTTTTTTTGGCTAAATTACAAATGCATTTTAAGCTTAGAATGGTTTAGCAAGAAGTTCACATAAAACAAAAATCAAGTATATAACAAAAATATGAAAAATAAAATTAGTTCCAATAATTGCTAATAATGAATAATCAGTGCTGGGGAAAAAAGCCTGGCCAGGAAATTCAGATGCCCGTCTTAGAAATTTCCTCTGATTGCACAACATTTCAAAATTCAAAACTCTTTTTCAACCAGAAATGACTACTGCAACATGCTTTTCTCTGGCCTACCCATGACTGCCCAAGACCCCTTCAGTTAGTCCATAACCCAGCAACTACAGACCTTCAAATTTGATCATAAACATCTTCCCCTTGTGTTTTTATATCAGCTACCAAAACAAGTAAGTGTTGATTTCGAATCCTACTTCTGACTTTGAGGCCTTTACAAGGACAGGTTCATTCCTACATCTCCAGATTTGTTGCTCCCTTTACTCCATCACATCTTTTATTTTGTCTTTAGGAGGTTATTTAACTGTTTCCTTGATCTAATAAAAATACTTTGAGGGTTATCAAGCTCTCCTTCTTTGGTGTAAAACTCCCTTTACAAATCTGGGAAAAAGATATTTTGATAGTTTGATATTTTCAAACCTAGACTAAAAACCTACCAACCCTTTCCCCTATCCTTTGGCCCCTCCTAATTTCACTGGCTGGATAATCATTTAAGTGATTCCTTCTACTTTGATATTTACCTGAATTCTGTTACTGTTGTTGCTGTATACTTTTTCTATCTTTTTTTTTCTTAATTACTGTACTGACCTCAGTCCAGTGTTATGTTTTCCACTATAAAATGTGCTGAAACCTTTTGGGTGATGTGCACTTTAAATAAACTAAAGTTGGAGTTGAAATGAAGCATAGTGTTAGCTCAGGCCAAGCGCTGATATCACGTTTGTGTTGACTGATTGGCTCCAGTTGATTGTAGTAAATTATTGGCTCATTTAGTATTGTGCTGCTAATGTCTTAATATCAAATCATATGTATTCAGGCGTGCTTCACAATCTTTAGAATTTGACACACCTTGACTGTTACTCTTATCAAAGAAATTACATTGATAGGAAGTGAAAATTAATTGGTTACTCCATTGCAACATCAGTGTAGCACAGCAGAGCGATGCCCCCATCATTTTGGATGAAAACTTAATGACAAAGTTTGAACTGACCACAGTTCAAAATAATATACTGTAAAACAGAACTATAGAAGTATTTTCTGAAAAAAAACTGTTTGCATGCCATGCAAATTAGTGGTGACAAGCAAGATTTCTTTGACTTATAATAATAAGAACATTAATTGAACTTGGAGTGCAATGGGAATGAATGGGGGCTTTAAAACAATTCAGTCTTACACTTAAGTACATTATGGGATGTAACTCATGTACTGTACATGTTATCATAATGAGTTAGTGTGCAATAGTGACTATTTTACTGTAAAATTTGTACTATTATATCACTTGGAATTCTCTCATTTGGTCATGTCTGTATGTTCTGTGCTGTTCCTATTTGCTTTATCCGTCCAAAATGACTACAACACCACCTAGTGGAGACCACAAAAAGCACCACAGTTTTGTCTCTGCTTTTATACTCTTTACTGTGATGATCAAGTTAAGGCAAACACTGTTTGCAGCAACAGCAGATCTGACAGTGCCTGTGCTGCTCATTTGGGAAAACTTGATTAAGGAGTAAATGGTCACAGTGTGCCACCTTTCTTATGCTGTCAGTTTCCGTAGTAGTCAGCTGGTTTCAATCAGCCTTCAGTTTATAATGCCAGCTGGATAGAAGCTCAGTTTTCCTATGTTTGCTGTTGGAGTATGTCCACTCTGTCAGGGATTTTTTCAATGGATTTCAAGACCACTGACCCTGCCACCAGCTCAAACTCCTTGGCTGCTAGACCAGATAGTCAAAGTACCATTTTGGGACATGAGGGAGGTGGGTGATCGGAATCTTGAACAGCAAAAGTGGAAGATGGCATATACAAAATACAATTTGCCTGCACAATAGCAATGGAAACAAAACCATCAAGCATCTTATCCGGTTTTTCATAGCTGTGACTTCAGTGGATATAAGTCCTTAGCTGTAAGTAAGGAACCTCGCAGTCTACACAAACAGCCATGATATGATAACACATGGTTTTCAGTTAAAGTATAACTCATGAAACAACATGACTGACAAAAAGGGAAACTTAAAGTTGATGTACGTTTTCTGCTATTGCTACAATGTTAGCATTAGCAGCTGTTTATTTACCAGTCTAGAAGAAACATAGTGAGTTTAGCATCAAACTTCACTGCTACACTTGCCAAGAGCTGTCTCCAGTGGTGGAAAGCAACACCAATGTTAACTCTTGTTTTGCTTCTATTTCTATCACTTCTTTTCTTCTACTAAAGTTATCATGCTATCCAGCCCTGTTCTAGCTGACCTGTCTTCATCATTTTCCGATAGTGAGTCGCTGTAGCATCCTGTCAGCCCGAAAGAAGTAGTGCTGTCCAGGGGATTGTATTCTAACCTCTTGATTTATAAAAACAATGATAGCTGAAGCTCTTGGTAAGTGACCATCACCACCAAACACTATCGGCAAGAAACAATGTTCTGTGTTGTAGAAAAATGTACAAATAGCACCTTTTTCCAGGTATGTCATTACAGCTGATTGAATACCAACAAAATCAAAGTTTGGGGATCACAAACTATTAAGAGGACTAATGAGATTACCATTCATAAACTCACAGTAAATGCTCATTCTAAAAAACATGTTTGATATGTCAGTACGATATATATGATAATCTGCCACTTTGCTTATGAAGTTTTTATGTTATATTGTGTAACATCTTATACAGTATTCATAGACTGATGTCAACAGTTGCATCAATGCCTTACATTTAATGGGGCTGTTGAGTTGAATTGGTTTAATCTTTGTAAAAGCATTCACAAAAAGCTTGGATGATTCGCACTCTCCACAGTAGAAGGAGGTCCTCCATGGTGTGTCATCATCTAAAGGGCCATTCCATAAAATACTAGCAGTGTTTAGACCTGCACTTGACTGGGGGACCCATCAAGAAGATCAAAACAACAGTTCGGAATGGTTAGGAGTGCTTTTGTTGCATGTCATACCCACCTTCTCAACCCTTTTTGTCTGTCTACCTCTTCATTATCAACTGTACAATAAAGGCCAAAACTTCGAAATGAGACAAATAGATAAATCCTGTACACAACAATGCAGAAGTTAACTGCACACTTTAGCCACTTGCCATGGTTTTTCCATTTCATTCCACCTGAATACACCCTGCCTCACCGTTTTTGGGTTTACTAGGATCAAGCTGACGGCGTCTTATAGACCTTTAGAGACTAAAATCTTGAATATATTTTAATTTTATTTTACTTTATGCAACCTGTACAAACTTCTGATCGATGTCTAAGGAACTGCCTCAACGAAGTCTACAGCAAAACCAACTGAACAAGATGATAACGTTGGAAACAAACTTCCAGGTTAGGTGAACAGTAAAACTACCCGACCACCCAATCCCCACATTTTCTACTATTCAACATGATCAATATTTACAGGCCCAATTCAAGCTTGAACTTTGACCCACTGCACTTAATATAGTTTTGTTCACAATTTTCTTCTACATTTACAGATTAGAAGCAAGATTTCAGGTTTGTCAGTTTCAGTTTGATTTTTAGATTAAGTGGTTTTATATAATCTGAATAAATTGACAGTTTTTCAGCTTGACAGCCAAGTTAAAATGAACAGGAATTATTCTTTGCAATAAGGTTTGTTATTAGAGGCTTGAGAACACAGTTCATGTAGACTGTTTAGTGAAATTGGAAATGAAATGAGGTTTCGGAGGAACAGAATCTTCCTCAGGGGTCATTTGCACCAACAAGGAACACACCGGGATTTGGGAGCTCCATTATTATTTTCCTTGAATACCAGTGCAGCTCAACAGACTGAGCTCACATTTAGGTTTTAGCATAGGTTCCACCACTTCCCTTAGCTTGCTTTTTGGACAGTCCACTTATGCCAAAGGAGCTTTTGAGTGCTTTACCTTCTCCACTTCAATGGTTGTCAGTGGCTGGGAGGTAGCACTATCACAGCCCAGAGGGGGTAATTGTGGCCATACATCAATAACAATAGCCCACATGCCAGAGTCATTAAAAATGAGTCACACATCAGTTTAAGCAAACATTAGCACATTGTAGCATATGCTCAAGGGCAGGAGAATGTTCTAATACAATGCACTGGAGTGTACACCTGGGCCATGTAAGGTTTAATGTTGGAATTCTGCCCCACTCAGCTCATAAATGTCTGTGTGACCTACTATGTCCTTCTCCTTCCACATCCACACACACTCACACTTATAAATCGTCCTCTCCTCTTTCCTCCCTTTTCCCTCCCGGTTATCTCACATTCCTTTGCCCCTTCCATCATCTAATCCATCTTCTTCGATTTCTTTCCTCCCTCCCATCCCTCATTCTCTCCACAAACACATTCTTTATTAGAAGTCCTCCTAATCCCCCTTTTATTTTTGGACCAGCCATCAAGGTACTAGTTCCTTGATATTGAAGCCAGTTGTTTCTGGAGATGAGGCTCTCCTTCAATCCTGCAATATCTCAGCTGGCAGTAATGACTCCTGTATGACGAAGCTAGCTGCTGATTGATAGTGACTGTCAAGTACAGGGATGAGAGGAGGATGAGGAGGAAGCAGAGAGGAAGGGGGTGTGCGGGGAACAATGGACGGATGGGACAGGATAACAAAGGAGGGCAAACATCCTGTGCTATGATTGTTTCAATGCATACATAGACCAATCAGACACAATATTAAAACCAGTCACTGGTTTGTATTGGTGTATTGTGATGGGCCATGGTTCCATGTCAAAGGTTATGCTAAAACTATATACTGACATACTGTACATACACACATGATACAAGCCAAGTGTACCAGCACACTACAGAGCATTTTTTTCTCTCACAAAGCCTCTCAACATCACCTACCTTCAAGAACTTGGAATGGCTGCTCACATCTTAGATTTTTTTTATCTTAGATTTTTCTCATAATACTACAGATTGGGTGAGTGAAGTGAGAATGGGAGGTGGGGAACCACATTAGCCTAACAGAAAGCTCAGTCTATCATCAGTAAATAGTGAAATTAACATTTAGCATCAGTAACTTTTGGATTTGTTACAACAAAGTACCACCCCCTCCCAAATGGAAAATAGCTAACATTAACATGATGTCAAGCTAAAAAGTTAAGTCCAAAGGAAATGTCATACATTCAGACTGGCTCATACTCTGACAGTTATGCTCTGCTGAGGCAGGTAAGCAAATACAATATTCCATATACTGGGGGGGCAATCCACCAGCCACTCCCTCATACAGAATGTAACTGCATCGAAATCCAAAGCCATTATAGAAAGCCTAATCCTTAAATGCATACCTTGGGTCTTTAGGGAGCTATTACACTCAACTCCTTGGTACAACTCAAACAAATTGTCTTTTATATAATCCTAGTGTCAAAATCAAAAGCAAAAATGTTGAATAAGATTTTTTTTTTGTAATATTTTTTGCTATAAAAATGTATCAGATTAATACAGCCCTGAGGTACAGAAAAGTATTTTTCATAGAATGCTGGGTGCAAGTGATAATGGGTAATGTTGTTTTTCACAGTTGGACCTGATGATGGCACTGTTACTATTCAAATAGCATATTGTCACAGTAATATGGGGGTGCTGCACCTGGATGTCAGGTTTATTGCATCCTCTTTGATAATGGAGGGTTCTGATGACAGCAGTTCTAAGCATGAAGATGTAGTGTATCTGAGTCTACTGATGATGAAGAATTTGTTTTTGTGCCATTCATGAATCAGATAATTTAAGCAGAACTGGAGTGTGAGAATGAAAAAGCCAGCTCAGATATTTTGAGCTCTGAATGGAACAATGTATAAATGAATGAATTAATAACACAAATATTTTTGTGTTTGTTATTGTTAATAATATATTCTGCAAAGTTTGCAAGCAATATGCTTTTAACATATTATCTAATCTGCGTCATATAGGTGGCAGATCACTACAACCCAACATCTGTAATAATTTTGGTGGGAATAAAACAGCTGGATATTTAAGATCTAAGTGTCAATATTTTTTCCTTAATTAGTTTTGCCTCCTTTTAAATATGTTGGCACATATTTAGTTTATTCATATTCAAAGAAAGTTAAGTGTTACTGACACTTCATTTTTTTTATCTCTTACCTCTTTGATTACTGTCAAGTCAGTAATCATTTAATTTCTTAAAAGTTATATCTGAGTGAAGTGATGTGGCTCTTCAAAATACCTGAGGTAAACAAAAACAAACGTTTCCACTGCTATTAAGTTGCTCTTGGTCTCACCACATGTTGCATCACTGCACTGGAAATAAGTTTGTTGTGTTGCTTTTTATTCGTGTTCCTATAATGCTTACTTTGTGTATTATGGTGACCTAAGTAAACCACTGCCACGTTGCTTAAGTCATTCCTTCTTCTGGAACTAACTCCATAGTGCAGCCAACAGCAATATTACCTTCTCTATAAGCCATGTTTGTTGCTGCTTGATGACTTCATCATGATGGAAAAAATGCCAATACTTACTTGAAGAATATATTCGATAAATTGTGAAAGGTGTGTCAATGCATCACAGTCACCGTTGTTTCTTATGTGCAGGAAAGTGTCGTAGCAAAGACAAAGAAGGCCTACATGCACACCTAAACCTGGAACCCAGCTAAGGCCATGTGTTGCTACCTGAGGTAGACAAATAACTCAGCTGAGCAACCCCCCAACACGCGGTCTCAATTGAGTAACTGACCAGATGAGTGACCCCCCAACACAAACAGCATCAGCTGACCAGCGGGGTTCCCCCAAAATCCACAGCTCCCATTGGGTCAAATCCATCACAGTCAACCCCAAACCGTGATGTCACCCAAATTTATATTAACTCCGAAATTCCTGAAACTCAGGCTTCTGGTTTGGACCTTTGCTATGACCAGTGAACTCCTCACCAATAGAAGTGGCAACAATTACCGCTCCTAAGATTAGACCCCATCCCACGTGATGAATGCTCTAGTCATAGTTAGGAGTTTCCTGTGTACACCGACTAACTATTAGGTCTACGGATTTCCCTCGCTGACCGAGCTGATCTCCGCTTTCCCCTGTACGTCGAGGAAACGCAGTTTAGCCCAGTTCGAGACCACGGATCGACCCTCTTGCCCAGATGCTCACGGATGCGAAACCTAGTAGTTAATGAGTCCTACCCGTTTCAAGAAGACGACGAAGGAGCACAGACCTTGCTTCTTTCAAAGTCGACTCACTAATAACTAATCAACTCACTAATCAACTCACTAATTCTCACTAATCAACTCACTAATTCTCTGCCATGAGCCAGAATTAGGTCGCCTCACTGAAGACTACCCATCTCGCCGAGAAGAGACATTAGCCGCGAGTAGCAGCTAAACAACACCTCCTCGCCTGCACAAAGGACCCCCAGGATGAACTAAACACACTGCTTTACCTGCACAAGAGTAAGAGGCTTATAGCTCTGGGTGGATGTTAGCAATTAGAGTGTGTTAAGTTGTTGAAGTGTTGTGAGAACATTGTTGTGCTGCTGTTATTTATTCATTTATGACTATACTTGAATGAACTATAATTTACTGTCTGCAGCATATAATTCTGTCCTGCTCTGCACTCACGATCGAGACCAGTACTTTCTGTGTTAGTTAAAGATCCAGACTCATGCCGCTCATCAGCTGAGCCGAGTGAAGTCTGCATGACACAGATAAATACTGCCCCTCGATCACGATTGCTGGAACGTTGTTGCCGAACCCTTCCACCCCTTTTCCATTCTTATATGAACACCTAAGTGCAGGGAAGTTTGAGCCTCCCGCTTAGTCACGTGTTACCAGCGAGCTGCCATTACCCTCTACGGACTTCCTTCCGGCCGACCCTCACGTGTCGTGACTTTAACGAGTCACATCCGCCATCTTGCTCCGCCTCCCCTCAGGCGTACGCGCACAAATATCCACTCCCATACACACACAGACACACACACACACACATATACACTACCACACATACACACACACACACCAATACCTGTTGTCATCTGTAGTTGGTAGTCAGTAGTTGTAGTGTATGATAGGATCTGTTAGACAGAAGTGATATTGATCGGAGATTGATGTTACTGATGTTAATAAATCCTGTTATCTTTTTAAAGAGAAGTTACCCTGGTGTTTTTCTGTTTGCATATTGTGATACAAAGCTGGTTGAGTGAGTCAGTGCCGACCTCCACTCCTTCTCTGTTCCCTCTAAAATTACCAATGTTTCCTAAATATTGGCAATTCTGAGCAAACACCCCTTTGAGACTGTATCCTATATTTGGTTACTGGTCCGGGTTTTCCCGGTGGTTCCCCGTTATTTTCAATCTCAATTAAATCAGATTCCTTTCAATTTTAATAATTATTAATGATTATCTTTGATAATCAATAATTATCGCTGATAACCAAATACCCTATGAGGCCCTGAATCACAACAAAAGGGATAACTACACTTTTGAAAATCTCAGAAAACTGATAACATGCCATTGGAAAATATAATAGTTTGAACTAAAGCAGATTGTTCTAACAGCTCTGGATCAGAGAACAACTTTCATAGCAAGTTTCCTTGCTGCTAAGTGACAACAAAAGGATTTGGTGCCAAATATTGAATGAAACACATCTCTGTCTTTATATATCTCTGTGCTTGCCCCCACTCTTCTTTGAACCTCTAATTTCCTGCAGGTTCTGCAGTCACACATGCCATTTTCAGCCAGGGTAGGAGATTAACAAGTCATGCATTTAGTTACTTCACAGCCTTCACAGCCTTACAATATTGCTTATACAAAACAAATGCAATTTTCTTTGTATAGCATCAATTCATCAAACCTAAACTCCAAAATAATATGCATAAAGTCAAAAACAACATTTAAAGAAAAATAAAATAAACACATTACAAGGAAATGAAAATAATAACAGAAAAAGAGCAAGAAACAATACAAAACCACCAGAGACAGTGAGGAACTGCACATCCATTCCACAGACACACAAAGTAAATTTCTTAAGTCGAAGGAACCATAAGCACCATCACCAGACCCGGATTTTATTTCTGGATCCAGTTAGAAAACCAGTAACTGATGACCTCAGATGTCTGACTGCTTTGTAGTCAGTAAGCAGAATAGAATTTTTAAGTGGAGTCTTTGTTGCAGTTGAATCCACTACAGTGACTAAAGCCCTGCAGTAATATGTTTGGGAATATCAAAAAAAAAAAAAAAAAAAGAGACAGTAGTGGGATCTGTTTGATTTAATGCATGAAGTAGTTTTTCAGAGTCAGTTTGAAATAATAAACCTTTATATTTTGCTGTCTGCTAATGATAAAAAAAAAAAAACTGATCCCGTTATCTTGTTATAACTTTCACATGTAAGATCCGTTTGCTTCACTCAAGATGACTACTACTTTGAATGGCCCAAAATAAACATGAAACAGTTCTATATGAGCAACATGGGTGGGTAAGGCTTTTCACATAATATCTGTTTGATAATTAAAACCTTGCCTTAGTATTTTAAGTATATTTTATCTTTGTATACGATGTAATGCCTTTATGTCATTTTCTAACTGTTCAGTCTTACCTTGTTCTTATTATTTGTCCTGTGAAGCACTTTGTTGACTTTATGTTTTTAAAAAGTGTTAGTGTTGCTTATTAGTCCTGAATTGTTGCAGGTGAACATTTATAGTGAGGTATAAGAGTAGTGTGCAGAGCTGAGTGTGTTACATGTGTAATAGATTTTTACACGATGATTGGTCCATCATCCCCACAGCTTTCACATCTGACTCAAATTTGTTGCTGCTTGATGTAGTCATTTAAAACGCACTAAATTTAAAACACATTAAGACTCACAGATTGACATCTTCTTCTTTTTCTTTCGGCTTTTCCCTTTAGGGGTCGCCACAGCGAATCAGTGTCCTCCATCTAACCCTGTCTTCTGCGTCCTCTTCACTCACACCAACTACCTTCATGTCCTCTTTCACTACATCCATAAACCTCCTCTTTGGTCTTCCTCTAGGCCTCCTGCCTGGCAGTTCAAAACTCAGTATCCTTCTACCAATATAATCACTATCTCTTCTCAGTACATGTCCAAACCATCTCAGTCTGGCCTCTCTGACTTTATCTCCTAAACCTCTAACATGTGCTGTCCCTCTGATGTACTCATTCCTGATCCTATCCATCCTGGTCACTCCCAGAGAGAACCTCAACATCTTCATCTCTGCTACCTCCAGCTCTGTCTCCTGTCTTTTCCTCAGTGGCACTGTCTCTAGACCAAACAGCATCGCTGGTCTCACCACAGTTTTGTACACCTTTCCTTTCATTTTAGCTGAAACTCTTCTATCACACATCACACCTGACACTTTTCTCCACCCGTTCCAGCCTGCCTGCACACGCTTCTTCACCTCTTTTCCACACTCTCCATTGCCCTGGACTGTTGACCCTAAGTACTGACATGTGCATCAAAAATACAATTTTTAATGTAACTGAAGAAATTTTTTACCAGTAATACTCCCCGCAAATGCAATCCAGGTCATAACAAAATGTTCTCCGCTGTTGATTAAACATGTTGTCACACAGCAGAAGGAATGATACATAACTTTCATTGGCAGTCTTTGATTTGCAAGAGGAGCTGTTTTTTGTGCACAGCTGGCGCTGCAGCATTAATTTCATTAATTATTTAAATCTCCCAAAATGGCAACAGGATCTGTCAAGACCTAATGCAAATTATTGGCAAGCAGAGTGACTGCAGCCTTGCTTTGATAGCTTTTGGGTTGCTTCAAAGTACAGATCTACTTGCCTCCTTCTGCAATTGGAAGAGAAGCAGAGCCAACTTATAACTCTTTGTCATAAGTTAGTCAATGTTATTGTCAACTAAAGTTCAACTAAAAAAGAGTAAAGGAAATAATTTGTGATTATTTAGTGCATAAACACAACACACATATTATGATGCAAACCATAGTACTGTTGGACAGATGGACTAGTTTTGTGCCAGGAATGGATTATCATTCCTTCATCGCTGAGTGCTGATGTGCTTACATAATTACATTAAGGAAATCCAGGCCTGATAAAATGCTGAGAACATCTACTATTTGGGCTTGTTGTGTAGATCAATAGAGAGTAGAAACAGGTGTTTTAAAAGTGTTCAAATTACAAATGAGAGCACTAGGGCCAAAGGTGACTTCTGGAGAGCAAAATTTGGGAGAAAAGAGACTGAGAAGAAGGGTGACAGCTAGAGGTATATGATCAAGTGCATCAGGGGATGAGTCAGTCATACTGGGACATTATCTGCTGCTATTAAATTTGGGAGATAACCTATCAGATCAAGATCCACAACCTAGAAAACAATAAAAATTGAATCTAGAATCTGCCATAGCAGGAGTTTGAATATATAGACCAAAACTGAGCTATCTGTACCTTCACCTACTATAAATCTGAACCTTTGCTTGTATGTCACCTACACCTAAAACTGCAATGACACAATGATGGATGAACCACAGGTTCCAATCAGTGTTAACATTTTCTTTTATTATTTATTTCCACCAGATCAAAACATGGCAGTTATTCACAATCTCAGGTCTCCTGCATGGAAGTCAGATGTGGTACATGCCCATCCACCACTCAGACCTTCATAACTTTACTTTTGGCCTTGCTATATAGAAGACACATTTCTTCTTGTTTTGGTACTGACTGTCAGCATCAGACATAAATCCTGTGCTACATCTAATATATTTTTCAGGATACTGGGCTGTGCATACTAAAATCTAGAAGAAACATACAATACTAAGTGTGATTTGTATATAATTGAATCCATACTTCCAGGATACTTTTACTAAAACATACACAGTACTAGTTGGATATACCAGCACCCAATATCTATGATAACTACACCTTGATTAGCTAAACCAATATCATATTTTTTGCTTGCACCTGACCCCAACCTACAATATACGTAGTAAATATGAGTACAGATTACCTAGGTCCTATGTCTGCTGAATATCTGTTAGAGGGGCAGTCTTTAGAGATCTCATCTTCCATCCTTTTATAATTTTGAGATACAAAAGATGCTGTCAGGTGCCTAATAAATTTTTGATATTACCCTGTGGGTAATTTCTCTATTCTGAGTTTACCTTTGACAAAATTATACCGTGCATGCAGGGTAAATTGTGGATTTTTGTAACATTAGGCAAGTTGGCACAGAAGTTTCAAGTTCAGAGTTTCAAGGTTCATTCCTGATCTTGGAAACATCATCTGAAAAGAGGTGATATGATCAAAAGCTCCAGAAAATCTATTAGATGAACCCTGAAGTGAGATTGTTCTCTCATTTGCTGCAAGGTCAAAAAGGAATCTGCTAAAAGTCATTTTTTAGCAGGGAGGGCTTCTTTTTCATGACAGCTCCCAATATAAAAATGGAAATTCATATTGAAATACATTTCCATGACAAGTTGGAAAAACTATCTGATATGATAGAAAGCTACAAAATGGCCTTTTATCTAATTATACTCTGATTAGCCAGGGAAATATTATTTGTATTTGTGGAAAATTAACCAGGTGTAATCCACTTAAGAACTAGAAAACAAAAGTCACTGGCAGTCTAACTAAGGATGTGTCATCATGACTTTTTTTCATGGTAATGTCAATGACAGTTCCACACCAACATGGTCACCAACCAGGCCGCAAGAACGTGTTGTGTATGTGTGTGAGAAAGGAGGAGTGGAGTTGAGGTGTATGTTATGCTTGAATCTCAGTGTATGTGTTGTGTCATTGTGACTGAGTAATTGAAAGGAATCAGTTTCAGCATTATTATTTTTGGTGTCCATCCAGAATCCAAGCAAGTGTGAAGACATGGTCTGCATTCATGATTACTTTATAAATGGACAGTATTTATATGTATTTATACATTTTTTGTTTTTTTATTTCGATGGGGGAACTAGAGATTTTTTGTGCATTTCTTTTTGAAAGGGTTGAAGCTGGGTGTCAGAAGACAACTGGTTCTAGAAATCTCTATAATAGTTAACATTTGTTAAGGGGCTGGCTTTTTAAAATTCCAATCCACAAGCATGAGTTGGGAAACATGTTACATAAAATCCTTATAAGCTATCAATATGCAATTAGCATATGATAGCTAATCATTACTGTGATTAGCTAAGAAGAAGTGGGACACTGAGAGGACTGAAGAGAGTAGACAAGAGTACAGGGAGATGCAGCGTAAGGTGAAAGTAGAGGTGGCAAAGGCCAAACAAGGGGCTTATGATGACTTGTATGTTAGGTTGGACAGTAAGGAGGGAGAGACTGATCTATACAGATTGGCAAGGCAGAGAGACAGAGATGGGAAGGACGTGCAGCAGGTTAGGGTGATTAAGGATAGAGATGGAAATGTATTGACAGGTGCCAGCAGTGTGATGGGAAGATGGAAAGAGTACTTTGAAGAGTTGATGAATGAGGAAAATGAGAGAGAACGAAGAGTAGAAGATGTGGCTGTTGTGGATCAAGAAATAGCAAAGATTATTAAAGATGAAGTGAGGAAGGCACTGAAGAGGATGAAGAGTGGAAAGGCACTTGGTCCTGATGATATACCTGTGGAGGTATGGAAGTGTCTAGGAGAGGCGGCAGTAGAGTTTCTGACTGGGTTGTTTAACAGGATCTTAGATAGTGAGAAGATGCCTGAGGAATGGAGGAGAAGTGTGCTGGTGCCCATTTTTAAGAACAAGGGAGATGTGCAGAACTGTGGCAACTACAGAGGAATAAAACTGATGAGCCATACAATGAAGCTATGGGAAAGAGTAGTTGAAGCTAGACTAAGGGCAAAAGTGAGCATTTAGAGCAGCAGTATGGCTTCATGCCAAAAAAGAGTAACACAGATGCAGTATTTGCTTTGAGGATGTTGATAAAGAAGTACAGGGAAGGTCAGAGGGAGCTGCATTGTGTCTTTGTAGATCTGGAGAAAGCGTATGACAGGGTGCCCAGAGAGGAACTGTGGTACTGTATGAGGAAGTCTGGAGTGACAGAGAAGTATGTTAGAGTGGTGCAGGACATGTATGTGGACTGTAAGACAGTGGTTAGGTGTGCTGTAGGTGTGACAGAGGAGTTCAAGGTGGAGGTGGGACTGCATCAGGGATCAGCTCTAAGCCCCTTCTTGTTTGCTATGGTGATGGACAGACTGACAGACGAGGTTAGACAGGAATCTCCATGGACTATGATGTTTGCAGATGACATTGTGATATGTAGTGAGAGCAGGGAACAGGTGGAGGAGAAGCTTGAGAGGTGGAGATGTGCCCTGGAAAGGAGAGGAATGAAGGTTAGCCGCAGCAAGACAGAGTACATGTGTGTGAACGAGAGGGACCCAAGTGGAAGAGTGAGGTTACAGGGAGAAGAGATAAAGAAGGTGGAGGATTTTAGTACTTAGGGTCAACAGTCCAGGGCAATGGAGAGTGTGGAAAAGAGGTGAAGAAGCGTGTGCAGGCAGGCTGGAACGGGTGGAGAAAAGTGTCAGGTGTGAGGTGTGATAGAAGAGTTTCAGCTAAAATGAAAGGAAAGGTGTAAAAAACTGTGGAGAGACCAGCGATGCTGAGGCAGAGCTGGAGGTAGCAGAGATGAAGATGTTGAGGTTCTCTCTGGGAGTGACCAGGATGGATAGGATCAGGAATGAGTACATCAGAGGGACAGCACATGTTAGAGGTTTTGGAGATAAAGTCAGAGAGGCCAGACTGAGATGGTTTGGACATGTCCTGAGAAGAGATAGTGAATATATTGGTAGAAGGATACTGAGTTTTGAACTGCCAGGCAGGAGGCCTAGAGGAAGACCAAAGAGGAGGTTTATGGATGTAGTGAAAGAGGACATGAAGGTAGTTGGTGTGAGAGAAGAGGACGCAGAAGACAGGGTTAGATGGAGGACACTGATTCGCTGTGGCGACCCCTAAAGGGAAAAGCCGAAAGAAAAAGAAGAAGAAGAGCTAATCATTACTGTGAGAGTGGGATATAATGGCAGACCAAAATCAATATGGTTCACAAGTACCTCTGTTTCCTAATGTCATAATAAAGTACTTATCACATAATAAAAGCAAGACTGGATGCACTAACCTAAAACCACTTTGCAATAACAATGTAGATAACATTTAACGTACAAAGCAACAGTGTTAACACACATACATATATACTCCTTATAATGTCAGTGTGTGTGGGAGCTCGTCATATTCAGAGTAGGTGTCTATATAACACTGACGGAGTTCAAATGGACTCTCAGATTTGGTTTTACAGTACCGTGATGAAAAACCTGGGGTGAGGGAGGAAGGTGCAGCCCACAGTGGGTGACTACTAGCACTTTTCTCTCACTTTTCTCTTTTCAGTGAAAGCAGAGACGATAGATACAGAGATCTCAGTGTCAGGAATGAGTTAGTATAGAAATATTTGTTTGAGACTTGGCTGTAAACTTAGGTGCTCTGCCTATTGGTCACCATCATTTGTTGGGCTTGATCTCTAACACACATTCTTAATTTCTCCCCCTCTTGCTGTTAAATTTTGATTATGATGAATAGACCTCATTTTCAAACAAATCACTAATTGTATTTACTCCTTGTTATTTCATTGGCATTGTAGATGTGGTTGTAATGTAACTGTACTACAAATGCCAATAATCTTTTACTCAATTTTCCTTTGAATTTGATCATTTTAATTAGTAATTACAATTCCAAAATGATTGATTTATGAGATTGATTTGAATATCCTGGTTGCACCTATAGCTATTCGATACCATCTGAAAACATCCCTGTGGGTCTGTACATGGCTGTACTGTCAGAATATCTAACCAGAGTCTTTAAGTCACAAGGATTCAGTGCTTGACTCAACCATTCAACAACCTAAAATCTCAACAGAGATTTTAGCAGATCCTACAGATTTCAGTGTCTGCTCATCCAATTTAGCCGAGATTGGAGACTCTTTAACTTACTTCTAAACTTGTTCTGTCTGTGTGGTCTGGCTGTCATACTGCTTCCATTCGTGTTCATGGCATGTCTGTTGACTTCTCTGCTGTGTGGGATGGTCTTGAATAACTGGAAATAAACTATCAACTGCCTGGAGTAATGTCTGCTGGTATCCAGGGCAGAAAGAAATTTCCAGCACCCCCAATTCCATAAGGTGTTTGCCAAACATTTGCTTCCATTTTATACATGCTGGGCACTGGTTGGACATGTAAATGCTTTAAGATCAGAGCTGGATGTTCCTCCCTGGTGCCAGCATGTCTGCTGGTGATTTCACCATCCCCTGTCTGGACAACATTGGTGTCTGCTCTCAAGAAACCAACTTGCTGGTCAATTAGCAGCAACCAGGAGGCATCCTGTTCCATTCCTCTTCTCCATTCCAGGACAAAGGTAGAGGGATAACAAATGGACATGCGGCTATGAATCAAACGTCATCCCAGCTTCTCTTCATTCAAGGTCATTGAGGTTCATGGTTTGCCCTCAGTCTACAAGCCATGTGGTGATGATGATGAAGGATGACATCACCAGTTAATCTGACTTAATACCTGTACCTTTTGGTATGTTTAAAGAAGTGTGTGTGAACAGGAACCCTACCAGAACCAGGGGGCAATAAATCTTTTTTCTTTCAGAGCAGACCAAATAAAATTAACTACAGGTGTGAAAGAACATTTAGTTTGTATCACAATAGAAGTTTATTTAAAAAAATGTTTTAATATTTGCTCTTGCCAAGCTCAGGTTGTTTCTAGGACAACACTTGACCATCGGGTGTGTTAAGATGTGAAATCAGGACCATAGTTGTGTATTTTTGCTGACACATGAGGGGTGGTGTGTTTCTTCAGTTTTTGTTATCCTACTCCTAATGCATGCCAAGAACGTTATTCATGAGAGTGAGTGTTATACTTATGAAAACAGCATGACAAAGACAGCCTGACTAAGTCGAATGTACATCATGACACAATCGGGTTTTGTTGTCGAAAGGCACAAGTGTTATTTTTCAGTTGCTGGAGTTGTTGTCAAGATCTGGATTTCATTGCAAGGTGCAGAGTCTGAGTGTGCTTTTAAGTTCTTTGCTCATTGCCAGGCACTGGATTTGTGTTTGTTGTCAGTTGTTGAATTTGCCTTTGTTGTCTGGAGCTGTCTTTGCCAAGAACAACGTGGAAGCTACACAGCAGTGAAACAATGGCAGTCTGCAGTCTTTCAGATAAGTAAATGTCAGGGGAATCCACCAAATCACATTACAGTAGTGAAGAGGACCGTGGAAAGCAGAGTGAGTCACAGGGTATCGAGGGAGGAGAAGGGACTGATGGCTCTGCTCCACTCAAACTGACAAAAATGCAGGCACTCAGTGAAAAGAAACATACATACACACACAAATAGATGCTTGTTTTACTATATTAGTGGGGAGCCGTATGTAAGGAATTTATTGTGTCAAAGTAGGTGCCTCAACTTTTGTAGTCTACCAAAAGTCATCTGTTCAATGAATCTTGTTGAAGACCCCTGGTCCGGTCATCAACAGTTCAGCAGTGTTTGTTGTTTAGGTTAGGTACTTTACTGTTTTATGACTTTGTCACTTTATTACTTTTTTACCCTCTCTCTGTCAAATGCCTACTAGGACATACTGTATAAAAGCTGAGTCTATTTGGTTGTTCAGGTGAACGGCTATGAGCCATTCTCCAAGCTAGCTTGTAAGAGTAAAGAGAGAAAAAGATTCACCACTCTGTACCTCAATTCTTCAGAGAACTTCAATTCTTAGAAAATGCTCCTACACGTAATTAACATAAAGCATTCTGTAGGACCTTACCCCAACCTTAATTGTCAAAGCTGAATATAACGGACAATTATTTCAACTGTTAATCCTTTGAGCGCTGCAGAATTTTGTTTAAAAATTGATTGAAAATATGGAACAGTGGAACTCTTAAACAAATCACAGTTAATGAGCAAGCTGATGAAAAGAGAGAGCTTACTTTTCTGGGTTTAATAGGCCCAAAGACTTTCAATTTGCTCCATAATCAAGGCAATTAAGCTAGCTAATTTAACACACAAAGAAATCATGGACACACTGACAAAGAATTTTTCACCAGAGCCTTAAGTGATTGCAGAGAGATTCAGATTTCACAGATACAACCAGTAAAAGAGTGGCTCTGTTTCTATGTTTGTTGCAGCATTGCAATTTACAGAATTTACAGATGCCTTAAGTAACACTTAGAGAGACGTGCTTGTGTGTTGGTTAATGAATAAATTAACACTGAGGATATTCCTTAGAGAGATGATCTTTACTCTTATAAAAGCTGTACAAATCAGTGTAATGATGGAAATAGCTTCAGAAGAATCCCAGCAACTGAATGACATGAGGAGTGCATAATAACAGCAGTGGGAGGCAAAGAGCAATAGGCCAATGTTTCTTCAGTGGTAAATCTGGAGAACTTACATCTGTAGTTTAGAGTAAAGATATGAAATAGTGATTCTTTAATGGCAGGACTGCCTGCTACAATAAATACTGTAAGAATAATGAGAGTGGATGTGACCTCACATGGCTATTGGGCTAAACCCAAGCTGGAGAGACCTTGGAAAAAAATGCATATAGAGATTAGATAAAACACATAAGTAGTCTCAAATGGAATCTACAGAAAATTCATAGGGCACCTTTCATTACGCCCTTCTGATACAGTTTTCAGACCTTGGAGTGGACATGATGTGAATTGATGTAAGTGTTCAGAGTTAAGGCCAAACTCGAAGCTTCCAGTTTATGGTTAACTATCCTGCCATAATGTGATGGGTCTAGGTGAAGAATACCAGGCTTGAAAAGCAGTAAGAAGGCTGTCTCATCTGCAGGCCGAGCTAGAGAAATATGAAAAGGTTTTCTGAGTTGTTTGCGGGCATGGACACAATTGTTAAGGGACATCCTTCTGGTAATATTGCAAACCTGAAGCCCCTCTTTGGGAGGAGGTTGGAGCTTTCAGTCCTGTCTGGTTGTTTGCTGTGGGGGAGGAGGGTCGATGTTCCACGGTCACTTTGCAACAAAATGTTGCAGGGGCTTCATTCAGCAGAATTTTGCAAATGAAGGAAATTGCAATAAGCTAATTTTGGTGGCCAGGCATGGATAAGCAGATTTAAGTTATGGACGACACTTGTTCTTGCCAAGAGTAAGACAGATTTCACTGCTAACTCCTCTTCATCCCTGGTATTTCCCACAAGAGCCATGGCTTTGTGTGCATATTGATTTTTGAGGGACCAGTCAAAGACAGTATTTTTCTTGTTGGTGTTGATGCGCACAGTAAATGGCCTCAAAGAGTAGTGGCCTTCTGCACATCTAAAAGTATGGCTAAATTAGTGACTCACCCAAATCAGTTGGAAAGAACAGTTCCCTTGGGTAGAGTCGGGGGATCAAGGTAGTCTACCCTCTGCCCATAGTTAATGTTGATTAAAAATAAACGAAAGAAGAAAAGGGTTTCTTTTTTTTTTTTTACAAAGAAAAAAGTGGATACTTAGTGAAGTGAAATAGCCAATTAATGTTGACAAATGTGTAAAAACAAACTGTGATCTTCAAACTGCAATTTTGTTAAGGTGCATATCCCACTATTCTATGATGTTTAATGTAAAACAATTTGCACATTTAGAACATTTTGCGAAATTATTTTCTTCCTTTTGCAAACATAAAAAAATGAAAATAGATAGGAAATAACAAGAGATAGACTCATTGACAGGGTTCATAAAGAAGGTCCTATTTAACATATTTTCTTCTCCGTACTAGGAGGGGCAAGAACTCCCCCAAACAATGTGTGGTTACATCCTAATGTTAAGTTTATGGAATATCTGAGGACTGAAAGAACTCAAGTAATCGCTCACTTTTTTACTTGATAGAACACCCATTGTAAGAAGGGAAGAGATGTTGAGTATTTCTATATCACATGACTCCCTTACCCACAAATGTTGTTCTGAATAAGCCTACAGATCACAGGAGCCCAGGGACCCAAGGGCTCAGGGGGCCCAAGAGTGTCTGCTAACCAAATACATGTCAGGTATTTGTATTTGTTTTTCTCTCCTTTATTTTACTGCACAACATCCTGCTGCTTGAATAATATTTCAGTATAATATATGAAATGAGGAAAGTAATTAAATTAGGACATCAAAACAGCTCTGCTCTAAGAAAAGGTAAACTACTTCTACTTTTTATGGTTTCATTTAATATTTTTGTATAGTGTGCTGTAGTAATTGACAAATTTTTCTGTGCAGAGGCATCTCAGTGAGGATCAGCTAACGCAGGATGCTTTGGACAGGAGTCAGACAGCCTTTCTTCATGTTCAGTGTGAACTAAATACTGAAGTCAAGGTGTGGCGTCTGAACAAACACTGACACATGAGAATATGGTTGACCTGCAAAAAAGTCACAATTATTTTTTTTATTTTTTTTTACTTTTTGTCTATTAGGTCAAAAGGTAAATATAAATTGTGTCAACATATACGAGTGTCCTTAAACTTTACTCATTACAGTACAAATACAAAGCCCTGTTTCCTATCAAAGACACTCAAAGATCAAGGTCTCTCCAATCACACGAAGACAATAAGATTAAAGAAGTGCCCCAGTCTCATCGAAAATGTTTATCATACAATGATTTATTGAGGATCATTAAAAGACATTGTTGTGATGTTCCATTTTAAACACATAGATTTACACCAAAAATAGTCTTTATTTTGGTTTTTAACTATAATTGAACTGAATGTTTTTTCCCTGCACATACTTCTAGTAAAAATATTGTTCCAGATCTCTTTCTCTCTCCCTCTCTCTCTCTCTCTTTATACATATATATATATATATATATATATATATATATATATATATATATATATATATGTATGTATAAAAACAAGTGCAATGGAAAATATCTACGTTTGAATGACTTCTAAATTTGCGGATGCTTCCTCCTGGTACTTGATGCTAAAATCATAGTAACTTGCAAAAAGGGCTGGCAGGGCTGCAGCAAAGCCAGATTCCCGGCATTACTCTCATTGGACAGTATCAATTTCTAGATCCCGATTTTATTTTAAATGGTGACAATCTCTTAGAAAAAGGGTTCTACATAAAAGCACATTGTTACCCTGGCAGAACCCAGGTTCCATGCATTAGATCTTATTGGTTCAGAATGAGTGGGGAAGAGTTGGGAATCTGCATCTTAGTGGCATTAACTAGTAACCTATAATAACATCGAATGCAAACAATTTATAAAATGATGTTCTTAGGAAACAGTGTGTTTCAGACACTGTCACAATTCAATACTGTATATGCAGTGCATCACCTGAAAACTCCAAAAAACACTTACGTCTAGCCAAAGAGAGAGGGAGTCTTCACTCTTCTTGGAATCGGTCATCATGAGTAGAATGGCTGAAAGGCCTACTGTATCCTGGATATCATGTCTGCCATCTTGACTGATCTCGGGACACTCCTGTGTTTTTTCCTACATTGAGTTAACAGGCTTTTATAGAAGTGGAGTAGACTCGGAGAGACTTTTCTCTTGCTGTTGAGAGCTTAGTTTAATTGTGATTCCATTTTAATGCCTGTCAGCAAATAAAAATGGGAAATGGGTTTGTTTTCTTTTTAGAAAGAAAAGGCCTATTCTCTTGCAAGTCTGATATTGTTGGTGCAGGGCTTGCAACAATTGTGTGGCGCTGAATGGTTTTGGTGTATGTGATTTACATGAGCTACTCTCCCTCTGTCACTATGTCTATCAAGACTTGTCCTCCAAGGATTCTAAGGTTTGGTACCCTTTACCCTTTGGTAAATTCTCAGGCACATAATTCATGCAACCAGAGCTGTCAGTTTCACAGATTTATTCTTCACCTGAAGGCTGTTGTCAGTGTTGTCCTCTCATTTGGCCTAAGTCTAAGAAGCTTATTTTGTAAAGATCCTCTACCCTTGTTTTGATTTGTAAGAGCAGAGAGTAATACCCGCAGCTAAGGACGTCGCCCTATTCTGTGTGATGCATGATGTTATTTAGTAATTTGAGAGGACAGATTTCTGGTTGGGTTTTGGCAGATTACCCTTATAGCATCAATAACTTTGCTATCCATTTTCTTCTCCTATGATATAGCCAGTCTCTTTTTCCATGGTACTTCACAGGTGTCAGTCCATGAATCATCAGTCTTGGGGCATATCTTTGTGGGACTGGTGAGGAGTGTGCATTGCCATAGGTCTCTGACACATGTACAGTGGATAAAGTAGAAGGAGAGGATGAGGTAGATGGCTGGTTGTTATGTGCTCTATCCTGGCCTAAAGGTTAGAAAAGGAAGAACAGTTAGGAATTGGAAGAAAAGAAGGCAAGTCTTCATTGTACATAGAAGTATGTGGAATTCAAAGAAAATCATTAAAAAAATGCAATATCACAACTATACTGCTCTTCAGTTTATTGAATGTTCAAAACCTATCACATTTTCTCCTAAATGCCTGAAGAATCCTCCTCCATTTTATTGGACATGTTTAATAACTTCCTCAGCAACAAACTGGAGTTCATCCAAACTTTGGATACTAAAACTGAAACTAAATTTAGCTTCATTTGCTGTGGGTAGAGCATAAGTCTGCAGTCATTATATGATGAATGTCATGGGTTAGATTAGTAGATTAGTCAACAAAGTGGTAGGGCCATTAAATAAATCAAAAGTGGTTTACCTAATTATTTTGAAATTTTTGTTTAGAGGTTGTAGTTGGATAACAGAGCCAAATGACTAACTGTAGGACAACAGGTTTTAAAAATGTATTACTTGTTACATAGGTTCTTCCTGAAAGCATTTTTTTTAGTATTTAAATCAGACGACCAACACTTATGCAGTGTACATTCAAGTTTTGCCACTTTACATGTGAAAAGAGAGTGAACCTACTTAAAAATTATAGACTGAAACATTGTGGTTCCACAGGAAAATCACCACTACCAATTATTCATTAAGAGTGTCATTCTACATATCATGATAATATATGTGAAATTGTTACACAAGATGTAATACAGAAAAAAAAGCCAAAGAATGGACCTTTCAAAACCTTTGTTTTTTTCTACTATTCAGAGATACTCCTGGACTACTATCCTGATGCAGAGATGTCTATGGCTGGAGAAAATGACTGGTAGGTTTGGAAAGCCCGGCAGGATGACCAGATGGCAGAACAATACGTTGTGACAGGGAACTAAAATCTAAGCGATCATTCACGTTAAAGGTTTTCCCTGAATATCCTCCATAATTTATTTGAAGATATTATTCCTTCTGAGTTGTTTCTTTGCAGTAAGGAATTTGATTAAGAAAAAAACACCTGAGATGCTGAATGCTGAATAGAGCTGTAAGGGAATTTCCCTCTACACATTTACACAAAACAGTCTCAGAATACTAAACATTCCATTTAAAAGGGACAATATGAGCTAATGATAATGAAAAATGGAGCCTGATCAGATTGCTTCATCTGCTTATTAGCCGTTATGTCGCTGAGGGAGATGAAATATGGGAAGGTATGCTGTGCCTGAAAGATGTGGTTGAGTTGGCCATGTCTACAAGGTTTACTGAGACGTCAATCCACCATCTGGATTTAATGTTTTAAGAGCAAAGGAATTTACTTCAGAAGGCATTCCTTCACCACTGACTCTTTCCAAAACACCATGACTTGGAGCATTTTCCCCTGCTAATTTAAGTACTTGGACCACTTGTACATATGTGGATGATGAGGTTTGAGAGAAATTCCCTCCCAGATAGTGTTGCAGGAGCATTGGTTGCTGTCCTTGCAGCAACATCTGATAACATAGATGGTGTTAAATATGAATTTGACATGGTGTTGTCTATTGATGAATGTGCCGGTATTCCAGAAATTAAGCAGATTCAGCAGGTTTGGGTTGCAGATGCCTGTCTTTTCTTGATTTGTAAACTGATGTTTACATGGTATCATGAATACTTCAGAGCTTTTGAAGTCTGAAGTCTTTCAACTGGGTTACAAGCAAGCCTGAGCTAAATTTTCAAAGACATCTTCCCCTCTCTGCCTCTGGAGTGAAATGTCAGTTGTTTGTGCTGATATCATATTTCACTGTTTCAGAACCATGGTAAAGGCCTGACCTGTGACTGGTGGGTGAAAATGTCATTTGAAAGGTAACTTTGCATGAAAGACCGAATCCTTTGGAAGAAATGAAAAACAATTCAGTCAGGAGAATGACTTTAATGCTTCAGAATATACAAATGTGAGTGACTAGATGCAACCAGCAGAAAACAAATAAATAGGACAATGTTAACACCTACAGTGATATGTATTGTTTATTACAGTTCAAAGCATATGCATAGTTTGATTGAATGTTTCATTTAGCTTGTAAGTTGGTGGAGGTTTGATTGGTATTTTTGATTTATGAACATTGCCATGTTACTCTTACTTCATGTTAACTTAAGTAACAGAGAAAGTTTTAGTCTGAATATTTCTGAATTTTCTTGCAGCTTATCTTAAAAGTGGATTTGTTTTGATGGTATCCACAAACTCTGGCCTTGGCTCAAAATGCTCAGAATAATTTTGTTTATATAGTAGAAAATAATCCTTTACAGTCATTGTTCTTTGTTGATTTTACTTCATTTATCTAGGGCAATCAGTTTCCTAAATTTTACTGAGTAAACATAACTTTTCAGTTAAGCCAGCCTAACTTGTTTTACTTAAGTTGCCAACCCTTGGAAAGAAAAAGTTAATTTTACTTGTCATTTTTAAGTTTAAACAACTTCATAAAATTAAGTATATATTTCTAGATTTTAAATTTAAGATTATACCTTAACAAGTAGATATAAATTTAGCAGAACACAAGACTAATACATATATTAACTGACCGTTTTCAAGGCAATTAGTTTCCTAGATTTTTCTCTTAACTAATATAAGCTTGTGATATTTTATAATTCATATGGTGTGATGCAAAGAAACAAAAGAAAGGCCTCTGAAACTCGTGTATTTGTGCAGTAAACAAATATCATATATTTCCTACTCCCTGAAACACACATTATCACAATCAAATTGCAGGGAAGGGACTAGCCATAAGCTACTCAAGAACGAAGAAAACATTTGATTCATTGATCAGAAGCAATACTATCTGACCAAATACAAATGAAGTGTAATCTCATCTATTACCACAGCTATATATTTCTGGTACATTGTGCATTGTACAGAAGATGTTTTAGCGGTCCTACCTAATTCCTTCAATTTTAAAACCTCCTGTTATACATTTTCACCTCAAATTTAATGTATTTGCTTTGTCAAACTGAACAATTGGTGGAAATACATTTCTAGCTCGTAAATATCATTGCATAACTGATGGCTCTCTGCTAATGTGCTCTATTCTTTTTTTCTCTGCTAATTGCTCACAGTGTTTGAAATAAGTTAAGTGTTTACCCTCAAAACAACCAGATAAGTGTCCACATGAAGTGTTTTTTTAACTGTATTTTAATATGACTGGAAAATCATATCAAAATTACAAGAATAAATTATTTATTGAAATGTGTTGTGATTTAACCAAAAACAAACCTTCTATATAAATTGAATGCTTCAAGTATATGTTTTACAACAGCTTGCAAATGACAGTTTTAACAAAACTATGTAGTGATCTTTATTGACAAAATAATTTTCTTTAATTATACAAAAATTGACTTTTGTTCTGGTGATATTTCACCATAAAATACATAAAAAATACAGTTTAAAATAAATAATTACATAAATATATAATTGTAAGAGAATAAACAAGTATGGAAAGAAATAATTTAACATAACTTAACCACTACTTTACATACATAAACAGAAAAAAACACACATGTATTGATATCTTATTAGACTTTCAAGATATCATTAATTTTGGTATCAGTTTAAAGATTTCATTGTCGAGTGCATTCCATGGCATAAAAACTATAAAACCATAATTAATTTTTAAAAAATATTTATCAATGCTCTACATTTTCTTACATCTGTAAGACAAGCAAATCAAGCACTGATCACTGCATTCCCCATTTACCTGACCTCCTTGTCTGAGTGAATAGATTTTAGTACAACAGATTAAGTCATTTATTCAATTCAGTTAAAATGGGGGGGGGGGGGGCATCAAAGACTAGATGTAAAAGTGCTCACCTCAAAGTGATCAAAGTGACTTGTACAGATGAGTGCATTCTTATAGCACAGTGGCTGGTCGTCTGCACCATGTTTATTAGGAAAATAATCTTTAGAAATGTATTAAACCGCTTTATTGTGTGACAACCACATGCAAATTTAACTCCATAAAACAGAATGAGTGGCTTATTGGATGCAAAAATCATATCAAGTTTAAACATAATTGAAAAATAATAGCATCTGGAAGTGAATAACATTAGCATTTTCCCTTGGCCTAATCAATCTTGCTATCAATCTAGCCTATAACATTAAATTCTGAAAGAGACTTGCTTTCTCAAAGAAAACCCCTAACTAGCCATCAATCAAGTTAGCACACACTAACAGCCAGTATATCTTGAATAAAAAATTCTTGCTAACAGTTTGTGCTACCACCATGCTAACCTTATACTGGCATTGCAGTGATAGTAAACAACTTTACTAACAAACAACCAAATGTCCTTTTAAACGCAGAATTTTATGCAGCTATTCAAATCACAAGTTGAATAGGCCTTCAAAAACTCATGCTAAGCTAGTATCTACAGTGAAAGATCTTTACACTCAAAGCTAGTTAACTTCAATATTAATTGTGATAATGTCCTACCAATGTGGCTAGATGGTTAGAACAATCTAAGGTGATGGGAGGCAAGGCAGATAGCAAGTATATATACTATATAACAACAGCTAAAAGAAGGTTATATATATATATTACTCTAACCAAAAGAGACCACTCCCATTAAATAAAACAAAATGACAGTTCTAATGTAAATAAATATATTTGCAAGCTGAAATGTGGGGGGCAAGCAGTCTTGCAAGGCATAGTTGTCATGGAAAGTTATTTTCAATATGTCAATACTACTGCTGCAAGCATGCTCAGCAAGTTTCATGAACAATGAGCAATGACTGAGATATGACCTCATTTCCTGTTTGGCATCTTCACCACCAATTTTGATTGGCTGTGACTGGTGAACGCTTTTAAAAATTAAAAAAAAAACATATAGATAGCTTTGTGAAGCTTGGTGCGAAGATCATCTATGCCAATTGTAGTGAAGATTGGACAAAATTTTGTTGCATGTGAAAAATTTTCAAACCTTTTGATAAAATCTAATATGGCAGAAATTGACGTCATAGGTTATGCGTTGAACTCGGCTTGATCCAAGGAATCCAACAGTACCTGATTTTTGAAAATCAGACATGCTATTCAAAAGTTACGAGCATACATGTACCTCTAATTTTGACACATTGGTGGCACTTGATTGCTCGAGGTGCAGACCTGAAGCTTGGTATAAAGAATCAGAGGATGAGACCCCTGATTATCGCTGCCAATTGCAATCAATATGCTTTTTATGGTCTTGCCATTGTCTAAATCTATTCCAGTCCCCTCAAGTTTTTTGAAATCTTTTACAAGACTATGGAAGACTTTATCCTGACAAAAAAACTTAATGTCCTACTCCTCAGATTTACAAGCTCAAATGAAAATTTGTATAGGATTACACATATTGAGTAGGTTTTTGTAAAAGGTAATTTTGTTTATGTTTTATCCTATCTTTTACATCTTTTAACACATCAGTGCTCCCTTGTAAATACTCCATGGCATAAGTATAATAATCTCTGAGGGAAGAGTGGTTCATAAGAGCTTTGAGAATGTATGTAACATGAAAGTAATGGCACAAAATGCCCCCCTATCTGAAGAGTGTCCTTGAAAAACTTGAATTGGAGGAACATTTGTTATTTAATTTAATTTGTGTATTTAACTTACACCTGAAATATGTCCTGCAAGGTTCATCTGACTGAAACATGTTCTTACTAAAAATCTTAAGCCAGTTGTATTTTCATAGATCTGATTTCTCTTGTTTCATTTTCTGGCAAGATCTGCCTTGCCGTTTGGTCACTTTGGATAGAATATTGGTCACACCAATGTCATTTATCTCCTGGCATTCTTCTAAGATTGTGTCAATTATGATTGTTTTTTAGCTGCTAAAGTATTTTAGCCTGCATCATTAAATAGAACATGGCTAAGTTTTTCAAATATGTGTCTTTGCCTAATGCATCACAACAATGGTCATCACAAAACACATTATCTGCAGGAACTTGATCACCAATCAATCTCCCTTTCATTGTGTTCATTAACTAGTATCAGTGGTATATCAGAAAGATGTCTAGAATAAAAGTCTAGCTGTGGTTTTGAATAGTTAGGCTTCCAACAAAGATGTGAATAAAAAGGCAGAAAAGATTTTTTTTCAGATCTTTGAATAGACAGGAGATCCTTTTGTCATCTCAGACATGCTACTTTAGTGGAATGCAAGGGTCAGAAAAAACGGGTGACATGAATGGATATACATCCCTCAATTTTTCAAATCAATTTTGTGAATCAATAATTTGAATAATTTGCAACATTTTTGTGGACTTGCCTTTAAAAACTAAGAAAGTCACTGTATGAAGCTCACCCTGTTTAAATGTCAAGAGCAATATTTGGATATGGTAGGGTACACTAGGTCTCTGGTTCAGTTTATGGTTTGATGTCTATTTAAAGTAAGTCCCATTAATATTAAGATAAAGTGAGAAATACTTGTTTGCTGTTAAGTAAAAAATAAGCAATTTAAACTAAACCCTCATCAAAATCAAACTAGGCCATTTGGATATTTGTTTACAATATATAGTCTTTTTCTAGTTTTCAAATTATCTAGTTGAAAACAATTCTTAACCACAAATCAAGTCAAAACAACAATTCAAAGTAACTCTTGAACTCACCATCAACTGCTGTGATAATAATCATACAATGATATCTAATATGACATTAACTCTAGCCTAAAATGTCTCAAAACTTAAAAAAACAAATGCAGGAAATGAAATCAGAATAAAAATGAATAAGTGAACCCAATATCTAAGGAGGAACAGGAGACCTAGAGTTTCTATAAGGCTTCATGAGAAACAACATTTAGGTGCATGTGATCATTCACATTTAGGTGGATGATCCCTGCTGTGATCTAGGACTGTTCATACACTATCGCGTTATCTGAGTGACACCACTGGGCTGCCTCTGACTCAAGTGTTACAAACTTCTACAGAAGATTATTGTGTTGGAGACAAAAGTTCACAGGTTGGACTTTGTAGAAATGACACAACTCTACCACTGACTAAAGACAGTGGACAGGAGCATGCTAATGCAGGGCTAATGATTGCCAACAAGACCACCAAAAAACAGGAGGACTCTGCACTGACTAATAAATCAACAAGTGAGATTCCTCCCTGGAATTCTCTTAGTGCTAAACCAAAGAGTATATCGTGTTGCTGGGAAATGGGAGGAAGAATAACAGGCACAGCACAGCAACCTGAGATTTGTAACATAACAGGCTGGCCTGCACTATCATCAAAGCAGAGTGCCTCATCAACCCCGTTACCTAGCAGGAAGCGGCCGTGGACAGTTGCGAAAAGGAGGATTAGCTACAAACCTCCCCAACAACTGAGTGTGCAACTGGGAAACAAATTTGCTTCCCTGGTACAAGACTCTCAATCTCCATCTCACAACCTGGGTAAAATTATTCCTTCATGCATGGTGAGGACTGAAAGCTCCTCTGAAAGTAAAAGGCTACAGGGAAAGCTAAAGCCTGGGCTTCAGACTTTGATTGTCTGTGATATTTCTGTAAAAGATATGAAAAGCATGTTCAGCAAAAACAGTCCTCTGCTTTCTGAAAGACATGGTGTCTGACCTGGCAGAAAGATTCCTGCATATTGTGGTTTCACATCCGACTGTGAAGAATATTGTGTTGAACATCGGGTCAGTGAAACCCCTACCACCGGTCAGAAGAGGAGATGAGAGATTCCGCAGGCTGCAGCCACTGAACAGGTGGCTTTCGCCTGCATGTGCTGCCTACTCAGTGCATTTTATTGAAAATTTTAACATTTTATGGGCCACAGACATCTTTTATGGAAGATGGACTTTGCCTGGAGTGAAATTTTCACCTGTTTACTTCCTATGTCACCTATTTGTTCCCTTTACCAGGGAGTGCGAGGAAGACACAACAAAGAGACAAAGGAGTCCCCATCCCCCCTTAAGCCCCCTCACCAACACCAATGCTTGTGAGGATCCACCTCCTTTAACCCCCAAAACACCACCCAGGTCAGCCTCTTCTTTAGTCATCCTCTTTCCTTTCTCCTCCCTCTTGGAGTTTAATGACCAGATGAACAAGGTGGTCTCTGCTGGCATTAAATTTACCCCCTGCCCCTCTCTCATTTTTTCTCCCATAATCCTCCCTCATCACCCACATCTATCAGTTTCAACACAACCACAACCACAACCACAACCACAACCACCACCTCCACCTCCACATCCTCTCCCTCCACAATGGCATTCTCCTCTGTCTCTAAGCAAATAGCTTTGTCTAATTCTGTCCTGATGGGTAATAGATGATTCTTTGTGGTTCTTCAAATTTATCAAATTTAAAATCCATTTCTTGTGAACCCCAGGCTTTCATTAGAAAAAGGGCAGGGAAGCAACTTTTAATATATGACTTTATTATTGAGCACAAGCTTGATTTTTTTTTAACTGAAACTTAACCTCAGACCAAAATACCGATGCAATTATTCCTGTCCAACTTAAGTGCTGTTGAATGTTAGAAAGAAGCTGGAAAGAAAGACGGTGGAGTTACCATTTTGTTTAATAATTCCCTCCAATGTAAACAACTATCTTTTGGAAATTTTGCTTCTTTTGAATATGTGGCTCCTCTGCTGAAGTCCTCCTTTGGAGTCATGTTCAGGCCACCCGAATGCTGCTATACTGGCATTTACTAAATGCTGAAATGAAGAAGACGTGTGCACCATACATCACATAATGTATATCACCATTTCACTAAGTCCTAAAATGTCCAGATATGTTTGTTCTGTATGAACAGGTTTCAGAGAGATATTTCCTGAAAGACCAAACAATAACTTACACAGGAACATCTTTTAATGTGTGCAAATGACCATGTAACTGTGGTTTAATGGAAATCAATGACAGAAATACGGTGTTTCAGTGCAATTCTTGCCCCTAGCAGTCCAGTTTCATGTTTCCTTAAAAGAAAATTACAGGGAATATTGAAAAAATTGAAATGGCCCACTAATGCACTAATGCAATAATTTATGAAATCTGTGTCATCATGGGTTGTTATGGGTTAATTGACAATATCAGGTATTTAAAAATATGACATTAAGTCATAATTCTTTTTAGATAAGTATTTGCGGCATAAACTGCATAGCATTAGTTAGTTTTGTTTACCCGTGATAATAACTGTTGCAGGAAAGAAGATGGTGTTGTGCAGTGCTGGAACAAAATTTGGTTATTAGCAACAATTGATAATTATCAAAGATAATTATTAATTATTATTAGAATTAAATTTAATCATTAATCAAAATTAATGATAAACGGGGCACCACAGGGAAAACCTGGACCAATAACCAAATATTGGATGCAGTCTCAAAGGGGTGTTCACTTAGAAATACAAACATTTAGGAGATATTGGTATTTCCAGAGTGAACAGAGAAGGAGTGGAGGTCGGCACTGACTCCCTGAACCAGCTTTGCATTACAATATGCGAACAGAAAAACACCAGGGCACCTTCTCTTTAAAATATGACAGGATTTATTAACATTAGTAACATCAATCTCCAATCAATATCACTTCTGTCTAACAGATCCTATCATATGCTACAACTACTGGCAACCAACTACAGATCACAAACAAGTATTGGGTGTGTGTGTGTGTGTGTGTAAGGGAGTGGATCTGTGTGTGCATGCGCCTAAGTGGAGGCAGAGTAAGATGGTGGACGTGACTCATTACAGTCATGTCACGAAAGGGTCAGCCGGAAGGAAGTCTGTAGAGGGTAATGACGGCTCGTCGGTAACATGTGACTTCAACAAAGGAGAACAGCTGAGCTGGTGGTTCAAACTTCCCTGTGCTTAGGTGTTTGTGTAAGAGTGTATGTGTGTTAGTAAAGAAGGAAAGAGTTAGGAGTGTTCAGCAGCAACGTTCTGTTTAAAAGTTTTACAGTTTAAATGCTTTCTGCCTTTAGATTAAAGAGAAATTGTGAAATTGTAAGTGATAATCCCTTCACGCAAGGCTCCCATGTATGTACTCTCCTTTGCCTTGTGCCACATATTTGAATCCTTTACTGTAAACAGTACACAGAAACAATAAGCAAAATATGGAATGGTAATTTTATATTTAGAGTTGAATTTAGAACATTTTCAGTGGTTTTAATATTTACTGCTAACCTAATCCCTATGCATAATACTATCCCTTCCAAATCCTTGCCTTATAAACCTTTACTTAATGTTGGTCCTTGTGCTAGCATTAACAAAAATCTTAGTACTTTCTAACCCTAATCCAAAACCTTAATACCTTGTCATGACTGTGGTGAACTTGTGTGCCTCTGGGAAACTAATGGGTTTAATCAGGCTCTTGGATGGTTGCAGAGGGTAAATGTTGAGAATTTGTTAAAGCTTAGAGGCAGATACGCATCCAGCTCTTTGTCGATACCAAATCTAGAATGCACCCTGGCATAGCTCTCCAATCTTACAAAAAGCAGTATGTATTCAGGCTACATTTCAGTTGTCTATGAGTTGTTGACAGCTCCACCTTTAATTTTCTCTAAACAAATGTTCAAATGATCCAATATCTCACCAAAAATGAAAGTTTGGAAAAAAAGTCCACCATCTGAAAAGAGATCAGGTAATCAGAACCAGTCTTTTCATCTTTCCTTGTCCATTAATCATCTGAACACCCTTCAACTTTATCTGTTGTCCCTGTAAATAAAACTGTATATACAAACTAGCGCCACCTCCGGCAGCTACAACAGTAACATGCTTCTACACACTGATGCTTCAGTATTAATTATCAAATGATGTTATATAGTATATATATATCAGTCAGAGGCAGCAAACTTTTGAGCCACTCTCCCACTTTGTGGGTCACAGCTCCCAGTGCTCCTATCACCACTGGTAACACTGTTGCCTTTACTCCCAACATCTTTTCTAGCTCCTCTTTCAGCCCTTGATATTTTTTGAGCTTCTCGTGTTCCTTCTTACTTACGTTACCATCGCATGGGATTGCTACATCTATCACCACTGCCTTTCTCTGTTGTTTGTCTATCAACACAATGTCTGGTTGGTTAGCCATCACCAGTTTGTTGGTCTGGATCTTAGCCTGATCATTCTCATAAATCTAAGGAGGTGTCTTTCATTTTGACCTTGGGACTTCTAGCCCATACTCAGTGCAGGTGTTCCTGTACACCTGTCTAGTGTGGTAGACCCCCATCTCTATTGATCTTGTGCTGAGTACCTGTTCTTGTGCTGCCATGATCAGTGCGTCTGTGCTGTCCTTCAGTCCAGTCTTTTCCAGCCACTGGTGGGATTTCTTGATATTAACCACTTTTTCAATCTGTTGGTGGTGCATGCCATGTAGGGGCTTGTCCCTCCATGATGTTTCATCCTCCTCTTCTGCATTATTGGGTCTCTGCTGCTTAAGGTATTCACTTAGCAAATAATCTTTGAGGGCCATCCTCCTGATGTACGCCTGGATCTTGGTTGTTTCATCCTGGACAGTAGTCCTAATTTATACCCCTCTCGTTCTGCTTAGTGTACAATCTCAGGGTGCTGGACTTGGGTTGAAACCCTCCATGCAATGGGAGGAGCTTCCTTGTCTTGACATCAGTGACCTCTATCACCTCCTTTTGCCAGCTTATTATACCAGCGGGGTATCTGATGACTGGCAGGGCATATCTGTTGATGGCTTGGACCATGTTCATCCGATTCAGCCGGCTTTTCAGAACCTGCCTTACTCTCTGTAGGTATTTGGTTGTGGCTGACTTCCTTGCGGCTTCCTCGTGGTTTCCAATTGCCTGCGGAATCCCAAGGTACTTGTACCTGTCCTGGATATCTGCCATGCTGCCCTCTGGTAGTTCAACCCCTCAGTTAAGATCATCTTCCCTCTCTTTGATACCATCTGGCCACACCTATCTGGTCCGAATGACATTTCGATGTCGTTGATGTAGATCCTGGTGATACAGCTTGATATCATCCATGTAGAGGAGTTGACTGATAGTTGCTCCACTTCAGAATCCATGGTATGGTATGGTATTCATAGCCACCCTTTGTGAGGATCTGGCTGAGAGGATTCAGGCCTATGCAGAACAGCAACGAGGATAGTGCAAAACGTTGGTATATGCTGCACTTGATGGTAACTTGTGCACTTGGCTTTGTGAAAAACCACAGCCCCATTTTTGATGAAAGCTCTTAATGTCCTGTTGATTTTGTACATTTCCAAGCATATGTATATATATATATATATATATATATATATATATATATATATATATATATATATATATATATATATATTGGATATATATTTGACTAAGAAACTCGCAGAATCAAGGTTAAGGTAAGGTATACGCTGTTCCACATGGGATATTATTCTTGTGCTACAAGCTGCTGCATCAGACAACACACTAGTATATGTGTCATGACTCGGTTGGGATAGTTTGGTCATCCATGAATGCCTGGATTGGTGGCTGGTGGATCGGAGTTCTTGATTTGGGGCCTTGACCCTCTGGCTCTGCCGATGTCACCCACATGTTAACTGCCAGGGCAAAAGGATGATAGAGATGGTGAGGCCTGTGATAATGCCAGTTTCCAGTCTGCACCAGTCTGATTTCATTGGACCTGTTGAGACGCTCAAGTGGAACTCGTAATAATTCATTAGAAGTCCTCTGATGCCTTCTGTGATGTAGTACCTCTTCAGAGCATTTTCAGCCACTTCATTGGGAATTGATCCATAGTTGTTAGCTAGGTCCAACCAGAGAACCACTAGGGCACCCTTGTTTTCACTAGCCTCCCTCAAAAGCTGTGAGACTCCTGTGTGCTCCAACCAATCTGGAACACTCTGAATGCCACCCTTTTGGACAGAAGTGTTGATGTAGCTGTTCCTCAGGCAGTACCAGCACGCTGAAGAATATCGTCCCTTCAACGCTCAGTAAGGACATTGTCCTAAACTAGTCAATGTTTTCAGAGTTTACCTCTTTTGGAATCCACACTTCATTTGCATACTACCATTGCTTGGGCACTTTGCCCCTCTTCCAGATGGCCTTGAGAATTCTCCTCAACCACCAGAGAAGCTGTGGGCAGCGTTTATAGATGTTATAGGTAGTGTTGCTTAGACTAGCAGGTGAACCAACCCTGGCTTTCTTGACTGCTTGACCTCTTTGAAAAGTGGCTCCCGAAGATCAAAAGCCTCAACTGGTAAATAGTGGTTCATCTGCTCCTTAGTGCAGGACAGCTTACCACCCCTCTTCTGACCCAATAACAGTTTTTTAAACTGAAAAAGGTTGGTGATGAATACAGCTCTTTTCCATAGTCTTTCTCTCCTGTGCCTCCGATGTTGCTCCACTCCTCTCAGGGTTATGAGCCTTTTCCTCAGCACTGCACATGGTTTTTTCCACTGGTGCTCTTTTTTCCTGGTTTATCAGCTTATGTTGTTTCTTGAGGGCCTTGAGTTCCTTCTGGATGTTATGGATTTTGGTGGCTCTGCTATTCTTAGCATATGGCTGCTTGGCTAGCTTCTCTTCCTTGGTTCCAAATCTTTCTGCTGCCACAGTTATAATCATGGTTGTCATGTCCTTTCCACATTGCCTTTGGATGTTGTTTTCAATAAAAGATCCGGTCTTACTCAAATCTTTGCCATCTGTTGTCTGGCAGGCTTTATGCCATCTGATCCCTGCAGGCTGAGATGCGATGCTAGCATGAACCGCTTGCACCACACTAAGGCTCTGGGCACTGTGGGGTGCTTCCTAACCATGCTCCTTCTCCTAGTCCTAAAATAAATTTTTAAAAAAATCATATATTGCCACTGCCATAGATGACCAGTGATAGTTTTAGTTGAAAAAATGCAATATAAGATCAAAGCAGATAATA
Source organism: Istiophorus platypterus (assembly GCA_016859345.1). Lineage (NCBI taxonomy): Eukaryota > Metazoa > Chordata > Actinopteri > Istiophoriformes > Istiophoridae > Istiophorus > Istiophorus platypterus. The sequence continues at coordinate 27,696,182 of CM029116.1, forward strand.
AAAGATAAAATCACAATAACTAAGTCTCAACATAAAATCCATTACTTGTTTCTATTTATATCTTGATGGAGGATGGTATGAATGAGTTCTTGTACCAGTTCAGCCTGCAATCTGATCTATGGGCCTGAGGGTAACATTTCAAATTCAATTTTAAGCTTGTGGGTTTGATCACTGAGAATTTTCTGTGCCTCCCTGAGCACAAGACTGAAGACAATGTTGTTGTTGCCTCCAGAGCTGAAGAGTCTGGAACTGATCCTGCTCAACACCCATTATTTCATCTATTATCATTAGTCTTAAATTTAGTCTGATTATTATTATCATTAGTCTTATTGTTAGCCCTATTATTTTAAATATAGGTTTTATTAGCTTTATTCAATTGGTTTTAATATTAGTCTTATTACTAGGCATCTTTATATGGAGAATGCATTTTGCTAAGTTCTCTTTCCTCCTTGGTGCCATATACATTAAATGTAATTGAACTGTTATTTTTTAATAATAATTTTCATACCTGTGTGAATAAGATCAATCTTTAAAGACTTTAAAAGTGCTGACAGATTACCACAACCTCTGTTGTAGCCTGGAGCATAGGTTTTCAACATGTATGTACCATGTGAGCGAGCTTTCAATATGAACACCAATATGACATGTTTTATGAGTGCATTGTAGAGAATACTGGGGTATGATGACCAGTTGACTTCGGATCAAAAATGATCTCAATTTTCCTCCTGTTTGTGTACAACATGAGGAGAACTGAGGAGCTCACACAGCCTTTTAGGGCACCCATACTGATGTTCTTAGAATCAGATATTGCCTCATTTACCTTTACATATTGTACTCCATCAGTTAAAAAAGGTTGTTGGAGATCTTTTGCCTGTATTTATGGACAGCAAGATAATGAATATGACTCTAAAAATGGACATTGTAAATGGAAAAGCCACTGACAATACTGGAGTGTCAAGAGAGGTTTACACTGTTTTCTGAGAGCAATTTCTTAAACAGTGATAAGTGAAAACATGGCAAATCCCAAGAATGAGCATAGCAAACAGTTGGATGATCTGGATGAAAGGATTACTGGACCATGGTTTTATGCTGGTGAGGATACCGAAGCCCTTCATTTTAGCCTGTACCCATGGAATTGACTTAGTTGATGTAGAGATTCTGATCATGTCATTTCTCAAATACCCCACTACTGTTGAGAGATCACCTGTTGAGAAGGCTCTGCAGGGCACTATGGACAAAAGCGACTGAGAGAAATTGCTCAGCATTTTTACAAGAATGCGTTCCCATTTTCTACCTCTAAAGAATAAAATTGAGCCTTCCATTCAAATAATAGCTCATAACCATTCTACAAGAGCCAAGACCATTAACACTATTCTACAAGTGCCAAACTATATAGTCGATTGCTTCTTCACACCCATGGCACTTGTATAGCTAAAATTGTCAGACAAAGAAAATGTGTTATCCTTGTATAAGTCAAATAAGGCCACAGGCAAAAGAAGTGTAAAACTGGAAAACGTGATGCAGTCTCAGAGAGAACAGACAACCTCCACCTCCAGTGTATGTGAGAAATCATAATCAAACCATAGATGAAAAAAATCCTGCCTTTCTGGTCTGGTTGCTATTTCAAATGTGTTGTTAAATTGTAGTATGCTTTAATGCTGAAACTGGTTTCAAAAGAAGGCCCGTTGCTCATAACTGTTAAGCCCTTGAAGTGCCTTGTACTGTGTAAATATGCAGTATATTATCTACCATTGCATCATTGATGGGTTACAAAATATCCAATGAATTCAGTTATACGATCATTTTGGAGTCTGCAACTTTTGGTTGTGTTGAACTGTACTGCAATATACAGAGAAGTGTTTCTGTTATTCAGAGTACACTTCTCTGTATATTGCAGTACAGAGAAGTGTACTCTGAATAACAGAAACACTTCTCTGTATATACTTCTCTGTACTGCAATATACAGAGAAGTGTTTCTGTTATTCAGAGTACTAAGTCCTCAAACCTGAATGACCACATAGTTTGTTAGTCCCTATCCTCTAATAATGTCTGAAATAGCAACCCTATGGGGACAGGCATATCAGACTTTTGTCATCATGGTAACAGTAATAAGCATGCAGTTAAACTTATAGATTAGACATGGTTTTGTTAGGTTTAGGTACAAAAAATAGTCAGTTAGGGCTTAGGAAAAGACCATGGTTTTGGATAAAATAAGTGCTTCCTTAAAGTTAGACAGCCTTCATTATCATGAATACAATAATAAGCATGCAGTTAACATTGCGAAACCATCATGGATACAAGAAACAATGAGTACTATTTGTTTCAAATGTAAAGCGAACACCAGTCTCCTGTATGAATACCTAGTGTTTTTTCAACCCATCCATCCTCCCCTAACCCGTTCCTCCCAAAGTAGAATTTGTCACTCTATACTACATCATCCCGCTTCCTCCTTTGCTCCCATCATAATTACTACAGCTGCTAGAAGTGGTTTTAATAAACCGGATGACCTGTGGGCTAGTTTTTTAAGAGGACAGTCTCTCTGTGCTTTAGCCTAGAGCCTTTTGTTTAGCAGTTTCTCTTCATACTGATACTTTTCACAACCTCATAGATTGATCCAGTACTGAAGAAAAGACTCACCATGATAATAAGACAAGATTTGAGGTTATAAGGAGCACCTCTTTAATATGATTTCAAAACAGATTTATGGACATTTATTCATGCCACTGTAAGGAGTGAATTCTAAGGATTGTAGCAAGGTATGTATGATGTCAGTATATCTGTATTGATTTGTCTGAGTCATGATTCTGAGAAGAAGAGGTATTTCATTTGTGGTAAAAATTTGGGTGCTTTTCCTAACAGTGGGGATAAGCCAGTCCTAGAGATACGTACCTAATGATAGCGGGGCCAAGCACTGCAAGTATTTCACCCTATTTCTGCAAGTTAAAAGTAGTGTGTTAAAGTGAAAACCTATCTGGCTGCACTCTGTTGTCACTCAGATTTGAAGAGCTCTGAAACAAATCTGTTATCTCTCCTCTCTGTTGTTATGTTTATGTGCCCTCTACAACTGGTGCTGTACTCTGCCAGAGACTGTTTTATGAGATAAATCAACCATCCCACTTAACACCACTGTACAACCACAGGTAGAGTTGTGTTTCTGTAGTCCCAACAACTCCAGGCGATTGATAAATTCTGTTACGGATCATATCACATCAATTTCAGGAGTCATATTTGGGGTTAAGCTTTCATTTCTATTATATCAGGAAATTATGCTGATGAACTTTATAGTTTTGAATCAGTTTAGAATATTTTGAACAAGTAGCTTGTGAAAAACAAGGTGTGCAAAATTAGAGGGATACAGCTGTTATATAACATACATATTTTATCATTATACCAGTAAATTTTAGTGTCCTACTCAGTATTGGCAGATGCCAAATGTTGAAGGGCTACAAACTACTCAGTCTAAGTAGAGCAATGGAAAATCACTGGGTATAGGGAATGTAAAACCTTCTTTTAGCAGGACTATTTTGGCAATGTTAATATAACCTGTCTCTAAAACTGAAATTGTCTACTCCATTTATGTGTTGTCATCACATAAATAAGGTTCTCTGCAATGTAAATTCCTCCAGCAGCTGACAGCTGTCATTGCATAAGAACAATACAGATTGGATAAAGAAACAAACTCACAACTGGGTCACACTTAAGAGTATGTGGCTGATTAATTTCAGCCTCTTTCAAGCACAATTTAAGTAGAGGATCCACAGTGACATGGTTTTGGAAGCCGTACAGGCCTCTGCAGAATTATGCCAATAAATCTCAAGGATGTTAATTCATATGGAAGTAATTCTAAAGGAATTCTAACAGAGCTTTTTTTCCTGGCCATTTTGCAGTTAGTCAAAGAGGCAGGGATTTTTGCCTAAGTTATTATTACTTACATGGCAGATTTGGGCAGGACTAAAAGTACAGACATTTCTCTCTCTATATTATCCCAGTTCCGACAGTAAAACTAATCCCATCCTTAAACTGACATTGTAGCCAGAAAACTGGTAGTTTGACTGATTTGACTATTTGACAGAACCATGCAGAGTGTGAGTGCCTATAAATCTGAATGTTTCAATATATTTGGGAGTTTTTAATGTTTCATTTCATTATCTACCAGAGCCAAATATGTGACTGTGGGAGACTACTTGTGCATTTAAATAATAGCTGCAAATAATCTTCTGTAGAGTTTCAAATAAAGTTCAAGTTAAAATAATAAAATGGGTAGTGAAGAATGTTTCAATTTTCATACACCTTTTCATGTCCAAAATATGGTGGTCTTTTTTGTATCTCTCTGAATCAAATTTTCGGGCATCTCAGAAGTTGAACTAATGTTCTTTATTTATTAATGCTTTAATTTTTAATCATATGTTATTGATTAAATAGTTAAGCCTTAAAAATGCAATGAAATACATTGTAATGTTACTATTGACCTCATTTATACAAATTGTGCTGGAATAATTACCTGTCAGAAGGAAGCATAACTGGCATTATGTCAGGAGAGGAAAAGCTTGGATGTTTTGTGTGCAGAGAAGTTAAGTTTAACACATGATGAAAAGAAAGCATAGGAAAACATTATGGAAGACTCAATACAGTAAATTACAGCAGTCCCCACATACCAGAAGACTACAAAGGTTACAGTAACTCTTGCTTGTCAATTTATGGCTCTGCATCAAACCTACGCTGTACCTACGTCGTATCTATGTGCCTTATGCCATAGCCTACGCCGTAGCCTGGTACACACCTCCCAAAAAATGTAACTATGTGTTGCAACAACACCAGCCGCAAAAAGACCATCTTCTCTGCTGTCGTCTTTTGTTTCTAGTTGTCAGTCATTTCAGGAAAAGTAACTGTTGTTTAACATTTATCAGCTCCAACTCCATCAAAGTCCACTCAGTTTCAGACGCTTATTTTGAAGCGTGCCAACAAAAACTAATGGAAAACACTGGCAAAGAAACTCAACATAGTGGCATATAAACACCATCGCCGACAAGCAGTTTGACATGTAATTTCAGAATGACACCAATGCATTAATATAAACGCTCACGACAGCAATGGCCATTTGCGATGGCTATGGAGTAGGTTCTGTGCAGACTCAACAAAGAAGCATAACCCAGCATAAGAGTCCACAGCCATTATAGCAGCTCTATGAGGCTGTACTTGAGCTAAATGTCATCATGCTAACCTACTGATACCAGATAAAATGTTAACTATGTTCACCATCTTAGCATAGGATGTAAGCACACTGGAATTTGCAAATTAACACTTACCACAAATTACAGATGAGGCTGATGGAGTGTCATTAATTTTCAAGTTTTTCAAGTTTTTACAAAAGGGAGGTAGTAAAATTAATTGCCTTGGGGATCATTAATGTCTGTACCAAATTTCATGGTGGTTTGGTGGTTAGGAGATATTTGAGTTAGCGTGGACCAAAGGTCTGAATATGCTGCCAATGACAGTGCTAAAATCACTTAATAGGTTTTTTTTTTCCAAATACTGACACATCTGCATTACACTCACATCCAGTCAGCAGATAATTTGAGTTCTTCAACTTTAAAAACTTCTATGAACAATCCCAACACAAGATTGATTTATAGCTATTCTAGAGCTTTCAATATAATGATCTTCATCAGCATATGGGGTTTTCCCAGATAGATAGATAGATAGATAGATAGATAGACAGATAGATAGATAGATAAGCTGTTGTTATATAATACAGTGAAAGGGCCTGAGTACTTTCTAAATGCACTGTACATCTGACTACATACTATACATCTTTTTCTTACTCAGCTCTCCCCTCTACTGTGTTCTTACTATCATATACAACAAGCTCCAATGTACAGACAGTGAAAGGAGTCAATACAGATTTTTAAAAATACAAATTAAATAATGTTGGATGTATCTTTTCTTCAGCTCTTATCACCTACATAACAAAATATAAAGGGTAAACCTATGCAATCATAATAACAAAGGCTATCATACTGCAAATGGACAACAAAAGGATTAGGTATTTGCACACTATGTGCTGGCTGCAACTGTGTGGTGGATGCTGCTTCAAAGGGACCGTCAGAGCAGGTGAGGCACCAGATAGGCCAAAATCAGACAATTAAACTGCTGCTGTCAGACCTGTAGAGGCACTAAAACAGACACAACAGAGAAAAGTGACTTTTCATCCAGCACATCTAATATGGTATCTCCATCAGAGCAACTGAAGCACTAGAATGAAAACTCCGTCTTTTTACTTCACTATAAGCGTGGTCCAAAGATAATGAAGTAGTTCTTGCACTCCAACAGAGATTTCCCAACAATTACTCACCAGGCTGCCATGAAATACTGTTTGGATATTCTGGGTCATCCAGATATTATTTCTAACATTTTTGATTATCCTCTGACCTCTCCCTGAGTACCAACTTCCGGCCAAAATTCTCCCTTGTACAGAGGGAATGTCGTAATCTTGTATGACATATTTAATAAATTCACTAAGAATATTTGAAATTTACTCCAGCACCACCTTCAGTAGATGAGAGTGAAAATACAGAAGCAAAACAGTCATTATACTGTTGGTTCTGCCTAACATATTAGTATTATAATTACAGGGACATAGCCAGGATTTTTGAAATACTGCAATCGTAGATCATCACATCACACCAGCCCTGAAGAAAATATTGTTCAGTAATTTTTTCTAAAAATAATGCCCTCCTAAATGATGTTTCAGACCATTTTCACACAACTATGATATAGTTCTGTTGTTAATTGATGTTCGTATTTGTTGTCTATAAACAATTAAACATATAATACAACCAGGTTACAAAACCAATTATGTATAATTCATTTTTCTTCATTATTAAAATCTGAGACAGGATACTGAGGACATGACCATGGTGGGCTTAACGGTAGTTATGTCACTGGTGGGAGTTGTACAGACTTTTGCAACATCTACAGGTTTCTAGAAGAGCTTTAAACTTACAATCATGTTGTCTTCATGACAACTGGGCACACTATCTGCTTAAAATGCCAATGAAGCCTCCAAAAAAAACTAGGTAGACTTTAAATTAAGCTTTTTATTTGTTAAACTGGTTTTAAAAAATCTGCCTCGTAAATTCGGGGGTTTTGAGTGAGATTTTGACAGCTGATATACAAACAAAAATCATGACCCAAAAAAGACAGAACAAGCAACAGGGGTCCCAAGTCACAATCGGTATGCATCTTTACCACTCTGCTAGTCTGATGCATCTCATCAAATTCATTATCATAATCAACTACAATTATGTTTTCTGTATTTACATCTATTCCCACAAATAAAAAATACAATATACTTTTAATGATCAGTGGATAGGAAGTAAGGAGTGCTCTCTATCTTAAGTAACTAAAGCTAATATTCTAATTCTGCACACCTTCTCATACACTGCAGCAAGAGTTTTGGATATAATGTTTACATTTTAATGAAAAAAGCCAGTGCAGGGCAACAGAGCAGCAGTAACTTAAAAAAATCCCTTATGAGTAAGACAGCATTCATGTACCTATGTACATTTAGAGGTTGGCTATTAACTTGAATTAATTCCTGGTCCATGACCAGTTAATCCTTACCCCAACCTTAAACTATCACTATAGAAGTGATAGTTCTCTAAAAGTGATAGCTCTCTAAAAAGAGACTGATGTCTCTTTTTAGAGACATCAGTCTTGCCTGCAGTTAAACAAGCCTTATCAGCCTAGTTTAAATCTTGAACTATGAACTATGACACAGTAAACTGCACATATATTGGAGGATTTGCTTCACTGCACCTACAAACATTGGATGTAATGGAAACTGATCCATTTGACAGGCAGTGATGGATGAAGCAGACTGTTGAAAACAAATCATTCAGTAGGCTCAGGCAGTGACAGGACTGAATGAAAACGCATCCATTTCTGCAGTATCCACACAAATGTGACGAGTCATTCATTCTCTGCTAATTCACATATGGAGACAATTTTATTTTATTTTAAAACAGAATATGATATCAGTTTAGCCTTTTTTTAAAACACTAAAATAAAAACAGTGGGTGTATATTGGATTGTCGTGATTCGTTGTTGATAACAACAAAGCTCAGCTCACTGGATGTCATTTCTCCGCAGAGCCTACTTGTATAATAACCCCAGCTCCTTGGTCCGTGCTCCTCTTTGTCTCTCCCTGTTTACACACCTGCGTACATACACGCGCGCTACTATCTGCTGCACTTTGTATTACAATAGCTTTCAGCTTCTTACCCGCATTTCGTAGTTTACGGTTCCTAAGCACGGATACGATGACCAGCAGGTTTCCCAGGACATCCACAACAGTGGTGAAGATCAGCACGCTGGCTAGCGCCGTGATTGCCCATGCAGGACGCGCTGCCCCCTGGTGCGGCTCCGGCCCGTGTTCCGTCCGGTTCCTCAACAACGAGTCATGCTTCGGCATGTCCATAGTCTCCCTCTCCCCTCCTTCACACCCCACCCTCGGTGTGACTGCTCGCTGGCGTGCTGCTCCACTGTGACAGCTAAAAATGTCAGTAGTGTCCCGGGTTTTGTCGCGGGTTTTGCCCTGCGCTAGCACTGCGTCCAGCCACGCAACCTGCGCCAAAGTCCGGAGCTGCTACGCCGTCCCGCTGCCAGTGAACCGGAGCAGACCGCTGCCCGCGGACACCCATGGGCAGCCCAGGGAATCCTGGAGCTGGGAGCAGAATTGCGCTGCCTGAATCCCTATACCTCCTATTCTTCTCCTGCTCTGTCTCTCCAGACCTCATGCTCCTCTCAAGACATACCACGCCCCCCCCCTTCGTTCTATGTTGTCTGTGGAACTTGAGGCAATTCTGTATCAGCAAAAAATGCATGTTGCATGTTGTCACTTGCCAGTTTTAATCTGCTGTTATTTTGGTACCACATTCTAGTAAGGCACAATTCATAATTTCTTTATACACTGTTAAAAAGTTTTGCCTTGATAAATAATTTATTATTGTCTCAGAGATTATTTCTAAGTCATTATAAAGAACGATTTTTGAGTTGTCATGTTTTGGAAAATCCTGTAGCATGACATGACACTTTCCTAACATTTAAACAGGTGACCCCTTCATCAAGTCTAGTTCGTCATTACCTAAGGGTAATGGGTTTCCCAGTTTGTAGTAGACATCAGTTACAGCATGCAGTCAGTCAGCTGCAATTATAAATGTTAATAAATCATCAGTAAAGGATTCTAAAATAATCCATCCACTATCATTATAAATAAACTTGACCTTGTCATTTCCATGGGCACTGATATCAGGCTACCCGCTGTAAATGATGTTTCACTGTTGGACCATTACTGTGTTTTCTTCGGTGTATTTTTAACTGCTGATTGAGTTATCACTAGTGGAAATGAAAGAAACTGTACTTTTTGCAAACATCACTGCAGTCTTTTCAATCCCACTTTCCTCATCAGAAAGTCCTCATTGTTGCTGTTATCTGAAAGCACTTGCTTTAATTCTCTTCTTTTAGACAGTATTAATAATGCCGGACTGCCGAGACTTAAAAAATCTCTGGCAAATTTAATGCCCCCCTGGACAAATGTCAACATCATAAAGTAGCTGAAAAGATATTGCCGAAAATCTGATCCTCTAACCCCCTATTAAAACATTAATTCTTTCTTATCAGAAAGAGACTTGCTGTGTTACCATGGCAACTAAAAAAAAAATGGAGAGGGAAAAGATACGGGAGCTGATTTTACAGGTATTGAGTTATCTTAGTGACACATCTCTTTACCAGCAGAATAACCATACTGGGGAAAAATTGGCTTCAAAGTCTGATTATTCTCTCTGAGACAATAAACATTGCTTATTTGTTAGCAAAACTTGCTCTAACCTCATATCATATTATTAACCATTGCCCCAATTTTAAGATACAATCCACTGTGCTTAACTGTGTGATGAATCTACACTTGTTAGATAGTAGTGTGGTGTACATGCTGGTAGGATTGGTGGTAGCTGGTTGCCACTGCTGCAGCATTTTGCCCTGCTGCCAGTTTATCAACACCTGTAGCTTAATGCTTATTCACATGTGATTTTATTTGTTGTCCATCATTTTAGTTTAATAGTCTATGGTTTGTCCTGTTTTCTGGTAATTTTAGCACGGCTATACTAAGGAAGGGTACTGTGACTTTTATAAACGATAATCAGTTGAACACACTAGCTGCAGATGTCCTTCTATTGACCTTATCTTTTTTCAGTGTCCAAGAAATGCTCAAACTTGATCATTTTAGATTGTAAATTACTGTCTCCACCAGAAGTGGGAATGTGTTGTGTTGTATAAATTGACATCTGCTGCTTGGGATCAGCTATCTACAGGTGATTCAGAGAATTTCAGATTTATTTTTTCTCTCATTAATCCACACTTAGTACCCCATAATAAGCAAAAAAAAATAAATTTGACATGTTTGCAAATTCATTAAAATAGAAAAACTGAAATATCACATTGATATAAATATTCAGACCCTTTACTTGAAATTGCCTTCAGGTGCCTCCTGGTTCTCTTGATCACCTTTGAAATGTTTCTACACCTTTATGGGAGTACATTATTTTACTTTTGTTACCTTGTGAATATTTTGTTTATGTATAATATGTACATTTTGCTCATAAATCTGTTCTTCTATCTAGGTATTTTCCAAACATAACTTTAGCTCTAAAGTTTTTGCAACTTAAGTAATCTGAATACTGCATCCACCACTAGTAAACACTTTCAAAAAAAAAATACTTACTTTTAGTGCAGTTGTAAAGAAGGTAAAACACTAGAGAATATAACTATTTCACTGGGACTTACAATATTTACCAATAAGACACAAATTCATTGTTTTTGTTTTAATAAATAAATAAATAAATAAAATAAACAAATATATAAATAAATAATTATCACTTATTTAGTACCCAGCAACTCACTTCCATTCTAATGCCAAGGGCAACAGGCATCCACAGGTTTTTATGAAATGCTAGTATCAGCAAAGAAATAGTGCTCTCTGTGCTCTGGTTGCCTGTGGAAGAGCAAAACTTGCAGCTTCTGGCACCAGTGTAGTAATCTCCAGAGGTCCCTGTGCTGTCTCATGGGAATAATGTCAACAATTCTAATATAGTCCATGAAGTTTTTCTGTATCACCACAGGATTTGTTGGAAGGTTCACATTTGAGCCAGAGGATGCTGCATGACAACCCATCTTTCATCTCAAATGCTCACACATCGATGATACATCAGGGGCAGTTTTTTTGGGTTTCAGTATCTTGCCCAAGGACACTTTGACACTTTCCGGTTAGTGGATGACCCACTGTACCTCCTGAGCCACAGCCATGGATTCAGTTTACCAACCAGTTCCATTTCTATATCCCTTTTAACTCACTGTCCATGTTTTTGCTTTAGAGTCAACCAAATAGTTCCAAAAGGCTGGCCATGTCTCCACAGTTCTACTAAGGAGGCTCTTTGTCACTTCTTGAATAGTAGCTCCTGTGTCCCGTCAGTCCTTTTTTTCAATCATTTTTTTTACAGTTTCGTAGGACATTATGATACCTTAATATGTTAAAGCCACCTTGAGAATGACATCATATGAATGTCCTTAGTTGAAATATCCCTTTATGATTTAATCACTTCTTCTTCCAAAGTCAGCTTAAAATTTGCACAGCAACATTGCTGAGTACATAGTGAGAAAAAAGGAAACATGAGTTTACTTCCATATACCAATGGTAATGAAACTCCAGTTTGACTTGGTTTCTGTAAAATAATTAACAAATTGTTGTCTCTACCATTTTCTTTTTCTAAAAAGTTATTGAGTTTTCTGTTTTGTCCTGAGGTTATAGATGTTAATTAAATAAAATGTATATCATAATGTAAAATTTTCCTTTAGTCTCCTTTTATAAATGCAAAGAAGAAGTAAAATAACTTTTGTGTGAGGATCTCACTTTGTTGCTTTTTTCTCTGCTCCACTATCTAGTCTAGAATTTTGCATCTTTGAAGCCCACAATTTACTTCACAATGTAGACAAATGCAGATATTTAATAACCATTAACAAAAAATGTGTATTTAAAAATCACACTGCACTAGTCTATGAATGAGTGTTCTATGTCAGTTTTCTCTCAAAGCCTGTGAGAAGGGATATAAAAGTTTTCCTTTAATTACTACAGCATACACAGTATGGTCTGTTCAGAAAATACAGGTATGAAAAAGATTAGACTTCATGTCTGCTGAAAAAAGGTTTCATGTAGATGTTTTGAAAGACTTCCAGTCATAAATTTTCAGTTCTCAAAACACTGTGACTGACCTTCAACAGTTAACAGTTTTTCATTGTTTGGCTGTTGGAAGGCAATAGGTGGAATTATGAGAAGACCAGCAGCATCAGAGCTACAAGGGAACTTTTGAAAGGTAGTCACTTTAGGGTAGGTTAACTGGGGTTTATGGGGTGTAGACTTCCCGACCGCCTTGCAATGAAGGTCCCAAATTCTCAATAGAATTGTTCTCATTAAAGAGGGAAATTCAGATCAAAATGTAATTTCTGTTTTCAAAGGGCACTAGCAAAAACAGTATCCCGTACTTTTGACAAAATATTAAATGTTTCAACTTTTTTGGTAGCTTCTATTGTATTTGTGTTAGCTGTTCCTTGGCCTGAATTATCTTATATCCTACATACAGTGGGGTTTACCATTATACACAACTTTATATCCAAATTACATTATCAATTTTAAATTGTCACAAGACCAGAGGGCTCTTTTTTTAATGTGTCCTCAATAAAATTTTTCAGCAAGCTGAAGAGGGTATAAGATATATATACCAGAGGTTGAATGCCTGGGCCAACCCACCAGTACTGAGGAACTGAAGAAGCCTTTTGGATGAGAGGTAAAATACCTTCAAGAACCTCAAGCAAGTCCAGTTGCGACTTAAAAGTGTATAGTGCTAGCCATATAAAGATGCAAGGGAATACAGTTATGGCAGTTTACTGCATTATAACAGCAGTGTACGTTCATCAATCTACTAATGCTAAGACTGCTATGAGCAAATTGTATTATGTCATTAGCAAACAACAAAATAAACAGCCAGAGGTTGTTTCCATTGTTTGTAGAGATTTCACTCACTCTAACATCTAGACTGTCTTACCTAGATTTAATTAAATTGCGGACATTAAAACAGAATACTGGACCCAAACATACCTGGGGCATACAAGACCCATCCATCCCCTCACCTTGGACAATCTGACCACCTGTTCCTATTTCTGACACCAGCCTAAAAACTCATCTGCAAAACAAAACAACACATCACGACTGTGCAGTGTTGGACTGAGGAGGCCTCATGATCATTACAGCGCTGTTTTGAAGATACCATGTGGGAGCTCTTTGAACATCCAGACATCAAGCTCATCACATCCCCAGTATTTTTATAGATTACCTTATTCATGGCACATTGAACCACACAAAAGCAACTCAAAATAGTCCCCAAGCAAAAAGCCATATGACAAGGCATCAGGAACATCTCTGATTATAAACAAAGCGACAGCATCCCCACCCTCACTGAGACCTCTTTCTCTACTTTTCTTGCTTTGAGGAGAATTCCAGACGAAGACTGCATAACATTGACACTAAGAAGGGATCAGGGCCAGATGGGGTACCAGGCCAAGCACTGATGGCATGTGCTAAATAACTTGCTGCAGTCTTCAAAGTTATCTTCAATAAATATTCGGTCATTACAATGAGCCACAGGCCCTAAATGCCTAAAAAGCACCACCATCATCCCTAACCAAAACCTCTGCAGTCACAAATCTGAATGATTACAGACTAGTGCTGCCCCACATCAAGCCCTGCATTCCCTTTGGTCTTGAATGAGACCAGTTTGTTTACAAGGCCAACAGATCCACAGACGATGCCATCTCAATAGCACTATTCACAGCCCTCACCCATCTACAAAACCCAAACACATACATTAGGATGCTTCTTGTTGACTTCAGCTCAGCCTTCAATTCCATCAGCCCAAATACACTTGTCAACAAACTGCAGACATTACAGTTTGGAACATCCCTCTGTGGATCAAGAACCTCAGACGACTCTTCCTCAGCATGACAGGCTGGGCAACCACACCTCCTCTGCCATCGTCCTTAACAGCGACGCACCCCAAGGCTCCATCCTCAGTCCACTCCTCTTCTCCCTGTACACTTACAACTGCACCCCCACCCACAGCTCAAACACCACCATCAAATTTGCAGATGACACAGCCATAGTGGGTCTGATATCAGACAATAATGAAGCACCTTACTTAGAGGAGGTCCAAGCATGTCATCTTGGTGCAAAGTATCTGAACAAGTACCTGAACCTCAATGCAAAAAAAACTAACACCCAGGGAGAATTAATTATTGACATCAAGAAAACAAAAATGACTCAGTACATTGGAATGAGTATTTATGGGGAGTAGATGGAGCGCCCAACAGCGGCTCTTCTTCTTGAGGACCCTGAGACACAATAAACTACCTCCAGATCTGCTGAAAAACTGCTACTGTTGCATAATAGAGAGTGTCCTGACATATGCCTTTACTGTATGGTACTCCAGCTGCATGAAAGTGGAGAGAAAAGAACTGTGATGTGTTGTCAAAATGGCTCAGTGGATTATCAGCTCCTAGCTCCAGAGCTTGAGATACATCAGCTTAAGCCTTAAAGATCAGGGGAGACCCCACACACTTAGGACACTCCCTGTTCTCCACTATTCCTTCAGGCAGGCAGGCAGGCATGCACACACAAACAATTAGACCGAGGAATAGTGTCTTTCCTAGGGCAGTGGATAAACTGTTTAACCCATACTGACCAGTCATCATGGCCCAACCTCCTTAACTTTCTCAAGTCCTTATCAATAAGCAGTTTTGCACAGTATCTACTGTACTATATGGTGATACAATACATCACTCTCAAACAACCAGTTTTTGACACCTCATTAACAGAGAGGTGGCACTCGTTTATGGAGAGAAAAAAAGTCCCTAGACATACCACTAGATGTCTAGGGAATTCATTTTTTTTCATTCACCAACACAATATAGATGTGTATTTTTTTTTATCAAAAGTACAATTGGGAGGAAAATACTAAAAGTTAAGTCATTACTTTAAAATGTTAAGCACATGGTTTAGTACTTTAAGATTAACATCATGATTTGGGTTAAATAAGGTTATAGGACCGTCATACTCATGGTTACAATAATTAACATGGTTAAGGTTAAGGGAGAATCTTGGTCATACTTTACAAAATACGTTGACTGTCATTTGGAAATTGGAAATGCACAGGGTTCTCTCTATTATTGTTTGATCATGACTGTAAAATCCTCATGATAGCTCACTGTTCACACCTAGTAAATCAATAATGTGTTCAATCAATTTAATATCATCATTAGGCTCAGATAGAAGCAAGATGAGAGCTTCATACTACTGATCCTTACCCCCTCACAGAGTCATGGCAGACACTTAGAGTGGAGGTGTTGTGGCTTAGAAGAAACACAAGCAAAGCCTTGATGAAAGAACTTGAATGAAATGAATGGGGCCACTGGCTTGGCGGCACTCACAGACACTAGAGACAGGTCATTACTGGCATCACAATAAAAAAAAAGCAAGCATGGGTGTCAGTGAATCACAGAGACACTAAGACCTGCTTCCCTTCTACATCTCTGCTACACTCAGTCTATACTGTAGGTTCCTACACCCTCAGTTTATTTTATCTTAAAGCAAACAGTCAGTTTTAATGACACAAACCTCACAACAATCTCATACAACCTTGTCAAAATAAGGTGACAAACAGTGAATATACCAGTACTTTACTGAAAGTACACAATGAGTTGATGGGAAGAAATGATGAAATGCTATAACCACACTCGCATTCAAAAAACACTGAAACAATCAAATGAAGTACCCTTGATACATATAATCAGATTAAAAAGAAGCTGTGTTTGTTAACCTTTTAAAGTACAATCATAAATATGGTATACATCCTACAGAGCCTCATGACCATTTTTAAAGCATTGTATAGTCAGTATTTCTATGGGAACAATATACATCCAATATACTTTCATCACTCAGCCACAACATTAAAACATATAAATAGTTGTGGTGTTGTGTATGATCAGTGTATCAAGTACATGTATCATTTATGTGAAGACAATTGGACAATGCAAAAGTGGTCACTTGTAGTGATGACCCTACAGAAACCATTCTCACAGCATTGTTTTTGCCCACAGCCTGCAGCTGTTTCCAGAGTAAAACCTAAAATGTGCTTTAAACTGAAAGGTCATAGCAAAGCCCTGGTGGAACAGAAAATAGTACATGTTCAATCAATGTAAGATAAATTTCCCATCACCAGCTTTCATGATCTGACAGTATGGCCAAGAAAACAAGAAAAAGTAAACAAAGCTTGGAGCACATGTTTACTAAGAACAGCTATACTGTGCAGACTGAGTCCATCTCACAGACCACTAGACACCTCCCTAGCCCTTCAGATCATAAACAAGAATGAGTGCCTCTGGATGAAAAAGCCCCAGAGATGTGCCTGTTTGTTCATTCAGTGGCAGCTGATAATAATTACTTGTTTATTAGCTTTATATAAAGTGGAATATCTACTCAAACCTGGATAGAGAAGTTTGTTTATGTTTTCCATAAGATATGGCAGTTGCTATTTAATAAAAAAAAAATTATATTGTTTCTTATTGACTTTACTTTTCTATACGGCATGTCCCCTTATCTGTTTAACTGAAATGAACTAATATGGCTTTTCAGTCATAATAAAGGAAAGATGTTCTTGTTTAAAATATAGCTGTGTTTATTAGTTTCATGGGTGGCATGTTGGTGTTGTGGTTGGCACTGTTGCCTCACAGCAAGCAGGTTACAACCTGAATGTTTGAACATGCCAGCCAGCTCAGGCCTTTCTGTGTGAAGTTTGCATGTTCTCCCGTAGCTTTGTGGGTTGCCTCTCACAATCCAAGACCCTCATGATAAGTGATAATGCTAAAAGAATGGAATAATTAGTTTCACGTACACTCACTGTCCACTTTACCAGGTACAGCTGTAAAATCAAATGCAATCCAATACAGCAACTTGGCCGTGTTACTACCTTTACAAAGATAATGACAGCTTTGATTGACACCTTCATTTATGGTGTTAATTTCAGTGGTATTGAACTGGACTGCATTGTCTAATGTTTTGTCCTCCCCACTTAAAACGGGAGAATCAGAAGCACATTTCAATAGTTGAATGGACACCTCTCTCACAGTATCAACAAAAACTGAACATTATAATCTTCCTAAATGTAAAATTTTTGAAAGATCTGTTGTATTGGAATGCATTAAATTATATAGGTGTGCCAGAAAACTGGGCAGGAAGTTTGTGTTAAAGGAGGCAAGCACTGTTTTTTAACAGTGATAGGTGAATGCATGATCCAGGACTCAATCAAAGATTTCAGGTCTAAGCCCCAGATCTCAACTTACCTAAAACTGCCCCTGCTGTTGAGTACCTGTAAATATAGTGTTCAACTATATTTTCATTCATTATTATATTGTCATGCATTACCCTGTTGGTCTCCGCTTATGGGTTTCCACATAGGTGTAAGAAATACATTAATAAAAACTATAATTATAGGGTTTTATAAACTATTTATCAAATGATTGCAAACAGGAAGTGAATTTTGATGCAGCCAAAGCTGTTGCAAATTACAAATCCTTCCCTGATGCAGTAGGGAACCAAACACACTGCCATACAAAGTGAATAAGTGAGTAAGTAATATTCATAATTTGCTTCACCTCACAAATACAGGCACAAAAAACAGAAATTTAAACTCAAGAGATTGGACTATTTCTGCCAAATGCTCTTGTAAACTATAGCTGACTTTGTGCAAAGGGTTTGTATGTTTGACTATTTATCCAAACACTCCAACTGTAGGTCACCTAACATCGTCTATCATTCCAACTTGACTGTGCAAGAGTAAAAAGTGCAAAGCAGCCAGCAGACAGTGTTGGCATCTCCGAGGTCACCTGTTATTGATAAATGATGGTTGATAAATGTGCAACAACACAAAGTGAAAATAGACTGTCTAATGTTAATGTACAGATCAAACATGGAGATTAATGAATGTACTCTAAGCCAATCCCATCACAGTGTCACCGCTCTAGCCTAATCCCAGCAATGTATAACAATAATAACTCAACAAACTGTTGTCTGGATGGTGCAGAGTGGCACAACATGAACACACAGCAACATGTAGAATATTTTTTTTCACACAGTAAAATCTCTGATGATAGAATTAAATAATCTTAAAATCTGCAAAATAAAACAGTTGATATGATCAAATCTATCCACACTTTAAATTTACATAATATCATAAATATGATACAACTCTGTTTAATGCTGAAAAAAGGCAAAAAAAAAAAAAAAATGGAATGGAGGTCATGGTGCACAGGATTAATTATTGCTCATTATCTGATGCCTCCTGTATAAAAAAGCAGAATACAAGTGATGCAAAGTAACCAAATAAACATGTCCAAGAACTGTACTTCACTATAGTTTTTAGGTATTTAGGTACAGCTCCACTATACTTCACAGGGATATACCGTATTTTTTACTCCACTACATTTATTGAACAGCTATAGGTACTTGTTACTTTTCAAATCAACAGCTCTGCACACAGATGTTTTAAATTACCCAGGCTGATTCGATGATTAGTAGACTGATTAGTAATTTAAAGTGGAGCAACACAGGCTTTTGCATTAGGTCACCAGTACACAATTACAACAAAATCCACATGAGGGTGAGGGAGATATCAATAAAGTACATCACTATTTAGGCAACATAAGTGAAAACCCCTGTGTAGGTGGACCAGGGTGTCCAGGTCCTTGAAGATTTTACATACAAATTATATGATACTCATCTAAATAGGATGCAGCATCCTATTGATCAAAAACCATAATGTAATACTTAGAATTTGCTCAGTTGAAGCAACCACAATATTAAAATGCTGCTTATACTTAAACGCAGCAGTAACAAATCAATAATATATAATAATGCACAGACTCTGCTGAGTAGACTATACAGTTTATGATGAAATTGGGTGGGATGGCTGGCTTCTGGAAAAGCTGATACTAAAGTGTCTTGCTGGGTGAAAAATTAGCTGATACCAACTGAAATGCATTGCTTTGAAAACTTAGATGCTGAAATGTAAAACAGCTAGGAATTTTAATTTTTTTGAATGGTATTATTAGCTGAAAGTACCCAGAAGTAGTTAGCAACTAAAAACATGTAATTTTGAAATATGAAGTATGTGACAATAGCGAGGATTCAGTAGGCTCATTTGTAACATGAGATTATAGACAAACAGCCTAATGAGAACCATTGCCATATTTGTGAGAATCTAGACCAAAACAATTAAAAAGAGGAATACAGATGACTTGCAGCTAGAGCAGGACTGACTGAGGGACAGCTGTAGGGAAAACATGTCTGAAACAACTGAGGCTGAGAACCAATGTTGTTTCCAGCTGCACCGATAATGGGGGGGGGGGGGGGGGGTTCATGGGCTAGAGTTTGAGACAGGGACAATGAGAGACAGAGAGAGACAGAGAGACAGAGAGATCCTGTTTCTGTGTTACAGGAGAAGAGAGGGTAATCTGAGGGTTTGAGAGAGTCTGTTACAAAAGGATTTGTAATTATGCTGTATGACAAAGGGTGAAACTCTATTCTCTAGTTTTCTAGTTTGAGCGTGTTCATGACTTTAGAACTGAAATTCAGTCAGATTTCTCTAGATGTGTGTGATGAAGCAAGACTTTTAAAACTGCTGTAATCTGAGCCCAGAATGCATATGTAACCCGTTTGTTTAATATGTAGCAAGGTTGTAATAATGCAAGCAAATAATAAGATGCTAAATCCTAGCACAGTCATGATCAAAGACAATTTCTGCAAAATTATGTCCAATGCAATAGCTTTTTCTTGGTAAATTGCCATGGTATAAGCATATATATTCAGCCTAATAATCCTTAAGGATCATCAATGGTTAAAACTTTGTTACCATAACCAGCAACCAATGGTTTTGTTGGAGCCTCATTATCAGTTGACTCATGAAAACCTAAAATTAAAAAAAATACTTTTCATCGGGTGAGCAGGTGTTGCTCAAAGTTAGTAGTACATCCTCTGAGACATGTTTTGGTGTGACTGTACAATTTAGCATTAATCACATTGAATGGTATGTTGGAGCTATCTTTAAGACTAGTTTCAGTTGATTTTGCTGTTAGTGCTGGATAATTTGTTTCCCCCAAACAAAGATGTTAAATCATCTTTACTAATTTGCAATTCTCATATCTGCAAATTAAGAAGTTGGCACTGATTTTGTTTCCAACCCTTTTCATCTTTATATATATATATATATTAAAAACAGTATATTGGCAAGTTTGTAGTTTTATGTTTGCTAAAGTTTATGTTAACTGCAACTGGTAACATTCACATAAGTAAAATGTACACAGGAATGAGGACTCACGTGCATGACAGGAAGGTAGTCATTCATGCAAAATATTCAAACTGGGTTAGGCTGAGGTGAGGTCAAAAACACAAACAGAGATCAAAAAAATTAGGAACACTAAACAATAAGAAAATGCTGTTGTCTCCAAATAAAGATGTTAAACTACCTAGCTATTTATTTGCAATTCTCAGATTTGCAAATAACAAAATAAATTGTTGTTTTGAGAAACACACAAATGCTGGAAGTGGGGATCTGAAAACAAAACTTTAGACTTTAGACTTTATAGTCTCCGGTTGGGAAATTCACTTTCAGACATGTACTTTTCAAGTGGAACAACGCTTGTAACAAAAACAACATCAAAAACAACATCAGAGAAAAAACACATACAATGTCATATATCACCTGTAAATAATGGGATACAGTAGTACCCACTTAATGGCGTTCATTATTTAGGTTTGACAGCAGTGATTGAGCAGTGATTGGGTTTGGTCCGACAGATAACGTGTTGAGAAAGCAGTTGGAACAGTAAAGTACTATGGGTTAAATTTCTTTATTGTCTTAACTTGGATAGGGGTGCATATACAGAGCTTAATATAAACCCTGTCATTACGATCTCCATCAAAAATGCCCCAGTAAGTACATACCAGGAAGCCTTGGAGTTGTGTAATGGCATCCTCTAACCAATGTGGGGCACTGTAATATTGTGGCTTATGGCGCTTCAGTTCTTTTCTGTACAGTGGAAGTAAACAATTGTGTTGTCAGCAGGTCCGAGCAGTGGATACGAATACAATACAAGCTTCCCATATATAATCCAAGCTCTTTTTCCTTCTTACAGCAGTATACTGTTAAAACGATGGTAACACACAGTCCAGCCTACTTAACCAACATAGTGCTAGTATCCTTGGCTAGAAGCTCAGCTGCTGTTTTGATGTTAACATTGGGGACAAAATTAACAAAACTGACAACAATATCTTGGGGAGGTAGAGGGGCACTGGGATAGGGTTAGGAAGCGGGAGCAGTAACATCAGAGTGGCACAAGCTGGAAGTTGGAATAATCACATGCTGCACCATCAAGGTAACCTTGTTTGCCCTGGTGATGAACATGATTGTTAAGTCAGCAGAGCCAGAGTGCCGGGGCCCTCTGACCCAATCAGGGATCCGCCAGCCACCAATCAGGGCCTTTATGGACGGCCTGACAGTCAACACAGAGTCGATGCCAGAATGCAGATGGATCCTGCAAGGTCTGGAAAGGCTTATCTGGTGGGCATCGGATGAGCTTCAAGCCAGCCAAGTCAAGATCACTAGTGGTGAAAAAGGGCAAGGTCACTGAAAGGTCCCGATTCAACATTGAAGGGTCGCTTATACCAAGCCGGTGAAGAGCTTGGGTAAGGGGTTTGACAGCAAAAACTCCTCATCTGTGCAGTCTACCTGCCAGGAACTAGACAGATGGCTAAGATCAGTCGATAAATCTGGGATCCCAGGCAAGTTTAAAGCATGGATATATCAGCAAGGTATCTTGCCAAGGATATTATGGCCACTACTTGTCTCTGAGGTCCCCATGTCCACCGTGAAGACCTTGGAGAGGAAGGTCAGCAGCTGTCTCAGGAGATGGTTGGGGGTGCCTTGAAGCCTCAGCAACATCACCCTCTATGCAAAGAGCACAAAGCTCCAGTTGCCCCTGAAGTCTTTGGAAGAAGAGTTCAAGGTGTCATGGACAAGAGAGGTGCTGATCTACAGGGACTCAAGAGACCGAAGGTGGCCCAGGCAGGAAGTGGTGTTTGCTGAGTCCAAGTTGCGCCACATAGATCTGGTGGGGGTGGTGGCCCATGGTAGGTTGGGGTTGGGAATGTTCTGCAAGGGGTGCAAGGGGATGGAAAAGCAGAGGCAGATCCAGGAGGAAGTGAGGGCTGCAGTGGAGGAGGGAAGATCAAGCAGAGTTGCTGGTCTGAGGCAACAGGTTGCCTGGACAAGGTGGGAGCAGGCCATGGACCAGAAGGTCACTTGGATGGACGTCTGGCAGACTGAGCCACACTGCATCACCTTCCTGATCCGGGCAGTGTATGATGTCCTGCCTAGCCCAGCAAATCTCTTCACTTGGGGAAAGGTGGAGACCCTGAACTGCCCGCTGGAGCACATTCTGAGCTCTTGCGCAACAGCACTTGGCCAGGGCCATTACACCTGGCACCATAACCAGGTGCTGAAACCCATAGCAGAAGCCATCAGCAAGAGGGGATCAGCACCTGCAGCTGAGGGCGCAACACAATCTGCTCAATTGCTTTTGTTAAGGCAGTAGAGCGACCAAGGGCAGCATGCAAGAAGCCAGTCCTGTCAAGGGGTCTGGTCAACAGCCAAGGACTGGCAGCTCTCAGTGGACCTGGAGAAGCAGCTGAGATTCCCGCAGCACAATGTCAGCACCAACCTGGCACAAAGAACATTGTAATCATGGGGCTGACGGTGCCATGGGAGGAGCGCCTAGGGGAAGCCCATGAGAGGAAGAGGACGAAATACGAACATCTGGTTGTCAACTGTCGAGAGCAGGGCTGGAAGGCAAGGTGCATGCCCATCGAAGGAGGCTGCAGGGGATTTGTGGGTCACTCACCCTCAGTGTTCTGGGCATCACAGGAGGAGCAAGGAGCAGAGCCATCAAGAACACCACTGAAGCAGCTGAGAAAGCCTCGAGATGGCTTTGGATCCAGAGAGAAGGTCCATGGGGTCAAGCGAATGCCACCTGAACATGGCTGTGGCCTGATCAACTGCACTGGGGTTTGCCTGGGGTAGGGAGTATGATGTTGAATGACCCGAAACTACCAATGAACCCAGGTTTTATCACTGATGACATATTCAGGTGCATCAGAAGATGTATTTAAGAATGTGACACAAAAAGGCAATTTATTATTGTGATTTTTTTTCATCTACCAGCCACCATAGCTAGTGAGTCAAAAAGTTAATTTTGGACCCTGGCTATATCATAACAGAGGTTATCTTAGGGCTATTTTCAAATAGAGCAGGACTGAATTGTAATTATTATTATTTATATGGATGTAACCCTCATCAACCCACCAGGCCAAGACATCTCCCAATGGCTCAAAGAAAACCATTATGCATGTCCTTAAGGTATCTCCAACACCCAAAGAGCCCATGCAGTTGAGTGGGGTCAAGGTCTCAGTGGAGGAAAAACAGGAGAACCTGAATTGACATCCTTTATTGTGGCCAAGCTGCTCAACACATCCTCAACTGCCCAGTTTGTCCAGAGGGGGATTGCTAGTAGCAGTGGGGTTACTGGCTAGTAACACTTCGACTCATCCCCCACACAAATCCAGCCTTGCTTTTTTTGCAACTCCATTTAAACAGACTCTGTCTCTTCCACTGCAAGTATTAATTGCCTGTTGGTCTGAAGATAACTTCATTGATCATCAGACCACAAAACCTGGCTTACATATAGACAGCAAAGAGGCTGAATTCCCGTCAAGATAACTTCATTGATCATCGGCTAGCTCCTTGATTTGGTTTCTCTTTAGAGCCACTTGAAACCCTGCTAAATGCAAATGCCCTTGATGGTAGTTTCCTGGCCTGCTGTACACATCGGACATCCCCAGTTACATTTATTTTGTCAGGTAATTAAACAGAAAAGATATGCTTCTGTGTTATTTCATCACTAAACACCCCCCTCGTCCTTGTTCACCCTTGGTTGCAACATACAACCCCCACATTGATTGGTCACTGGGAAAGATTGTCACTTGGAGTTCCTATTGTTTATTTACTTTTATGCAGTCTGCTCTCTTCCCTGCAAGTGACTCACCCTTCCGGAAAACTACCAAGCCTCTGGATTTGTCATCAGTATTGACTGCCTACCATGACCTCGGTGATGTGTTCAGCAAAGATTTTGTCAGTCTCCCTGCCTCTTCACAGACCATTCAGCTGAAGGGTTGACCTCCTCCCAGGAGTGCCACTTCCCAGTAGTCGCCGATACAAACTGTCACGCCCAGAGAGAGGGGCAATGAAGACCTTTATTCGCGAGTCACTGGCAGCAAGTACTTGGGCAGGGTACTTTTTTGTGGGAAATAAGGATAAGACACTGCACCATTGCATTGACTATTGAGGCCTAAATAACATCACGGTTAAAAACATTTACCCCCTACAACTAGTCACATCTACTTTTGAACCTATACAAGGAGCCATGGTATTCACAAAACTGGATCTCAGAAATGCTTACCACCTAGTTTGTATCAGGCTCCCAACTACAGAGCAGTGGACAGCCTGAGTGGGCCGACCAAGATGTAGAGTCACCGCTACCCATCCAATATCACATTCAGAATGTCACCAGCTCTGCCACAGGTCTCTCCCCCTTCAAAGCATCATTGGAATATCCAACAGCAATTCCCTTACCAAGAGGGAGAGATCACAGTTCCATCTGTGTAGTTTCAGTTCCGTCGGTGCAGGAGGATATGGAGACAGGCCCAGGCCACCCTGTTGAGAACATCAGAAAATAATGAGTGCCTTACTCACCATCACCATAGACCAGCCCCCAAACTACCTATCAGGCCAAGAAATCTTTGGGTTATCACCTATCAACCTATCTCTATTTCTGAGCTTCGGCATTTGGGTCCCATCTATTCTGGTAAATTACAATCATTAGATAATGTGTTTCTGAGGTGTTGCTAGTCAAGTAAACTTCAGTTAACTTCAG
The DNA here is from genome assembly GCA_016859345.1 of Istiophorus platypterus. Classification (NCBI taxonomy): domain Eukaryota; kingdom Metazoa; phylum Chordata; class Actinopteri; order Istiophoriformes; family Istiophoridae; genus Istiophorus; species Istiophorus platypterus. The sequence continues at coordinate 27,721,385 of CM029116.1, forward strand.
CTTTTTCTAAGTTTGACTGTAGGAAGTTGCTGGTCATCCAGATCTTTATGTCCATAAGACATGCTTGAAGTTTAGCTAACTTATTGGTTTCATCAGGCTTCATTGATAGCATTGCCTAAGGGAAGCATTTATAAGCTGAACATAACTGTTCCAAGCACAGAACCCTGTGGAACTCCCTGACTAACTTCTGAGTATGTGGAGGATTTATTAACGTGCACAAACTGAGATCGATCTGATAAACATGTGGTTGATATTCTGATGATAGGCGGGCTATGGCCCCCAACCCCTTCAAGAAATAAATGATGAATCATGGCCCTCAGTCTGATACCAAAACTCTGTAAAAAAAAAGAAAGTAACTTAAAAACATTGGACAGCATAACCTTAGTTGTTTTCTTGACTGAGGGGCAATTTGGGCAGAAGATATGGAATGAGCCAATTTAGAGGATCTGTCCACGTCTGTGAGAATGGTGGTGTTACCTTAAGAGGGAGGCAGTCTGGTAATGTAATCCAAGAAGATGTCAGAACAGGGGCTCTGGGGCACAGAGAAAGGGTGCAGAGGACCATCAGGATGGCTCGCTTGAGTCTTGTTTTGTGCACAGATGGGACAAGCTGCCACATATTAGCCAGCCTCCATTCAATGATAAGCCAACGTAAGCATTGCTTAATACTTTGTTTGCTCCTTTGAACTGCAAGACTGCTCTGCCAGGTTCAGTTCTAACCACATTAAAATTCACTGATGACATGACAGTGGTGGGTCTCATCACGAATACCAATGATACGCAATACAGAAAAGAGGTGGAGCAACTGGCCACATGGCCATAACAACAGCAAACTTTGCTTAAATGTGGAGAAAACCAAGTAGATGGTTTTTGATTTCATAAGAGGTCACAGTGGGCACACCGCAACTACCATAAACGGCACTACTTTTAAAAGAGTCAACAGCACCAAGTTCCTGGGGGTGCACATTGCTGATGATCAACACCAAAGCTCTCACCATGAAAGCCTAGCAATGCCTTCACATCCTGCTGAGACCGAGAAAAGTGAATTCCCCTCCATCTATCATTACAACATTCTACAGAGGAACCACTGCAAGCATCACAACACACTGTATCACTGTCCCACTGACCGAAAGTCCCTGCAGAGAATAATGAGAGCAACTGAAAAAATCAGGTATCTCTCTCCTACCAGACTGCACAATAGTTTCTTCCACGGGGGCCATCATGCCTCTGAAGAATGCTGCCCCCAACCCCCTCCCCCTCAAATACAATGGCAATACACACACACACACACACACACACATATATATATATATATATATATATGTGTGTGTGTGTGTGTGTGTGTGTGTGTGTGTACACAAATGCATCAGCACTTTAAATAAAACTTTACAGTGCCACTGTACATGCACTTTTTACCGATGCTGCTCTTTTTGATTTCAACGCTGTTCTTTTTATTCAATTTAATGTGTCCTTTTTAAATATGTGCCTGTTTTTAATGTAACAAACACCACAATTTATGGAGAACAGTATTTGGCTCCCATGTATGCTGAGTGCATGATATGAAAGTGATAATAAAACTGATTCTGATCCTGATTCTGATTCTGATTTACCCAGAAGGTCCTTGCAGGGGGCTGTAGCTTTTCTGGGGGCCACCACCAACAATCAAAAACCATTAGGCGGAGGTGAGGTAAAAACAAGAGCAGAGATCAAGAAAATGATGAACACTAAGAATTAGGAATATGCTGGAACGCTTGAGACTAGGGACGGATCTAAACTCGTACAAGGAGCTGGGAGCACGCAGACTAAATACAAAAGGGAGGCAAAGATATTTGGACATGTTCAGTTTAGTCCTTAGCACAAAGAAAGTGATAAAAGTAGATGATTTTAATATTCATATATAAATTGATACCGATAACCTCAGTACTGTGTTTATCTCATTATTAGATTCAATTGGCTTGCTGAGTGAAGACAAACCCATACACTCTTTTAATCAAAACTTCAACCTCATTGTGACTTATGGCATTAAAATTGAACACTTAACACTCACCACAGAATCCTATTTTATCAGACCATTTTTAAAAAATAACTTTTGAATTCTTATCACTGGATTACACATCAACCATGTCTTTAGATTTCTAACAAGAGAGGTTAGCTCCATGATGTGAATCCCAAACTTGCTTATTGAGGCAAATAACATGAAAATTTCAAAGGATATGGTGTTCTACCACACTGGAAGAATCCTGCTTAGCCTGGCATGATAATCTTGAAAGAAATAGGAAGGCCCTCTGTAACGCTACTGTAGTTCACAAAAGATATTCATGGAGTTCCCCATGGTTCTTTATTTAGACCAGTGCTATTCACTATATATATATATAATTTCCTTAGACAATATTATTAGGAAAAACTCCATAAATTTCCATCGTTATGCATATGATACCCAATTGTACCTATCAATGAACCCTGATGAATCAGTTACCTGATCTTCAAGCATTTATAAGGATATAAAGATCTGGATGACCAGAAACTTCCCATTGTCAAATTTATCATTATCTAATGTTATACTTACACTTGATGGCATTGTTCTGGCACCACCAAATCCTGGAGTTGTCTTGGATCAGGACATGTCCTTTAACTCCCACATTAAAAAAAAAAAACAAACTTCAAGGACTGCCTTTTTTCACCTACGTAATATTTCAGAAATCAGGCAAATCCTTTCTCAAATGATTCAGAAAATCTGGTACATGCTTTTGTTCCTTCTACGCTCGATTATTGCAACCCCTTATTATCAGGCCGTCCCAATAAAACTTTAATTATTCTCCAGTTGATTGAGACTGTTGCAGTAAAAGTATTGACAAGAAGCAGAAAAAGAGATCATATATCTCCTGTGTTAGCTTCTCCATACTGGCTCCCTCTAAAATCTAGAATACAATTTAAAATCCTCTTTCTCACCTACAAAGCCCTTAATGTCCAGGCACCATCCTCTCAAAAAGAGCTCAGAGTACCTTGTTAATTTCTTTATTTGACCATCAGGGCTAAGGAGCGGTGGTGATTCATTGCCTATCCATGTCCATTTATGGATAGCTGGGTGGCTGATGCACATGCACACCATTCCACAATGATGGAGATTTATAAAACAGAGACAAATGAACCAGACTGCTTCATACATCTGACAAATATGCAGTTTTCTGATCTGTGCATTCACAGTTTTAGTCGTGTCTACTTTTGATTATTTCCAGACTTCTTTTATTAATTTAAAGCTAAACTCAAAAGAGAGAAATGTATGCAGTTCACAAGAGCACAAACCTTTTACTAACAATTTCGTTTATTAATTAGGACTAAACGGGGTTAGGGAACAGAAAAACCATTTACCTTGGATGTTTGGCAGAGGCAAATGGGATGAATGATACTGTTTGAATCGGCTTTAATTAATTTTAAATACAACAGCGTGTTGGTGTGAAAGACTAACCAATGCAAAGTATCTTTTTTTATTTAACATGGCAGCCATGAACAGCTGTGCTGATCTGTCAGGGTTGATGTATATCAGAATTGAGAACAGATGACATGGTGAGCAAGAACCTTTTTATTTTCTGCACTGAATTAAAAAAAAAACCTTAAAAAAGCACTTAATTTGTACACTCAATTACTACAGATAGGGGACATATTTTTGACACTACTTAATGTCTTTGAAAACAAACAGACCTGAAAAAAACATTCGAAATCCATCGAACCATCCCAAATGAAAAAAAAGTACAAAAACATTCCCTCATTACCATTAAATATTTTAACAAAACAAAATACAAAACATCTGCTGGGACGTAATATCTGATTTTAATACTGTGCAAAACTTACCTATAATATTCAAATGGCATTTATGTGGAATTAAAAAGCAATGCTAAAGGAGTAAAAACAACTTTGAGTGTAGAGTCAGTGGCAGAGGAGGAATGATGTGAAAACATTTGATATTCCGTAGCCACTTATTTTCCACATTCATATCAAACAGTCCAACAAAAAACTCAAAGGCAATTAAGGATTGGAATTCATTATCTACAAAATCTGTAATTTAACAACCTAGCTATGTACACTGTACAGAGATTTAAACACAAACATACATTTTTTACAATGAAAAGAGGAGCTGCATGCCCAAGTAGATCAGGCAGATTCAAAGTACAACATGGTGATGATCTGAAGCAGTTGGTTGCTCTGTCTGTCCAGAAGGCCAGAAGGTAAACGAAACCATTAGTGATCTGGATAAGGGTCAAATTCTGTCTGCAGACATGGTGAAGATGCTGCAAAGTAACAGAAACATTGGAATGCAATATATCTAAAATGGATCTCTCCTGCATGGCTTTTTGGACATAATGGTTTGAAATATTAAACAAATCAAACAAATGGAGGAAAAACAAATTAAAGGAGATCAACTCAGGCTTACAGTATTATGCAGCTGGTGTTTTTCAATCATTTTTGCCAAAGGTTTTCAACTCTGAAGTGACATTGAATCTTTTACAATGTCTTTGTCAGGGGGCCAGCTAGGACCCGCCAGGGTTGTATCTTCCCTCTCTCCATCTTTCCCTTCCCTGTATTTGTTTTCTCCCCAAGAAATACAAGGAAGGGAGAGAGGAGAGAGGGAGAGAGGAGAGAGAAAGAAAGAGAGAGAGAGAGAGGGAGAGAGAGAGAGAGAGAGAGAGAAAGACACAACCCCTGAGGGGTCCTAGCTGGAACCCTGACAGTCTTATCACTCTTTTAAGAATCAAGAACAATTACAATTATATACTACCACAATGGCCTGCAGGATTTGCGAATATGGCACAAAATTTAATCAAAACATGACTAAAAGGCTAAAGCAAATCCCTAGTGCAACACAGATAAAGCAATTCCACAAAACAAAATGACTGAAGTTATGAGTGGCTGTGGTTGCAAATATATATATATATATATTTTTTAGGATTTCTGTTCTAATTGCTACGTAATTATCTTCTTTATTGAAGATAAACTATTGGCTCACGATTATATCTTAAATATGTAATTTTTTCAGACCTAACGCATGGTGTTTTTGCAATAGCTACATTTATTTGTAAGACTGTTATCCAGTTGTGGAGAGCCTTGACTTAAGTAAAAAATATGACAATATAAAATTACTCCATTGCAATTTAAAGTCGGGCAAAATGCAGCAGTGTTAAGCAGTGTTAGTGTTAATTTAGCCGGTACAGTGAAGTCCCACTTACATTAGCTGTTTGGCAACTTTATTTATGCTGCACAATAACTGGCTGCCAAAAGTCCTGATCACCTTAAAATAGTTTTAGGGTAATATGAGAATTAAACATTTATACAAGGATAAAGGTCTTTAAAAACTAAATATAAATACTGTCTTATCTGGAGATAAGTTTCATTTATTGGTCATCTTGAGATAAGAGGCCTTAAAATACATTAGCAACTACAGCAGCTCTTAGCTTCTTCAAAAAACTTAGTACAAAAAAGAGAGATGAAAGATCAATGATACATTGAACATTTTGGGCTAATGGGAGAGGAATGCTGAAATGTCATTGCTTGATATTTCTGGGAAAGTTGTAAGCACATTCCACATCAAAACAAATAAATGACTTTTTGAAATGTGGCAAGTATATTGTTTCATAACTATTAGCCTGTAAGGTCATCCTATTTTACAAGGTCTGTACAAGACTGGAACGCAACAAAGTTTACAAATCCAAGGAGGAAAAAGGGAAAATGGGGACTTTTGTCTTTTTGAGAAAGAAGTGGTCCGATGAGCTTCTGTGAAGGAGGAAGGACCCAAACAACCCTTTCACTTTCTTGACTGTTCAAGACTGTTCAACTTGATCTACTGCATCTGTAAATTCCCATCTCTTTTGGACTAGTCTTTCTCATTGACATTCTCTATCCCATTCTTTTCACATTACAAATGACTCTCTATTGAAACAGCATAGTTCTTCACTGTGGGGACAGGATTGGCAACACACTGAGTCTGTTGTTCTTGGTACTGTTAGAGATATCTCTCCCATTTCTGGACAGAGGAGGATAATACTTAAAACAAGTGAAATAAGGTTTTAAATTTCTGTTTTTAGGTCATTCTTATAGTATATGGTTTATAGCAGTACCAAGCATTGTTGACAAAGCATATCTTTCCCTGTGATAACATCCCTTTTTGCATCTCCTTCCATCTGTATTAATCTTAAACTCCTTCTGGTCTATTATACACCCCATAGAACTCGCTGCTGTTCAATCAATCAAACCTCTGTCTGTTGCTGTGAGTCAGTGATGATGGTCACCCCTCGACGAAGCTCATCCATGCTATCAAAATCGCTGCCGTGTTCAGAGTCATCCAGCCCGCAGGGGGCTGACATGTCTGAGGCTGAGGATGCACCAACAGACAGTCGTATATTTAGTGACACAGATTCATCAGTGTCTCCACTTTCTGGGGTTACCCCAGAAATGCTGAAGTCCCCTTGGCTCACTTCCCCAAGTGGCAGCTGGTGGGGAGGCAGGTATTGGCTGGGGTGGAAGTGTGGCCTGGCATGCTGATGCTCAGTGCTGCCAGAGCTCATAGTACTCTCCTTGGAGACTGAAGGGTTGGCAGGCAGTGGAGAGTAGGGCTCAGGATAATCTTCACCTGTGGGCAACGGGGGTGGCAGTTGGTCTTGGTTCAGGAACTCATCTTCCTGGGGAGGGGGGTAGTCGCTGTCGATGTCATAGCCCCCCAGGTAGTAGTCTGACTCCAGTTCACGGGAGCTTGCTCCAAGACGGGTGGCTGAGCCTGTTACTTCATTCCCAGGACCTGCCTCATAGCCTGGCACCTCTTCAATGTCTGACAACCTGTTGCTTGGCATCCAGTCTGAAGTGTCCCAGTGATATGCTGGACAGTAGAATGAGAGATAATTAACAACAATCTGCATGGTAAATCAACAATCCTCCATTTGGTTCAGCCAACAAACTGGTCTCCACAATGTAAAGCTGCATAGCAGACATGCCTTGATTATGCACCAGGCAAATTGAACTCAGTAACATCGACAATACACAGAGGTGTTGTAGGTCGAGTACATGACATGGTACAACCTGTTCTGAAAATATGTTAGGTTTATGTTAGGTTAGGTATGTGACATGCACAATAGGAGTTTTTGAGGGTTGTGGTCAAAGGTGTCACAGCATGCTGAGATCATAATAAAAATTTGCAGCACTCAAGCCATGTTGAAGGGCTTAAAAAAACACATAGAAACATTCGCTTCTGGATGTTAGAGGGACACACCAAGAAGCTGGGAGATTTTCCTATTGTCAGTGTAGCAAAGTGATAAAATAACATCTATCCGTCATCAGTGAGTTGCCGGCTCTGATGCACCCTGCTACCACTTAAGCATTATGCAAATACTTAAGTATGTAGTAGGAATACAGTGATTAAGCCTGTAATCAATTAACTTAGTAGCTTTGCACCATTTCAGCAACCACAGCAGGACACCCCTCACCAGAATACTCACAGGATTAGGTGGTCACCGTGTTTTTACGCTTTCCTGAGAATTTACCTATTGTGGTCTTGCAGATAATGAATGTTCTCTCTCAGAAGCAAAGGTAGAAGTAGCTAAGAGGTTGTTGCTAACGAATGGCATCTGACTCTAACACAGGTGACTGGTTAAGATGACCTAACAGTCAACATAGGTTCCTTTAGGTCATAACCTCAATATTAACTCTAACTTTGTCCAAAAAGTGACAAACACTTTTACCAAATCAGAAAAATATTCAAATGACTAACTAGGGGTTAAGAATAATGATGTGATTTAAATTTACAACCAGGAAACTACCCTTAAATGAACAATATAACTACTATTGTTCTAACATAATGTACGTAAGAGATTTCAGCAGTGTAGAATCTGTTAGTGATGAATATGTCCAGACTACTAACAGCCAATGGCATATTCCTGACTTCATTATTTCAATCTAATTGCTTTATGTTTTTTTTAAGTATTTATTAGTAAAGGTGACCACTAAAATGAAAAAAATAGCAAAGATGAAACATCACAGTTTTCTGACATTGCAAGTTAATGAGGACTGACCCATTGAAAAAAAAATTTGGAATCAAGAAGTCCTACATTACAATATATTTTCTCCTCCAAGTTCAAAGAAAACAAGGCTGCATTTATTAGCCATATGTGGCAAGCCCTTGGAAAGGTAAAGACTTCTTAACCCTTTAGAGCAATTCGTTTCTTAAAATGAAATGAGCATTGGAGCCAACAATCTACTGATACAGCATTAATGACGATTCTCATCACAAAGGTTTGGCTGACAAAAAAGAGAATCTACCAAGAATTCTGTAGATTAATCTAACAGGATACACATTTCATTTCAGAGCACACGGTGAGTAAAATTAAACAAAAGCAATGACAAACAAAAAGACATCCATGCATCAAAGCAGAACGCAAACCATCTGAAAACAGAGGCCTGGAAAACTTCATCAAGCAACAACTGATACAATACCATCACTTGGCTGGAGATAAAAAATCCAAACAAATTGGTATGGGATGCAGTAAGGTGAGGAATGGCAGGAAAAAGAGGGGGATTCAAGTCACCGCACTGGGCTGCTAAAGTCAGCCAAGCATTATGAGTTGGTCTGGGGGGGGGGGGGGGTGTTCAAATCACACACGCACATAAAGCTCCAGCGAGGTAAGGGGATGAGCAGAAGAATTTACCTGTCACAGAGAATGGAAGTGTGAAAGCCCAGCTGGGTATTTACAGAGGTAAAGAGACACAGGGGGTAGACAAAATACTTTCAGTCAGGATACCCTAGCTAGCCAATGTTTTCTGGAGATTTGATTTTCACACCAACTTTATCTAGGGTCAATGCACCAATATTGACTAGACAAATGCTTGGAAAATTAACCCTCATGACCACCATAGTTTTTTTGTACTGCTGATGGTGGAGCCAAGTTGAGGTTGAATATTGGCTTCTTGTTTAGGAGCTCAGTGTATTGCTTTAAAGATGCAGCTAATTTAATGTTAATTGGGAACTGTTTTCTTTGCAGAAAGATGAGAAGAGCAGTAGCTTTACGAATAAGGATCCCTTTGCCCTTTTTTCTTGTAAATAATCCAAATTCTTGTTTACATTCAGTGTGAGTGGCCAAAGGTCATTCTGTATATCCATGAAGTCTAAGAAATGTGTTTAATGATTTTTCTCTCTCTTAAAATATTAGCGAAGATGTTTTTTTTTCTTTTTTATATTGAAACCTTTGCTTACATCCATGTTTAGGTAGTAGCAGTCTTTTTCTTCTCTTCCTTTTGCTGGTACATTACATGTAAAACCACTGCCTGTTTTTAGTTAGAACATTAGAAGTTAGTGTCGTGAATGATCAAAGAAATAGTTGAGGGTCTTCCTGATGTAACTTCTCTTTTACCATAGCTCAGAACTGACATAATCAATTTTCTCCAGCAGTGGATCAAATAGGGTTGAATGCTAATTAGCATTATTTGTCAGCTAAAAAACATGACTAGAAATCAGCAGTTAAAGTATCTAAATACAATCTTGATTCAAAGTTATGCGGGAAAACTAAGAGCTCCAGTTTGGCTCCAAGTTGAAAAATGTGGCTGACTGAGATACAGCCTAACATGACACACCTGAATTTAAAAGAATTTATGTAAATTTTGTGACTGGACAATGCATGTTAATTTCATTGGATGATTGTTATTTTGTCTACTCACTGCAGATAGATAGAGGAATAGATGGAGAGGAAGGGGTGGGGTAGAGGAGGAGGGGCTGATAGTCACCTCTGTTGTAGGTTTGACCTTGGTCCATGACTGACACTGTCAGATGGAAGAAAAACATTACATAGAGGCCTTTAGCGATGAATTGTAAGTGTGTCTAAATGTAATAAAATAGGCTAGAAAAAGATTTATGTTGGAGGTTATGTGGGCTCTCTTATGTGTATTTTTAACTATACCAATGAAAAATTCTTGATATTTAAGTTGGGTTTTTAAAAAAAATTCAGTCCTGATTAACAGGGCTGCTTTTCTAACCACATTGATTTTGTTGTAGGAACTCAGAGGTAAAAGTGTAAATAAGCACTTCATCACTTTACCTAAGCTAAAACAATGATTTGCCAACCATGTGCCATGAAGAGCCCAAAGCCTACAGGTTTTCATTCTAACCAAAGACTTAGTGGAGAAGAAGGGAAGGACTCATCAGTGAGATCACCTACTGAGGTGATCACTTGAAATGAAAACCCGCAGACTGTTGGCTCTCAGTGGAACATGGTTTTCTCTATTAAAGAAAATATATATATATTAAAGAAATATACTGAGATCTGTGAGCTAATGGAACAAAAGCTAACCTGGAAGTGGAAAGGACTGACTAATCACTGACCATGACAATGTGTGAAAAAGGAGAAAAGAAACCACTTAACATAAATCCTGACACGGTGGGACCTAATCTATGTACAGAGCCCAGAAGGGTTCACTAAATGAAAGATACAGTGTTTCACACAAAGAGTGTATTTAGATTAGGTACTGTTTATAACTGAACTCACCTAATTCAAAAGAGATAATGCAATGACAAGACTTAGGTAAGAGAAAAGTGGAAGAGTGAGAGACACAAAGGGGATGAGACATGGTACCTTCACTTTCGATTGTGTCGACTGCATCATTGACCAGTCGAATGACGGTCACTATGGAGGCTTGTGGAAGGAAAAAAGGAGGAGATAAGTTTTGAAATACAGTCATTCGAAGTGAAAAATGCTCATCATGGTGTTGGTCAGGGGTGTCCCCTCACACCTCTGGCATTGCTTATGTCTGACATGCCTGTCCGCATAGAAGATTGCCTGGTCTGCCTCTGACACAGTCAAGACTTCTTGCTGATTTTGATGTTTGGGGGGCAATTTGCACACAATACTGTTAATATAAATGGAGATAGTTTGAACTACTAGACAAAGAAATTAACCTAACCAATGCAAAGAAAGCCATGTGAGAACAACACAATATAAAAGCAAAAAACAATCAGACTTTAGCAAGCACAAGAATGGCAACAGAATGGCAACAGTGTTAATATGGCTTTGGCAAAATTCACATATTTAATCAATTGATGGTTGGGGGCAAAAAGTTGGCATTTTTAATAATGATCATTCTTAAAAGAAAACAATAAATCTCATGAACTGCAACTAAAAGCCAGTGAGAACAGCACAATGCAATGAAAATGAAACACTAAACGAAATACACAGCTCCAACACAAAGGCCACGACCACCAACACCAGGATGTGAAGCTCTCAAAGCCCTTTGGCCTCTTCAAGAAAGCTTACAATTACGCTGTTGAGAAATCATTATAAGGACTATGTGCAGTTGTGAGAAAAAGTTTGTGAATGACTAGGACTTTGTCCCTACATTGAGGAGACTATGGGAGAGAGACAGGGGTACGACACACAACAAAGGTCCTTGGTTAGATTGGAAGTAAGAATGCTGCAGCCCTCCGGCATGTAACCTAAATGTACCCTAGGAAATCATAAAGTTTGACTACAGGAAAGGCAATGAGGTCTTGATATCGTTGCTTCTAAACATGAATTTGCTCAACAAAATTCAGTAATCTGTCCACTACAATATGTGACCTGATTGTGGTGCTAGAGGAGACAATAGGGCTAATCTTCTTGGAACACTGAATATCCACCGTAAAGTTTATGTGAATCAAGTCATTACTTTCAAGATACCATTGGTCTTACTCAATCTACATTCCCATCTGCACTTCCTGTAGCTAATTATCATAGCTCGAATACCCAATCCCAAGTCTTAGCAAAGTATTGTCCAGAATGCCTGGAGATGTTGCTACTCTGCTGATTCTAACCAAGTATGCTTTGGGAGCTCACTTGTGTGAATTAGGGCTCGACAAAGAATCCCAGCATTGGTTATTTCTGACGACGGAGGACAGCACACCCATCAATTTTCGTTTTGAGATTTCTTTAGGCAAGAAATGAAATAAAATTGCTGGTAATTTACCAAGGAATACAAACTTGGCATACCAGGCTTCGTATAAACATGGTGTTGCTCCTGTGTAAAGATTTTTGGGGAAGACATCAGTGGGTTATCGGGTTTACATTAGAAACTATCTTTCTCTATTCTCCCTCCCACTTCTCTCTCTCTTCTCTTATTGGCCTTTTCAGTGACTTATATCTGAAACGTTCTGGTTTGTATCAGCTATCACTGTACTCTCCCTTTCTTTTCCCTGCTTCCATACTTAATAACCCTCCTTCATTTTCTTACACTCCTGTACATACCTAGCAGCACAAGGCCTTAATGTCCACTGGTAAGGCTGAATTGAGTGATTCTTCCACTGCTTCTATGTGACTTCTATTTTTTTTTATCACAAAGTAAATGAACATATCTTAATTTTTTCCTTTTTCTACTTTGAAAAAAAAAAAACATGGAAAAATATAATTACTTGAGCCTTACTGGCTCATTCAGTCTATGTATTTCAATTACATTAATTAGTGGATGCGGCATTTTAGGGGCAAATAATGCAGCAATCTAAGTTACCCCAAATAATTACCCAAACTTTTTCTCACAAATCTATAAAACTAGGTGTGAAGGATAGTGCTGGTTTTGTATGGATCTTGATGAGCAAAGTTTTCAAACACAAGACAGAAACACCTGGTGTAACCAAATAATATAAAGCATTTCAAAATTACCACATTACATCCAAAAAAAACAAAAACAAAAAAGGAAAACATATTGAAACTGTATATTGAGAATCCTCAACCTCTCTTGCTATGAAGGGTGTGTCTTACCATTGTCATCACAGGAGTCAGACTGGAAGGAGCTCAGCGATTGGACCTCTGAGTTACTGCCTTTGTTGCTGCCTGAGAAACATGTTACTTCTTCTGCCATGTCAACCATTTTACCTGTGGGGAGTGATCAGGGATTCAGGAGGGCCACATTACAATCAAGAGTACAAGTATACAAGTGTGGCAAAACAGCCTTTTAAGAAGCTTAGACTATGACTGTATATGACATGAAAAACAGTAATTATGCATGCTCGGTATTATATACTAATGGCAGTAATTAAATTTGATTGGGAGACTATTCAAGTATTTCATTCATTACTTAAAATGTAGGCAAAAGTATTTGTGTATGTACAGGGCCTGGCCAACATGTGAGTTGAGTTAAGCATATACATTTCAAGTTGGAATGAATTCAAGCACAATCAATATAACACATCCTCCTACAGTATAATCTATGCACCTCCCCATTCGGGGACTTGTTGCAGAGTAAGAAAATGAGACAGAAAATGCAGTAACTCTAGTTCCTACTGCTTCAGGAATTTGATGTGAAACCTTAGATCACAAATTACATTTTAAAAAAAAAACAAAAAAAACTGTTCCTGATATCTGCTGGGACAATTGTTATTTGGAATGTAGGATATGTTTGTTTGCAGTTGGATATCGGGTCAAAATTCCTTCATAATGCATGTACTAAACCACTAAGGTGCTCACACAAACAAAGGGTATCTCCACATAATATTACTTCATTAACCGTCACTTATTCTCGCTATAAGTTCCCACTTTACCAGGTGGTACAAAAACACACACACTCACCCTCATCACTATCCCATGGGCTCTTGCGTATTGAGTCACAGTCTGAGCGACATGGCGACACTAGTGGTAGGTTGGGGGCCACACTGCAGACAACTACCCCCCTCCTGGTGGTTCCTGAGAGGATCCTTGGTGATTCTGGGTGAAAAGTGGTCATCTCGGTATGTTCCACACTGTGGCCATCCACTATCTTCTCGAGCGTGGAACGTCGATCTCCTTGGAAACAGGGCGTGTATGCCATGGGCCTTACAGGGACTTGTGGTGGTCCCATCATCCCACCCCCTCCCACCACAGTGGGCCCCAGCCCTGGCTCTGAGTAAAGGTTGAGAGGGTCTCCTGGTGTGCAGTGTAGGGTTTTAAACTGACCTCCGTTGGCCTTGTTGAGGAGTGCTGCAGTGGCTGGGTCCTGAACCAGAGACAGATTGTTCCGCGAGTAGTTCTTCTGGAAAACCTTCTTGCGGAAAGCAATGAAGAGGATGATAAGGGTGATGATGACAAAAAGCACCACAGCGATGCCAATCAGCTCTTCTTTACCAACCACAGCGTGACCCGCCTGCATGTTGGGGACGACGACAGGTCTCAAGCCGCAGCGCTGTCCAACAAAGCCCGCCGTGCAGTTACAGTAGAAAGAACCATGAGTGTTGACACAGACACCCCCGTTTTCACATTCACCCTCTGGATTGCTGCGGTCACATTCGTTCACATCTTCCTCACAGCTGCAGGATGGAGGGAAAATAAACAGGAGAAGAGACTTGTTTGAAATGATAGTGTATGAATTACTTTGGACTGCTCAATAAGCTACTCCAAGATGGATCACTTTCCAATGCCAGAGAGCAAGAGAGGAAGATTACATACACATAGGACAGATTGCAGAAAAATTAATCTCTGTGATCAATTAACTAATTCAAATTATGTTTGAGCCTCTAAAAATGAGGGACTATGTATAAAAATTTTGGCCTAAAATTACTAAACGATTAATGTGAGATTTTTGTCAAATCCCTTAAATTAAAGCTGAAAGTTGACACTTTAGTCACATCTTGATGTAAAAACTATTGTGTTGGTGAAGAGAGGCAAAATTACAAAATCTGTGCCACTGTCCAAATACGTATGCACCTAACTGTAGGTCTGGGATGGAGTCTATTTTGTGGTCATGTCTCCTAAATATAGTTGTGTTTAATCAAATCGACCACTAAGTAAGTGACACACAGAGAACCTGGTGCCTGGTATTAGAATTGTACCACAGAGATACTGTTTGATCTCTGTGCATCCCTTATAAGAATAGTTCAGCATTTTGGGAACCAATTTCTTTCCAAGATGAAATGAAATGAGAAAATATGATGATTGTCAGTATCATAACTATGCAAGTGCAAGTAAGGGTGTGGTTAGCCTAGCTTAGTATAATATACACCTATAAACATCTCTAATGCTCACTAACAATCACATTGTATCACATTTCAGACTCTTAAAATACTAATTCTTGGTGAAAAACAGCTGGATGCAGTGACTATATGCAGCTTCTTGGAATCTTGTTGTCACAGTTGTTAGGTTTTGTACCATTGTGCCTGCAGCATGCTTCTCTCCCTAAAACTAACATTTTTTTGTAGTTTACAATTTTACTTAAAATAACTGCTGTTCAACATGTATTAGCTCCAACTCCATCAAGAGCCACTCAGTTTTAGTTGCTATTGTTTTTAAGTGTGGGAAAAAAAGTCATGGAAACCAGTCGCTAAAAAACTCAGTCAAATGTTAATGCCACCGCCAACTAGTGGTTTTCCAAGAGTAATTGCAGAGCAATACGAATGCAAAAGTATGACTACTACGCCGTAGGTACTCTGTAGGTTTGATGCTGAAGCATAAAGTGGCCTTTAATGGGAAGTTGGAGGGGACTGGTTGCATATTGGAGAAATGGAGGGCAATAGGTGGTGGTGAGGGTAGGGTGTGGGTTGGAGACCAGCAAATATTTTTGTCAGTGCACCCTAAATACCAGGTTGAATTTTGGGGAAATGTGTAATGACGCATAGGTTTTGAGTTGTATATAAATATGTTTCTAGGTATAAACGTTTTGTTACATACAGTAGATTAGAAAAACATAAAGCTGTCCTATTGTCAGAGCAAGAAAAAAAAAATGTTCTTTTCTAATATTAAATATACAAGAAGGGACTTTTAAGGGTTAAACAGGTATAATGTCTGATTTACTTATATTGTGAATGGGTTACGGTTCATGTGCAACTAACCACCGGGGGAAAATCACCTAAGCGGTTTAACAATCCCATGATATATAGTGATTGTATAAAATATACACCAATCATCATATTATATGCATTTGCAATCAGGCACCCATCAAACTACAACTTTTGAATGACAACATGAAATAAACTACATATTGCTATGTTTTAGAATTGTGCTCCACAATGTCTCCACAAAGTGCAGACATGTCATTTTTCCTGTGTGAACTCGCTATAGACTCCAAACCTGCTTAGAATAAGCATGTAGTCTGGAACCGGGACACAGCTTTCAAGTGTTACGTATAATTAATCTGGCAGCCCTGCCAACAGCCTAAGGCTTTACAAGGCCAGTTTGCTAAAATTACACAAAAGACCCCTGGTGGTATGTTCTTATGCAGATATTTTTACTTATTTAGTATCTGTTCACATTTTACTGACCAAAGTCAAAATTGTCTGACATCTTGTCATCATTCAAAAAACAAGATGTTGATGGAATTTCACTTCAATAAATAAATAAATAAATGTAACAACTTTTCCTAGAATTAGACTGGATCATCCAGAGAACATTGGCTGTCAGCCCTTTTCAAAGGCATTATTTCTTCCATAGAAAGTACTTCCACCCTCTTAAACTTTGTTAAATTAAACCAAAACTATACCACTGGATGTGTGTAACTAAATTTATTTGTACAGAATGTGGATGAATTGTCCGTTGAAGGACTTTCAGTTCAGGTTTGTGTGTTTGGACTGGAACTCACATCAGGCCCTTGAAGCCTCTCCTGCAACTGCAGAGGAAGGCATTGCCAATGGGCTTACATACACCACTGTTCTGACATGGGTTGGGAACACATGCTGTTATCTCCATCTCACAGCGCCCTCCGGTGTACTGGGGTTTACAGCTGCATGAGAACCCTGGCAGACAAAAAGGGAGGAGGAGGACAAGAAGATAGGCTTCGTTAAAAAATAAGAGCAATGCTACTTGGACAAAATACAAACACCTTTTGGAGCTCTAATAAGTACTCCCATTCAACATAATGAATGTTAAATGGTAGATGGACTGCACTTATTTAGCACTTTCCTAGTCTCATGTACCACTCAAAGCACTTTATACTTAATGCCACATTCACATCGCTTTTTATATGCATACAGCAATTTCAATATATACACACACACACACACACACCAGTGATACATTTCAGTGTATCGCCTAGAGACACTTCAACATGCAGACTGGAGGAGCTAGGGATCAAACCACCAACTTTCTCGTTAGTGGACAACATGCTCTGCCTCCTGAGCCACAGGCGCCCTTAATGAAGATAAACACACAAAGGCACACCAATGCACCATGATGAAAACTCTGACGTGGAATCAGAGACACAGCCTTTCTACAGCACGTTGTAAGTGACAACAGTGAACTGTTCAAATTCCCAGAATGCTTTTCTAATTACAGTGCAAATGGGGAATGTGTGGCGTCCATATTGAGAGAATGTGTGATGTGTGGGAAGTCTTGCGTTAGCGTTCAGTGAGGTCTCCTAGTACTGTAGCCTTAAAACAAACACACAACTGTGCTGGGAACTCTGTGTTTTAGCACTGTGACTGGTACATTCGCTGTACCTGCTCAGTGTGGGGATTCCAATAATCAGCTGTGGATCACAGTCTATCTCTATCTTCTTATCGGTCTGGAACCCGGTTGTCCTCAGTAGACTAAGGAAGTACACTAAACCATAGTTGACTAAGATAAATGGGATTAATTACTGGTGATAAATAAGTCTGGATTTTTAAGAACTTTAAAGTGGCTTCAAAATCATTTTAAGCTGTTGTTAGAACAGCTGTGCCTTTAAGAATAAGTCTGGCGTATCAAGTCTGACAAAAAGATACAAACAAACACTGATTGTCTCCCACTAATAAGTATTCTCTGTGTATTAAGCCTGATGCATCTTTTTCCTCTAGGCCATAGAGCTCAGTTGGTGTGAGCCACACTATATTCCTTTATCAAAATGCACATGCACTGTTTATTTACCAACAGAGCACCAGGTGTGTATTGTTCCAGCACTGAAAACATACCCTATATGCACTATATCCACCTGTTTGAGTAATGTTTGTTAAAAATACACAGTCCACATGATTTAGGAAACTGAGCCTTTTTTTTTAAATGAAACTATTTATTTGTGTGTTACAGATTTATGTAGAAGACAGTGAGTTTGGAGATGACAGACACAGACAGACGAAGAAAGTTAAAAAGTATTGAGAGATGCACTAACCCATTGTTGGTTAGGATTGTTCATGGGATCTTATTAACACCTGCCTTATCCTTGACACTTGCAATTCAGATTAAACCAGTATTATCTGGTTTAGTGCATTCATTAATTTACTTTCATGTGTTCCTGTCCAATTTCATAAAGTGTTAACAGACCAAATGTTATTGTTACGGTTGTCAGAAGTGAAGAATAAATAGGCTATTAACAAATCAACAAAGTATTTTAGTGTTTTAAAGACACAAATCTGTTTTAAAAAAATCTATCAAAAATCTAATAAATATTATAAAAATGAACAATTCCATAGTAAGTTTTGGATGCCATGAGCTATGAATGACATATGTCAGAGATTTGTCATTTATTGTCTGAGAAAACTATTTTGACAGTGAGACAACTGCCATAATTTTGCCTCTGTACATCATCACAATGCATCAGAAATGAAGCCATCAAGATGTTATTGAAGTGTAGCTTGTGCATTTTTATTATATCCTCCTCTAATTCTACACTTCCTCACATCATAATTTGTTTGTTTCAAATCCATCATGATGGTGTACAGAGTCAAATTTATGAAAATTGTGCCACTGTTCAAATACTTATGCACCCAAGTTTACCTTTTTTATGAGAAGTCTTAAAGATGTCTTATACATCTTATGCATTTTATACTCATTCATCGTAAATCCAGCATATCAGATTCGGTATTTTGGGGAACTTTGGAATCTCTACTTGAACTTAAAATTAAGTTTTGTGGCTTTTATGGTGCTCGTAATGTCTGAAAACTGTTCTTCCTAAAATCAAGAACAAAACACTGAATCAAAATTGTTATAGGTAATTCCTACTGATCTAACATTCATGTGGAATTTGTTAAAAGCTAAATGGCACTGCAATGCAGTACCTGCAGTCAATGCTGGCAAAGGATTTTACAGGATTTTTCAGTTTTTCGTGACTTAAACTTTTTTTTACCTTGGGCAGTTTACCATTGACCTTTGTACCATTTACAGTTGTTCACTATAATCAAAGTGATTAAATTTCAATAAAAACTGTAAAATGGGGGTTTTATATTAGACTTGGCAGGTTTAATTTCATAGTTCAGATACAGTATTTTTTTGATAAGACAGAGACCTAAGTGTTAGATTAACTAATGCCAAGTTGCAGTAAAAAGCTGCTGTATTTCCTGTTACTCACCACCAGAGGGCAGGCTAGTGCACAGGGCTCCATTATGACAAGGCTGCTGTAGACAGGCATCGGGGTAGAGAATGCATCCCAGCTTCAGCTCCGTCAATCCCACCACCTCTGCATAGCGCGAGCGTTTGTTCTGCAGTGGCAGCTCATTGTTATTCAGCATGACCGAGTCCAGGCAGCCCTGGAAACCCTCGAACACCCGTGGGTCCTTCTGGGAGTTCATGAGGCTGCGAGAGTTGTGGTGCTGCACCTGTAGAGAGGTTTTAAATTCATAGATGGACTCACAAAGATACCCTTAAGATGTGAAAACTGGACAAAATGTACTCAAACTGTTTTTCAGAGGAAGAGAAGACTACTAGCTCTTTTTAAAATCACAGTCTTGAATGGTACAACCACAGACCAGTTCCACATGTCCAAATGTATAAATACTCATGGAAAAACTGCACCTAAGTGCTAGTATAGGTCAAAAATTCCACATGGAATTTTGAATTGCTATGAGAAGACAACTTGATGTTGTTTGAGGAAACCACCTATGTCAAACTAGAATGACCATCACTACACAGAGAAGGTGGTCTATGACACCATGTATCAGCTACTTACGATACAGTCTAACAGTCCCTCCTCAGGCACCATAACATCTATTCACACAATGATTCATGTTACCATACAGACTCATATGATAGTCAGGTGGGTCAAAGACTCTCAAGGTGTCAATGACCCTACAAGAAGTTAGATGCCTGGGACTACCCACCAGTTTATTAGAACTGAAAAGGCCTTTTGGATGAGAGGTGACACGTCAACAAGAACCCCAAGCAAGCCCAGTTACCCTTGCATAACAATTAGAAATATCATGACCTGGATCACTCTCCCTAAAATCATCACACACATCCAAAAGGAATCTTTCAAACATTCTATTTTCGCTTCTTCAATCAGTAGAAAAAAATATGATGTAATCTGCATTTTCAGTTATAGTTACATTTAAATCAAACTATCATAAGAAACTACAGTATAATGAAAACAGTTATTGTGTTTTCTATATCAATGTTAAGACAAGAGAATTAGAATGTGTATGTTAACCTCTGCTGTAATGTTTAAAATCACGTGTCCTTGTGTCCACAAGTGTCCTTGATAGAGACGACAGGTAATGTTGTATTTGTATCACGAGTATACAACAAGGAGCTGTGGCATGTTTTAGAAGAATACTAATTGTATTATATAATCTATAAAACAGTATGTGTTAAGCCCTGAATAATGGCTGCAGGTACTCCTTTCTGGCTGCATACAGCCCTCAAAATTTATATCAAAAATGTAGGGAAGCCTGTATGAAAGTATGGGATTAAAAAAAAGCCTTGAATGTTGCTGGGGAGCCCTAACATGGCTGGCACTGTCTTCTCATACAGCCAACAACCCCATATAGCAGCCACAGTTAATCATCGACTGACCAGTGCACCAAAATAAATGGTTCTGTCCGGAGCAAGTGGTTGTATGAATGGTGGTCCACGGCGTTGTTCAACGTAGCTGTCATCCAGCGCCAGGCTGCTGAAGTTGCGGTTCAGCTCCAGTACCACAGTGTGCCAGCTGCCATCACTGATACGACGACCGGAGATGCCTAACATGTTGGGACTGTCATCATTTCCACCTCCAACAACACTAAGGCCACAGGCAAGCTGAAACCACAGCTTCCCATCCTCCAACTGCTCACAAACACACAAACACACAGAAACACACACACACACACACACACACACACACACACACACACACACACACACACACACACACACACACACACACACAAACACACACAAACACACACCTTTAATGTTACGGAGTATATCCAATCAGGAAATCCCTCAAGGGAAAATCATCTTTATTTACTGTATATCTTCTATCAAAGTCCCATACAAATAATTTGAATTCTTTGTTAGAATGATTTTCATGAAAAGAATATATTAAGTGTTTCCTTTTCTGTTATTTAACTTTATCTAAATAGTGCACACTCTTGATGTTTATACAGCTATGCAAAATGAATTTGTCTCTGACCCATTTTTTTTTCCTATGACTGGCAAGTATATAAATATAAAGCATTCCAAAATATATAAAAACATTTACTCATTTTAAGCTTCAGTTTAAAAAGAGTGATGTGTGGTACATGCAAAATTACTTTAACACAATTTTTCCTCATTCTGTTCAATTTGTTTTTTCTTTAAAGAGCTCAGCCCACGGGAAGCAGAGGTGCAGTTCTATGCCCCCGATCGAGTTCTGATTAGCCCTTGAAAATGTAAGTCTAGACCAGCACCTGGGTGTGTGTGTGTGTGTGTGTGTGTGTGTGTACCTTGAGCACAGTGCAGGGCTCAGTGTGTGTGTACATGATAATTCCTCGACTTTGCAGTGTTCTGATCCTCAAGCTGAGTTTCAGCTCTGTCTGCAGCCAGTCAGACAGTCTGTACTTGATGTAGCTGTTACCTGAAAAACTCAGAGAAGAATGGCCTGCAACCACAAAAATGCAGACGCACATTGCATTGTAAATATATCAAAAATGCATGTTTCGTCTTAGAAATTGTTGTATTATAATGATAGATTAGAAATTCTCATACAGATTTCAGAATTTCGTGTTTTTCTTTCTTTTTCTCAATGTCACACACCTGCACATTCTCCCAGTTTGCCTGGTGGGCACTGGCATGCATATCCCCCTCTTGTGGCCTCAACTGAAACACATTGCATGTCCACTGGACATGTCTGGTCCTCACACTGTTCTGATAGGACACCACAGTTGGCATCTATACACAAACAAGGAGAGAAAGAAAACACATTTATCATTATAGCATGAAGATAATGCCTGGAAGAACATGATTGTATTTATCAATATCTAGTATTGATCTGAATAGAATAATAAACTGTGTGATCCATTTCCTCAGCTTTGTAGTATGATGATTTGATGAAGTAAGATATCTGGTATATAGATCTGGCATTCTGTATAAGTATTATCAGTCCATCTGCAGATTTTCAAAATCAATATTTCTTTTATTTGAATCATATGAACCTTGTTGGGGTCTGTAGACCATACATTGACTACAGCCTGTATTTCATGGTTGAGTACCACTGTAAAATATTGTGTTTTATGCACAAATATAGAGTATGTATTTTGTTCCATGAACTATATTATGTACAATAATGAAATTTGCAGCACTATATGAAAAGTAACACATTTTGTCATAAAATCATTTCTCATTACATAATAAAAATGATTTCTGAAATAAGTATAATACAACTACGAGTGAACTGTCACCATTTCGTTACTATTTGCATCGCTATTACATCATTAAACCTGACAGGACACATCATGCCCCTTAATCAGCATTTCATGCATTTCTTTGACTCATAGACAACATTTCATCTGCTACATGCATCTCATGGAATGCCTGAAAGTGCAGTTTGTGCAGGATATATGCTAATGTAACACTTAATATTCATGCACAAAATACAATTTCATGATTCATAACAAGCAACTTTTACCATGAAAAGTACTCCCATTATTACATGGGAGTTAAATACATTGATACATACATTTCATTACATATGGGTGGTATTTAGAGGCCCAAAATACTTGCCAAGTTCTCATTTCATGCACAAAATCTGTAAAAAAATTACCTGTAAGTGCATCTAATTCATGGTGTTACAAGCTGACATAGTAATTCACTGTAATTTACAGTTATGATACAATGATATAATAAATAATATAATCAGTATAATCAAATGTATGCCAAGTGACATCTCATAGTGAATTTTTTGCGCAAAATGGATCGTGACACTCCTAGGAGGCACATGACACTTTACACCAGTCTTGTAGCTTTTAGTTGTAAAGGGTGGAGCCCTGGTAAAAATAAAGCTTTTCATCCGACTACCTTGTCTTAAGCCCATTTTGTCTTTCAGTATTGTACTGCTGCAGGAACAGATGAGCTTCACCTGAAGACACAACTCTGATACAATATCATCTCTGTTGTTTAAAATCTTCTTCACTGCTACATCTTTCTCTTTCCTGCTGTAATTACAAACATGTATAAGCTAACCTGCTAACTGCAACCCCTGCACATGCCCGTGGACTCTCCTCCTTTGCCAAGCTTTGACATCAATTACCCAGAAATTTTATTAAACAGCAAAATTGCATTTTTAAATGGCTACTGTTCTTATGTAGACATACTAAGGGTGCCACATGAGATACCGTCGAGAGAGGATCTGTTCTAAGGCTGGAGTCTTAGTTATTAGGAGGTAAAGCCTGTTTTCCACCAATTGGAAGATGGTGGTCAATCCCTGGCTTCCCCAGTTCCCATGTCAAAGTGTCCTTGGAAAAGATACTGAACCCAAATTGCCCCTGATCTATCATTGGTGTGTGAATGTGTATATGCATAGAAAGCAATGTATAGAAAATGCACTGTATGAGTTTGTGTGTGAAATGGTGAATATGGCAGTAGTGTAAAGCACTTTGAGTGGTTGATAAAACTAGTAAAGTGCTATATAATTACAGTCCATTTACCATCCATTTATTCTGGAACACACTCGATACATTTATATGAATACTGGGTGAGACTTCCAAGGCCTACTCACATCTATGAGATTATATCACTCACCATTGCATGTGCAGCGTGAGGTCCTCTGGAAGCGTGGTGAGACGAAGCTGACCCGTGGAGTGCTGTATGTAGCCAGGTTGTGTGAGTCCAGGATGATGCTCTGTTCACATTGCGCGCCACGACACTCCAACCCAGAACAGTTCTTATCCAGGATAGCTGACACTCGGAGGACCTCCTCAAGCTGGCGCCGTGATGCACTCAGTTTCTGGGTGAGGTAGGCTGCTTTGTAGTAGCTGCCCCCTGCTGTTTCCACAGCGACAAGCATGTCCAGTTGATGTGTCCCACCAACTGGCTGGAGACTGAGTAGGTGCAGTGCGTCCTGATGCTGTGATGTGGCAGCCTGCTGAAGAACCTTCAACACACTCTTCAGGTGCAATGCCACAAAATCTTGTGGTGCTACACTCTCAAAACGCACTGTCACTGCCTCACGCAGCATGTCAGGTGTCGCCTGCTCCACATGCACACTCACAGGTACAGGAACAGCAAAGCGGCCGTCACTAATGCTCGCATTGAGGGAGTACCTGCCTGCATCCAAACCACCCAAGGCAATGATCTTTCCATCACGAGGACTGATCTTAAAGAGACTACGCTGGACTGAGGGGGCATGTCCGAAGGTCAGCACATCATATGGGTCAGCATCGGTGGCGTGCAGCTGGCCAATCACACCACCAGGAAACTCGTCCTCCATAGTGATGATATGAACCTCAAGTGGTAATGCCACTGGCCGGTGAAGACTCTCCTCAATCACCCTAACTGTCAGCATGGAGGAGGAGGAAAGGCGAGGGCTCCCCGAGTCTGTCACCTATGAGGAGGAGGGAGAGCAGGGAGAGAAAAGAGCAGAAGAAAAGACAGATGCCTTGGTAATATCTGTCTTTGGTGACATCTCTACATCTTGTTATTTCCATCTTTACTTGGTCTGAAAGATGATTAATGGCAGACTACAGCCCTGAAATTGTTTCCCGAGGTTGGAATAGCTTCATTTAAAACTTTAACCCTATTTAACCCTTGAATTACAATATAATAACTTTATTACAACGTTGGCATGTAATACCTTCTTCTACCATTCAAACTCTCATTGTGTAAACAAAATCATTAGTAATTATGTATCAATATTGCTTAATAAATGATAGTTTAGGACTATTTCATGTGCCATGTAAAAATCAAGAGTTTCTGAAATTTCAGCTCCTTTCTTCAGTTATATTTCAATCAGTGTTTAAGCTGCTTTCATCACATACTCTTCAGCTGATGTTTTAATTGTTTTAATTGTTTACTGCTTAAATGACACTTTAAACTAAATTCAGTGCACTTCCACTGACACTACTATTGATACTTGAACTTCATTCATTGCTTACACTTTAATCTTTTCAGCATTAACATTTGAACTACCATCATAACTTCTTTCAGTTGAACCTTATTCAGTGCTTGAACTTTAGATGCAACATTTTAAGCTTGGAAGTAAGACTTAACTTCTAATGAACAGCAGCAACTATAGGAACATGTGACACTAAGGAGATAATGGTAAATGCTATAACAAATCATATCAGTAGGACACAAGAACAGTCTTAAATCAGGAAACTGAATCAGTAAAGGTCGTCGCACAGCAATATCTAGCTAGGGTTTGATATGCTCTAACATTAGCCACTGTAAGCACTGTAAGTCATTCAAGACCAATCACAGCTGTAGCAGCAAAAACCCTGAAAGTATTGAGTTGAGCAATTGTGCATTGTTTTTACTAATGAATTCAACTTTGTATGTGTCAGAGACTGACTGTCGTTTTTTCTTTTAATTGTTACAGTCTTACTTTATAGTTTTAATATCTTTTTTTCAGTTTTTACTACTGCCATGCACAATTATTTCAAAAGCTCCAAACACTCAGCAAATAGCTTGTTATTTATATTTTAGAACCATAAACTGACTGATCAATAGAACACTATTTAGCTACAGAATGACAGCAGATGCTCTGTAGGAGCAATGGAAAACAACAGTTTGACTCTACCTGTATCTGGATAACATATTCAGTTGTCAGGTCCCTCCTGAACACTTGATTGGCCACCAGTGTTCCATCCTTTTCCAGCATAAACTCTCCGCCATCATTTCCTGACAGGATGCGGAAGTCAAAGGGCGGGCCATTGTAGGAAGAGTCCTGATCAATGACAGATAACTGCAGGATGCTGGTGCCGATTGGCTTATTTTCCTGGGGGAAGAGACACACCATGATGGCCCTATATTATGCTTATGTATTGGTATCACCATAATGTGTTATTATTATCATGATGTTTGTTGCATTCAAGCTCTTTTAAGTTTGCAGGAGCCTCCTTTTTTGGCTCTCTCCAAAAGTTTTCAGTGGTGATTGTCTTGTAGCTTTTTAAATTATGTTTCTTGATAATAGAATTTCTGATGCTCTCAGAGCAAAGAACTTTAACTAGAAACACTTCTAAACACTACACTAATGATTACTCTAATAACCACTACAGATGTGTGTGTTTTTAAATATTTTACAATGGATTCATTAAAAAGGGAAGGGGGTCTACTTAGTCTGCATGTTTTTGTGCAATTGCAATTTGGATTGCACTCATCAAAGAGTGACTGATGGCTGAATTCTTGGGAAAATTTTCTTGAACTAATACATCACATTCTTTTCTTTGTGTTGTAAGTGAACATCATGTCAATCACAAGGTTTACCTGTATGACAGTGGTGAGGTTGGCTGGGGAGAAGGTAGGAGGGTTGTCATTTATGTCAGTTATGTCTATGTTGATTGTCACGGTTGATGACATGGGTGGGATTCCACTATCCAGAGCTCTGATGGCCAATGAGTAGCTGGTAACCTAGAGAGACAGACACAATGGACTATGTATAAACCAACCAACCCATAGGTTTCTAAAAGCATGGCTGGCAGCTTTGATTTTGGCCATTATAGTAGTGTAGCCAGAAAATCCAAATTTGATCAAAGCAGCACAGCTTATGATAACTTGAGGTTGGAGTAACAGATAGCTACCAGTGTGGGGACACACACTTACATCTTGTTGTACTGGCATGCTGCCAAAACCCGCTGCAGGATATTTTTCAGTTTTATAATAAAGAGCCAATGAAGCTCATTGAGAAAAAAATGCAACAGCAGCAACAAAGCAATATTCTACTGCCTGAGATGTATGAAAATAAACCTCAGTGGTAAACAACTATGACCTGCTTAGCAGAGAGAGAGAGGGGTAGAGAAAATAGAAGACCCTGTATGGAAATGAGTGGAGGATAAATATGTAAATCACACACATATACACACACACACACGCACACATAAAAACACACACACACACACACGTACACACAGAGAAAGCTGCTGTTCTCTGTGTGATAACCCCAAACATATTTTTATCAGCCAAAAGCTTTGATCCTCCACACACCCCTGCACTTACATTCTGAGAATGCTCTCATGGCTCATTGGCCAAAGTCATGAACACTTTATAATAGGAATATGAAAATTTCTGAAATTTTCAAGCACTGTGGTGAAGGAGATGAGGAAGAAG
Source organism: Istiophorus platypterus (assembly GCA_016859345.1). NCBI lineage: Eukaryota > Metazoa > Chordata > Actinopteri > Istiophoriformes > Istiophoridae > Istiophorus > Istiophorus platypterus. Next base: position 27,748,752 of record CM029116.1, read on the forward strand.
AAAAATTAGAAAGCAACTCAGAAAAGGGGGATAGGAAATGGTAGTGCATTGGTTGGGATGGTGGTTGGGGGGGGCATGCAAACACTCAAACCAAACATTATAGTGGCTCACTTCATATTCTGGCTGTTCATGCCTGCATTAAGATGGTCCACTCATGTATAGAGATGCACATCATGTGAACTATATGGATAGAAAATACTGGAAACATGATGCATAAGGCAATAATCTACTGATTAAAACATAGTGAAAAGCTAGATTTTTAGTGAAAGATTTGACCTTGCAATTTCTAACATCTTAGCTTGCTGCAGTAAATATTTCATGAAAAACTAGTTCATTACTTCTAGACTTCTGAAAATGATTTCAGTGTAACTTTAAAGTTAGCTCCTGATGGTTCGAGTTCCAATTTGATAAAATATACAAATTCACTAAGCTTCAAGGCTAACACATCCCTTATCATTTTTAAAAAATCTTTCCAAATTCTTTAATCTAGTTAGCACTTCCTCTGTAAAGCCAGTGTCTATAGTTGGATCATTTCTTATAGACAAATGAACATTTGACATTTATAAATGAAAGAAAATCAATATTTTTGCCAATACATTGTGCAATGGAGTACTTGCAAGTGTTTTTGCAGTTCAACAATTATCTATTAACCTAGATTAAGGATAAAGCGTTCAAATCCACATGAAGTCTTTCATACAAAACTCTACTTCACCGATAAAATGAAGCACGAGTGTAATGTAGTGATACTTTGTGTAGCTTATCTGTAATTATTTCTAGACTAACTAGTGGTGATGTATGTTTGTGTTTGTGTGTGTGTGCCCTCACTTTCTCACGGTCTAGTTGCTTGTTGACCTTGATGACCCCGCTGAGTGGATCAATGAAGAACTGGTTGTCTCGGTCTCCACTGACAATTGAGTAGAGGATGGCTCCGTTCATTTGACTGTCCACATCCTCTGCTACCAGCTGCAAACACACATACACACACAAACGCACACACACACTTGTTTTATGTTTACAGGTTACACAACCTGATTTTAACTTGAAACCTCAAATCAAATTTTTATACTCCAAAAGTCTTTGAAGCTGTGTGGACTGGGAAAAAAACTTCCTCACAAAGAAATGAACACACACAAGAAATGGTATGTGTAGAGTGAAATTTTAAATTTTCATGGAACAGTCCCACATTGTGACCATTTATTACGGTCATTTCCTTAAAAAAATGCAGATTAAATGAAATGTTTTGCATCCATATATTACCAGTTAGTAATAAGCTGTAAAACTATAAGTCTTCCCTATTACAAAGCTCAGGTTAATGCTTATTGCTTAGATTTCATCTAATCTTCACCAACTCAGGCTTCAATAGCAACAGAATTCTTTTGTCAAGGATGGTCATTATTTGATTTTTTTTTAACTGCAAAACCAACACTTGCTTGAGTATGTATTCTTAAACAAGACTGAACAGATAACTTGCTTACCATTTCCCTAAGCTGTACTGTTGCGGACTATTAAATGTGATTTTAAAAAGAATCAGCCAGGCAAGACCTTATGAAAAACAATTTGCAGCAGTTTGAAACATGTTTGAGATAAGTAATCCATCAAGTGAAAATTGAGTCATCTTTATTCAGTAAACAATGCTCCTTTCTCATTCAGTTGTAGGAGTAAAAAAAAATAAAAAAAAATACAGTATGACATGAGGGTAAGGTAACTGTGACATAAACAGAAGCAGATATGTCAACTGTCTGCTTGAAATGTTGTGAAAATACATCAAAACTGTAAAACAATGAGGTATGCTATGGCAAATGGTCGGCAGTGATGTTCCAAAGTCATATATAGGTAACAGCATGCAAAAACAGCAGTATGGTCAGTTTATTTTAGGGTTAGCCTGGTACAGTTGCAGGAGTTGCCTGTATTATTAAACCTTATTTATCCCCCAAATGTAACATATCTGCGACATATTTTTCTTGTCGAAAATAATTCAAATAACCAAAATCTTTCTTGTATTATGGAGGGTAATTTAAGGCAATTCAAAATCTGTCATTCTTTATTCCATTGAAAAAAGCAAAAGAAATGTGTGCCCAGTGCTTTTTCACATACACAGACCAGTCACTACATTAAAACAAGTTGCTGGTTTAGTGTAATCTCTGTGGCTGATCTGTGTACAGTGATTTTGTATAAGTCTCTATTGAGGTTTTGGTGTGCCGCAGTGGTTCTTAACGCTGGAAAGGACAGAAGTGGAGGTCAAAGAATATAAAAATAATAAGAATATTTGATACCATTTGACAAGCTACTACTGGCTCAGGCCTGCTGTTCCGTCTCTGAAGCTTACTAAATAAAAGCTTATACCAGTAAAGCCTATATATGGAAGTTTAGTTAACCTTGGAATCAAAGTAAATGCCAACATCAAGGTTAAACTAATGATAGCATCATACAAAGCCAATATTTTACTCTCAGGAGGGGCAGTCTTAAAGTGCATGACCTCCACATTGATACACTGTGGACTGCTATCTACTAAAAAAAGCATCATCAGGCTCTCTCACACAAGCATTTTCCCTTTCATGTCTCATCTCATATTTCAAGGCTATTATTTAACAGTCATTTCACAGAAGATAAGCCACTAGTCACACTGTATGTCTGAGAAGATTCTGCGTCATACAGGTCATGGTATTTCTAACAGAGGCAACTGGACTTGCTTGAGGCTCTTGAAGAAGTTTCACCTGGCACCTGCAAGGCTTCTTCTGTTCTAACTGTTGAGGATTCTCAGGTATTTAACCTCTTGCAGAGTAATTCACACCTTAAGAGTTGTTGAGATGTGAGTCAAAATTTTAAAAATCATCCTCTTTCGACCATGAAGAGCTATTTGAAATTTCATAGTGATATGGCCAATGATTAAGATATCTTCTGAATTTGAAGTGTTGCACAATACTTCTGGATCTCTTCCATCCTCAGGTCATCCATGCATGCAGGGAAAACCTGACTCTGACTTTTAACTTACCTGGACTACAGATTCTCCAATGGTGGCATCCTCTGATACCAATGCACTGTAGAGGTCACGGCTAAACATGGGTGCGTTGTCGTTGACATCTGTCAGATTTATGTTCACTGTAGTAATTGCACTCAGTGGTGGAGTGCCACCATCTCGTGCCTCCAGTGTCAGGAAGTAGTCCCTGCAGGTCTCAAAGTCTAGAGGCTGGGCAACTAAAATGGCACCTGAGGAAGGTGTGAAAGGAGAGGGTACAGATATAAGCAAATTAATAAATGTAAAGAGCATCATTTTTAAATGCAAATCCTATCCATTCTGTGTTTGTGGCTGCTTGAATAAGTTAAAGGTCTTCATCTATATTTCTATTACCATCATCATGGCCCATTAAAAAGAGTCAAACCAACAATGAATGTCTCTTTATAACAAGTACTGTGAGTATATCAAAGGTTTATATATGTTATTACTCTATGCCATGAAGCTCTATCCAAAAAGCATTAACAACATACCAATGCACCGCACTATTGCGTAGGGTGACATGTTAGAAATTACTGAGCATTTTAAAAGTGAAACTCTATATTTATGAGCTGTTTTTTAATGATTTATGTCCTGATTAGAAACCTAGGGTCCTTGGGCTAAGAGACAAAGACCCAGGAGGGAAGTCAGAAAGTATTGAGAAATAGAATAATTTTTCAGCACTGGATGTGTAGAAGCTCAGAAAAGAACAGAGTGAGAGAGAAAACACCAAGAGGAACAGAAAGAAAATGAAGCAAAAAAATAATAGGAAAAAGAGACAAAAGGAAGAATTTCTGGAAAGGGCCCATGACAAGGAACTGAAAATTGAAACTGAAATGGACATAATTCGAGTGACAAGACAGCAAGCTGAGCAAGCTTTTGTTATTAAGTATTTGTGCATTCTACTACCTTTTGATGAAAATTCAGCCATTTTTTCAGATGTTTGAAAAATTTTCATAAGCTAAAGAAAAATATGCTGGAGGTAAATACACAGAGCAAATCTTTTTTTGGGTGCACGATGGAAAATGAATGACAATTCTTTTTCCCCCGGTATTTTTGGTTTAGTTTTTGTCTGTTCATATTTGTTTACTTGAATGAATTTAAGCCATCATAGTGCGCAATGATGGTTGTAAACATGAAAAGAGGACTGGCTCAGCCATGTAGCTCAGTGAGCAACACTGGGAAGCAACTGAAGTGACAGTGGAAAATTAGTCAAGGTCATTCAGGTTTCAGGTAAGTACTGCATTGTTTGATTGTGACCATCAAAGATATATCTGGTACTTTTGATGGCATGGATGGTTTTAATGGATCAATATTGGCCAAAAGAAAGCCTATCATATGCAAGAAGTGGAAAGGCATTATGTCCCTTTATATTTGGCTTGTCAATGATTTAAAAGAAACTAAGAGATTTTGCAGATCTGGGAGGAAATGTCACAAGGAGCAGCATTCACATTACTGATTCTTTTCATTCATTATGAAAAAAAATTTGCACAGCCTTTAAAATCCTATGTAGAGATTCTGCAAATTTCTAATTCTTGCAATTTGTTGTGATAGTATAAGACTGCTAATTTAAGAGTAACACATGACTCATAGGAATCAAGCACTCACCGTGAAATTAAGTGACTGACTTGACTGCAGGAATGTGAACTAGGATTATACTATAACTGACCCTCTACACCAAATATGGTTAACATGCTTTAATGCCCTTAGATACCTTCGGAGGTATCCTCATTGTGAATGAAGCTGTTTGTGAGTGTGTGACACATTTAGTTCCAAACTAGACAGCTTGCAGTTTTCATGTGTGGGACAATACAGAAGTACAGCAGGAGGTTGTGGAAATAAACATTTCATATTGTTCATTATGTGTGATTAAAATGATGGATGCTTAGTGTAGAGATGTGTTCAGCCCACTCACCAGTCAGTGGGTGAATGTGGAACTTCCCGCGCTCGTTGCCTGATCGGATACTGTAAGTGATCTCAGCATTAGTTCCGATGTCCTTGCTGGCGGCATAAACCCTAAGAACCTCAGTGCCCACTCCTACATCCTCTGGCACTGTCGCCAGCTGATCCCGGCGTTCAAACACAGGTGGGTTGTCATTGATGTCCAGCACAGTGATTGTGACGTTGACCAATGAGGACAGAGGCAGCGGCAAACCCTGGTCAGAAGCACGGACTGTTATTTGATAAGCTGACTGGACCTCACGGTCCAGAACACGTTCCAGGATAACGATGCCTGAGGATTTATCGATGGAGAAGGTACCTCCTGCAGAGTCAGCCAGGGAGTAGACCACCATACGGCCCAGACCAGCTGCAGAGCCAGAAGAAGATTGTCAGGTGCACCTCGTGATTTAAAAACCTCAGTATGCTTCAGACAAATGTTTGTCATATCAAACTCTTCTTCGAAATGATGGCTGCTTCTGACAAATTTTCTAACTTTTGTAATAGATAGATTTTGTAATAGTTTGAAAATCACATCCAATTATGTAGTGATTGGCCATGTGTGTAGGAGACAAAGCAGGGCTTTTGGAAAATGTGCTGTTTTCTGTATATGCACGATTCATTTTGCTCTTGTGTTTTATCCCCTGCAAATTAAAACTCTTGACTCATATGATCTAGTCTTTGTATCTTTATATCTGCTTCTGCTTCCATTTTTTCCTGCTATTTAACTGTATCATTTTCATTTGTCTGTTATTCTAAATCAATTCATCTTGCATTTTCTGTATGAGGGTTTTCTTATATATAAAACATAGTGTAGTAGCATTTCAAGCACCATTTGTGGTAGCAGTAACACCTGCAGTACTAGCAGTTATACAAGTAGTTGTAGTATTATCACCTTCATCAGGGTCTATGGCCTGGATGCGGGTGAGCAGAGCTTTGGTGGCTGTGTCTTCGTGGACACTGGCAGTGTACTGTGACAGGGTGAAGACGGGGGGATGGTCATTCACATCAGTCACTTCCAGCTTCACCTCAACACGGCACAACCTCCCACCACCATCAGTTGCCTGGGCAACCAGATGGTAGTTGGGGGTTGTCTCGTGGTCCAGAATCACAGATGACTTGAGCTCACCTGTTTAGGTAAGAAACAACATAGATGAAGTGAAAGAAGTAGACATGGCAGAATGTTATACAAGTTCTAAATGTGCGATTTAACTTTTTAAAGAATGTGAATTGCTGGTGATCTGGCAACATTTCACTTCTGTATATTCTTCTGTACTGGATTGATTTGAGTAGCAAATTTTGCAAGTTTAATAAAAAACAAAAACAACCTATGTACCAAGAGGTGTGAGGTGTGTTTTTAAAGCCACACTACATCCATACCGGTGTCAGGATCCATGCTAAAGTCCTTGGATCCAAGACCATGTAAGGAGTACTGGATCCAGGCATTGACACCAACATCTGCATCTGTAGCTCCAACCCTCAGCAGCACACTGTTGACTGGAATGTCCTCTGGAATGGAAGTAGTGTACACAGCCTACAGATTCATAGAAAATAGATAAAGAGATGTATTCAGTGGAATGAAATGACACTATGAAAAACTGCTGAAGCACTGCCAGTGGCTACATTTACATTTAGCTAATTCAATGTGGTACGAAAGCAAGGCATCCAAATCTATATGCCATTTTGTTATTGTTTTCAACCATCACTGTGGTTGCATTTTTCCCATAAAGAGTGTAATATATCTTGTTATGGCTCACTTGGTCACAAATGGGGTTGTTGTCATTAGTGTCTATCACTGTTATTTCCACTGTTGCCTTGGACACAAAAAGTCCATCGCTGGCAGTGACATTGAGGATGTAGAGGTTGCGTTCCTCCCTGTCCAGGAGCCCCTTCACATACATCTTCCATTCACCCTGAACCAGGCCCAGTGCAAACACACCACGATAGTTACCACCTGGACAACACAAAGACAGATATCAAGACGAGTAAGGACGATTTTAGATGTTATTTGTTACTGATATCCCAATAAATTTCTGATCACCATACAGTATTCTACAGTATATACATAACTTCACAGTGACATGCATAAAAAAAACATGTAATGTTATGTGTAAAGGACTTACGATAAAAAAAATACATTTAAATATAATAAAATTAAAACTTACAATAAAAAAAGAGTAACAATGTAATGAAATTAAAAATCTTTAGTAAACTCAGCACTCCTAACATCACCCAGCATAGAACATTACCAAAATTTGGCTGTACAAAAGCAAAAAGCAAAATTGTAAATTATAGTTAAGTGTTATATCAGTGTTCAGATAAAAAGTACTCAATTTATTTGCAGAGTTGAGATAAAGTTTCTATCAGTACATTTTCTGTCTCTTATCCAGAGTCAGGAGGCTTGGGGTTAAAGCAAGGTAGTCCAGATTTCCCTTTCCCAAGCAATGCATTCCTTTTCCTCCTGGGGAACCCCGAGGCATTCCCAGGCCAGATGAAATATACTGTATAGTCTTTCCAGAATTTTACGGGTATACCCTGGGTTCTCTTATATATTGGAGGTGCCTGGGAAAACTCCTACGGAAGTTCTGCTCAACTGGTGCCTTAGGACTTGAGGGAGGTGTGACTCCTACCTCCCTCCATATTTCTGAGCTCCTTATCCTACCTCTAAGCGTGAGCATAACCACCCTATGGAGGACAGTCATTTTGGCTGTGTACTTGCAATCTCATTTGATCACTACCTAAATTTTATGACCATACATGAAGGTTGGATTGGACAAATGGGTGACAAATTACAGGAAAAACCTGAAAAATGAGTGGAGAAAAAGAATGACCTGTCCCATCCATAGTGCAAGAGGGATCTGTATGGTTTGATGAGTATGAAAATGATGCGACTCATATGCTATGGCCTTCAGAGTTACCAGATCTCAACCCAGTTGAACACCTATGGGAGAATTTGGACAGACATGTTAGGCATCGCTCTCCGCCGCCATAACTAAGACACCTAATAAGGCATTAACCAGAAGAGTGGTGTTTGATCACTCTAGTAGAGGTCCAGAATTGGAGAATAAATGGCAAGGCTTCACTCTCTGGCTTAGGTCCCTAAGCTTGCAAAACAGTCCACTTGTGACTGTGACCCCAAGATACTTAAATCCTTCTTAACATTCCCAACCAGAAGAGAGCATTCCACAGCAGGGAACAACAGCCCTAGACTGAGTCATGATGAGGGCCTACAAACTATCTGCCATTGGTTATTGTTTTTAACCATCACTGTGGTTGCATTTTTCCCTTAAAAAGTGCAACATATGTTGTTATTGCTCACTTGGTCACAGATGGGGCTTTTGTCATTAGTGTCTCACACTGTTATTTCCATCTAGGTACGAATGTGAGCATGAATGGATTTTTTGTCTCAATATGTGAATGCTGTGATACACAATTGACCTTGTCTTCAATCAGGACTTGTCCCTTAACTCCCACATAAAAAATTTGAGGACTGCCTTTTTTTTTTACCTATAATATTGCAGAAATCAGGCACATCCTTTCTCAAAATGTAGCACAAAAACTAGTACATGCCTTCGTTAGTTCTAGGCATGATTATTGCAAATCTTTATTATCAGGCTGTCCCAATGAAAAATTTAATAATCTCCAGTTGATTTAGAATGCTGCAGCAAGAGTATTGACACAAACCAGAAAAAGAAATAATTTATCTACTATGTTAGCTTTTCTGCATTGGCTCCCTTTGAAATCCAGAATATAATTTAAAATCCCCCTCCTCACCTACAATCACCTTTATGGCCAGAAAACAGTCTCCACAAGTAGAATGGGAGGCCGCGCCTTCAATTATCAGGCTCCTCTACTGTGGAACCATCTTCCAGTTTGGGTCTGGGAGGCAAACACCTCCACATGTAAGAGTAGGCTTAAAACCTTCCTTTTTGATATATCTTATGTTTAGAACTGGCTTAGGATTAGCTCGAGCCATCCCCTCACTATGCTACTATAGGTCTAGACTGCTGGGGGATTTCCCACGATGCACCGAGCTCCCCTTTCCTCCTCCTCCTCTCTCTCCCTGTGAGCATTAATATCTTAAAAATGCTTATTACTGTCCTTCTTCTCTCCTGTAGTTTTGTGCTTCCTCTCTCCTCCTGTCACTTTCTGCAGGTTTTTCTGCCTCTGATGCTCCTGAGTCTGGATCCATGACTGCAGACCACCTATGGCCCCATGAGCCTGATCAACACCCACTGCTGTAATTATTATGATTGCCTCTGCTACCATTTCATTTAGTCCTGTTAGTGATATTATTGGCCTTGTTAGTATAACTATTAGTTTTGCTATTAGTCCCATTATTGGGCTATGCCCCCCCCCCCGCTCTCTTCCTGTTTCGTTCACTCTCAACCCAGCCGGTCGAGGCAGACCCCCCCCCCCCCCCCCACCATCACCACCATGAGCCGGGATCTGTTCAATGTTTCTACCTGTTAAAAGGGGAGTTTTTTGTTGCCACTGTCGCCAAGTGCTTAATCATGGGGGAAATGTTGGGTCTTTATATAATAACTATATAGTCTAGTCTAGACCTGATCTATATGAAAAGTGCTCTGAGATAACATCTGTTATGATATGGTGCTATATAAAAAAAACTGAATTGAACTGAATTATATTTATTGCACTTGTCTAAGTTTTAGTTGGTAATAGGGTTATGCCGTGCTGTGCCATTCTGTGTTAATGGGAAGTTAAAGTAAATGTATTTTACTGTAGTTGTGTGAAGGCAGTAAAAACCTGATGAAATATGTAAGTAATCAGTCACTTCTGTGTTCAGTCATTTTTATCCATCTCTGTATAAGAGCTAGTGCTGGGAGGTCCAAGTGTTTTGTTTTGTTTTTTTCGCTCAGAGTATACCAGCTCTGAACTGCTAAATTTATGGAGTATTTTGAGTACTGAACTTTGCGCATCTTTTAGGCCTTAGAAATATGGTACGGCAGTACAATTGTCTTTACAGTTAATTTATTTCTGCACATAGGAGTGAGGAAGGCTTCTCTCACAGGCTTAAGCTAAGAACAGCAAGAGCATCCTAGGCAACAATCTATCACAGCATCACAAGACCTAATTAAAAGCTTAAGTCTGGCAATAGGGGGATAAAAAAGCAGAACACAGTTGTGTACTTAGGCGTAATTTTCTAAATTATTGTTTTTGATTTAACATTTTGGTTAAACTAAAAACAAAAGAAAAGCCCAGCAGCTTCAAACCAATACTGAAGCACCACTACAGGAAACTTTCAGGAACAAAGTGAAAGGACAGGGTCCCATGGTTGACGGGTGTAACAGCTAGCACTAGTGATATCAAGCTAGCTCTGTCTTTCACTTAGGCTAGTTAGCAAGAAAAGGAAGCCATTTCTCTTCTCTTTTGCTCATGTGACCTCAGCCTTGTAAGTCGCAGTGGTCCCTCAAAGGGTTCCTACATGCTTCCTTTGTCCAAGGACATGTTTACTGACAAGATCATCAGCCCTGACCACCTAAATTGCATACTGGCATTCAATTTTAACATTGGCAGAATAGGAATAACATGTTAAATTTAATACCAGGTATAAACACAAAGGCTTGTGATCACTGGGAATAGAGTCTATTTTACATCATGACATCCTAGTTTTGACTTCTTTATGAATGCATCTTGGCTCATGGCCAAGGAGATTATTTGCAAGAGCAAAGGTAAAATCAGAAACAGCTTTGCAAAGAACCAATTTCTATTACACAATATGCACATGCACATAAAAAAGTTAACTTTCCACAGATCTAGGATAGCATATTTAATATGAAATAAGATGATGCTGCTGATCCCCAGGGGAAGCTGCAACAGGACAAAATAACTGAATTGCGGAGAAAAGACCCATAATCTGAAAAACAGTATAATTTAAATGCGATGATATAAATAACAAAAATTACTACTGTAATACTAAAAACAATGTTTTATCTATACCATTTAAATATATGTGAAAATTAAGCTAATATATGTTTGGCATTTAATATAAGTACTCTTGAACAGTTAAGTAATGGATTACTAAAATTATTCTCAAAAAATTTAGGGCACTCTTTGTTCCTGTCACTTTAATGTGCATTCTGTATTTTTGCCCACACCGGGACCCTGTAGTATTGGTAACAGTTACCTACTGAACAGGTAGTTTTTTTATATGTTCTAAGGTGCAGGCCTGAAAATAAGCTGCTACCTGTGAATTTGATCTATTTGTGTTGGTTATGATTGCAATAGAGCTCTAGGCATAATTCAACATCAAAAAGTAAGTGTTAACCCTTGGGCTAGCTGGTTGACCAATAATCCTTCTCTATGAGATACTGTAGGCCCTGGGTGAAGAGAATTCAGACCTCTACCTCAAACCTGGCCCTGATTGTGATTTCTCAAGAAGGTGTTAATTCCAGACTGTTCCACCAACAAGCACTACCATCCTTTTATTTAAACTTTACTATCTCTGACAAAAGGAGGAAGAATGCCTGGAACTACATTTATATAGCAATTTCATCCAAGGACTTTACTACTGTGGGGCATGGTTAGTTGCCATTAATGATTTGTTTTCCACTGCAACGCAGCAAAGTAAATTTTTTTTTTTACCTTAGAACATGTTGGAGGTATGGAAACCACATTAAGAGGTTTTAGCAACACTATTAAGTAAATGTTTGTACCATTTCTCCCTGGAATATTTAAAAGTGATCCACTGACAAAATAGTGCAGAATACTTTCTGTAAATTTCCAGTCGATTAGCCTTTTTTTTTTTTTAGAATATGACTGCGAATAATGTAGCCGCAAGGGGACACAAGCCAGTGTCTTATTGTGCCGGTCCCAAGCCCAGATAAATACAGAGGGTTGTGTCAGGAAGGGCATCCGATGTAAAACTTTTGCCAAATCAAACATGCGAATCAGATCTATGAATCCCATACCGGATCGGTCGAGGCCCTGGTTAACAACGACCGCCATCGGTGCTGTTCACCTACAGGGTGCCGGTGGAAATTGGACTACTGTTGGTAGAAGAAGGAGAGGAGGAAGATGTGTTCGTAAGAAGAGAGAGAAGAGGAAGGCCAAGAGGCTAGGACTGAGAGTAGGGACTTTGAATGTTGGAACCATGACAGGAAAGGGTAGAGAGTTAGTTGACATGATGCAGAGGAGGAAGGTAGACATACTGTGTGTCCAGGAGACCAGGTGGAAAGGTAGCAAGGCTAGAAGCTTGGGAGCAGGGTTCAAGTTGTTCTACCATGGTGTAGATAGGAAGAGAAACGGAGTAGGAGTTATCTTGAAGGAGGAGCTTGTTAGGAATGTCCTGGAGGTAAAAAGAGTGTCGGATAGAGTGATGAGTCTGAAGCTAGTAATCGAAGGTGTAATGTTCAATGTGGTTAGTGGGTATGCTCCACAGGTAGGCTGTGAGCTGGAGGAGAAGGAGAAATTCTGGTCGGACCTTGATGAAGCCATACAGAGCATCCCTAGAGATGAGAGAGTTGTCATTGGTGCAGACTTCAATGGACATGTTGGTGCAGGAAACAGAGGCGATGAGGAAGCGATGGGCAGATTCGGTATCCAGGAGAGGAACGCAGAAGGACAGATGGTGGTTGATTTTGCAAAAAGGATGGAAATGGCTGTAGTGAATACTTTCTTCCAGAAGAGGCAGGAGCAAAGGGTGACGTATAAGAGTGGAGGTAGGAGCACACAGATAGACTATATCTTGTGTAGACGGTGTAATCTGAAGGAGATCAGTGACTGCAAAGTAGTGGTTGGTGAGAGTGTAGCCAGACAGCATAGAATGCTGGTGTGTAGGATGACCTTGGTGGTGAGGAAGACGAAGAGGACAAAGGCAGAGCAGAGGACGAAATGGTGGAAGCTAAAAAAGGAAGAGTGTTGCATGACTTTTAGGAAGGAGTTGAGGCAGGCTCTGGGAGGTCAGGAGGTGCTTCCAGATGACTGGACAACTACAGCTAATGTGATCAGGGAGACAGGGAGGAGAGTACTTGGTGTGTCATCCGGAAGGAAAGTAGATAAGGAGACTTGGTGGTGGAATGAGGAGGTGCAGGAGTGTATACAGAAAAAGAGATTAGCTAAGAAGAAGTGGGACACTGAGACGACTGCAGAGAGTAGACAGGAGTACAGGGAGATGCAGCGTAAGGTGAAAGTAGAGGTGGCAAAGGCCAAACAAGGGGCTTATGATGACTTGTATGTTAGGTTGGACAGTAAGCACGGAGAGACTGATCTATACAGATTGGCAAGGCAGAGAGACAGAGATGGGAAGGACGTGCAGCAGGTTAGGGTGATTAAGGATAGAGATGGAAATGTATTGACAGGTGCCAGCAGTGTGATGGGAAGATGGAAAGAGTACTTTGAAGAGTTGATGAATGAGGAAAATGAGAGAGAACAAAGAGTAGAAGATGTGACTGTTGTGGATCAGGAAATAGCAAAGATTAGTAAAGATGAAGTGAGGAAGGCACTGAAGAGGATGAAGAGTGGAAAGGCACTTGGTCCTGATGATATACCTGTGGAGGTATGGAAGTGTCTAGGAGAGGCAGCAGTAGAGTTTCTGACTGGGTTGTTTAACAGGATCTTAGATAGTGAGAAGATGCCTGAGGAATGGAGGAGAAGTGTGCTGGTGCCCATTTTTAAGAACAAGGGAGATGTGCAGAACTGTGGCAACTACAGAGGAATAAAGCTGATGAGCCATACAATGAAGCTATGGGAAAGAGTAGTTGAAGCTAGACTAAGGGCAAAAGTGAGCATTTGTGAGCAGCAGTATGGCTTCATGCCAAAAAAGAGTAACACAGATGCAGTATTTGCTTTGAGGATGTTGATAGAGAAGTACAGGGAAGGTCAGAGGGAGCTGCATTGTGTCTTTGTAGATCTGGAGAAAGCGTGTGACAGGGTGCCCAGAGAGGAACTGTGGTACTGTATGAGGAAGTCTGGAGTGACAGAGAAGTATGTTAGAGTGGTGCAGGACATGTATGTGGACTGTAAGACAGTGGTTAGGTGTGCTGTAGGTGTGACAGAGGAGTTCAAAGTGGAGGTGGGACTGCATCAGGGATCAGCTCTAAGCCCCTTCTTGTTTGCTATGGTGATGGACAGACTGACAGACGAGGTTAGACAGGAATCTCCATGGACTATGATGTTTGCAGATGACATTGTGATATGTAGTGAGAGCAGGGAACAGGTGGAGGAGAAGCTTGAGAGGTGGAGATTTGCCCTGGAAAGGAGAGGAATGAAGGTTAGCCGCAGCAAGACAGAGTACATGTGTGCGAACGAGAGGGACCCAAGTGGAAGAGTGAGGTTACAGGGAGAAGAGATAAAGAAGGTGGAGGATTTTAAGTACTTAGGGTCAACAGTCCAGGGCAATGGAGAGTGTGGAAAAGAGGTGAGGAAGCGTGTGCAGGCAGGCTGGAACGGGTGGAGAAAAGTGTCAGGTGTGATGTGTGATAGAAGAGTTTCAGCTAAAATGAAAGGAAAGGTGTACAAAACTGTGGAGAGACCAGCGATGCTGTTTGGTCTAGAGACAGTGCCACTGAGGAAAAGACAGGAGGCAGAGCTGGAGGTAGCAGAGATGAAGATGTTGAGGTTCTCTCTGGGAGTGACCAGGATGGATAGGATCAGGAATGAGTACATCAGAGGGACAGCACATGTTAGAGGTTTAGGAGATAAAGTCAGAGAGGCCAGACTGGGATGGTTTGGACATGTCCTGAGAAGAGATAGTGAATATATTGGTAGAAGGATACTGAGTTTTGAACTGCCAGGCAGGAGGCCTAGAGGAAGACCAAAGAGGAGGTTTATGGATGTAGTGAAAGTGGACATGAAGGTAGTTGGTGTGAGAGAAGAGGACGCAGAAGACAGGGTTGGATGGAGGACACTGATTCGCTGTGGCGACCCCTAAAGGGAAAAGCCGAAAGAAAAAGAAGAAGAATATCACTGCGAATGAAGTTCTATTAATTTCCTATAATATCATCACTATAAAAGTGTTTCATCAGCAGGAAATATTAAGTTTGTGTTAGCAGTAACTTAACACAGCTGCAAAAGAGCTGAAAGGGATCATTAAACAACATAAGGCTTATGTGTGAATGTCCAAAAAGAAACAGAAGAGTTAAACTAAACTCTAAATCACTGAGATTCAGAAGAACAAGAAGCTACAAAAAGTACTGAGAGCTGCGACAGAAAGAATCAAAAAAAGAGCTTTCTCTTTGGTCTCCAGCACAGATATGCAATGTTAGCACCTGAAGACACAGCTAAGGGGTGGTGACCGTCATGGGTTCCGCATCTACAGCCTTTGTACTAAGCAGGACAACAGCAGTTCAGTTTGGCATGGCTGTCCCATTCTGTAGAAGAAATGCATTACATCCTGGCTTGGCTTAGCATGGCAAAGAGAAAACCTAGTAAAATGCCCTGCTGTCCCGTAGACTGCAAGTGAGGGGAGGTTTCTTACAGCACAGTTAAACACATTCGGCGGATGAGGACGTCCTGTTGTTAACACAACAAGCTTAATCAAACTTAGATGCTGTGTTGGTTTTGTTATTGTTTCACAAGGGGTGAAAACGGGATCAAGCACATATCCAAGGGCTTGAGGGGTACTAATAAAGTCATTAAACCAAGCTATAAAATCATGTACTATGCCTACTTTAGATAAAAGAGACACAATATAGTAATTTTATCAATTTTCAATAGTTTCATTGTGTAATTTCTTTTCTGGAATGAATGCATCTATCGGAATCACAGATAAAGGAAAATTTGATATAATATTTAGCATTACTAATTTATGCTGATTAGAGAGGTTAGAGAAAGACGTTACTGCAAGCTTAAGACATGCTCTGTATGTGTCAAAGCTTCATATTTTCACCTCTCTTTTGCAATGCTCTTACTAAGATTGCAGTGTAGTACAAATGGAACCCAACTTGTACTTATTTAAACTGCTGTCAAGCTCCTGTAGTGCTGTTGTTGAACACAGTGCTGCGGCCAGATGTCTGTATACTCACTGGAACTGGATGTCTGGCTGTTAAATGACTCTCTACACTCATGGAGGAGCATGTAATCTGTCACACAGGAAGAATCACTGTATATTTATTAAACCTGTTCACATTGACACATTCGTGAACAAAAACAAATGCAGCGTTTGTGTTTGTCAAGTAATTTGAGCATTTCTATCCTTGTAAGCAACCTATTCATCTAAGGAATAGAATGGTCATGGTTCTGACTCAGATTACGCAGAGACATACTGTAGGTATCAGCCTGTGAGTACAGGTCCTTTCCTTGATGTCTTACTCATGTATTATAAATTTTGTGTATCACATGATAACTATCCACTCTATGTACAGGACGATATAAGACCCATCTTTTTGAAAAAACAAATATACACTAACAGATTTCTGAATAGTCCAAAATTGATACTGGCAGCCTCAGAAATTCAGTACTGGTTGTGTTAATTTCTAACTGGCTATCATTATTCAATACGTGAGGTTGGTTTGCATACTTATCTACATAATCATCATAATCAATAACATACATAATTAGTTATATCTTCCTGAGCTGTAACACCAGATAAATATACACATAAAATTCAGTAAAGACATTATGATCATTCCCATTGGTTCCTTTGTAAAAAATCAGTCTGTATGAGCCAGACCAGCGCTAAAAGTGAATCATATTCTTTTTTGTCTTATCTGGACCAACTAAACTATAAACACAGATGTGAAGGAGACCTAAAATGCACTTCTATGTTTTAGGCAATTAGTAGTTATCTAACCACCTGTGCTGTGGCACATTATGTTATATTAACACTACATTATTTAGCAATATTATGTTCTTTAGTATACAGTTGATCAAATGTTCATGTCATCTCTCTCTAAAAAAATTCACATGCAAACAAACACAAAGAAACAAATCAGACAAGTCTTTGGGAGATGCAGAATGTTAGTGCCTGGAGATATCCTGAAATTCCTGATTTCCAACATCAGAAAAAAAACACAAAAGAAACTGCCGTGTCCCTAATCTATACAGACAAAGTTTAATATTGTGAAAAGCAAGTAGCTGATTCAAAAATTCCAATCAAATATCCTCAGTTATCCAGTTAATTTCTCTTTCACTTCTACATTAAGTAACATCAAGTTGTTCTCTGACAAATTTATTCTTTTTGACTTCAAAAATTGTTTTCAGCATATTTCTGTTATCTATATTTTTTAATCTTTATCTTCCTGCACTGTGGCAGCAGCTCGTTCCTCCTCACCCCTTCCTCTTTACTTATCAACTATAAGGTTACATCACTCCAGTTGTCTGGCTGATATTCTTTATAATGCCATTTGGGAAGGATTTCCTTCCTATTAAAAGTCTTTCATTATCTCAGAATCCCCCATTGGCATGGCAGTCATCTGTCCTGGACTCCCAGGGAGTCCTAACTTCACTATTACTTTCTGGTGTATCAATGAGCTGACAGAAAATTGGCAAAGTTAGGCCACTGAACAGTTTCTGTATTATTAATGCAGCTTCAGCATTCACCTGTCCTTTCCTCTTTTTGTTCTTCTGTTTCCCTATTTTGCCTTTGTAATACATATATCTTTTGTGCCTGGATTTTTGTCACGGAAAAAATAGTTAATCTCCTGCACTTTTGGAAAACGGTAAGACATTGACCTCCCACTTATTTCCCTGCTTATACCATACAGTGGCTTTTTAGACTAGTATCAGTAATACCTCAAAAATATTAATACCCATTCTAGAAGCAAAAGATAATTAAACATGTTCATAATAGCTTTAATCAGATGTGCTGCGGTCCTTAGATTGTCTACTCTAACTCTATATACTACTTCTTTGGCCTCTGGAGATCTGAAACTGGGTACATGTTGTTGGGCTGTTGAATGCAATTCTGCCATGAAAAGTTATCATATTTCAATGCCTGTATCTCGGTCAGAATTGAAATGCCGGAATGCCTGCATGCTTTTTATGGAAGCAAAAATAAAAAAAATGCGAATTATATACTGAATCAAGCTTTTAATGCAATGTACAACGTTTGTGTTTATTCATGACTATAGAACTATAGGAGATGCACAATATTAACATGTCTGATTACTACTATGTCTTCAGTAAAATAGTGGACCAAGACAGAGAAACAAATGTGTATGTTTGCATTGCTGCATTCTATGATTTTTGTTTTGACAATTTATGTTTAACACCAGAATTTAGTGACAATGCAGGGCATTTTGTGCCCTCAATGTTGCAAAGCAGAAATTAAGGGTATATTGTTTGGATCATGGATAAGCATGTACTGTAATATTCATACATTACAAGAGGGTTTGTGTCCTGCCGGAGACCTGCAGTAACCATTCATCATTTAACTGTAAACATGATCTTCCCATACTGTCATCCAAGTAATTTAGTTTTTCATCCCTGATCATACCTTTATCATACCGTAACCATAGTTTATTTGTCACAACAACAATTTTTCCCCAGCCTTAACTATGCCACAATTGCAATGCACAGATAGAACCAGAACTTTAAAAACACTGATATTTGATGTAAAAAACCTTTGTCATAGGACATAATCCTGGGTTTTGCAGAAATGTCAACATTCTTGTTTGGCACTACAGCTGCAGTGACCGGAAATAACAGGGGTACTCACCAGTGATGTGATAGCTGACTTGTCGGTTAAAAGCAGAGCTGTCATCATCTCTGGTGTTTAGCACAGCCACTACCTCGCCTGGTGGGTCACTCTCCTGAACTGAGCCAAAGTAGTGCTGCTCTAGGAACCTTGGTGGGTTGTCATTGATGTCTGTCACTGCCACTGTCACAGTGGTGGTACTGGAAAGAGACAAGGTCTCCCCAAGGTCTGAGGCGATGACTGTGAATGTGTAAGATGGATTGGTTTCATGGTCCAGGTCCTTGCATGTAGAGATCCAGCCTGTGTTGCTGTCAATGCTAAAGGTGCCAACCAGTGTGTCTAAATCCCCCTCTGTCTGAATGAATGTCCCAAGACTGTATGTTACCTGGCCATTTGCCCTGGAGTCTGGGTCCAGTGCTTGGACTTGAATGATTCTGGTTCCAACTGACATTCCCTCCATAACAGTGGCTTCATAGGAATTGGACTCAAAGGCTGGTTTGTTGTCATTTAGATCCAACACTTTGACTTCAACATCAACAGAGGTCACAGAATCCAGCTTAGCCTGTTGTACAGTGCTAGTGACTTTGAAGTGGTATCCTTTGACCACCTCGTGGTCCAAGAGTTTATCAAGTTTGATCACCCCTGTATCCTTTTCCACCACAAACACCCCATCTTGGTTGCTTTCTCTTGTCTCTCCATTAACCAGGGTAAAGGTAGCAGAGAGTGAGACATATCCAGGAGGAATGTTGAGGTGCACTGTCCCTATGGCTGAACCTATGGCGGTATCCTCCGGCATGCTAAATAAATATTGATGTTGGCTAAAGGAAGGAATTAAGGCATCTGGAGAAAGAACATGGATGTAGACAGAAACTAGAGAGTGCCGTATTGGATTTCCTCCATCCACAGCCTTCACAAAAAAAGATAATACAGAGTTCCTCAAGTGGCTAAAACTGCCTTTAGTCACCATCCAACCATTGTCTGGGTCTATCTCCAAAATGTCTACCACAGGGACGTGCGCCTCACTATAAAGTGAGTATGTGACTTTGGCATTAGTGCCATCATCAGGATCATAAGCCTGAATTTGTGTCACCAGAAAGCCTATTGCCACATCAGATTTGACTGAAGCTCTGTACTCTGTGGCATGGAAGCAAGGTCCATTATCATTATCATCCAACAGAGTAACATGTACTGTACAGTAAGAGTCACGTCCACCTGAGTCCTTGGCTGCTACCCTCAGAATGATGTCTTTATTGGCTGGGTCCTCCCGATCAAGCTTTTCTATGGTGGTAATCTCACCACCTGCATCAATGCTGAATTGGTCCTTTCCCACATCATCAACAAAGGAATAGGTGATGTGACCAAACACTCCAGGGTCTATATCTGTTGCCTTCACCTGGAATTTAATAATATTTTGGTCAATAGAGATACAAGTATTTTATGTATACAGTACTGATAATATAATCAGTGTTTCTGAAAAATTGTAAGAAGGAAAAAAAATCCCTCAATTAATTTCAGCAGACCATACCTGTATAACTTTGGTTCCCACAGCAGCATTTTCTCTTAACTCCGCCTCATATATACTCTGCCCAAACACTGGACTATGCAGATTGGCTCCCAACACCTTAACATGAACCTGTGCAGTGCTGGTGAACACCCCATCAGACACAGAAACATTGAGGCTGTAGGCCGGCTCCATTCTTTGCTTTCTGTGGTTAGACAATGTGATGATTCCTGTTTTTTTGTCCATTATGAAATCCATTTTTTCATTTCCTGACAAAATGCTATACTCCAACTTGTCAAAATTCGAACTATCAGCATCTGAGGCCTGGACACAGGTTACAAAGTGACCCTTGGGTGCTAACTCATTGACGTATGCCTCATAGAGCAGCTGGTTGAAAACTGGAGGATTGTCGTTCATGTCATTCACCATAACCATGACTGCTACTTCACTACTCAGTGGTGGGAAGCCATTATCAGTGGCCCTGACAGTGAAGTCATACTTCTTGACTAGTTCATGGTCTAGCATACGAGCTGTCAGGATTAATCCACTGCTACTATCAATATGAAAGTAGTCTGTGCTGTTATGTGCATCTGAGAATATCTGGTAGCGGACAACATTATTCTTCTCTGAGTCTTTGTCAGTGGAAATAACTTGAAGTGCTGGGGTCCCAATCATGGCTGTTTCAGACAAAACTACCCTGTAGGACATCTCCTGGAAGATAGGCGGGTTATCATTTACATCCTGGACAACTACATCAACATCAACCTCAGCATGAGCACCCGTTAGATAGTCTGTGGCTCTGATAGTCAAATGGTAAGATGATGCTGCTTCATAGTCCAAAGAGTGGATGACACTTATGACTCCAGTATCAAAACCAATGTCAAACTGAAGAGACGTGTCGCCATCAACAATAGTGTAGATGATGTTTTGACCTTCAGGACTAGTGGCATTGATTCCGAGGATAGGTGTGTGCACAGCCACATCCTCATTCACAGAGACGGAATAGAATGTTTTGTCAAATACAGGCATGGCCTTGTTGACTACAGTGATGGGAAACTCTATAGTAGATGAAAGAGGTGGAAAACCACCATCTCTGGCATATATCACAATCTGGTATTCCACATTGGACAGGTCAGACTCAAAAGCCCTCTTGAGGTTCAGAACACCTGTCTGCCGATTGATCTCAAAGTGACCATGGTCATCCTTGAGATAGTAAGATACTTCTCCATTAATACCTTTGTCACCGTCTACTGCCATAACCCTGAAAATGGGGGATCCTGGCTCAGCTTCCACTTGAACAGCTGCATAATAAGGAAGTCCAACAAACACAGGGGCATTGTCATTTATGTCTTCAACTTGGACTCTAACCATAACTCTGGCCACATGCAGACGGTCATGCTCCCTTCTTGCCTCAACAACCAGTTCATAAAACTCTTGCTCTTCACGGTCAAAGGGTATACCTGTGGTTTGGATGACACCAGAAGTAGGACGGATTCTGAAGCGTGTACCAGCATTCAACAAGGTGTATTTCAATGGTTCATTGAGACGGTTTCCCACAGCATTGACCACAGCCACTTTGGTGATATTTGATAAATTCTCTTGAATAGATGAAGAGTAAAGGCTATGGGTGAAACTGAGACCAGAGTCCAGAGCTTCTCGGATAAGAATGGTAACTAAAACCATGCTGGAAAATTTCCCATCTGATACTTTGACACTGAAGCGGAAACGTTCTTTGGAAAAGTTGTTGTTTTTAACTATGATGACTCCACTGGAAGGTTTGATGTCAAAGTGCTCCAGTACTCCATCTGTCAGAGAGTAGGTCAGCTCTGTAGGGACATCTTTGTCAGGGTCTATTGCTGAAACCTGCAGCGCTTCTACTCCCACATAGGTGGGGACTAGCAGGACTGTTTCATAGGCATTCTGAGTGAAACAAGGCGGTGAATCATTTGTGTCAATCACTTGTATTGTAACCTCAGTTGGACTGTCTGCTGTTAACTGTAGCCTACCATTGTCTCTCACATGAACATGGAAGTGGAAGGTGGCAAATGTCTCATGGTCCAGATTAGAAATGGTTCTGATAGAGCCCGTTCCTGAGTCCACTGTGAAGAACAACTTTGCAGTATCTTCCACAATCTGGTAGGCCAGCAGAGCATTTTGGTTGCGGTCAGCATCAGTAGCCTTGATTACTAGAGGTGAGTTATCTGAGTTCAAGACCACACTGTTGACTGGTGCTGACTCACTGATGCTGCCACGGTAGTGAAGCAGCTCGAACACCGGTGGGTTGTCATTCTCATCTACTACCTGAATTAAAAGAGTAACATTGGAGGCCATGCCAGCCATGTTGGTAGCCTGGACTATCAGGGTGTAAGATGCTGTATTCTCAAAATCTAGAGGCTTTTGAGTTGTAATCACACCACTGTACTGATTTATTTGAAAAACATGGTCAGCGTTACCTTGCTTGATGTCATAAGTTAGTGTCGACTGGCTGACTGCACTGACTGTTGTGACAGAGGTTCCAACCACCACATTTTCTGTGATCTCAGCTTGGTATTCAGGCTGAGGGAACTTTGGGCCAGCATTGTCAGAGAGGGTGACAGCAATCCGCACTATAGTGGTGGTGGACAGGGGAGGGGAACCATTGTCAGTGACTCTGATAGTGAGAACATAGTGGCCTATGCTTGACAAGTCCAGGTCACGTGCAACAGTAATGATACCCAAAACTGGCTCAATAT
This sequence comes from Istiophorus platypterus, assembly GCA_016859345.1. Lineage (NCBI taxonomy): Eukaryota > Metazoa > Chordata > Actinopteri > Istiophoriformes > Istiophoridae > Istiophorus > Istiophorus platypterus. The sequence goes on from CM029116.1 coordinate 27,771,512, forward strand.
GGAATGCATTTCCAGTGTTCCCTGTTGAGAAATCAAAAACAAAGACAGAAATGTCGGTCTTTGAGGTGCGGTAGACATTTTAAAGCAAGTTATTCAAAGGCTTCATAGAACATACAAGAGGAAGTATTTAGTTTTCAGAGGTGCCTACCTGCTTCAATGCAGTAATGAAGCTCTGCATTCTCTCCTTTGTCTTTGTCCAGGGCAGTGACCTGGACCACAGCTGATCCCACGGCTGCTGACTCATAGACTTGGCCTTCATACAGAGCACTGGTAAAGATGGGTACATGGTCATTTATATCTTCCACTTCTATTAGCACACGAGCCAGGTTCTTTCTGTATGGGAACTCTTGGTCCTTCACCTGTGAAGAAAACAAAAAACAATAACAAAAAAGCAATCCTTCATGGTCATTATGAACTCAATATAATTTGATTATTGACTGGCTACAAATTCTAAAATCTGCCAAGGGACTTCATTTTCCCGAAGTGTAAGAAAGACAAAAACAAAATATATTAGACCAGTACATTCACTTTTTCACTTTCCTTTGCCATTAGTATCTTAAAGCTGTTCTCTTTACTTTGATAAGGTAGATACTAAACCAGGATCTATATTATCACAGGAAAGAGAGCAGTTTACTTCACAGTGTAATTATCTTAACTGCTAAATGAGGAGTTCAGGTAGAATGAGAGCACAGACTTTTGGAAACTATTTCCTGTTTATGAATTTCCATTCTCAAAGAGCTCCTCGTTTTGACCATTTAAGGTCAATAACCAATAAGAATTTAAAAACCTGCTATTTTACCTATGTTCATTGTTATGAGGGTTTCTTGGTTTTATGACAACCTTTTACAGGTTAAACAGCAGAGCATAGCGTAGAGTGTAGCAATGTATTTTGTAATAACTATGAAACAATACTGGCATACTGACATATCGACATCCATTTTTTTAATATAATTGTGTGCTTTCTATTGCCCATGTGCCACCGTTTTTAAACAGAATTACGGCCAAAATAAATAAAGTGTTAAATGTTATCTTTTGTTTCTTTTGTATTTTCATGTTATCCTGAAAATATATCAAAACCAGTGACCCCCCCCCAAAAAAAAGTATCAAGACATGAATTTCTGCATTTCCTCTTATACCTCTATTATGTGAAACATCAACAACGAAGCTTATAGCTTGCAGCTATAATTGACAATTGCTCATAGCAGTCTGGAAACCATCAGCATGTTGAATGACCAGTGGGGGTGAATGACCTAAGTATATGCTTAAAACTATTATAGCTCAGCAATGCAGGCCAGACTCGATCCCTTCAATGAAACCTGAGTACTCAAAGAGTCACAGATGTTAGTCAAAGATCCAATAGATAAAATGGCAGAGACAGTGACTTAAATTTTAGGAATTTAGCCAGCAGTTGACCAAATAATATCTTACAATGATGGTGAGGATGTGCTGGGAACAGGCCTCATGGTCCAGCCTCTGAGCAGTGTAGATGGTTCCCAGGGTAGGGTGGATGCGGAACAGACGCATACTGCTGGGATCTATGGAGCTCTGCAGAGAGTAGGTCAGTCGGTGATGATCATCACGGTCCGATGCCACAACCTGGACCACCTCAGTGTCAGGTGGTGTATCTTCAGAAATAGTGACATCATAGGTTGGTTGGGAAAAGATGGGAGCGTTATCATTGTTGTCGATAACAGTGATGTGAACCTAGAATATGAGGGTATTGACAAAAAAGAAAGAAAGCAGAAAGTTGAATGAAGACCTCACTAACTGAGATCTGCTATCCAGGTCTTGGTTGCAGATTATTTAGTCAAGCAGACATTTGCAGATATTTTCAGTCTAAGCATTTTACATTGGCAGTGACCATTTCGCAGATATGTTGAATATAAATGTTTCCTTCTCATGTTGATAATAAGACTTAGTTTTGGCAATATTGCATTTCCTAGAAAAAACATTTGCCAATGCTGCTTAGTTTTGCCTTGAAATCCTGTCACTGCAGATCACAAACGGGGTTAACATGGAACAACCCTAGTGGAGACCAACACTCACCCAAAATGTGTTTGACGTGCTTGCCAAGAATATGGTTACAAGTCTTGCTTTGGGTATATAGGGACAGAATGGCTATTAGTACTGGAACTCTATATTCCTCCATATTATGGCCTTAACACTAAGGAGCGTTCTACCTCAGAAACCTCTTACGGAGATATGTATAAGACTCAAGTGCTGCTTTCTCCTCAAAGGACATGTTTGCTGGGTTCAGGAGTTACTCAAAGTGTTCCTTCCACCAACTTATGATATCCCAAGTCCATGTCAGCAGGTCTCCTCCTCTGTTGAAAGCAGCCTGGGCCAAGCACTGCTATTCCTTCCAAAAAAGCAGGATGCTGTACCAGCACTTCCTTAAGGCCAACTGAAATCTTGTCTCCGATATCTGCAGGTTCAGCTCTTCTGGCCTTCTGGTACCTGTCTGTTGCCTCAGGACATGCCTGGGCCAGCCAGGCCTAAAAGGCACCCTTCTTCAGCTTAAAGACTTCCCTCACCAACAGTGTACACCAGCAGCAGGCACCAATGACCTTCAGATAACAACTCCTGACAGCCGTGTCCACAATGGAGGCTTTGAACGTCGCTCACTGGGATTTCATGGCCCCATCCCCTCCCAGGATGCATGCATAGTTCTTCTCAGAGTGGGAGTTAAAGCCCCAATGAACAACAGCCTTGGCCAGACGTTTCCAGTTCGAGCACTGGAGTCCCCCAGAAGCACTCGAGTACCCAGGTGTTTACAGTTTTCAGGATCCCACCCACAGGTTACAAGAATGCCAGATACTGTGAACTGCTGTTTGGTGCATAAAGTCAGAGCCTTCTTCTTATTGACTTGCTGTCATATTGAGGTTACCCTCTCATTCTCTGGGGAGAACTCCAATACAAAGGCATTCAGTCAGAGGCACAAAATCATCCAAAATGATAATATAGTGGGTTAACTGAGAGGGGTTCTTAATCCATGAATCCATTATAATCTCAGAAACAATGGCTGTGCAGTACAAGAATGTACTGACACAATTTTTCTGTACAGTAGCAGGAAAAAAGAGGATGATGCCATCTTCTTGGTTGGTGCTTGTGTTTGGTTTGCCCCTGCTGTTTTAACAGCCCAGTTTGCCCAGTTCCTGGCAGCATCTGCCCCTTACAGGCTGAGATGTTTAATCTCTACTGGAACATCAAAGGTAGTTGTACAAAACTAATTTCCCCTCTATTAAAACTTCTTTTAATAAAAGTTAATATCAATATCAATTAATTTCAGTTGAATTACTGCATGTAGTGTATTCACTCAGTGGCAAAGTAAATTTGTATGTTGTTTTTATGTAGAGTTCAACTTTAACACTTACATAACTCTACTTGGCTATCATTTGCGCCATCAGAATTACAGAGTGTATGTTGAATAATCATGAACACCACAAAATTTGTGTCATTGTGAACACTGTAGAGATGTCATGCAGGCTGTTGGTGGTTGGTATGTTTCATAAGTCATGGAAAGTTCCTGAGTCACAGATGAGGGGTGATGAAGCCCAGCACAAGTAAGGAAAACAGGGCAAAGAGGAGAGACAGAGAAGCAGGAAATGAAAAAATGTAAGAGTAGATTTAATTCTGTCAAACCCTGTGGGGAAAATGGGCTGTAGCGGTATGAACCAACATAGAAAAAACAGATGAGAATAAAAGTAAATGATGCACTTATAAAGTGTTTAGTGAGGTTTTAACCACCCTATTGTTGTGTTGTAATGTCCAAACTACATATACAGGATATGAAAGAGCTATATGTCCATATCATGGACTCAAAAACTGCTTACTCAAAAATGTCCGATGAATCACTGACTTCACCAGTATACCTACCAAATGTAAAAAAACGTATTGGTGGCATGCTGCCAACCCTGGTTCAAGTATGGGGCCAGGGCTGGAAGCCAGGGGAATCAGAATACAAGCTGCCGCTACAGTAAGGAGCTAAGCAAGGGGAAAAGAGGTCATGATCTGGTGCAGTCTGGCTGCTGAAAGAAATTGGCATGCCGGGAAGAAGAGGATGTTGGTCTGGGAGGAGCGATGGACTGTTGTGAGGAAGGGAGGAAGAGAGGTAGAGTAGGGTGACAAATGAAAGGAAATCCCAACAAAAAAAATCTTAGGAAGGATTTATACTTGATGCAAGGGATTATAGGTAGTTTTGTTTGGGGAAGGTTTGTGTATTTAATACAGCATAATATTTCACACAATTATTTGACCACTAAAACACTAGAGAGATGTGGATGTGGTTACGCTCCTTTTATTTTGTATGTAATATACTGCAGCTTGTTGTTTTGCTACTACATACTTATAGAACTGGAGTTACATTCAGGTAAATTATTTTGCTTTACCGTGTTAGAGAATAGGTGTCTACTGTGCAATCAAATATTGTGAAATTATAGGCTCCATAGCTCTGCTGCAACTACTTAACTATAAACCAGATCCTTAGTTTGTTCAGACCTAAGGGTTTGGTTAAAACCTGTCAGATTAGATACTCATATTTCTTAATTCATCTGATTTCTTTTTATGATGTTAACGTGTCAGGATCTTAGCAATAAAAGTATGGTGAGTACACTAGCTTTATTAGGAACAGCATACGGTGTAGTGCCTCCCTTTGCTCTCAGAAAGCCTTGATTCTTCGTGCCATGGATTTCACTAGATGCAGAAAACATTCCTTTGAGATTCTTTTCCATGTTGACATGACTGCATCACATAATTTCTGCTTATTTCTCAGATGCACATTTATGCTGTCAATCTCCTGTTCAACCACATCACAAAAGTTCCAATACTTTAGAAAAAACAAAAGAGGCTAGATTCAAACCAAGGGCCTTCTTCACCTCTGTGAAGTGAAAGTGTTAACAACTGAGCTACTGTGCTGACTACAACTTCCCAAAATATACCAACTGAACGGTACAGGGATTAGAAAGTGCAAAATAGCAGCAGGAGCAGGAGATGTACTTAGTGGTGGAGGAAAGTGACAATGTGAACTATACACTAATCCAGAAATGGTCCTGAAATTTATACTGATTCCTATTAGGAGAGAAAGCACAAGGAGTAGTGAAGGGAAACAGAGACAAGAGTACAATGCTGCCAGGTGGTGAGTCTAAATTTAAACCCTGTGGTAGGAGCCGACCTTCTGTTGTTCAACTGTGGAGACATTCCCTGATGGCATGACCCCATGCAGACTCTCCGTCTGGGAGTCTTCCTTCCAAATTAGAGAAGTGTGTGTCTCTGTATCTGATTGTGTGTGTGAATAGGGAATATGTGAAAAAAAAAAATAAAACAACAAAAAATTGGATACAAAATGCATCCCAGACTATGGCTTCTATAGTGATGAGTTACATTAAAAAGTCTCCTACACAGTGTCTACGCACATGACAGGTGATCATAATAATAGTGAATAAAATTCATATGAGTGTTTTTGGTTGACATATTTCTGTGGTCAAACCTTAATAACAACAAAACAACAACAACAACAACAACAATAATAATAATAATAATAATAATAATAATAATAATAATAATAATAATAATAATAATAATAATAATTATTATTATTATTATTATTATTATTATCATTATTATTGTTGTTGTTGTTGTTGTTTTTTGTTGTTGTTATTTTTACAATTTTTATTATTAGTCACTCCCTCCAGAATCCTAGAAAATCCTTGGAAATGCTGAACAGCAATGGCCTCAGATCTCAGTAATGACTGAAACCACAATGTTTTTATTACCAACCATTTAAAGACCTCATCCTTGTATCATACAATGGACCTAATTTAGGTTAGAACAAGTTTAATCCACACAATACCTTTGCTATGATGTCCTTGTAAAATGGTTGATGAGGGGTCAAATTATTATAAATTATTTTATGTGCAATGGTAATGTTTGCTAAAATTTATAAATTTGATTTAGTTTAGTTTAGTTTTAAGTAAGTATTTTAAGTTAAGTTCAGCAGACCTAATGATGATATGACATGGAGCAGAAGTTGAGTGAAGTTAAATGAAGTTAAGGGTAACTAGCATGGACTACAGGAAGAAAAATCTTCACTTCAAACATAAATACTTCAAATTCAAGAAATACCTGCAGTATAAAGAACAACTTTATTTGGAGACCAATGTGTCAGGGTCATTACACAGTTCTAAAGATGTCGGGACAAGGAAGTAGAGGACTTCCTGTCAGATGACCAAATGATTAAATGGCTGAGTTAAAACTCAAAATGTGTGTGTGCAACTGTTCTGGCAAGCATGCCACGTAAACCTTCTCCAGGGTAACTTGGAAATTGGACCCCCCCTACTGTGACACCATATGTTAGACAGCAAAGTGGGGGCAAATTAATCCATGAGACTATGGGACTGGGTAAAAACAGAATGCATAAATATGTCCCTTTTCACAAGCTTGAAACTCAATTTAGAAAATGGAATGTCCTGAAATGTTCTTGAAAATGACAAGATGAATGATGTGTTTGTCAGGGGGAATAATGGGTATCTCACTCATTCTTAATGTCAGAAAAAATCTTTCTGCTCTATAAAAATGCAAATATCATATACTCTGTGTGTGTATGTGTATTTGTGTGTCTTTGCACAGCATCATATTATATTGCACACTAAGCAGGTGTATAAGATTCTCACCCAACTAAACGTATAAGTCAAAATCTAATCTAAATTCTTAGCACTGATCAAATTACATTTTTTCTTATTTTACTAAAACAGTATTTTTGGCAGCAGCTGGAAGCTGAGTTTCCATGAGGCCTGTTACTGCAATGAAACTGGTATGAAAGAGACTCTATGCTTCTTACACTATTATATATTTTTTCCTCTTTTTCTTGACCCCTGTAGGGTCTACATGGGAGTGCTAGGCAAAATGGAGTAAATCTAGCTGTTGTCATTGGGTCTGCTTTCAAAGAGGATAGTGATTATGATATCAGTAGAGGGAATACCATGTGTCTTAGTTTAGGTACAGTGCCTATTATGACTTAACATGTATTATATGCTACCCAAAGGTGTTTTGATCCCCAGCATGTCCAGTTGGAATATCGAAGTGTCCTTGGGCATGATACTGAGCCCCAAATTGCCACAGATGTCTCTATACAAGCACTCGCACACACACACTGATGAAAGTTCTGTATATATAGAAAAGCACTGTATGAATGTGTGTGTGTGAAGGGGTCGATGTGGCAGTAGTGTAAAGCACATGGTCGACTACTATCAGTCAAAACAGTGTTAGCTACATTGTACACATAAATTGTATGTGTGTGTATAAGGAAAAGTGCAATCAGCAATTTTTAGAACTCATGGATGGTTTTCATATAAAGGATAATACTGTGTGACTGCTTGTGTATTTTCATTGGTGAGCGTAACAGAACAGAAATGATTGGGATTCAATGAAAATAAGAGCTAAAATGTAATAGACCAGTTAATCCTTTAGATAGTTAAGATATTCAGTGGATGGATCCCCATGAGTCTTGCCTGAAATGGTTGTCTGTGTTGTTAATCCTCTTTCAATCTTACATCCCTGTATTATTTAAATTAAAAGTTCCAAAAAAATACTATATTACACCACCAACATATAGATTACCTGATAATGCATGTTCAGCCTAACAGTCGTCTTATTCCTGAAGATAATCCTTGTGATTTGGTCACTAACACAGACTTTACTCTTCATTTCCTTTCATTCATCTTTTCCCAGCTTAGATGGTACAGGATGCTTGTGTAACTTTTGTGCTCAAGGGCCAGAAAGCCAGTCTACATATTCTCTGTTGAGAGGAATCCTTGTGTCTATAATTGTACCTTGTGATGTGATCCAGTCATTATCGTTCATTGACAGTATTTTCAAGACAGTATTTTTGATTGGGGGGGGGGGGGGCAAGCCAGGCCACAGAAGGGGCTGGATAAAATTGGGTTTACTCTTACTTAACATTTTCCTAAAATAACAAATCATTATATGGTGGCACAGTATCAGCAAGAAGGTTCTTGGACCTGTAAAGCATTTATCCTGCCTCTCACCCAAAGTCAGGTGGGATCAGCAGCTGCCCTTCCATGGGACCCTCAAGGATAAGAGTGTATAGCTAATGGATGGATGGACAAAGTATTATATTTAATGCTTTTTTCACCCTTTTCCTCATTCCTACTCTATTAACCCACTGAAGCAGTAACATGCTCCTCCTCTGTGGCATCTGATGCATTAATGATTGCTCCGAAATTGTACCATTGTTCAAAAAACAGTTACAAAGTACACCTGTAACCCAGCAAACAATGTAAGGTTGGTAAATAAAGGTTATGTGATACCTGTGTGTATGCAGTGTTGGTGCCATCTGTGGCCTGCACTGTCAGGTTGTAGAAGGAGCGCTGTTCAGCATCCAGAGGTTTGGCAATGATAATGGTGCCCATGGCCTTCTCTACGTCAAATACACTATCGTTGTTCCCACCTGCGCCGCAGGAGGAAGGTTAGACAGGAGAGGGGAGAGGCACAGTGTCACACAGTGTCAATCATGCATATATACTGAACACACACCACTTATGATAAGTACATGAATACACACACAAACCAGACAGTTTTATTTATTGACCAGTGGTTTTCAGTCATATGAGACAATGTGCTGAAATGTCCTTACATTTGAATACAGTACGCATATACAGTTTTAAACTGGCTGTTTTGCATGCAAACTGTACAATCTGCTTTAGTGAACTGAGTAGCTAAAGTGATCACATAGACTGAGCAGCACATGACTGGATACCACTTCTGCACACACAAGCTCCCTTGATTGGTCTTATGTGATGGCATAGAAGAGGGAGGGATAGCTGCTGACATGGTTAAACTCCTCCTCACACACAGACACACACATACACACACACAAACACACACACACACCACACTTACACACACTCCCAACAGTCAAATGCACAAAATCACAACAACAAAATGAAGCACAGGCACTGGCCATGCAAGCACACCAGCAACACAAACCCTCTGTATGTGTCATCTTATTACTGTTCCACATAACAAACATATGGCATGTAGCGGTTCAATTTATACTTGTATGTGTTTGACTACTTATTCATTTCAACTTAAATCAAACAATCCTCCCAGCCCACGGGTGATATTTTGAAGTGGAAAGCAGTGCAAGATAGACAATCAAATGACAATCAACTTTCTTTGTGGAATGGATGCACACAACTACGATCAATTATGAAAAATAACTTCAAACAAATGGAGGGAAAGCTCACTGTATAATTCAGATTATTAAAAAGAAACTCTCTTTGGATAATATTGATTTTAAGGGCATGATAGTGAATTCTAATTATTTTAAATGGTCTTGTTGGTTTGCTGTATTTCTCCAAAAGTGGTAAAATTGTTCTGTAGGGGAGCTGTGATGGTTATTATTATTATTATTATATCAACATCAGCTGTGGCTCAGGTGGTAGAGTGGTTGTCCCATCAACCTTCCAGTTGATAGCTCAGTCCAGTCCAGTCAGCATGTCTACATGTCCTTGGGCAAGATACTTTTACTTTACTTTTTTACTTTTTTTTTTTTTAAATTTCCCCTGATGTATCAACAGTGTACGGATGTGTGTGTGTGTGTGTGTGTGTGTGTGTGTGTGTGTGTGTGTGTGTGTGTGTGTGTGTGTGTGTGCATGTGTGTGTGTCTAAATTGTGCAAAAATGTGTAGAAAAGTGCTGTAAGAATGTATGAGTGATTGGGTAAATGTGCCAGTAGTGTAAAAGCACTTTAAGTGGTTGAAAAGACTAAAAAAGCGCTATATAAGTGCAGTCCATTTACCATCAGGTCTTAATTCTTATTTAACCACTCACATTAAATTAAGCTATGTTTAGTCTTAGCTGGATTGGGTGTGTTTATAGAAGAGTTGTTAATAAGAATCTGCAGTCCTCATCTGCTGTCTACATGCAACATCCCTACACATCTATTTTGGTGTGTCTGTGATGCCTGTTGATGTAGGTTGATGACTACAGAGTCAAAGGTATTCCTTGGTGGCTTCTCTGTTTAATAAATCTATGACCTCAGAACAGCTTAGATTCAGCTCAGACCCCATCATGCTACCACACAGCCTAAGCTTACCGTGTGTGTTTATGTGTGTGTGAGAGAGCCCAACGACATGGGCCTTTATGTCTTTGTGTCTAACTACTTTAGGTTCAGTTGTCAACATATACAGGTGACCAAAGTTAAGTTATCTTAACTCTTCTACAGAGGCTTTCCCTCTTAGAAAGTTAATAATAGTTTGCAAAAGTGCAAGAATAAAAACAACAGGGCTTTAAAGGTGGACCGGTGAGTAGATCCATTTTTGTGTTTGGCATGATGACATCAGGCGTTAACCAAAAAGCCCATTCAAATATCCATTGACTTTAGGATGAAGGCACCTGAAATGCCAAAGTACTAATTTCTTTCTGGGTTTTAAGACTTCTTCAAAGACAAACTCTACAGTAATTTAATACACAATAATAACAACATCTGTAAAAAAAAAAAAATTTCCTATATTGTAGGAAAAACTACTACTCTCCAAAACAATTAATCTCTGCTCTACTTTTTTCTACATGGTAAATATATATATAACTCCCCCTACAAAATTGCATCAAGAATTTATGTAGCCCGAACAGCTAAATGTAATCCTGCAAACAGTGGCCTATCTGATGGGTATCCACATGGCTTGTTATCGAATATAACCTAAAAGACAACATAAACCATTTAAAAAAAAATATGAGACTGTTAACAAGAGTTTCAAACCAGAAGGCCAATAGTCCTTACTGGAGCTGGTGATACAAGGAAGAAATGATTGTCTAGTTTCTCTACTGTCAAACAGACTGGAACTGCCCTGCCTAATTATGTACAAAGATATGACAATATTTTATTACTGAACCATTAACTGATAAAAGAAAAACAGGACTTTAAATTGAAGTGAAGACAGGCCTTGTAAGCGCAGCAGTTTTCAATGAGACAGTTAAAGACATATGTGGCAAATAATTGAGGGGTTTTAAAGTTGGGAAAGTTTGCAGTATTTGCTGGAACCTGACTTTATACTCATTGTCGGAACTAGAACGTTTTATCAACACAGAACACATTTTGAAACACAGTACTGTCCTGTCGTTCAGGAGCCGAGACGAAAAGAGAGAAATTCTCTATCTGATATCTGACAAGGGACAATATTTTCTACCATCATCAAACCTTGTTTGTACAACCAATTAAAATAAAGTATGCCTGCAGCCACGATGTAAGTGATAATGAACAAGTGTCCTGATAAGGGAAAAGGCTTGAATTACACTTTCTGAAAACATATCTAGGGGTTTACATTTTATTCTTGCCTACCTTAGAATAGTGGTATAGGTTGAAGAAGAAGGGTTTCAAATTTTTGGCAAATTTTGCTAATTTGGTTCAAAGGGTTAAACAGCCAGCTGATAAAAAACAAACACTGACCTGATATTAAAATCATTCCTAAGTGTAAACTCCAACTCTCCAAATATAAGGTTTTAATGAACACTATTTTCCATTTCTACATAAGAAACAAAGAGTTGTACATATGATGCATCTATGTGGATGTATACGCTGTATATTTTAGCTGGTGAGTATGCATGTGAATAGCTACTATGGACCAGAATGCAGCTGTCTTTGATCCAATCTGATCACTGCTATCTGTCTGTGTGTGTGTCTGTGTGTTTGCTGGGAGGAGTCCGAGCAGCTTCAGCTATAAACGGATCTAAACGGATTTAAATCTGTGCGTGTGTGTATGTGTGTGTTTAATGTTTAAGCACTCTTTTCTATCACAAATATGTTCCAGCTTCTCTTTTCATCAATCAATGAATGCAGTCTGCTGGGTCTGAAGCAATGCTTTTTCACTAGACAGTAGGTGCTTGTTACTGGATGCTGGGGTTTAGGCATTGGTTGCTCGGTATTAGGGGTTTGTGTTCCTCCAGGATGTGGAATCTTAAAAGCTGTGGTGTGCTTCTTCAGACCAAACCTTCACCAACAGTCAGTTACATCAGTTAGTTTAGCTAATGGGTCAGCAGATATTAGAGGATTTCTGTGTATGTGTGAACCTCCCTTTGAAATGTTCTTCATGGAAACATACATTAATTCCATAAGTAATGTGTGCACGGGTGCTGCTAACAAGTAATTAGACAGAGCTGTCATCCAGGTAACCTTGGGGTTGTTGCCATGGGAGCAGATAAAAGGGGTAGGATAACTTTTTACCAGACTTTCATCACCTCAATTAATCTTTGCTGCATGGCAGTCCATTTATGTGAAACACACACACACACACACACACACACACACACACACACACACACACACACAAACACAGGATAAACATTAACACTTACACAAACACATGCATCCACTCAGGCTGAGCTTCTGTGTTATTTAATCCACTCATCCAACCAATCAATCACAGGACAGCACCAATGAGAAGCACAGGGGAGAATGATGAGCAGCAACAAAAGAGACAAGGAAGAGGATAGAAAAGAAAAAAGAACAGAAAGGAAATGGAAAGAAAACAGCAGAGAAGGGTAGTGGAAGTTGGAAGCGAGATACCTTCTGAGGAACAGTTCCTGCCACAAGCGCTCTGCAGAATATAGAACATCTCACGAAAAGACCTGGGACCTTCCAGGCATGAAGCATCAAGGAGAGAGAGGAGAGAGAAGGTGAGACAAGAGGGACAGACAGGCTTGAGAAGGACAGGAGGATGGTGTGATGAGTAAAGGAGTGCAGGAGACAGACTGACCAGACTGGACAGATACAGAGTCAGCAAATGCTTCTGATGAGCTGAGCCCCTATCAAATTTTTTGTACATCAGAGTCTAACTGAAGAAATAACTTTTCAAAGTATGTATTGCTAGGAATTCTGTAATATTAGGCATTTTGTCAGAGGAATTATTCTAATCATTTTGGTTTAGTACCACTACTTTTGCTCAATGATTTTGATATTTGTGGATTAAGGTTTCCAACAGACACTATTTTATTGACATTTAATCATTGCTGACCAAAGGAGTGTGATCAGGAAATGAATAGAAATGAATGCACACAACTACGACCAACTATGTAAAATAACAAAATGGAGGGAAAGCTCACTGTATAATTTAGTTTATAGAAAAGGAAATCACGGTCGATAATGTTGATATCACTGAGGGCATGATAGTGAATTCTAATTCACTATCATTCACTATGGTCTTGCTATGGTTGGTTTGGTATATTTCTCCAACAGAGGTAAAACTGTTCTGTAGGGGAGCTGTGATGGTTATTATGCGAACGGGGTGGCTGTGGCGCAGGTAGAACGGTTGCCCACCAACCAGAAGGCTGGTGGTTCAATCCCCGGCTCCTCCAATCAACATATTGAAGTGTTCTTGAGCAAGTTACTGAACGCTAAATTCCCCCTGATGTTTGTGTCATCGGTGTATGAATGTGTAGGTGCGCAACAATGTAGAAATATGCACCCTTTGAATGTATGTGTGAATGGGTGAATGTGACAGTAGTGTAAAAAAGGCTTTGAGTGGTCAAAAAAAACTAGAAAACACTATACAAGTGTGGTCCATTCAACATCAGCTTTGGCTCAGGTGGTAGAGTGGTTGTCTCAGTGTCATTACTTGTTTTTATCTTGGGACATATCAATTCAACACATAGAGGACAAATGTATAAATTACTTTGAATTACCTATATTTTTTGTTTTCACAAGCTTTTTTGTGATTTTGACATTTAAAAAAACAAGCGATTGAAACTACGTATCTCATAATCACAGCTCCAATCATGCCTAGCTGCCATGAAATCATTCTGCAGCACTTTCAGATGAATATTTATAGCATGATGATGATGTTACCTATAACCAGGCAAAACAGAGACCTGTGAAAGAAAGCTTTTACAGTCTACACTGTTTGACATTTGGAACAGCCTGCCAGATGAAACTGAAGCTGGTAGAGAAAAATGATCCGTATTGAATTCAAAGACTGTCCTCACCAGAGACAAATCATTGCTTAAATCAATGTACACTTATGTTTTCTTTTTTCAAAAACTTTCCTTGACACAAAGGAACAACATCATGACATTGTTTTAATTCCACAAAGCCTCTGAGGGAAGATGTAGGGGTGGCTGTTTGGACATGCAAAGTGACTCACTTTGACAAGGGGGGCACTGTTCATATCTCATGGTTTCTCTTTACCATGTAGCAGTTGGCAAATCAGAGAGCCCTGATATGAATTCATTTGGAACAGTCTCTTTGGTATATATATATAAAGTGCACACATTATATTTATGTAGAATCGATCCTGTGTCTACTGACCTCTCTGGTCTGTTTTTGTCATGTTCTAATGCTAACCTGCCTTCTTCTTATTATTATTCTTCTTCTTATTATTATTATCACTATTATTATCATCATCATCATCACCATCATCATCATCATCATCATTATTATTAACAATTATTTCAGTATTCGATTCATAGAATGATGAAGAAGATGATCTATGCAAAGACAGATGGACACAGACATGACAAGAAAGAGAGAGAAGAGATGGACAATGCAATGGAAAGCCAAAAGCACGAGTCAGAAGGTATCTCCAGTTGGATACACACTGACTGTCACTTCTCATTGACAACAAAGGGAAAGATGGATGGTGCATTGTGGGAACCGCAGTCCTTCCTGGTCGCTGTTGTCCATCGAGTTTGGGCTCTCTCGTAGCCCACAGTGCATTCATCAAGGCTGAGGAATTGTCCGTGTACATGTAGTAGTGGATGGTGTTAAAAAGTAATAGAATTTAGAACCAAAAGTACTGATTATTTGAATTATTAAATCACTTTTCCATACCAGAATCGTCGCCATCCATGATGCGTATAAATTGAGCTTAGTACACTGAGCATGACATAATCTAGTTAAGCCTTTCAAGTTGGTAAAAGTGAACTTTGACGGATCAAAAGGATTTAAGCTTGCATTTCCCACTTAAAGGGGTATGTCACACTGGCTTTAAAATCTGTCAGAGGGTTCTTCTTTGAAAGTGAGCCAGCACCTCCTGTAAGCAGAGGCTATAAATGTAACTATAAGTATATAACTATAAATTTTATATTTATAAATAACACTAAATCTCTTAAATAGAATTTTCCCTTCAATGCAGGAGTCTCAGGATAACAGAAATGAACATACCTCCGTTAGGTTTTATCTTGAATTTAGTCCATATAAATTCTTTTTAGGCTGCCCACAGTTTGCATTGCCTTGCCTCTCATAGTATACAGACTTGTCAGCTGGAGAAACTGTTGAAATGGTGACTTGAATGTGAAGGGCATGAGGCTGGATGTCCATACAGAATTTTTCTCCGGCAGAAAAGCACTGGCAGGGTGTTGAATAGTGCTTCATCCCAACACGAAAGCGCATTAACATGGGTTTTGTTTCAAGAACAAGAATATTTTGAAAACAGACCAACACTGCTGTTGTATGACAGACTAGCATGGGACTTTTGGGTTTTATTACTCTTTGTTTAATAAATTCTGAGATTTTCAACTAAAAGTGCTCAGAGAGGCCACTCGAAAAAAGACGTGGCCGTGGGTGAAGTTCTTTTTCTTTAGGCGGGAGAATGCGACTACATACATTCCTCATTGGGAACAATTTTAAAAAAACACTAGTGCACAGAAAAAAAAACACCATATGGACATGCCCTAAAAGATCATGCAGCAAGGCAACAGTACCTGAGCTGCACCTCAGATATGCCAACAAACATCAACACTGTCAGCCCAAAACACACCATGCACTGAGCCTGGGCAAACACTTGCTCAAATACAAAGCCCTTCAATCTCGAATGTCTGACAGGCAATCATCCTCACCTACAGGGGATATTTACCTGTGACATCAAACCACAAGAAGGCAGAACTCTGCTGCACGGACACCACACCCACGATCTCAGCCACCTTGTCATTTTCCATGACAGTGAAATTGTAGAATGGCTCATCAAAGAGCAGTGGGAGAGTCAAGGGAGGAGGTCGACGAATCCACTCAATGTGCAGGCGAGCTGTGGAGGACCTCTGAGGACGCCCGTTGTCAGCTGCTTTGATCTAAAGAGAAGGGCATTGAAGTTAGATTGTAAAGTAAAGAAAAGACTCACAAAAAATCCAATCACACAGAAATTATATCTAGTTAAACAAAGAACAAACATGTATGGATGTTTCTGAGTAATGAAATTGTTGTTCACATGCAATACGACATGAAATTTGGCAAAGTAAATCCCAAACTGCCAAGAAAAGCCAGGAATACATTCAATGCAAATGATTTTTAAAATTATTGCTATTAACTCACTAATATAGTCTACTAAAAATGTCTGAACTAATACTAGGAGATGTGCTTAATAATTGTTGAAAGTTTGCTTACAGTCAGGATGTCATAGCTCCCTGCAGTGAAGGCTTTGCGTGATGATACAACTGCTGTCTTGGGGTCGATGAAGAACTTTCCATCCTCATTGCCATCCACGATGCTGTAGGAGAGATCGCTGTTGGGACCATCATCGCGGTCATAGGCAAACACTCGATAGATAGGCTCGCCCTTCTTCCTCCGCTCTCTCTCTGGGAGTTTGACTTGGTAGACCTTCTCAGGAAATGTGGGCTTGTTGTCGTTTTCATCCAGAACCTGAACCATCACCCACACTGTACTCTGTCTGGGACTAGGACCACCATCTGACACCAACACCTGCAGGGACAAAACAGAGTTAGAGATTCAAAACAAAAACATACATACAAAGTTTTTTTTCCAATTCAAGGACTCAGACTTGGTTGAGTGGAATTGGTTTGGGTTGAACCAGTGTCTCCTGCCCAAATTAGGAAGTCTGAACTCAAAGAGATTCACAGTAATTGAATAGTGCTTTAGGGTGCTCCTTCTTCACTTGTTAAGTATCAAATTACTTTGACTTTTGACTTTTCACAATATGAAGACAAATACCTGGTAAGTCTGACAAGGTAGCATAATATTTTTTTGACTTTGCAAGTTGATGAAGATCTCTTGAATACACTTTTATCTTATTTATTATTATCTTCAAATTAAAATTATGTGAACAATATGCTGGTGAAGTGCTATTTATGGAGAGAATTTGTGTGGCCAAACTTTGGATGCAGCCAGGGGAAGGCTATGATGGCAGGCTTTTCATCTCGCCAACAATTGTGGCTATTCAGACCAGGTAGAAACACAAATGAATGTTGCTAAAATTCTTTACTCATATGCCCCAAAGTAGGAAAAAAATATACAAAGTTGAAAAAATCATTAAAATAGAGTAGCTTAGTGTAGAGGTAGTAGTAGTAGGCCAGTGTTAAAGAACATACATCAGACTTCAGAGGGAAAAATAAAATTCATAGTAAATGATGACATAAGTGCTGCATGAATGTGTGTGAATGTAGCAGTAGTGTGCTTTGAGTTGCTGATAAAACTAGAAAAGTGCTATATAAGTACAGTTGATTTACCATTCATTCCCTAGGACTTTGACTTTTTCTTAGGTGTAATATATGATAATGAGCAGAGAGTCATCCTCATCAAAGTGTTCATCTTTACAGATTTTTAATAGGCCTCCAGAGCAGATGGTTACAAATGCATAATTACTGCACAGAATATCTTTCTAGATCTAAATGGAATCTATGAAAAAACTGAGGTTGTTCTTTCCTTCTTTTTGTTGGACATAGTCAGTGAAGAGGGCCTCTGGGTTTTCATTTGGTGTCTTTGCATGTTTCCCCCTAGCTGCTCCACTTTTATATTTGTCAAGATACTCAACATCCTGGCTGTCTGCTCTGAGAACTATGCTTAGCAACCAGCTGACCTGTTTCTATGGTGACCAAAAACAAACAAACAAAAAAAAGACAAAAACAAAAACAAAAATAAACAAAAAACCCTTTTCCTTCTTTAGGAAGGTAGGCAATGCTGGCAGGTAGCAGTTAGCAGTTGACAGCTAGCTAGTTTTTTTTTTTTTTAATTTCCAGAGATGTTTCTTGCTGTTTTTGGCAATTTTTTTGCTGTTAAACATAAACAGGATTGCAGGGCTGGAACCAATCCCAGCTGACATTCGGTGAGTTGTGGGATACACCCAGTCAATCATAAGCTGACCCATAAAGACAAACCACTAGTCATCCTCACATTTACAACTACAGTCATTTAGAGTCACCAGTTAACCTAACCAGCATGTCTTCGGACTTAATTGAGGGCCCAGAAACTCTCCCCTCCAGAAATATAATCACTGCTAAAACAGCTAGTTAAAATGGCCAGACGAACTTGATAAACATGACAAATTGTTAAAATAGCGATAAGACAGGAACCATGCTACACACTACCTGCTGGGGGCATGGTGATACAAATTTGTTCTACGTTCAGACCTTCTGGTGAAATTAGCAGAGCTATTAAATTCAAAGCAGAGTCAGTACTCTTTGTTACATTGTACAGCCCACCAAAACATGCACATATAATCATACAGGAATTCTCAGAGCTGATCTCACTCTGTATTACCAGTTATGATAAGTTGATCTTAGATGGAGACCTGAAAATAATTTTTAATAAAAGAAATGATTCTAAAAGTATAGAGCTCATAAATTTACTGGAAAGTTTTGCACTAACTCAGCATATAACTGGTCTGACTCACCAGCATGGTAAGACTCTAGACTTGGTGATAATAACTAACTTATACACGATAATGTTTCAGTAACTGAACAGCCATGGTAGAATGTTCAATACTGCACTGTCATCTGTGTTTAACACTGTTGTCCCACTAAACATGAAGGAGAGGTTGACCAACAGAGTCTCCCCATGGTTAAAAAATAACAGCGTTAATCAGATCAAGAGAAACTGTCGAGCTGCTGAAAAAAATGGAGGAAAACTAAGCTCACAGTGCACTGGGACATCTACAAAGAAACCATGCCTGGCTATAAAAAAGAAGTACAAATTTCAAGTGAGTAGATCTTCTCTAAAACTATCACAGAGAATACTGGAAACTCTGAGGAACTATTCTCTACTACAGCTGCTCAACACTGCCCCTGCCCCACAGTCTTCAACAGCAAAATGTGAGGAATTCTAACAATCTTTTAACAACAAAATATCTCCAATTAGAGCCAGTATTAGTGCTGCTCTAAGCAAATGTGATCTCAGAGAACACCGAACTGTAACAGTCGGAAGATTTACATGCATCACTTTAACTCAGCTTTGCGATAACCTTAAGTATTGATTCTGTTTCAAAGGCATTTTTTTAAGTGGGTGTTAAATAGTGTCTCAAGTCATGTCCTGATTATAAATACATGTCTTAGAACAACCATCTAATCAGATGCCTTCAAAACAGCTGCTGTAAAACCTCCATTAAAGAAACCAAGCCTAGAAAGTAACACACTTTTTAATGCTGGATTTCAAGTCTTCAATGATATGACCAAGTGGTTTTTCATCAAGTCTCTGCAGGGCCTATGCCGTTGTGAGCAATTATACTTCTGCGTCTGCGTCTTCTGCGTACTCTGCAATTACACCACCAATTATACCAATGTTTATATGCCACTGTGTTGAGATTCTTCGCCACTGCTTTGTTGCACTTAAAAACAATGGCGAAGGAAACTGAGTGGATCTTATTGGAGTTGGAGCTGATAGATGTTGAACAGCAGTTCAACATCAGCAATTAGTGAAATAAAATTATTGCAATGCAGAAATGAAAGGAGAAATCAGAGATCTGTACGACTGCTGTGAAGACAGAGAAGCCAGAAATGTGATGTCATCAAACTGATCAATCACAGTTCTTATGTTTTGCGTTGCAGCGAGGCACAGTCACATCTTTGGGAGGTGTGACAGGCTATGGCGCAGGCTACAGCATGTTAATTGAAAAAGATGGTTTCAGTGTAAATTAATTCTATTCTAACAGACAGCAATATTTTGGAGGAGTTTTAGTCAGGCTATAGTGAGAGTAAGGTTTTAATTCTTGTCTTTTTACACATAAGTTCACTGTTTGATACGATTGACCTTGATATTATGACCAATGATCTGGAAAAATGGGATATTCTATCTAACTGTGTGTTAACCTCTTTCAAAACATACATCAAAGAGAGAAATTTTTATGTCAGCCTTGTCATTTGTCTGAGGAACATGAGAGTAGCCTTGGTTCATTACTGTTCCCACTTAATATCCTACCACTTGGTCATATCATCAGAGAGCATTGAAGATTGGTGACACAGTCTTTGTCAGTAATGCTCCCAAACCAAGCTCCTGCTCCTTATAAACAAAAGCTAAGAGATCAAAGATCAAACTATGTCTCCTGTTAACTTGTTAGCTACTTGCCATCATGATCAAGCAACAGCTGAAAGAAGATGGTGATGCAGCCTTTGTCAATTACGCTCCCAAAGTATGGAATAAACTACCTATAGATATCAGGGAAGCCAGCTTGCTCAATATTATCAAAAGAAAGCTGAAAACATATCTCTCTACCCAAGCATTTAAACAACTTTGCACTGGCCATGTACTTGCTCTGTACTGCACTGTTTAATGCACTTTTATGCTATCTTTTCATAACTTTATCCTTTCCTTATGTTATCACTTACATTCTCATTGTTTTTATTTTTGCTTTTAACTTTTTTTTTGTTGCTCTTATCATTTTATTAAGTTCTTTTCACCTTAATTATGGCATTTTATCCTTGTTGTGATATTTAATTAACTTTATTTGTTTATTTTTTATCATTATCACTTACATTCCGTCCCTTTCTTTATGTTCATTTTTGTCTGTTCTTATTAATGTAATCGCTTTGTTGTAAAGCGCTTTGAGCTTCATTTCCTGTATGAAAAGTGCTAAATAATTTAAGTTATTTATTAATATCAGTAGTAGTGGTTCCATACCTACTGAACTGAACCGACAAAGCAAACTGTATTCCTTGATAAATACCATAATATAGTGAAAGCTCAGGAAAAGGTTGGTGAATGATACTCAAGATCATTTTGTCAAAAATATCAAATGTCAAATTTTCACATTCAAAATCTTAAATTTTGAATGTTTTCTTTACACAAGTAACTGTATAAGATCAAAACATAATATAACATAAATACCTTCAGAAATTTGACAAGATTCTCATAGAACGTAGAAACTACCTGATCAAAAAATAAGTAAACAAGACTGCAAAGCACTTCTATTCCAACTTTCAGTACATGACATAGTACATATTTTTTACTGTTGGTCAGTACCAAAAATGTGTTCTCTTCAATAACCAGCCATAAATGTGAGACATTTGATCTGAACACGTAGATTTTCTACCTTCTTCTGCCCCTAGCACACTGAGGTTTTCTGTGTTTTTCCTCTATCAACTACTTTGTGTAAAACCATTACTTTGCACAGACACACACCTTCTATCCTGGAGAGGACACTTGTTGACATAACAAATTCCCTAGCCTCTTACCCTAATCTTAACCATTACAACTAAATGCCAAAGCCTAAATTAACCTATTCTAAACCTGATTCTAATCTGAACCAAAAAAAAGAAAAAAAGGTCTAACCCTTAGATGGGTATGTGAAGTAGTGAGGACCAGAAAAAATGTTAAACTTTCTTCCCCAAAATTGTTCTCATTCCATTAAGTACATACACACACACACACTCACACACACACACACACACACACGAACACCCAGAGCATACAGCACTGCCCACACTGCACTTTGTTCTTCTCAGTGAGGTTTGCATTAACTGTTTTCTCACCTCTAAGACATGCTCTGTTTGTTGTTCACGGTCCAGTTTCCTGGCAGTTGTGGTGATCAGACCTGAGACATAAAAAAAACAACGGATAAAACAATTAGAAATGTGACTAAATACATATACACACACACACACACACACACACACACACACAAACCCACAAACCCACACACACACACACACAAACACTCTCACATTATGGTTCCACTCAGCTAAAATGAGCAAAGTGACATGGTAATTAGTTGAGGATGTCAGATACAATAACTGACTTGAGAGAGAGACAGAGAAGAATACAGATGCAGTTCTTATTTAGTTTATTAATACATAGTAATTATTTAGTATTTCAAATGTTACTACATTATCTTTTTTCAGCCCTGATGGGCTATTGAGTGGGGAGGGAGAGGTGGGAGTGGCCCTATGTTGTTGCTTGAATTGAATGCTGAAACATGTGCAATAATGAAGAACATTATGCCCTTTCATTAAATTCATTTCTAAGATACTATCTAATTCTGTGTCTGTTAAAAGTAACAATCCAGATTTTTGGAAAATATCCATGTTTGTCATTAAAACTGGACATCTTATTGTATGTTATTCTTAGATACCCTCATGGCTTGTGGTGGATTATCTGTTGAACATAACCAAGGCCATGGTCATCTGACAGGAAAAAGTAGATTTTACATTTCAGTTCATGAGCAGGTCACTGCCCTGATAAAAGGAATTCAAGTATCTTGAGGTATCATTCACGATTGGTAAAAGGGTGACAGGCTCATATCAGCATTAATGCTGATGCTGTACCAGACTGTAATGGTAATTTTTCTTTATCCCAACCCTCACCTATAGCCTTGAGCCGTCGGTAATGACTCAAAACTGAGATTGTGAATACAAGCAGCCAAAATGAGCTTTTTTCCCAGGGTGTCTGGCTCACCCTTACAGACAGTGTAAGGAGCACAGAAATCCTGAAGGAACAAAACTGCACATCAAAAGTGAGAGGGTTGATATTACTCAGGCATCTGAAAGATGCCTCCTGGGCATCCTGTTTTGCTTGTAATCCTGGTACATCCCAGGGCAGATCCATAAATAAACTAGGGGGGATTATGCCATCTAGCCTTGTAAAATCTCTGGATTCTCCAGGAGGAGCTGGAGGGAATGGCTAGGGAGAAGGGTGTCTGGGCTACTTTGCTTACCCTGCTGCCGCAACCCAAGACTAGGATGACTGGATGGAAGGATGAAATTGAGCACAAATCCCAAAATCACCAAGTGGAAATTAAGTTAATTAATTAATTATTAGCTTTCAGTCCACCGATAGTATCAGAGAGCAGAGGTACAGTACAGCCTAGTCATAGGTAAGAGGTCAAAACCAAACGATCATGTTGGCTTGGTCCATTCTACTCAACTGTAAATTATGTACTGGTGAGCATTAACCTAAAACACAAAAAATGAAGGAAATCACATCTTATTTGCAGTCCAAATATGATGTGGCTAAATGTATCATCAGTATGTTTCAGTAGCTTTATAAAATGATATGTTTTTGAATGAGAAATATGGCAAAAATTTCAGCATCTAATTTTCCAGGGCTGACCTCTGTCAGAAGTGTTGTCTCTTTCTTTTTTTTTTGGGGGGGGGTCCCTCTGAGGCATGTTGTCATGGAATTGGCTCAGTTGATAATGTGTCCAGCTTGGTGCTCACAGATAGCTGATAACATTTATTGTTAGTGGTCATTCATGCTTATAGGGGGATCAGGGACGCCAATCACATCCGAGCCTGGGGGGCATCCTTCAGATGAGGTGGTGGTAGCAAGTTCTTTTCTAGCTTAGCCCTTTAAGTAATGCAGAGCACTGTGACACAGAGATCACATTCTGCACAAAGCACATCACACAGTCTTCTACTGGCTGAAAAGGAGAGTCGGAGACTTTGCCAGTTCACCAAACAGCAGAAATAAAGACAAACAGTGAAGAAACTCTTTCATATAATATGTTTTGCATTACTATTCTCTGAAAGTAACGCACATTTTCAGTCATTTGACTATTTTACATATATGGAAAGCTTATCATTAAAAAAAATAAATAAAAGATCAAAGTACTGTGAAGAACACCAAATAAAACAATTCATCTTGACCTGTCTAGCCTTTTTCAATCCAAGAAATTTTTAAACATCATTCTGAGAAACCCCCAGAGAAGACACAGAAGCAAATAATTGAGAGAGAGATGAGTGCAGAGATGCAGTGATGATTGGACAGGACCTAGAGGAAAGTTAAATTCAGTTCATCACATTAAATCACAAAATGGTATCATCTGTTGGTTGCTCATTTTTCATTCAATGCTGGAAATTTTTTTCCTGAATACAAACATTAATACAACTGTATGACAACTGTAATAGGGATTTAGAAAGTATTAGTTAAAACACTTCTTGTGGTGCCTTTTGGTACTTTCTTTTGAACACATATAATATGAATTGTAATAATATAAGTATATTTAACATATTGTTGGAAAAGAAAAGGAAGGACTAATAAATGACAAATATTGAGTGAAATAAGCAGCTGCGATGCATAGGCAGTGCTGATTCCCAGAGGATAACCCATCACCAGTGTGTTTACTCTTCCTGTTGCATCACCCCGGGACCAAAACTGTCAACTCTACACACAAGTTATCTCCTAGTATAATGGCCCCATTAGCAGTGTTTTTTGAAAGGTCACTGGAGCATTCTACTCATCATCTTTCATCTGTGCATATCATGGATTGCATGGAGGGAAGTCTCTATGGCAGTTATGTACCACTGATATGATATTTTTGTTTAGAATTCTAGATGATATTTATTTTACTATGAATTTCTGTTGAAGATATTGTTCCCAAAGGAAAAGTAAAAAAACATTAATACTTGAGGCTGGTATGGTTCTAGGGATAGCAGGGTCTGGCCAGCATTTTTGCATTGTAGCATATAATATGAGAACACATATATGGTGATTTCATGTAAGAGCAATTTTGCTGACCCCTTGTCAAATATGTCTTCTGTTAACATTTAGGACCGATGGTGATATGCCTCTGATGATAGAAAGATCTCTAAAGGTTTGACCCCAGTCTTGAGAACCAAGGTCCAACATTTTAATAATATTGATCGATATTGCAAACCTCGCTAGTTAACCCTTTAGCTGTGGTCTTAAATGCAAGCTTTAAAATCAGAGAAATAGCTATAGATTAATTGAAACACAGTTGCATTTTTTTTCTATTACCCCAGCCCTTTGCAAGTTAGTGCCATATGCCTTAACAAAGAACAAAATGTGACTGCACTCAGCAACTGCACTGCACAACATGCAGTGCAGTTGCTGTGTTATAGATAAACATTGATGAATGTATGCTTATAATGTTGAACCCAACATTATAACCACACACACACACACACATACACACACTCACACACACACACACACACACACACACACACACACACACACACACACACACACACACACACACACACACACTTAGAATATAAACTATTGTCTCACTGTACATATCTGGTTGTGGTCATCAGCTTCAAAGTGACAGATAACAACAAACACATACAACACACTTATACAGACCTCAAGACCTTGAGACACAACTGCACATTACCAGAGTATCACACACTTACATATAACACAAAAATACACTTACACACCCTCACACCAAGACACGTGGAAAAGCAGGTGTTTCAGAACTTGAGTATTTTCACTCAAGATCCTTCCTCTCACCACACACATACACCTGTTGTAAATTGTCCCCCTGACAGAAACCTTGTTGACAAAGGCCAACAAAATCCCTTACACACTAATACAAACAATAAAATTACAACATTACATGTTGCATGTTATGAGTGTGTAAGTTACAAACGGTTGTAGTGAAGCTGAGTCTCAGCAGCTGTATTGTCCAAGTTAGCCTTTTAGTAACTGCAATCCTTTTTGACACTTATCACAAGAGGACTCATAATAACGAGATCAATCACTTCAGGAACAAACCACTAATAACAAACCAAAGAGGTAAGCAAGTGGATTACAGGGAAGAAACCTACAATAACTGCCATATCATCTTCACAATCATCTACATCTGATTCATCCTTCTGTTTAATTGTTCTATCTTCTCTGCAGACATTTAACTTCCTGCTTCATATTTCTCACCTACCAGCTTTTCTTAGTGTGATCCTTTGATAATTTACATGATCCTCATGCTGCCTGATTATCTGTCTTCTCATTACCCCATACTGTATATACAGTTGGGTGCATAGGTATTTCAACAGTGATAAAATTGATGTAATTTTGCCTTTGTACACCACCACATTGGATTTGAAATGAGACATGAAATTGAAGTCTAATCTTTAAAGAGGTTTCATAAAAATACTGAATAAAGCATTTACAAATTACAGCCATTTTAAACATAGTAAAACATTTTTGGAGTCTCAAAAGTAATTGGTCCAACAACCTACAACAAGCAGTGACTGAAGGTGGCTGCAGTAAAGGCCTGGCAAAGCATCTCAAGAGAGAAAACTTAGCATTTGTCGATGTCCATGGGTTCCATACTTCCGGCAGTCATTGACTGCAAAATAAAGTCATGCAGGTATTAAAATCAAGCCTCTGAAAATGAGGCACTATGTATAAAAATGACTGTAATTCCTAAATGGTTATGGACTTAACTGGACCTGCTCATTTGCCAGATCTTCTACAACCTTTAATGACTTAGACCTTTGCTAGATTTTTCTGGACTTTGCCTGTGTGCTTGAACCAGTCATATGGGTGTGGAACCAAACTCTAACTGAAACTCACTATTAAATAAGGAGCCAAGAAAATCAGTTAACTCAGTAAATAAAATAAATTAAAAATCTCCCCACTTTCATGCTGGCCATTACCTATTCTGTCTATGTGGGATCCAGTGGGAATATGGGAAGTTTATTAGTATGAAGCAGGATTTTGCTGAGAAAGAACAGCCTTTTTTAATGAAGAAATCAGGGCTTATGTTGGTCATTTATAAGTTACCCTGCTTTACACTGAAAGAGCCTATCCTTCCTAAAAAAGAGCTTTCCTTAAAGTGATACACAAACACACACTTAGACACACACACACAGACACATGCAAACATATAAACACATACTCCTTCTCTGGTCTGGTCTCTTCTTTCCTCCTGATGTATACCAGCCATATGAATGAAACAGGAACTCTTTAGCAATGCAATTAGGTAACATCAACTGAAAGATCCTGGCAGCCAAAAGCTCAATTGCTGTTGTAAGATTGTGAATAAGAAAGATATTAGGAGACCCAGGGAAGAAATGGCTTAGGTTAGGGTACTAGATTTTAACTGGAAGAAGGCTTGAGGGATGCATTCCATCAAGCGTTAATGACTGTGAAAGGAATTTAAGTCAGTTACAGTGTTTATGTTCCCCCACACCCACTATCATTATATTACAAATGTTCGTTTGTTGTTCCCAGGATTTTCATATTTATCAGAATCTGAATCAGAAAAAACTGTCTTGACCCAGTCAGGAAAATTGTTTCTGTTACAACTGCTCAACCTGCAGTTAAGAAAGAGGAAGTAAAAAGTATAAAAATAAAAAGACTAGGTCAAAATTTGAAATATGTCTGGCAGTATATTGTCAATATGCAAAATTGTGGATGGAGTTAAAAACTGTTGTGGAACCACCATAAACAACTACTTTCATTCTAATTTCATTGTCATAGAATTTTTTTTCTGTTGTCACACAACAGAACAAGTGTGAAATAGTTTGTGAAACATGGAAATCAAGCCATTTCCATGCTGCTGCTCTGCACTGTTTAAACCATGACGTACAAATAAGCTAAAGACAATGGCAGCTCTGAAATTTTGGCTATATTACTTTTAAAACGATCGCTCGGAGAGAAATTAGTAGTTGCCATGGTCAGTTAACTAAGATCGAAGAGAAAGCCTAACCTTGTGCTCATGGAGCAATATTGACGGCTCTCTTCTATGGAAAGTAGCTAAGGTTTGTCCAAAAAGCTGCTAGATTTGTTGCTAGGTGCTTTTCTAAAAATAAAGTTGTGAGAAGTGTGGTGAAAAGTCAGTAAATATAGTAACAAAGGTCCTTTGTTGGCAAATCAGCCTTTAAAAACGCCCCTTTGAATGTGTTCCATGCACCTTATCTGAAGAACAAACTGTGAGGCAGCATGAAGAGGGGATATGTGTGTTCATGCTCCCAGATGATGCTGTTGTTGCGCCACCCCCTCCAAACACACACCTACGCACACTTCTTCTCACTCCTTCTTCTCCAACGCACACTAACACTTACACTATACATATGCCCTATTCTAACATCTCCATCAACACGCACCAACTACCTGTAAGATATATATACTGTAGTGTTATCATCACCCAAATTCATACCAGTATGATGAAAAATCATGAACCCTGGAGAAGTAGAACTATTGAAGATATCAAGAAGTGAAATAGTGAGGGAACAGTGAGGGGTAAATAGCCTGAGGAGGTTCCAGTATGAACACTCTGACAGTGCAATGTACCAACACATCATATGGCCTATAGTATATCCACAGTTTTCACTATGTTCTTTAGCGTTCTCAAGGGCTGCATCCTTTGATGTGAAGGTAGGTCCTTGTTACCCTGAAAAGCCCAATAAACATACTATCAACAGGTTCCATAGAACTATTTCTTTGGTAGAAAGTAGTTCATAGGCAAGGTCTGTGAATTAACCAGAGTAACCCGTAAACCCATCTTGCATCTTATTGTTTTCATTACTGTGAGCAGTGCAAACTCAGTTCTAATCAATACATTTTTCTTTTCACTTACACCCAATACACTATACTATCAACGTATACAAATTAGTACAAAGAAGAGACACTATTTTTATTTTTTGGGGGGATAATTTGATGGTTGTCCTTGTTGCTCCAAGAAGCTCTGGATTGTTTCTCGAATTTTTCTAAAAAGCATAAAAAGTGAAGCTACACGTTGGGGCTATGGTGGCTACAGATGCACAGTTGACTACAAAAACATGTATAAGTTTCAAACTTATTTAATACCTTAGCCTCACAAGGAGATGTTTTCATTGATAGAGAGGACTAGTGACAACATCCTCCTATCCATGACTACATGCATAGGGTCCAGCTCCATCCCCAGGACTGAGCTGGCCTTTTTAATCAGTTTGTTGAGTCTGTTGATGTCAGCCAACCTCTGTCTATTCTCTCTCAGCAGCCCACAGACTCATAAAACATTCACAGCATAGTACCACAGATGTTGAAGGGAGAGCCTCCAGTTGGTTAAGGTTAGGGAAGAGTTCTTGTATGGTATATTAAAGAAAAAGTTCACAGTGACCTCAGACTAGTGTTTATTATTATTTAATCAAAACCACCATCTTCCTGAACTTCCTGAAGTGCTTTTGATGCTTAAACCACAGTTTGGATGTAAACCCCGGTCTCTGGTGTGATGTGCTTTGTATGGCTACCATACATCCCCAGTCACCTCCTGGAGACTCTGCTGCTAGAAAAATAATCTTTGCTTGTAAAAATAACCTGGTCAGCAATTATACTGCCACCATAACATGATTGGGAAAATAGAAATTGGCAGTATATAAACTTTATTTCTAGGAAAAAGGGTTGATTAATCTGTCTATGCATGATCCCATCTAAATTCAACATTTTTCTTTTCCTATGTTTCTTCCCCCTTCAGCGCATAATGTTGTGTAAGCAAGCAACTTTTTCATTAATTTGCTTTTCTGTTTTGGTAATGGAACATGATAGAATCCGTTTTCTCTGATTCTAAGGGTTGTCTGGTGTAACTATAATCATAGCTTACCTATCACCTGGTGTGTCATCTCTGTATTTTCTCATTTGCTTAGCATATTCTTCTTTCTGACTGTTAAGACTGAAAAATGTGTATATGTTGGTGCAAACACTGTGTTTTGAGTCCATTCTTTATAGGTTTCAGTTAATTTCAAGTCTGTCCATAGTTGTAGATAGTGCTCTCCATCACCATTATCAAAAAAAAATTAATGTAATATTTTTTGAGGAATGCTGTTCATCCTTCAAGTAGAGTTCCAGACACCTGGAGAATCTAAGAGAAGGAGAACTGAGGCATTTCTGGAGGCCACTGGTGGGCCCACACACTTGATGTTGAGTTTTTTTTCCATTACTTTAGCACCCATTTGCATTTCAGAGTGTAGCAGTTGTCTATAGACTTTAGTATTGTCTGGTGATATTTAGTGAACATCTTTACTCATCC
Source organism: Istiophorus platypterus (assembly GCA_016859345.1). Classification (NCBI taxonomy): domain Eukaryota; kingdom Metazoa; phylum Chordata; class Actinopteri; order Istiophoriformes; family Istiophoridae; genus Istiophorus; species Istiophorus platypterus. The sequence goes on from CM029116.1 coordinate 27,801,435, forward strand.
TCATCAATACTCACCAGTGCGGGTGTTGATGGTGAAGAAGTTCTGAGGGTTTCCACTGATGATGCGGTAATTGAGTCTGTCAGCAAAAGCGGAGGGTGTGGCATCAGGGTCCTGGGCCTGAATCTGGATCACAGAAATATCACGTGGAGAGTTCTCGGGCACTGAGGGCCGGTACAGTGGCTCTGAGGTCAATGGGGCATTGTCGTTAACATCCTCCACCTGGACAAACACCTCAATAGTGGCAAACTGGGGAACCACACCATGGTCACTGGCATACACTGATAGCCAGTATGAGTCCTTGGTCTCACGGTCCAACATATCTGTGGTGTAGATCACCCCTGGTGGAGGAAGAGAAAGTGAGACCAATTTTTTTCTGATTATGTGCTTCTCTTTATACTACATTTGTCTCTGGTGATTCTCATTATGCAGACATGGTTTGGAGTGAGTAAAGAACTGGCTGTACTGTATGCCCAGGGCAAGAAATAATATATAAAAAAGTAACATCAAGAGAGTTTTTTACAGCAGCAGATCAGTCAATTACCTTAATTTTTTGCCAGAGTAAAGAAACATTTCACTGTGTCATTTCCTTTGAATGTCTGACACCTTCAGCACAACAAGAAGTGAAATAGTGAGGGAACAGGGAGCCATAGTTTTCACTATTATCACAGGTATCTTTAACATGCACTAGTGCTGCAACAAGTTCCATAGGACTATTTCTTTGGTAGAAAGTAGTTCATAAGCAAGGTCTGTGTATTTACCAGAGTAACCCGTAAACCTATCTATTAGAGTAGACATCAAGCAGAGAAATCTGACATTGAACTATAAATCAGAACCTATACAATATGTATCTACAGCAGCACTCTTTTCAGTTTTTACACTGACTATAAATCCAGTTTATAGACAAGCAAGGGAGAAACATAGCATGTACTTTGTAACCTATTAATGCAGAAGCATAAAATAGGTTTTGTCTCCAGAAATGAGCTACCTCATCTGAGCTCAAAACAGCCCAGAGCACCTTATTCCTTTTAACCTGAACACAGACTAAATGAGTAAACATCTGGCCTTAATAAGGGCTTTAAGATTGGCCTGTGAAAAGGTAAATTGGCAAGTGACTATCAAGGCCAAAGGCAATACGTGAAACATATGATCCAATTCCATGATGTTTTGTCAGTGGAAAGTACAATCAAAACTCATGTGACCTCTGACTCCAGTGTATATGTGTTTGTCAACTCTCCTGTGGGTTGTGTTAGTCACTGTGTGTAGCAAGAAATATTTGCCTGAAATGTATCTTGTGTGTGTGCGTATGTGTGTGTGCGAGTGTGAGTTTGTAACAATTCCTCCAATTTAAATGACTATAAACTGTAAGCTGATTCTCCCTACCCTCAGATACTACCCATAGGAGTGTACCAGCAGACAATTTTGAACTTTGTCATCATAATTACAATAATACAGAGAGTTATGGTTGTAGAAAAATCATAACCTGTTTAGGATAAGACACAGACACAGGAACCACTGGTTTGTGTTAAAACGATCAGAGAGAACAGAGAAGGAGTGTATGCGTGGTTGCACATGTGTGTTTGTTGTCATGGAAAATGCGCTGATCGCTCACTGAGAAGATACCGTCTTACCTTCAGGGATAAATGAAACAGCTGCTGCCAGGAAAATGTCCTCTCTGCAGTGTCACCATTTACTTATAAAACCATTCCTATGTGTGTGTGTCTTATCTCTTTGAACAGTTACACAGCAAACCCTCCCTACTGTACTCACTTAAGTGTATAAATGCTTACAAATTTTCATGCTCTTCACTCATTGCCATACACAGGTCATTACTGTGTAACCTTTGATCTCTATCTGCCTGAGTTCATCATCAATGTACTTTATGGAAGAACTACCACCATGCTGTATTAGAGTAATCAGCCACTTACACCAGGTAAATATTACCATCACACACAAACACACACACACACACACACACACAGAATGAAGTATATTTAGCATGGTAGTGTAAAACACTTAGCCGCTCAATTTGCTCCAGTGCTTTAGTGGAGAAGCTCATAAGATATTTAGACTGTTCAGAGACTCTGAAGAGGGAAGACACACTTGAGCATTACAGGAACTTTTACTATCTTCTGTACCAAATAAAACCGATATGTTTTGTGAATGTTTGTGTGTTAAGGGAGGTGAAAGTGTTTCTTTTGCTTTTCCAAGTGAAAATGCTACTGAGGGATTTCCACTACATTCAGCAGTGGTGGAGAGTAACATCAGATAGTTAAAAAGAACTTAAATCATCTTTTGAGTTAGCAAATTGTTAATGAGCAAATACACACTCACTTCACCACAATTTCAGCTGATTCTGGCCAGTCTATACTGTTCACTACAATGGCAGTTCTTTGCCCTTTTCCAGAAAAATAAATTAATAGTTTTATCCTTTAGACAAAAAAAAAAAAACAACAAGCAAAAACCAAACAATAAACAAACATACGAACATCATTGAAAAAGCTAACTGCATATACTTTATTAGTGTACATTAGTCTCTGGTGACAATATCTAGAGCAAAGCATAAAAGATTTTAAGATTAACATGTTTTTTTAATGTAGAATCTGAAAAGTAAGTACAGCGTTCATGTAAATGTTGTGAGGGAATAATAGCCCTAAAAAACTGTAACTTTGAAAAGTATGCACTTAATTTCACTAATTCAGACTGTTAAAATTTTAGAGAACTTGAGAAAGTATAGTACACAGAACGAGGATTTTGTGCTCCATCACTTCCACTGGACTTCTCTTAAAAAGGGTCCTGTCACCTAGAGCATAGTGGATTTTGAAACATAATTAAATCATATTGAAAACTGACCTTAGGTGCACATAGTAAAAGTCCAACTCTTTTTATAGGCATATTATTGTCCATCTCTTCCCTGTATATAACAGCTTCAGTATATGTAAAACTGAAACAACTGACTATTAGAAATTAATCAGCAACTACTTTGACAACTTTAAGTGATTTTTAAAGCAAACATGCATCTCGGTGTATTTTTTGCTCCTTTTTCTAAGACTGATGTACAGGCAAACAAAGTCATGTCAATAAACTGTGATGGCTATTTTCCACACTTTTGTAACACTACAACTACAATTTATAGACAAAAGAAAGCAAGCTAACAATGGGTAGATTATTTAATAATTACTGTTAGTTGTAGCCCTACCTATAGTATTACATTTGCTTCAATTTGTTTGGCTTTTTATTTTAGTTTAGCTGTGTATCACAACATGTATTTCTTACTGTGCACTTGAACTGTGTAGAAGTACACTGAGAGATTTCAGAAATCAGGGTTGAATTCTATGTGTATGACAACATGCTTGACCAATGGAGTTGTTTCACATTTTGATATACAGGATTTACTCTTGTAATGTACATATTAAGATGTGAGAGTTGTATTGACAGACCTGAAAAAAAAACTAACTAAAAAACTATCTTTTAATTATTTGCTCATCCATGTGATGAACCACCTCTGTACTTTCCTCTCATAAGCTCAGAAAGAGACAATCATATTTTATAAATATGGGTTTATAAATACACTGCAGCCATCTGTAAGATGAAGAAGCTGAGAATTTTGATACTAAAAGTGTCATTTTTAGTGATATTAATGAACCTACCACAACTTGCACTTGATCCTATTTTGCATAAAAATAGAAACACTGTGTCTATGAGTTTTGAATATGTTGATGTCTTGTATATTTTAGGTTTGATGGTGTGTCTAACTGGCTTTGGAGCTTCTGCTGAATAAGTTTAATCAAATGCAAATGGAAAAGTATTTAAACTATCAGCAGTACACATACTGAAGATCTCTCTCTCTCCCTCTTCTGATACACACTCACACGCACACAAACAATGTGTCATTGTTTTGACCCTTGAAGCAACCGAATGTTTAAGGCTAGTTGTAATTCAGAGTTGTCTTGTGCTGTTTTGTTTCAGCATCACTGTTCATTCATCTCTGCCTCCTTCTGGCTCCATGGGTGCAGTACAATTAATAGCTATGCACCATGCTACAACATTGTTTTAAATAGTCTAAGCTCTTGGTTACAAGCCTGCTTTCAAGTTAAGAGAGTTGAATGTTCAAATGTTACAGGAGTGCTTGACATAAAACACGTTTGGAGAGCAGGGAATGACACACTCTTCATTGCCATCCAGTTAGCTTCCTCATTGCACAGAGCAGGAGAAAATTCTAATGGGGGCCCAGAACAGGACATTTTACAATTAAAGTAAACCTGTCAAAAATATTAATGACTGAACATTAAATTAAAAAAGATCAACTTCACTGGAAATTACCTCATTATTAACATGAAATGATTCTGATTTTTGAGAAATTAATTTTAAAGTATAAATTTGTATTTGGATATTCTCTTTGGGATTTCTTTACAATTTACTTAATAGTTAACATATTCAGCAATGGAATATATCTGTCATCTGTGAAGCCAATATACTGCTGCTGGTAATTATCATAACCGACAGAATGCTAAAATTTCTATTTGATTCCAAACACCTGCTCATTTAATAAATCCAATGCTCTTTGACATTAATCATCTATTCATCATAAGCACTATCAGAGATATCAAACAGGAAGTACTTTGTTTTATTGGCCTATTTCCAGCCACCTTCCCTTTATAGCTGACACTGGCAGTCTCAATTTCATCGAGTAGTGACGAACTGAAATTAATTTCTGATAGGATTGTCTTCATCTAAAATCTGAATGGATATACAGGAGTGGATACTAATGGGAAGCAAAATTCAATCTAATAACTGTTTTAGCAGTCCAGCATTAATTGTCATATGGAAATAATTCTGTATGTCACTGGAATAGCTTTAAAACAGTTTTGAGAGTTGACTCATGTTGGACTCCAAGTCACATCTCCAAGTGAAATACAAAAGGAAGAGGAATCTATCATTATTCTAATATTATTTTGGAGCCTTCGTCTCTGGTAAATTCAGGAATCTAGAGCATAGAATTTGCTGTAACTGCATGCTTTAAAGCCAGCTTCTGGTACTGCCTATAAACTTAAAAACATGCCTTCTGCTGTGACCAGGCCTAAGACAGGCTTTAGAAAACAGAGAATGGGCACACTGTATGGGCACAATACAAATGACCAGATAAATAAACATTACTTCATCAATTTATAGTAAGTTCTAAACTAAAACAGAGTCCATCCAAATTGGCACTACCAGTTTCTAAAACAACAGTTATGTTGATGGAGACCAATGAGTGAGATGACTATGATAAAATACTGAACTAAAAGAGCTCCACCTACTCTGGTCCATGTTACTAACATAAATACCATACCATAAATAGTCTTGAGCCCAATGGGTCTGAGGGCTGCTGGGTATCTGGGGAAGTGCATTTAAACAAGCCAGATGAAGTGAGTCTCGAGTTTAATTGGGAATTAGGAGAAGATTAATTAAGGCAGTGATTGGCATTTGCATTAATCCAAGGGAGTGGAGGCCCTTTTTAATTCACTACACAGGCACTCACTGTCTTTTATTGTTGCCTCCTCCAAAGTCTGCATGCCTTCTGAAGCTGAAGTGCAGTATTGCCTCAAGTAAACACTGACTATTGTATGAATGTGTGTGTGTGTGTGTATGTGTGTGTGTGTGCACAACAAGAATGCATACGCCACATAGGCCAAAAACAACACTGAATACATATATATTTTTTTAATTAAAAATTCATTATTATTCTACTAATATATAATATCTATTGAGATACATAATCATAAAGTAATAACTGGGGTAGATTGTAGGGAGGGGATAAGTAGAGTCTATTATCTATATATTTATATAAATAAATATTTAGTTGATGTAATTGCCATAACCACTTTCATTATTGTTAAATTAGTTTATTATTATTGGTATTTTCATTATAATGGCTGTTGTTATAATTACCAGCACTATTAATAGCACTGGTGATGTCAATAATACTACTGCTACTGTCTTTTCAGCTTGTAATATAAATGATAACATTATAGTATATAATTATTGTTCATAATACCATGGTGACTGTGTTGAAGATAGTGTTATAATCATAATAATAGTATTGTTAATTAATATATATATATATATATATATATATATATATATATATATATATATATATATATATATATATATATATATATATATATATATATATATATATATACAGAAATGAACAGAAATTCTGTAACAACAGTGATGGTGGTTTTATGACACATATCCTATCCCTCCCCCCAAAAAACAATTGTCCTCTCTATAATAGTTGTATCCGGAAACATATCTAGCCAATTATTTTGTTGAGCTGATGCAATTGCCCAGCTAACTTTCTAGTCCGCTGTCAAATATTGTGTTAGTTATTTGACAAAAATGATTATCAAAAAAAACACGTATGTGATGAGTTCATTCTTTTTTTTTTTTTCAAACATCAAACATAGATTTTCGCATTTGTTCAAGTGCCTGGTGGGATGAAATTACAGTATCACATCTGGATTGAACTGTAAAAGAAGAAAGTGTTGTGAGACCTTACCCATGTATAATATAACTATAACCTTTGGAAAAAAGTATTTTAAACCTTTTTGTGGGGCAAAGTCACCAAACTTTCTAAGTGATTTATATCTGATTTGTGATATCTGATGGTGATTCTACTGATGAAGTTGTTATGTCCTGGTGACCATTAAAAGCTATGGCTCTTCCCAATCAATTAGACAGAGGCCTGGTCTTGTTAGTCTGAAATAACTGTCCAGGGTCTTCACCAAGATGGCTGCCAAGTGGCAAGAGTTATGTATAAGGATGTTGGTTGTACTTGGGCAACATACTCTAAAAGACTAACATGCCAATATGTTGATATTTGGCAGGTATATACTGTATAATGTTTACCATGTCCGTTAGTATGGTATAGCTTTGCATGTCAGCAGGTTAACATTTTCTAATTAGGACTAAACACATTGTTTAAAGTAGTGGTAAAATTGAAATTTTGACCTGGTGAAAAGTGAAAGATCAACGAAGACATTTCAGTCTGGCACATAGCAAGGGACCTACCAGCTGCCCAAGAGCCCAATGTTGCCATCCAAGCATAAACATAGGAATGTTGCATCACCATCCTCACCATTCTGTCTGTAGGGCTACAAAATTGTCATTTGAGGGAAGCAGCAGAGCCAGTGTGAGCTGTTGTACAAGCAATCCCCCACCACAGTGATGAAACTGACAGTCTCAGTTGCCTGTCAATCAAATACACACAGTCATAACCAGACAATTTCCCTTTGTGCCTTAATATCACCAAGACATGGAGGGTCAACATTTCTCAATCTCTGCACGGTTTCTGTTTTTTTCAGATAGTCCGCATGTCAGGTTATTTATAATATATTGCTGTGATTTGGTCAAGAATACGGAAGACTACACACTTGACCCCTACCAATCATAGCTTACAATCTTCACTGACTTTCAATCAGTGAGGACAAACAACAAACTTCTCTTTATATAAGTACGTGATCAGGGTTTTCTAAATGAAAGAAAAGCAGAAACATAACAGGTACATTCAGAATCACAGGTGTGTCAGATATCCGTCCCCTTTGCCACAGACCTAGGAAATACGAGCAGGAGTGAACCACAAAGCAGAAACTCCAGCAGTAATACTACCATTAGAAAGAAGCCACTGTAGAGCTCAGTTTATCTACCTGCCTAAATCAGGTTACTGTATATGATGATCATCAAACTGTACTCTACTACTACACTCTACTATCATTAGAATCTTCCAGAGAATAAATCAAAAATGTGGACATTATGATACAGATGGACTTGTCTCTCCATCAAAATAGGGATGAATGATGACAAGGCAAAGGTCAGAGGAGGGTGGTGGTGAAGGTGGGTTATGAAATAAGATTGGGAAATAGTGGAAACGATATAAACCTATTCTAATAACTGCAGTCAATCCACTGTCTGCCACACTATTATTGTCTCAACTCACTCAATCTCACCTCTCAAAATACTACTTATGGACAGGCATCAGGAAATGTTTGACTTCTTTCCATCTTCAAAGTACAACTTGAAGTGGATTCAAAACCCATACAACTAAAATAAAGACCCAAACTCATCCTCCAACGAACATCAATATCCATAACAGATTCCATGGCAGCCTGATCTGTAATTGTAGAAATATCCCTTTTTTGATATCTTGTATACTGAGCTATCTAGAATGATCAGTTGCAGAATTACTTTATCTCCAAGCAATAGCAACAATGCACTCATAGTTCAGTCTGTCTCAAATATAATGCTATACTTCTTTGCTGTTGTGTGTCATGGATAACCAGAGCATGAGTAGGGCTGAAACACAGAGGAGTCATCAGGGCAAGCAGTCAGTCCAGTTCAAGGATTCAGCCTGTTTCACAGAGAGACAGTGTTTCTCTCTCCATCACAGTCAGCTTTTGTGTCTACTATCTCATTCATCACAACAAAGAAAGAGAGGAGAACAACAGAAAAAGTGAGAAATGCTGCATTTAACTTAGACAAACAGTGCAGAACCTGCATCAGTAAAATAGCCACATGATTCTGTGGAGTTTGGCAAGTTAATTTAGAAATCATGAGTGACTGTATCGGAAGGGAGAACTGTAGATGTGAGAAGTCAGGAGGTCAGTCATGTCGGATTGTGAAGAGGCTATTAGTGAGATATGAGAGGCAAGAAGCCTTTATCAGACTCTTTTTCAGTTGGCCTTTCTGAGGGTTATAATGATTCCTCAGCTAGTCTTTCAGCTGTGAGAAGAGATTAGCACCTGGGACCCCACAGGTAAAATCCTCATTAGTCAACTAGCCTTAGAGCGATAAAGTGCTGTGCCACAATGTGGGGAGAGGAGCAGTCTCTATCAGCACCAGAGAGAGCAACACAGCAGGTGAGTGAAGGTAAAGGTTAGCACATAAATAGGAAAAAACATCCCCCTCTAATGATGCTCTGCAAAATTTTAGGGAAAAGAACAATAAAATGCAATCAGCTCAGAAAAAGTAACTGTGAAAGTCATGCTGGGTAAGCAAAAGGCTCTATTTGCAATAACATTCACATGATGATCACCCAAATTACAGATGGTCCTGTTTTGTTTTTGTTTTTTTTTTTCAGATATCTATTTCTAAAATGTTCTGCCACCAACCCAATACAATGGAGGCAGGGGGATTCACCAAATATCTACCAAAAAATGGAAGGGGAGGGCTGTACCAAGGCACCACTACATCACTGAATGGAGGTAAATGGAATTTATTCTGTGGTGCTAAACAGCATTGATGCCAAAACAGTTAATTGAAAAGAAAAAAAAAATCAAAAGAATATCTTTTCAGAATCAGTACTCTGTAGAACCTAAAGAGTGAACTTTTCAACTACACTCTACAGGGATATACTCCCTAAGAGTTCCCATTGAGATGGCTTAAAGACAAACAAACATATCTGTTTGGGGGTTTTTTTTGCTTGTTTTTAGACCATTCCTAAAAACATCTTAATAGCTTCACCAAGGCAAAGGTCAGTGTTAACTATTGTTAACTACACAGTCTTTCTACATCCTAGTTTTGATTTACATCTTTGTTGGGGAAAGATTGTTTTTTTTTTCTGTTCATAAAACAGTGATCCTTACATTTAGGTCTGAAAAAAATTCAGGTAAGGGACAACCTACAATCCAAATATACAAAAATATAAAATGAAAACAATATGTAATATTAATAAAAAATAAAAATAATATGTAATGTAATTAAAAAAACCAAAAAACAAAAACTATCCCCTACACTATTTTAATAACAGGTATATCAGTTGCATGTATTTTTGTGGCTGTTACTTCAAAGAAATGCCCTCACACCTTAGTTTGGCAGTTAAATAAGTGGCTATATTGAAAACGTGTGACTATGGGCCTTCTTCTCCAAGATAGCTCTCAATCCAATAAGAAGTTGCATTCAGGTACAATGTGAAGGGAACTTTTATCTCACTTTTTTTCTTTTAAATCAGATTTCCACGTATTTATTTTATTTTTTGTTTTTTGCAGTCTGTTATCTTAATCAATAAACAACCAAGAAGGAAAAAAGAGAAGATGGAAGAAGGAAGAAAAACTTCAGAAGAGGAGGAGGACAGAAAAAATAGAATGGGAAACATAATTCTACCTTATTTTTACAATTATTCCCTTTCTTACATCTTTTTATCTCTCTTAAACACTCACACACCTAATCTTATATTGTCTATATATATATATGAATGCCCACTGTGATTTGTAGAGGTGGTGAAGAAAAGAATGTGCAATAACAAAAAAAAGTCAGCCTTTTTTTTTTTTTTTACCAGACATTAAATGATATAATAGATGATTTACAGAAAGACTCAACAGAGCACAGTATGAATTGTGCCTGACTAGGAGTCAGTTACACAGGGATGAGAAGGTGAATATATGAAATAAGACAAAGGGTTAAAAATGAAAGGAATTGTTTGTATGAATTAGATGAACCACTGTTTCTTCAGTTACAAGAAAAGACAATTTTGCATTGTTAGTCCAAAAGAGGAAGTGCTGTAGTTGCTGTGTTGGGGAACAATATAAATTTAGGGGATATCACCCACTGACAGATGTGTGTATGTGAAGAGTGTAGAGTTTCAGTCTGGATTTGTCACTTTCAAGTAGAGTGTGCTTCTTGCTCAATTTAGAGAGAGGCTGCAGCCTGAGGGAGGATTGACTGTTGGATCTGTATGCCATGAAATGAAAAGAAGGTAAACACTCTCCGACTGACTAGGTTCTATCACACCCTGCTTACTGATGTCTTTAGAAGGAGTCATACTTTATCATTTCTTAATAAGAAACCTACCTGCTTTCTGATCTACTCCCATTTGTAATTATTGTTGAACCTGTTGGAAAGTCAATACATCCTCTGTATTTACCTGCTAGTGCATAATATCATAATAATAAACATATCAATTGCACTAATTCAATCAGTAAAACAGCACAGCTGCATCATACTCACCAATCTACTGCTCTCACTTCCTATTTTAACACAAATACTATTCTCATCTGCTCATAAATTCCAATTGCTTCTACTTTTCAGTTTTTCTAGTTAGCTGTTAAGTTATCATCAATAAAACCTGTACGTTCACATTAAAAGGATCCCAAAAGCTCAAAAGACATTTCCCCTCCCTTTACTGCCAGGCTTTTAATTTGAAACCAGTGTATCATTATTGGTTAATACATTATTACAAACAGGAGTGATGGCCAATCCTAGAAAATTTGTAAAAACCAGCATTATCCTCCTGCACCCTTCCTTTAATTCAAGAAAATGACCAGAGTCCTTTGGTTTTCTGCTTTCTCTTTCTCTTCTCCTGTGCAGCTGATGGAACAGACAGCCTATACTCTGACAGCTGCTGGACACACACAGTTTGTGTGTTCACATTGACAGAAATGGAAAGCTACAGAGAGTGAATTTAAGGGGGATGTGTGAGTGCAGTGAATGTGTGTCCTTCATTTGATCCCTATGCTTTAGAGCACACATAAAGCAGGCTAGGTGTATTGATTATTTGGAGTGCAGGTTGTACAAGCATTTGGGCATTTGCCATTAGTGAATTTATGTCATCTGGTAATATAAGGTGAAAACTGTTTTAAATTATCTTGATTCTTTAGCTTCCATACAGGAGAAACTGTTCTTAAAGCTAGCCAATATCTGGCTGCTATCCAGGTGACATTCCTAAGTCCTTTGATTTTTAAGGTCTACTGAAAGATCTGTTGGTTGGTTTGTGAAAGGATGTGAGCAGATCATGAAAACTGGATGTGCTATACACATCAACCACTCTTAACTACATATTGTTATTGTTGGCGATATAAAATCTTGTGCTACAGAATCAATGATTGACCAGGATGACCTGGATGATCAGGATGACCCTAACTCAAGTAATATTGGTTTTATAACAGAATTAAAAAAAAGGAGATCTGGATAGACTTTTGTTTTCTGATCTCCACCAGTTTGATGGATCTCTTCTGTTTTTTTTTTGTTTAGCTTTGAGCTTCTCTGAAAGTACAAGCTTAAGTAGATCTTACACATTATGCATTTACATGAGTGAACACACACACACACACACACACATACAATAACTATCTTCTAACCAGGACAAAGGTACATTGTCTCAAGGTCACTAACTCACATAAAATGTATGTTTGTCTTTGTTTGTGTTTGTTAGAGAAAGGGAAAGCACACACTTCTTTGACTGAAAAGAAATAATTGTCCAATGTGAGGACACAGTGGTACAGTGTGTACCTCTAGTCTGTGTGTGTGGGTGCGCACTTTACTGATTGTGTGTGCATGTTTTGAGATGAGCACGGGGTGTGTAGGCTTTTCATGCAGGTTATTACCAACTGTTTTCCTAGTTGTCCTGCTCAGTTACTAATATTATGCACAATCAGTATACAGTGTACGTGTGTGTATGTGTCTGCTCTCACAGTGAGATCAGCAACAGGCTATCATTATCATTTTTGTTTTTTCTCAATGCATCATATATGACTCTGTGTGTATACCTTTTACAGGATACTTTTGGGGTAAAATTTCAGACTAAACACCAGTTAACTGGGGACATCTTGTAAAACTGGGGACAAAGCCATGTCACAATTTGAAAAAAGCTTATCTTTACATCAGTTGTTATGGTTACAGTTAGGGAGTGGTTAGGTTAAAGTCAAAGTTAAGGTTAGTCTCCAGGAAATTAATGCAATGTTTTATGCAATGTCTCCAAAAGTGACCAAGGTAAATACATATGTGTGTGTGTGTGTATACTTCTAGAGGCCCAGCAATATATATGTTGAATATTTTAATCTAAATCAATTCAAATCTGAAAATAATATCATAAATTTAGGCATCCAACAGTGATTTACTGTCTTTCACCCGTTCTCTGATGTAGTCAAATTGATTACTGCAGGATCATTCTCCTGGTGATCAGGCCTGAATGTGTAGGTCCTGGCAGAATTCAAAACATATCTAAACCAAAAAGCTTTTAGTTAATATATTTCCTTATCTTGTGTCTTATCCCCTAAACATTCTTTCTATTTTTATCTTTTTTTAATCCATTAACTTTTACTTTAATCAGTTGTTTAATGTGTTTTCATCCTTGTAGTTGGATTTATTTGTTATTGAGGAATTTATTTCCACTATCTCAACATAATGCTGACATTGAGCATAATCAGGGGTTTTGCAAAATTGTCCAATATCAACATCTGTGTCTGGCTATAAGGTTGTTATGTACATTTTTAAGTCACTTACTGTGACCAGATCATGTGGGCAGGGTTTTCTGACAGATAACAGACATAAGTCACACAACCATCACAGTCCTTGTCAGTTCAATATAAACATAGGCCATACTTTAACTTTGGACCAACAACTGATGCTGGTGTTTTTCCTTGACTGCCAGACTCTGAAATCCAGGAATCTTCTGCCCTTAAAGTGACACTTGATGGCCCAGCTACTCTTGAGAAAGTTTACTTTTCATTAGCCATCTACATGGAATAAAAATCTCATCTCTTACCAGAGAATGTGAACCGCACAGACTCTCAAGAATGTTGACCTATTTTAACGGTTGTTTTAATCTGTCTTAATCCAATTTTTAATTTATTATCTGCTAATTTATTGTTGTTGTCTTTATTGAGCACTGAATACCAAGCAGTGGATGTGCGAAACATAATTTTGTTTTTATGTGATGCATAAGAATGACAAATAAACAATCTATCTATCTAGCTTAATGAATTATACTTATATAGCGCTTTTCTAGTCTTATCAACCACTCAAAGCACTCTACACTAAATTCGCCCATTCACTCATAAATACAGTGCCTTTTTACTATACATAACACACAAACACATGCATGCATATACACACACACAATTAACGGGAGATATTTAGGGTATAGAATCTTACCCAAGGACACTTCAACATGTGGACTGGAGGAGCCGGAGATCGAACCACCAACCTTCTGGCTAGTGGCTCTACCTCCTCCTGAGTCATAGCTGCTATGCTTAACAAGGAGAAAGTCTGATTAAATTATAATATTAATGTGATTTCTTGACAATTTACATAGGTTTTCTATTTTGTTTGTTTGTTTTTATACCTGTATTGAACCAGCGATGTATCTAAGAGCAATATCAAGGAACGCTGTTCACACTCACATAGTTACACAGATTCGGATGTAGAAGCTGCTTTACATCAACATGGTCTGTCGAATACTGGACAGCTCACTGAGCAACTGGGGTTTTGGTCCCTGCTAAAGAGCACTTCAGTGCTGGTAACGAGGGGGAGGCAAGTGCTTTCATTTTCAGTACCCAAGATTATCCTGCCTGACTGGGGATCAAACTGCTGACTTTCTGGTCACAGTTCCCCTCTTTTCACCTTTCTACTTGGATTCATGTTTGATGTATGATTCTATGGCAACCATAGCTCACCACTCGAAACTAGACCAGCTCTGCTGAACCTGTGCTATCCTGCAGAGGTTCAGCAGATTGACAAGATTCTCACATGGGACTGTTTCACTGGTTTTTAATGTACGGTAGGCATGCTCATTATTCACCGTGTCCAAAAGCTTTGGAGGAAATGTCTGAAGTTGAAGCATGACTAATGGCCACAATATGTTGGCATCAGAAATCATCCTCTATTGGAAATTATATTATTATATCAAATTATAATATTAAATTATTGAATCAAATTTTAATACTTGAACCTGTGTTTGTGATTGTGTGTCTTTCTGCAGTGTTTTCAAGATCACATGCCAATCAAAGAGTGGCTAGTGCTGTTGAAATGTTTTTCTTTAATATTCTGTTAAAGATGCTTTTAAGCCAATCAGAGCTATATTTTTGTTTTTCTTTTTTTCTCTTTTTACTTGAAAGCAATCAAAGTGAATGTACACAATAATAAAATCAGCCAAATATGGGATTATGCAAAAAATGCTCAAGCATCCAAACATCAGTTATTCATGATCATTCCCCATCACTACTTCCTCACACATCCACAGGCTCCAACCATATCCAAGCTGACATCTCAACCCAGAATAGTTCTCAACAAGACACCCATGCTTCTTTGCAGCCAGCGTTTATGATGAATGCACTTATTAATTCACCAATTATAGTGATAGAGGGAGTGCAGCTCTCTGTAATTTGCATTTTGTGTGTTTTGTGTGTGCTCATGGTAAATATGTTGTAGTGTGCTCCTTAAAGAAACAGGCAGTAGAGGGCTGCTCAATTGATTGGGGATTGTAAAAGCCACATGCAGGGATTGTGATTCCTTGAGACCCACAAAGACATGACTGCCTTATGTATATATCCATTACATGAGAAACTCCTTTTAATGGTCAGTTCACCTAAATCAAAATAAGACAAAACATCCTACTGATCTACAGCATGCTTAGTGTCACCTTACCCACATAAAGGTGTTTTCACATCTCTCACTAGCATGACTAGTGGCCTGCTGTAGAGTCTTTGTTTATTCTCTACGTAAAATCAGTGTTACTACACAGAAGTTTGCTTTTACTGTACACCAACAGCCCTACAGTTTCAAGTTTTAAGGCTTTTAACATGCATGGAAAGAAACATCTTTTTATCTTGAGAGTGAAAATCAACTTCATAGTTCACCCTTGTGTGACATTGTTGGTTCTTCTAACCCCTTTATTAATTTCAATTAAACTTAAGTGAAATAACTAAAGTTTCTTGAAGTAAAAGTGGATCGAGTTTTCACTCATATATTTATATTGACTTTTATTGCATTTAATTACATTGCCTTTGAACACAGTTAGAGTTAAGCTTAATTCTATCCAAATTCTCTTTGATCTGCACTAGTATAGCCAATGGTACTAGCCTGTTTACCTAGACAAGTATATTTAGGTTTTATGTAAACCCCACAGACTTTTATGTGTGAAACATCCAGCCTAGCATTGCGAGGCACACCATTTAAAGAAACCCCTCAGCTTACTGTGATGCTGTAAATGTGTTTTTCTGAAGATGTTTTCACATCACTACAGAGTCATTTTCAATTCTAACTTTATGTCTACAGTCAATTTGGCAGTATATCTATATTTCAAAGTGTTGGACAGAATGTAGATGTTGTTGCATGTGTGAAGCGGTGACAGCTGACAGGTCATCCACGGATACATAGACCTCTGTGGCAGGCTTTTCCTGATCCCTGTCAATGCAACATCTCATCTGATGATTTTAACCTGATGGACATTTTGTGCTGTGCAGTAAGTGCATGGTATTGTACCACAAAGCTGAATTCGGTAGATTGATCACTGGTTATAAATTTTGTTTTTATAACTGAACTCTTTTAACACTAGACTGTTTAGTACAGCTTTCATTCACTTTATTTACAGTTCATGGAATTGTAATACACAGTTTCTGTATTGCTTTAGGTGATGAAGACCAAAAATGTAATGTATATGATGTATATCTCATGTATATCTCATGTTTGTGACCCTGTGATGAAATTCTCTGTGATTGCGCTGCGAACCTATTTCCCGATGAGGACAAATAATAATAATAACTATCTGTCTGTCTGTTTCTCTGTCTGTCTGTCTGTCTGTCTAATGTTGACACACACAGGCTTTCCACAATGTTGGTTTTGTTGGGAAACAACACTGTAGGCTCTCCTGCCTGTTGGGAATTAATGACTATCGAACTGGGAGTCATGAATTCTCTTTCCCCTCCTCTTCTTTTCTTTCTTTCTCTCGCAAAACACAGCAGTTTTCAAGGAGAAGTGACAGTGTGATTAAGAGTAGTCTTAATGTAAAGAGCTTCTTGCTGAGCAAAGTGGGCAGGGAAAGGACATGGAGCGGTTAGGCCTCCAAGGTATGTGTGAGTGTGTGCATGTGGCGAGCAAACGCGGGCGACTAACTTTAAGCCATATGTTGTTACAACAGCTACTGGTATACTACAACACATCTATATCAGCACACACAACAAAGACAGGTTATGATTTCCCCTCTCCAGCATTAAGCTGCCCACTACCTTATACTTTTAGGTTGGAAAACATTGGATGGAAAACTCCTATACTCATTCATTACACACTTGGAGAATGAACATTCATGATAAGCTCACACTTAAAGACGAAATAAAGAGCCTTTCCAGGTCAGCAGCCAAACCAGGTGGATACATAAACAAAAGTTCAATGCAATTCAATAATTTGCAGCTTGTTGAAGTCTGACACTGAAAGAATTCAACCTGCTCCTGCAAATAGTGTTCAGTATCTTTAAAAATAATTTGACAATTTTCATACCACAGTGCCCATGCAATTGCTGAAGACAACTAGCAATCAAACAATGCTGAAGAGACACTGAAAGATAGCTCTAAGTTGATGCCAAGATACCATCTTGAGCTCAACCTGGACAAGACTGAGCTTTCGCTCTTTCAAGAGTGAAGCATGCTCATACTGAGATCTTTTCATCACCACTGAGTATAATGTGGCGGTGACAACCAAGAAAGTGAGAAACTTGATTCAGATGGACAGTGGATTCACCCCTTCTTCACAAGGGAGGAAGATCAAGTCCTCATCCAGGCATTTGTCAGAGCCAAGCGTGACCAAAATGTCAGAAAAATAGTACTAATTGATATTTTTATATATTTTCTTTTTTAACATTAGTGTAAACATCTGCTAAATATTGCATTCTACCACATCTTTGCATGGAAAATACATTAGAATTAGGGTATGGTTAGGGTTAGGCAAGTGACACAACTTTTGCAATTTGCCTCTGTACGCAACCACAACAGATTTGAAACGAATCGAGATGTGCTTTTATAGAAATTGAGTTTTAATTCAAGGGGTTTCACAAAAATTTTAACTGTTTAGGAATTACAGCCATTTTTATATACAGACCTTCATATTCTGTTGCTCAGAAGTAGTGGGACAAACCAGCACATTCATAAAAATAAAGATTATTTTTAATACTTGGATGAAAATCCCTTGCAGTCAATGACTTCATGAAGTCTGGAACCTTTGGACACCCCCAACTGCTCCATTTCCTCCCTAGAGATAAATGATAGGGATTTACTGCAGCCGCCTTCCATTGCTGTGTGTTTGTGGGTCTTTATGCCCTCAGTTTTGTCTACAGTAAGTGAAAAGCATACTCTGCTGGTTTGAGGTCAGACTGATTGACTTGGCAATTGAAGAATCCGACATTTCTTTGCCATGTACAGCTCTTTGGTTGCTTTTGCAGTATGTTTTGGGATATTATACATCTGCACTGTGAAACACCGTCCTATCAATTTTGCAGCATTTGGCTGAATCTGAACAGATACCATAGCCCTATAAACTTCAGAATTCATCCTGCTGCTTCTATCAGCAGTCACATCATCAGTAAACACCAGTTACCCAGTTCCATTAACAGCCATACATACCCAAGCCATAACACTGCATCCATAATGTTTGAAAGGTGATGAGGTGGCTTTGGCTCATGAGCCTTTCCTTTCCTTCTCCAGACTCTTCTCTTCCCATCTTTCTGGTAGAAGTTAATCTTGCTTTCATCTGTCCAAAGAATCTTGTTCCAGAACTGGGCTGGCATTTTAGATGTTGTCTGGTAAAGTCTAAACTGGCTTTTCTGTTCTTGAGTGTTACCAGTTTTTTGCAACTTGTGTGAACCCTCTGTATTTACATTCAAAAGGGCCTCTCTCGATTGTAGACTTTGACAGTGAGACTCCTACCTCCTGGTGAGTATTATTGACCTTGCACAATGTTGTAGAGGTGTTCTTCTTCACCAAGGAAAGAATTCTGCGGTCATGCACTTAAGTTGACTTGAATGGTCTTCGAGGCTAATTGGTGTTGCTGAGCTCACCAGTTCATTCCTTCTTTTTAAGAATGTACCATAATGTTGATTCATGTTTCTGCCATCTGTCTGATAAATGGTTTTGTTTTTCCAGCCTATTGATGGCCTCCTTTGTTTGCATCAACTCCTCTTTGGACCGCATATTAAAATTTTCCATGAACAGTTACCAAATGCAAAGTCAACGCTTGAAATCCACTCCAGACCTTTTATCTGCTTCATTCTTAGCTAAATAAAAAGGGAATACGTTACCACTGACCATGAAACTGAGTGTCAGTTGTTGTGCCTCACTAAAAGACTGTAGACAAAGAAGGCCTACAGGCACACCCAGACCTGGAATCCAACTAAGGCCACGTGTCGATAACCGAGGGAGAAAAAGAACTCAGCGGAGCAACCCCCCACCACGCGGTCTCAGTTGGATAACTGACCAAATGGGCGACCCCCAACGTGCGCAGCACCTGCCCAACAGTGGGTTCCCCCAATATCAAAAGCTTCCATTGGGTGAAATCCGTCACATTCAACCCCAAATCGTGACGTCACCTAAAGTTATATTAACTCCGAAACTCCTGAAACTTACTGCTTCTGGCTTTGACTTTTACAACGACCAGCGAACGCCTCACAAATAGAAGTGCCAACAATTATTGCTTCTGGCTTGGACCTCCGCGACGACCAGCGAACGCCTCGCCGATAGAAGTGAAAACAATTACACTCCTAAGATTAGACCCGTCCTATGTGGTGAGCACTCTATTCCTAGTTAGGAGTTTCCTGTGTATACCGACTAACAACCATGGCTACGTATTTCCCTCTCTGACCAAGCTGATCTCTGCTCTCCTCCTGCGCGTCGAATGAACACAGTTTGTCCCGATTCTAGACCACGGATCGACCCTCTCGCCCGGATGCCCGCTGATGCCCGCGGATTTGAAACCTGGTAGCTAACGAGTCCTACCTGTTTCAAGAGGAAGATGAAGGAACACGGACCTCGCTTCTTTCCAAGTCTAACTAATTCTCTGTCATGAGCCAGAATTACGTCGCCTCACCGAAGACTGGTCATCTCGCCGAGAAGATACGTTAGCCGCTGATAGCCGCTAACCAATGCCTCCTCACCTGCACAAAGACACCTAGGACGAACGAACCACACCGCTGGATTTGCAAAGAGTAAGAGGCTTATAGCTCTGGGCAGATATTAGCAGTTAGAGTGTAATAAGCTGTCGGAATGTTTATGACGATATTGGTTGTGCTGTTATTAATTCATGAGTGAACACACTTGAATGAATTATAATTCATCCATCTGCAGCGGATAAATTCGTCCACGCATCACGATTGTGACCAGTACTTTCTGTGTCAGTTAAAGGCCCAGACTTGCGACGCTCATCGTCTGAGTCGAGTAAAGTCTGTGTGATACAGATAAATACTGTCTCTCGATCACAATCGTCAGAACGTCTTTGTTCGAACTTGTCTACCTCTTCTTCTACTAACGCACACGTTCCTATTCGAACACCTTAGCACGGGACAGTTCGAACCTCCCCCACCTAGTTTTCTTTAAGTCACGTGGTAACGGCGAGCCGCCATTACACTCGACAGACTTCCTTACGGCCGGCCCTCGCGTGACTTGGCTGTAACAAGTCACGTCCGCCATCTTGGTCCGCCTCCCTTCAGGCGCGAACACATATAGACCCTCCTTCGCGCGCCCACACACACACACACAACCTCACACATATGGTCCCACACACACACACACACACCTCAATACTTGTTTCACGATCTGTAGTTAGTAGTAAGTAGTAATAGTGCATGATAAGATTTATTATTTGAAAGTGATGTTAATTGGAAGTTATTACTGATGATAATAAATTCTGTTATTTTTGATTGAGAAGTTGATTTGTGTTTTCTGTTCATGTGCTGTAATAACAAGCTGGTTGACGGAGTCAGTGCCAACCTCCACTCCTTCTTATTCACTCTAGAATTACCAATATTTCCTAAATATTGGAAATTCTGAGCGAACACCCCTTTTGAGACTGCATCAAATATTTCGTTATTGGTCCGGGTTTTTCCGGTGGTGCCCCATTATTGATGGTCCAAATTAATCACATTCTGTTAAGTTTAATAATTACCAGTGATTATCTTCGATAATCAGTAATTATTGCTAATAGCCAGATCTTGCTCCTGCGCTGCACAACAAATGGTGCCTTATGTGAGGTTGCATCTGAATTACGGTTATTAGTCCGGGTTTTTTTGATAATTATTAATGATTAATTTGATTATCATTAACTATTGCCAATAACCAAATCCCGTATTAGGCTCCGAAGCGCAACACAGTCAATTGTCCAATTACTTTTGAGCCTCTAAAAATGTGGTACTATGTATAAAATGGCTGCAATTCCTAAATGGTTAATGTAAAAAAAGCTGAAAGTCTACATTTAAATCACATCTTGATTTGTTCATTTCAAATCTGTTGTGCATGTGTCCAAAGGCAAAATTTGCACACATTGTGGCACTGTCCAAATATTTATGATCTTAATCATATATGACTTTGATGTGAAACAAACTCTAGGCTCTGTTACGTAAGTCTAACATGCTACATACCCATGCATAGTGTAATATACGTGGACTGAGCATTAGGCAACCATTACTGTGAAAACTTCCAATTTGGTTCTAAGTTCTTGTGATACTGGGTTGCACACCTGGATTACTGCAATTTACTGCAAATATTAGGAATATACTGAGCTTATTTTCATGTTCTTTTTTGATTAATCTTCCTTTTTCCTACAAACATCTGATTTCTCCTTGGTCTTTAAACATTTTATGTTTATGTAGGAGACACAGATAAGTCTATTTATAATGCATTATTTATTGATATTTCAATATTTGTGTTTGCACCCTCCAAAGGCAGTGAGGGTGCTATCGTATAAGTTGGTGTACATGGCACATGTTGGGGAGAAAGTGTCTTACAGCAGATACTATTATTGATCTCATCCTCAAACTAAATAGGTGAATGACATCTACAATGCTGCACCTAAAATTAAAGCACACAGAATCAACTGCTTCTTTCATATTGTTTTTTGCAATAAATTCTAATCAACATTGAATGGTACATATTTTTAAAAAGGAGGCTGTGAGTGTAAAATACTCGACCCACACTCACTACTTGGGGAAAATAGTAGTAAATTTAAATATGGGACAAAGGAAAAACCAAACCCAAGTTTTTTCAGTTTCTTGCCCTTTCAGTTCTCTTAAATACAGTGCTGGCTACACAGCTGCCCATCTTATCAGAACACAGTAATAATTTGATATGATAATCCTAACTCAGCTCATCAGACTTCTTTAGATATAACTAACTATAGCATTAATCTTAGGGGGAAAGGAGAAGAGACATGATATTATACAGGAAATCTCAAACATACAATGAGTAAGGCAGCTGTTCATCCCATCATCTAATAAAGACGATGACCAATTCTCTATATTTTCACAAGTTGGGGCAAGTAGAGACAAACAGTGGAATGAGTCACAGTCAGGTGGCTTTTTAATTCAGTTCAATTTTATTTATATAGTGCCATATCATAACAGAGGTTATCTCAGAGAGGTTATTTAGAAAGACTTTTACATATACAGATCTGTTAAAAAAGCGCGACATACATGTGACAGTGGTTCTTGGGATTTTGCAAGACTGCCAGAGATTTGTGTGATTGAAATAGAATAAATCTAGAAATTACACACTATCTCTAAAGGTGTGTAGGAAAAAGTTTAATATGACAAGCTAGGCTGCATTTTTTATGCCTAGAAGTCCCTGCCAATTGCATAAATGTATACTACTTCCGCTAATGTCCTGGGAGAAACCCTACATATGTGTAAGGCTATAGCCATTAACATGGAGTGTCGGGAAATAGAAAGCAAAAAGGGTTTAATCCACAAGAGGCCATAGGAGACAAGTCGATGTGCTGATGTGCTGATGTGCTGTGTGAAGTGTATTGTGTCATTTCCAGTTGCTAGTCTTTGGGTGTGTGTATGTGTGATTAGTAGCACGTTTTGCTGCTCTGTCTCTTCTTGGTTAATTAAGCTATTTTCTTCCTTAACCCCTGTACACTTCAAACCTATATTAGTTCTGCTTAAGTACTCTAAGTTTTTTCTTGCTTCTTCAGAGCTGTTTACATGCCAATCAGATCAGCCAGTTAATTTAGCTAGTAGTTAGCGATGGCTTCTCTCTCTCTCTCTCACTCTCTTGCTCTCTCTTGCTTGGTGTATCTTATGTTAAGGTACTACTCTGCCTCCTTTAGTGATTGCAATTGGTTAGTTACCACCAACCAGATTGTGTTTCAAACAGATCTGATTAGGAGAGATGGCATACATCCCACTTTGGATGGAGCAGCTCTCATATCTAGTTTATTAGTAGACCAAAACCATGACAACCCAGAGGTGAAACCAGGAGGCAGAGTTGCAGTTTTACATGCCTCCTGTGTTTTCCTTTTCTTTAGTCACTCATTCAAAACCTCAAAGACACTGTCTGTCCCCTGACCATCTAATTTAATTAACTCAAAATAAATAGAAGAGGAGTTGTATATAAAAAAATAATGAAAATTAAGGCCATCATTTCAGAAGTACAACAATAACATACTTAAATGTGGACCCCAAAACATTAGATCACTCCGTTTCAAAGCTGTATTGGTTACTGATACCTGACTGTGTCATAATGAATATTTTAAACTTAGTGAAACTTCTCCCCGCAGTCATATTAATACTCACATTCTCAGAGGCATCGGAGAAGAGGCGGATTTGCAGCCAATTTCAACTCAAGCCTAATAATAAACCCTAAACCTAAATGATAACACATTCAAAATCCTTGTTCTTGGTGTGTTACACATCCAGTCTGGAAGATTTTAAAGCCTGTTCTATTTGTTAGAGTGCACTACACTCCTGGCCCATACTCTGAATTGTTATCTGAATTCTCAAGTTTGTTCCTTAGTGCAGATAAAAAGAAAAAAAAAATATACTAATTGATTTCAATATTCATTTGGATATTGATAAAAAATTGCCTTGGCACTGCATTTATCCCATTAGAGTCACTTAGCTTCACTCAGAGGGTAAATGAAGCCACTCACTGGCTTAATGACATCCTCAACCTTGTTCTGAATTATGGCATCAAAATTGAACACTTAATAGCCTTCCAGAGAATCCTCTTTTGTTGGACCGTTGTTTGATAACTTCTGATTTCCTGTTGCTGGACTACATGCCCTTAGGCACACATGTCTTTACTAGATGTCTATCTTGTGAATAGATAGACATTTTGACATAATAAAATTTAAGGAAGTGATAGAAAGATAGATACTGAAAATCTAATCAATGCTTTTGTTATTTCTGGGCTTATTTATTGCAACTCTTAAACTGGATTTATGCTTCTGCGTCGGGTGTATTCAGAGCCTAGGCCATAGCCTATGCAAGTGGGCTATGCTGTCATGCCTTCCAGTGTAGTCAGTGTATAATCGTGGCCGATTATACTCTATAATTACAATGTCAAACTGCTAGTTGGCAGTGGCATTTAATGTATATGTCACTATGTTGAATTTCTTCACTACTGTTTTCCATGAGTTTGTTGGCGCTCTTCGAAACACTAGTAACTGACAATGAGTGGATCTTGTTTGAAATTAAGCTGATAAAAGTTGAGTGCAATACCTTTCCTGAACTTACTAACTCAGAAACCAGAGGAGACTTCAGAGGAGATGGTCTGTATTACCCTCGACAATGATACCCTCGACAGAGAGAGAAGGCGGGCAAATTTATTGTGATTGACCAGCAACTAAGAGACATCGACAAGGAGTTGCATTTGCAATATTTCTGGATGTTGGCAGGGATATTTGATGATTCAGTTCAGTGTCCGCAACCATTTGTCTCACATCAGCGTAAACACAGAGTGTCTAAAGGGAGAGCACATTTGGTTCTATGCTGCTTGAAGACAAACTGAACCTGCCCCCACCAGCTGATCTTCCTGGAATAGGAGTCAAAATCCGACATGTAATTGTTGGTGAAGCTGTGTTCCCCCTGTATAACAATCTCATGAGTCCCTTTCCAGGTATGTCACAGACAAAATTAATTTACATTGATTTCAAGGGGTGGCAGGGTACACAAATCTCCTGCATTCTCTAGACCTTCATTCCCTTTCAAAGTGCCATCCCACCATAGCTGCCTTTGGTGTACTGTATGATCTAATGGCCTTCTTGCAATAACCCAAGGACATTGTGTCGTGGCATATTCATTTTCTGGTCTTTTTACTTGGTCAATAAATTTTACAGTTGTGGATTGTGTAAATAAATTAACCTATAAATGTAATATAACCATGTAAATAGAGACCTGTTGATCAGGTGAAATCGAGAATACAATTCAAAATCCCCCTCTTCACCTACAAAGCCATTAATGGCCAGACACCATCCTATCTTAAAGAGCTCATTGTACCTTATTAACCCAGTAGAACACTTTGCTCCTCTTCCACTCTCCCTGTGCACATTAACATCTCAAAAATGCTCATTACTAATTGTTCTTCCTCTCTCCTGCAGTTTTGTGCTTTCTCGTCTCTCTCCTCTTCCTCCTGTCACTTTCTGCAGGTTTTTTGCCTCTTATGCTCCTGAGTCTGGATCCATGGTTGCAGATCCACCTACTGCCCCATGAGCCTGATCAACACCAACTGCTTTAATTATTTTGATTACTACTGTTACTTTTTCATTTAGTTTTATTAGTAATATTATTAGCCGTTAGTATAACTATAGTATCTATAGCTATTGGTCCCATTATTGTGCTATGCTCTCTCTTCCTCCCTCTTGCCCCCCATCACTCGCTCTCCCTCTATCTCCCTCTCATTTCCACTCTCAACCCAGCCGATCGAGGCACACCCCCCCATGAGCCAGGATCTGTTCAATGTTTCTACCTGTTAAAAGGGAGTTTTTCGTTGCCCCTGTCACCAAGTTCTTGCTCATGGGGGAAATGTTGGGTCTCTGTAAATAATAACTATAAAGAGTCTGGTCTGGACCTGCTCTATATGAAAAGTCCCCTGAGATAACATCTGTTATGATATGGTGCTATATATATAAAATTGAATTTAATTGAATAGAACAATAAACTTAAGGTAGAGTTGTTTATCTGCTGTAACATGCAAATTGCAAAAGGTGCAAATACTTCAAGTTGGAAATTTAAATAAAGTATTCCAAAATACGGAAATATACAAAACTATATAAACTATTGACTATCATATGGAACTAACAATTATAACAAACTAATAACATATGCAACTATAACAATTATAACAAAGTGACATGATTGCATAGGGAAAGGTCATCAAAACAATGTTCATTGCCACTGCTGCCTCTCAAATAGTGGTTTGTGCAAGTCAAACATAGCCTGTGCCCTGTGCTCTGCAGCATGTCTGCAACAGATATCCCAAACCTGTTGCAGATATGCTATATAGCAACAGACTGATGCAGTTCGACCCTCTGGTCCTCCATTCCTCCAATCGAGCAACCTCCTTCAGCAGCCAGTCATCCTGTTCTCTACTCTTCCTTTTCTATGCCATCCTTTGCCTAGGGGACATAGGAGGTGGCCAGGAGGATAGAGTACATGACTGGGAGGAGTAGTGATTTTCTGCTGCTGGGTTTCCTCAGGAATAACTGCAGTTGTGGTGGTTGAGGATCTTGAATCATATCCATCCTGTGACTATGAAAGAAACAGCAAATAGTTTATGTTAGTCCTCGTTATTATACATACAGGTAATATTTGTTTTCAGCGTCTATGCACTGATAGGCAGAGATACTAAAATGGCATATGGCTACACTGGCAGAATACTAGTTATTGCATTTGGATTATGAGCAAGCCAGATACAATTATAAACTATTACATATTACATTTTGGTTGCACAGAATCATTATCTTTGCACAAATCAATATGCATAACTTACAACTTGATAGCATTACTAGCTTGCTAGCTATCCTAAAAAATTACAACACATAGGCTCATGATAGAAAGGACATGTTATGTTTACCTTTTTTTTCTTCAAAATAGGAAACTGTCTCCCGGTGCTTTATGTGGAGTGGCAGCCAGGACGGAAAAAAAGAAAAGTCTGACATCTTTTTCCCACCTGGTTCCTTGCTCCCTGTTGCAAGTTTCTTGTGGAGACAAATATATTTGTCCTTAATGCTCTTCCGTCTACTCATGCATTCTGTGAGACTAATGTTTGAGGAAAATTTCTCTCCATTAATTGGCTGCTATCTGGCAGTTTTTATGATGCTTCAAAGAGGAGTCATACAAGTGCACATACTTTCTAACTTCCTTGATCAATCTCTTGATACCAAGCCAACCAATCACATTTCTTGCGATCTCCATTGCCATACATAGATACATTTTTCGGGAGGTGCACGTCAATCACCTAATACCCCAGTAGAACACCCCACTCCCAGAATACAGGCTTACTTGTGTTTTACTAGTTTCTAAATGTAAAATGGAAGACAGAGAATTCAGTTATCAGGCTACTCTCCTGTGGATCCATCTTCCAGTTTGGTTCTGGGAGGTAGCAACCCTTTCCACATCTAAGAGTAGCCTTAAAAATGTCCTTTGTGATAAAGCTTATAATTAGGGCTGGCTCAGGCCTGCTGCTATAGGCCTAGACTACCAATGATGTACTGAGCACTTCTCTCCCCCTCTTCCTCTCTCTCCATCGGTACACATTTATATCCAACCAAAGTTTGTTATTAACTTGACTTCTTCTCTGTCTCATAGATTTGTGTTTCATTTGTGTTTTCATTTTATATCTCTCTCCTTTCTCCCTCTGTCACTTTCTGCAGGTATTTCTGCCATTGAAGCTACAGAGTCTGGATCTTTGACTGTAAACCACCTACTGCCCTCATGATCCTGTCAAGCATCCACTGCTTCAATTATTATGATTATTATGATTATTATTATTGTTATATGTATTCTTATTGGTATTATTATTCACCCATTAGTCTCATTATTATTATACGTCTTTATCCGGTATCTGTATTATACATATATATGTTCTCTTTCTTCCCTCCTGCCCCCTGTCTCTTTCTCTCTCTCTCTCTCTCTCTCAAACCAGCCAGTTCTGTCAAGGGTTTCTGCCTGTTAAAGAAGAGTTTTTTTCTTGCCACTCTCATAAAGTAATTGCTCATTGGGGAATTGTTGGGTCTCTGTAAATGATTACTATAAAGAATACAGTCTAGACCTGCTGTATAAGAAAAGTGCCCTGAGAGGGCACTATATGAATGAAATTGAATTGAATTGATTGAATCCCCTTCATCTGGGAGACTGGGTAGTGACCAGCCACTTCAAGCGGATGTGGCCTGTTTAAATGCTATACTGTATATAAAGAGTTCTGATAATGCAGTGACGCTTGCATTGAGCTGGTAGCACCAGCAGCAAAGACTGAGCAAAACAGTGATCTGGACGATGAAAAGTGGAAAAAGCTGTCTGCCTATACTGTCTTGCAACATTCACTGTATTTGTTCCCATTTTCAAAGACTGATGACTTGATAGTAGTAGACTGATAAAACTACATTTCATTAAGTGTTTAATTATATAATCCCATTTGTGCAACCTCCTTGTATAGAAAGCAATAGTATACCATTCTAAAATATACATGGCAGTTTGACAACAGTAAAAGTGCTGATATTATTTTTTGCACCCCGCCATAATATATGCTATTTGAATCACACTGTTATACACCGTTATACAATCGTTCTCATTTGATAGTCTCCCAATGTGATTTAAAAAAATCCAGCTTTCTAGTGCAATGGTCATTACAAGGCCATTAGAAGACTCAAAATGATTCATAGTCTCCATCAGCCAATGGGAGATCTTTTTTCAAATATACTGTCCTTCCTTTCAACTCTGTGCATTGATATTCTCTAATACTGCCCTATTTCAAGCATGACCTTAACATTCTTAATAGCTCATGGGGTAGCATGAGGTAGATCACACAACATTCCAGGTCCTAGTAATTACTGTTTATTTCTGTCTACATCTATTCTATGTCCTCAACCTCTTAAAATCTATCTCTGGTCCTGGTGAGTAGAGCTCAACATTCTATAGCTATAGATCTAGGAAAATCTAATAATACTTTAAACTGGAATATTAGAAAGTCCTATTCAAAACTCCCCATGCCTCACCAAACCAGAGCCAGAGGGAAAAAAAAAGTTTTTGGGAGTTTGGGAAGGTCAGGCCAATATGACACAATAACTGACCTGGTGCTATCTTCCACTCTCCTTAATCTGTAGTTTTATATGTTTTAAGCATGATACAATTGGGACAAGTTTAAAAGAAAACTCACCTGTCTCTTCATCAATGGCAAATCGTCCAAGCCCACTCCCATCACGAATAGAGTACTGGATTTCTCCGTCTCTGCCAGTATCATCATCATTAGCGGTGACTTGGAGTAGGGTAGTTCCAATCCGGGTATTCTCTTTAACTAATCCTGTCAAGGCAAAGTGAGAAAAGTATGGTGCGTAGAGGTTTTCGTTCACATCTACCACCTCCACCTCCACAAATGTGACAGAGAGAAGAGAAACGGGCCTTCCCTTGTCTTTCGCCTTCACAGTGAGGTTGTAGAACTGCTGGGTCTCGTAGTCAAGCTCCTTTGTCAGTCGAATAGCCCCGCTGGCCCTATCTACCTCAAACCATCCATTGTAGTCATTGGCTAGAGAGTATCTGACCTGACCTCCCAATCCCAGATCTGGATCCTGGGTTTCTAACCAGGCCACAACCGTCCCTACTGGAAGATCCTCCAGAACCCTGGCTTTGTACACACTGGGGATAAATAGTGGGGGGCAGTCATTCACATCCTCCAATATGATTTTCAAAGTGGTCACAGAAAACCTCTGGCTCCCTTTCTCTGCTTTGTCCCTTGCCTCAATCTTCAGGTTAAAAGTAGAAACAAATTCCCTGTCCAGTTGGCCAGCAACATATACTATCCCATTAGAAGAGTTAATACTAAACTGGGTAGAACTGGTCAAGACATAATATACAATCTCGCCATTGGGTCCGATATCTTTGTCAGTGGCCTCAACCTGGATGACATCTGTACCTATGGCAGTATTTTCAGCTATGACAATTCTATAGCCTCCTTCTTGCAAAAAGTGAGGTGCATTATCATTAGCATCTTCTATGTAGACAGTAAGCAAACGCCATGCACTTTTCTGCGGCAGGCCAAGGTCATAGATAGTTAAGTTGAGGAGATAGCGATCTCTCTTTTCTCTGTCCATGGGCAGGAAGACAATGATGAGGCCAGTCTCCATGTCAATGGTAAAACAGCTATCAGTGTTTCCGTCTGAAATAGAGTATAGAATCTGCCCGTTGAAACCTGTGTCACCATCGTAGCCATTTACCTTGAAAACACTCGAACCAACCTTTAGGTCCTCCCGCACAGCAATATCTGTGGGAAAAGCCTTGTCAAACTGGGGTGTTTGCCGATTGACTGAAAAAAGGTCAATGAATCCTTCCTCAATTTTGGGTTTGGTGCTAGCTTTAGACTTTTTGAGTAACTTTTCGGCTAGCTTTTGGGCTACCCTAGTCTCTTTACAGTTGAAACCTCTGGGAGGAGATTTCCCATGAACAACTGAGATATTAACAAACATAGGATTAGAAAAGTTCTCACCATCTGTGGCAGTTATTTTGAGACTAAAGACACTGTTCTTCAGACTGGCTGTTGCAAGGGAATGTCGCAGTGTAAGGACCCCTGAATCTGGGTTGAGGTCAAAGTACCCCCAGTCGTTCCCTGAAATTATCTTATACTTCACTAGCTCTAACTCATCTATATCAATTGCTGACATTGTGGTAATTGCTTCATCCACTGGGAAATCCCTAGAGATCACCCCCTGGCATGCTACTTTCTCGAATAACGGCTGGTTATCATTTACATTTTCCAAGTTAATTGTCACATTGACTTCACTCTCTCGTCTATATGGTGACCCCCAGTCAGATGCTCTGACAACAAACACAAAGCTCTCTGGTGAGGATTCAAAGTCTAGTTCTTTAGTGGTGCTGATGATACCAGAAAACTGATTGATTTTGAAAGGTAATGACTGAAGGCTTGAAATGCTGTAAGTTATGTATCCATTTTCTCCTTTATCCTCATCCACTGCGGAAACAGTTAATACATTGGTCCCGACTGGTACACTTTCATTCACAAAAAACTCATAGGAGGACTGAGTGAATGTTGGTGTGTTGTCATTGGCATCCTCAATGGTCACGCACACTTTAACTTTGAGCTCACTATCTATTTCTAATACCTCAAGATTAAAGACATCCTGGGTCACTTGAGTGAACCAGCGAGTGGTGGAGATGACTCCTGTTAAGGTGTTCATTCGAAAAAAAGCTGAATCTGCAGAAGGTGCCAGAATGTATTCTGCATCATCGGGCTCAGGTTTGATTTTAACAGCCTCTAGAATTGTGCCTGGTGGTGAAATTTCATTCAGACTAATTTCATACAACTCCCGCTCAAACTTAGCTTCCCCAGTCTGCTGTTGTTTGACCATAATGTGGACAACCTTGATAGCAGAGAACTTCTGTGGGGTTCCCTTGTCTTTAGCCTGCAAAGTCAGGTTACAGCCATAAGGGTAAGTCTCCCAATTTACTGGCTCAGAGGTCTTTATGGCAAACTCGCCATCCTCAGATCTTTCCAAGAAAAACTGCTCTGAGGGGTCTCCATCCAAAATGACCACCGAATCAATT
Organism: Istiophorus platypterus; assembly: GCA_016859345.1. NCBI lineage: Eukaryota > Metazoa > Chordata > Actinopteri > Istiophoriformes > Istiophoridae > Istiophorus > Istiophorus platypterus. Next base: position 27,832,942 of record CM029116.1, read on the forward strand.
TCTCCATTTAAGCCTTCATCTAGGTCCTCAACAGTCACCATGGCATACACAGGGTTTTTATCAAACCATGAAGGGCTGTGGGTGACCACATTCATTGCTGGGGCATGCTCATTCAAGCGCTCTACATGGACAAAAAGCTTGGCTGTGCTGCTGACCCCATTATTTCCATAGAGCTTCATGCCACGGTCCACAGCCAGGATTTCTAAGTCATACCGGTTTTGCTCATCAATGTTAAGCTTTCCACTGAGAGAAACCACTCCACTGGTTGGGTGTACTACAAACAGCTCCATTTTCTCTTTGAAAAAATAGTAAAACTCCCCATTGGAACCAATATCTGCATCTGTGGCGGTAACTTGTGCTATGCTAGTTCTGAGAGGTGTGCTCTCTGCTATGGTGATGGAGTAAGTGGTGGGTGAGAACAAGGGTCGCAGGTCATTCATATCCAAGACTTGGATGCTGACTTTAGTCCAGGCCTCTAGGAGGGCTTCTCCTTTGACAGATGCTTTCACTGTCAATACATAATTATCCTGAATCTCTCGGTTCAAGATGGCTGCATTGCCACCTTTAGTCCTTATGCGCAAGAAGCAGAAATCACCCAGCACATACTCCTCTGCCTTGAAAAGCCCTTCATCATCACCTGAGGTGATTTTGTAGCGGATCTCCCAGGAGCGCTGTGCCAGGTGGATGCCCATTTTAACTTTACTGTTCGCATAGGTGCGTGCTGCTGAGTTTTCATAAACTGTGGCATGGTAGACTGCCTGAGTGAAGCCAAAGTGAAGTCCATCCAGAGGGCCCCCTTGGATGTTCTGGCTGCAGCAGGGTGATGGCTTAAGTAGCAGTAACGGCAGCATCAGAGCCAGGCTGAGGAAAGGGGCTCGCATGCCTGCCCACTGGCCCATATTCACATCCATCCCATCATCACTCAATCCTAAAACAAAAGTAAAGACAGAAATGGAGAGAAAGGTTAAGCAGAGGGGGAGGGATTTACAGCATCAAAAGCCTTGCCGCATATCCATGACTTGACCTTTCAACTCCCAGGCCCGACAGGCTACTATTTATCTATTGGACTACAGAGATTGTTTGCAAGTAAGGAGGGGAGAGGGTGTCAAGTTACTTAGCAACCAAAATGAAGGCTGACATCATCCTTGTATGGTCTCCGGACACTGCCAGTCAATTGCAAGTTTCTGAAAAACCAGAGGTGGTTTGAGACGGAGCAAAATAACTGCGGCTAGGAAGAGGAGTGTAGCAACACAAAAACAAACACTAAAGAAAATAACTGCAGAGGACGAAATGATCGGCTGCTACACAATGACCCCATCATAACCCTTTTCCTGAAATACATTACAACTGCAGCTCTGTCTCTCAAAACCATGTGATATCTCCAGAGGCAAACCAGTTATGGTCGAGAAACTGAGAGTTAAGAAGTTGGTGTTTCCAGATTTTGTTCTGAAGTAAGTAGCCACAGAAATGTGCCAATCTGGGCTTTACGAGGAAAGTCTGATCCAGGAAGAACCATGTTGTGGCCATAGGAGTGCAATAGTGGTCTGCATTTTGACGAATCAGCACTTTCTACCACAAGGGATGGAGAGATGGAGTGGGAAAAGATTGTGTCCGACTGTACTAATAATAATAGTGTAATGATACACTGCTGAAGCACAGGATGAAATCTAGGAGTTCTAAATAACACACAGTTACACACATGTGTATACAGTTCTGCAAGAGTACAAGTTTGTTTGTTTTTTTTTTCTTAACTTCTGACTGCAAGAAAAAAAATTGGCTTTTGAGCATGACCAGAAACCAACAATGCAAAACAATGTCTAAGCCTGCACTTAAATGCAATTAAGCAGTTATCCAAGGAAGAAAGTCTAGGATATACCCGGGTGAAATGCCAAAAACAACACTTGAGTTTTCATCTGACCTTAAACTGTCATCCCAGTGTGAACTGAATTGAGTATTTGCATGTGCATGCATAGGGGTGGTGTTGGTGTTATTACTTCTCAATCTGTGAGTGGTACTTGGGTGGTCTGTATAATCACATTGAAAATATTGTTGATTGATAGAGGACAGTGTCATATTTCAAATGATATAAGTACCATGTTGAGATTCTGAGATTTTGCACTGTCAAAAAATGTAGTCAGTGCGAAGAAAAACTTTTTATCGTCACTTTTTGTTTCCTCATTTACATTTTTGGATGAATATGACTGGAGTTTCCCTTCATGATTTAGGTCAGTGTTTCCTAATCAAAAGTACTCCTGCAGTTACCACAGAGTAAAATGAACTGTGTTGACTAGCACAGGTAATTTCAAATGCTGAGATATTTTTTAAAAAGCATTTGAGCTACTGTTTCAAGTAAGGTAAAGAGAGGGTGTATTTTTGTCAAAGCATCAGCCGATTAGCATTAGGTTAAATCTGGACCCTGTTTTTACCATAAAGTTGAATGATAATAATCATATATATGATAATTATATATATTATAATTGTATATATATATATATATATGTACACACACATTTTGGCTATGTACTATGTAGGGCTATGCTGCATACCTGTCCCTGTTTTCACTGTGGATCCGATAAGGATAACTCTCGAGCCTAAAGAAAAGTTTTAAACCCAGAGATTCTATGGCAATGTGTGATAAGACGATGTCTGAATGTATATGGAATGCTTTTTTTATACAATTTCCATTATTTTTCAAGGACAATGGCACTGATAATAGTAAATCCAACTGATTCTAGCACTTCTTCTGTGTGTTCCAATCAAACTAGCAAATGATTCTCTGAGGATGGGATATGTCATTTGGGTTCTTAGGCTGGATTGCCCTTTCTCTTTTGGGTATGAATAGGAGATACAGGGCAAGGAAGCTTACATAAATAACAAAACAAACCATGACTTTGTACCATCAGAGGTTAACAGCTACTGTGTGCTCACTTTCAAAATATCTTATTAACAAGACACTGGACTCTTCCAGGCTTAGAATGCAACCAACAAATCAGTCAATGTTCATTTATTTCCTAATGTTTTTTACTATTATACATATGCTGGAAGAAATAGCATATGTCTGGAAACTGCTCATTACAATTTGGCAGCTGAAGGCAGCACTGCTGTTACTATTGTAGAAACTAAATTTAGCCTGCTGGTATTTGCAGTTGTTACAATCCCACAATACCCAAGAGGTAGCCAGATCTGGAATGACTATAAAAATACATCCAGGCAAAGTTTATCCTGCTATGTTTTAACATTACACCAACACACACACACAAGGCCATCAGAGCTTATTCCTGTGTAGTTCTATATGTAGAGCTTTGGAGCCTTGCCCTGAGAGCTGGGTTGAGGGGAGTTTGCAGTGGTTTGACGTTGCACACATGTATCTGATAGGCTCCTCCGCTCTCCCCCTTAGATAATAATGTTGAGATGAGTGACAACAGTGTTCACCAAGACTATCTACCAGAGAGAGAAGCTCTAGGGAGGCTGGCATTGTGATGACACACCCTGCAGCGAATTTGTGCTTAGGCTTGTTTTTTCTCTTAAGTATAGCTGTAAACACCTCTTTCTTGTTAAGCTTTTTGAAATGTGTGTGTGTGTGTGTGTGTGTGTGTGTGTGTGTGTGTGTGTGTGTGTGTGTGTGTGTGTGTACTATACATGCATGTAGATAGAGGTGAAAAGCTGAATAGATTGCCGGAGAACAAAGGGAATACATGTAACTTATTAGGTATTTCTGGCATGATTCTTAACCATAACAGAATTTCCATATTCAAATCATATTTACCATATTTATTTATTCTTTGCCATGCACAAGCTATGCAGCAGAGGTCTTTATTGTGTGATGGGTTACCTATATGTGCTAAAAGAAGTTTTAGTCTCTGCAAGTTAATTGAAAAATTGCACAGAAAAGAAATCAAACCAGTGGACTCCTTAAACCTATAAAATCAACTTCAGTCAACAGGAATGTACAGTATGCATGCTTTTAGTTCACTGTAAAAAAAAAATTTCCTTCCTAACAAGTCATCAACCCTGAGTCTGAGATTTTATTTTCAAATTAAGAGGGAAAACAATCTGCCAGTATGAGATTATTTAATTGATTCACCAATAAATTTGAGATGGTGTATTCATTCTGTTATTCCTGTGTAATGCCTATTTATAGATTCAAGATACTGAAATAAGTTAACAAGTGAACCAAAACATGTAAAAACACTAATCATTTCCACAACATTAAACCTTTTGCATACAAATAGTTAGTGTAATCTGTCTACTATACCAGCAAGATAGAGAAGTGGGATCAGAAAGGCACAGAGAAAGATCTTTAACTACTTAGTTGTCATGAGAGACCTGAGTACAGCCGGTCTCTATTGAACTTATCCCTTGGAATATTCACTCATTTCATACTTTGTTATGTTGCAACCTTACACTAAACTCATTTAAATTCATTTTCCCTCATCAAGCTACACCCCATACTGACAAGGTGAAAACAGGATTTTAGAAATTTTTGTAAATCTGTTGAATGGGAAAAATTGATATATCAGATTGACATAAGTATTCAGACCCTTTGCTATGTCACCGGGAATTTAACTCAGATGCCTCCAATTTCTTTTGATAATCTCTGAGTCCACCTGTGGTAAATTGAATTAATTGGACATGATTTGGAGAGGCAAACACATGTGGGTCTCTCAGCTGACAACACATATCAGTGGCAGGAGTGCTGAGGAGTGTGTAATGATGGATACACATGTGGCCCAGAGGGGTTAAAGTGGCAATTAATTGTTAAAAACTTTATATTCCTTAAAACAACTACAGCCAATATGGGAATTTAAACAATTTAAAGTCACCTGCTTCTCTGCTTTTAAGCACATAATACACATGTTGTTTCTATACAAGGAAACACCATAAGTCTGCCTGCTAAATGTTTGCCACACACAAACACACACACACACACACACACACACACACACACACACACACGTACATATACACACACACACACAGAAAAAGAAAAACACACACACACATACATGGGATAATGACATAGAAAAACAGTATCGTTTTCCACAGAGAAGCCTCAATTGCTGTCAGCTCTAAAGAGCCTCTCATTAGCTTTTCATTACAGGCTAATTGGCTTTGAATTCTGTGGCAAACAGCAGCCAGCAGCCTCCACGCACTGGACACACCACTACCGCCGCCGGCGCTAACCCTGCTTATACAGTTATACCGTATGCCAAAAACTAAGAAAGAGAGGCAGGCCAGCTGGGGAATCTGCAAGTTTCATCTTGCCATTGTTACCAGAGACAAAATAATGTACAGCAGCAAGCTGAAAATAGTTATTTACCCATGCAAACCATGACTCACAGCACACAGAGAGCATGAGTACAGACAAAAAGACAACCGTAAACATGGCCCCACTGGGAAGCTCTAGAAAGATTTCTCTGCTGTAAATTCATCGATTAAAATAATAACTGAAGGAAATCAATCAAAAATATATTTCATTGCCTCATCCATCATGGCTGCATTGACTTCCACCACTCAGGTGATGGACTATTTGAGCTTGAAAATGCCCCCTTCACATATGTAAAAATGCCTCCAGTCCAAGGCTATATGGCTACCCTCCCTAATAGCTCTTTGAAATCATTGTTCCAGGGTTCCTCTATCTTTTCAGGCATGTTAATAATGCCTATCATACATTTTGTGAATACATAAATATTTCCGAGTCTGTGATATTATCTCCTTCAGATTGTAATACAAAGTGGAAAGCTGAAATTTAACAGCCAGGCAATAATTCCCTCCATTGCTTGTAAACATAACTAAGAAAAAGCTTGTCAGCCAAGAGTGGATAATCCAGTAAAACGAAAAAGAAGAGGGTTCTGAGGGTCAAGTACTTAGTTTAGAATTAGGCTGGAAATTTTCCTGTCTGCAAAGCATCATTTATGAGCATTTTTTAGATTACTTTTTATTTCTATGCATTTTTTGGGCATCATCCATCACAGTGGACGATGATATCCTTCCCCCAGACGATGACATTGTTTGGGGAGAAGATGCCATCATCCATATGCATATGAAAATCTAGGCATCATTATATCTGAGTTCTGTAGATACTGCCCAACCCTAGAGAAGACCATCAGAGGCAGGCTGGTTTAAACTGCTAGCTTACCTTAGCAAGGCTTCAGTGGCCATAGCAAAGGTGATGGAGAGATATTATATATATTATATATTATATATTATAGGGAATGTGAATAAGTGTGAGAGAGGACCCCTTATTTCCCCATAAACACTGTAACACTAATCAATGCTGTTAGGGGTTTTGTTTATTTGTTTGTTTTGTCTACATGACAGTATTACTGTATTTCCTGTTTTCTCTGGAAAAACACAAAGAACTGCCTTAGTAATATCATTGCACTATAGACTGGGACTAGCATGTTATTAACTCAGAAAACTGGATTTAGTGTTAAATTACTCTCTCAACTGTTGAGCAGTATCAATAAATGACTAGATTCAAGCATGCAAATGCCATTTCTTTTACTTTGACTTTTGCTGCTTTATTGCCAAATTGGTGTCTTATTTTTTCAACTCTAAACAGCAGGATCAACCTGTAACATTATGAGTTACCATATGTGTTGAGCAGACACTCACCCTCATTACATACACTAGACACTGAACTTGATGTAAATCTGAAATTATCTATCTAGTTCAATACAGAGCTAGAACAGCTCTACATCTGGACTTTTGTTGAGTTTATTGTAAAATGTAATCAAAGCATCACCACGATAACTCGACCCGCAGACACCATCTGAAAATTGTGTTTTGTCAGTGCAGATAAACACTGGGACTGTTTTCTGTCCTGTTGTGATAATTACAGCACCCTCTATGTAGATGCAGTGTAGGAAGACAAGCAGAGAGACAGAGTGGCAGACAATTGGGAATTGACAGCATGAGAGGTGGAGGAGAAAATAAACAGTACAACAAGACAGATTGTGGAGACAGTGGAAGAGAGAGGGGGAGTGTGTATTATCTCATCTTTGTAAAGAACTACAGAACAACAGTGCCTACAATCACGACTGTCACCTCCAGTTAAAACATTAGTCAGCTGAAGGGCACCCACCAAGCCTGAACAGCTCAATCACCCATGATTAATTGTTTGTCTTTCTGGTACCATTTGAAAAGACATTGCTTAAAAATGCATCAGGCACCTCAAAGTATGACTACTAAAGACATTGTTTTGATGTTACAAAGCAAAAACAGAATAGCTTTAGTTATACAATGAGTGTGTGAGAGTGAGTGTGCAGTAGGAAATGGTGAGTTCCATTACTTGTATACTGGATAAATCTACAGAAAAGGAGAAAATGAGGAAGCAGTTGTACGCAGTGGGACATGGATATGGAGAACTGCTAACATGGTGAGAGACAAATGGGCAGAGGGATAGAATGGCTACAGGTTAGGTGTACCTGTAATATTAGGCATCATCAGGACAGCACCTGGACCAGAGTTCTTAAAGTTAACTTTTCATATGGAACTTCTTGTCATCACTATGGATTTTTTTTGTTTGTTTTTGTTTAGCTTTTTTTTGCTTGTTTTGTTGATCTTTGCATGTTTTTTTAGTTGTTTTCTTTAATGGGTTTTGGTGGTGCCTCCCAATGACTCTGTATCTATATCATTACTTTTTAAATTGGAACACACTTAGATGAGTTTAATCACCATGGTGATTTACTGAGCCTATGAAACCATTGTATAAAGGATTTTAAATACATCTATGTTTAAAACACATGGAGCATTGAGTGAAGAGATGCTACTGCTGGTATTATGGGAAATGTAGGAATCAGTGTTTATGGAGCTTGAACCAAATTAATGACTAGAAGTTAGGATATCTCAGCTGTTTCTGTTTAAATCTCACCTAGAATTATGAAAAATATGATATTTGTCATACATTCCACCCAAATATGCTGCAGTCCCATGCACCTGCATAGCTACCACCCCACGCTAAACTCCCATTACACTCTGTGTCAAGTCTGTAATATATGTGATGTTAAAACACTAAATACCCTCAGAGTCAAAGAAATAAACGGTGTGCATCCTACACATAGCGCAGGGTAGTTCATTTTATAAAGGTCACTATGATTCATGGTTGACTTTCGAGAGCACTGTCAACTGCTCATCACATGGCAATACTGAAAAAATTGGACCAGATTATGGACCAGTGAAGGAGAAATTCCATCAACCTTGGTAGCATTCAGACAAGACTATGTTTGTAAAACCTTGCATGCCTTTGTTCTTGGTTTTGTCACATTATCAGTATATAAAACTATGACCCTTCTTTGGATCTACTAAAGCTCTGACCTAGCTATAAACAGCCTGGAAGTATGAACCTCCTGATAGACTGAATTCAGTGTAAAAGTCTCTTTAGGACATTTATCTGACTGGTTTGATTAGAGTAACTATGGAGACAACTAAATTTACTGGAATACTCACTCAGATGATGGTTTATCGGTGTATTTACTAAACAGTCACAAAAAAAACTCATAGTACTTTTACCATTTTTCTTAATATTCAAGTATTTGGAAAAAAAAACAAACTTGCAGATTTAGTGATCAGGAGTAACAACATGTCCGCATTTCATGTCAAAATGCTATATTAAATAATTGTGTGTGTGTGTATGTGTGGGGGGGTCTCTTTCATTGTTTTCTTCTTTCTTCATTAGATTTCCCAAATAATAATGGACCAAATGAGTAGATGTAATGTAAAAGGACCTGCTCATAGCCCCCCTTACTCTATCTGCCAAAATTAATGGTATGAATGATGAATTATTGCCAAGCTCTACTCTGAATCACACAGAACTGCTCGGTATATGAATGACAGAAAAACACTGGCATGGAAATATGTTGGCACAAGTGAGCAAAAATAGGGTTGTGAGGATATGCATCTTGAATTCACAATAAAACGGGGGAATTATCATTATTTTATAACAGTTTAAAGTTCTTTTTATTTATTGTTTCATTGTCATATTAGCTAAATGTAAGCCCAGACTAACAACTTGCATCAAGAAAATAGTGACAATACTGTATAATACACTAATATTTTTCTTAATAGACTCAAACCAAGTGAGCAGCAGCATGTTAGCTATCATACAACACACCAAAGTTTTATCTCAAAATAACATGACCAGTATTTTAACCTCACATATAATTTAAAACAGGGCTTAACAAATGTCTAATTCATTTTGTGATCTCCATGACTGACGGTCATTCTGTGCCGTAGTGATCTATTTTCTGACAACAATTACTCTGTGCTTTCATTTCTCACACCACTTTTACACTTCTGGTGAGAGGTCCATATGTTAAGTCTTTATTTCCATGACTGAAAATTGACTGTGCCCTTTGCAAATATTTACAGTTTAGAAATCCATTCACATAGATTTCCATGTTCATTGCAGCAGGCACACAATAAATATAATTGAAGGTAATAGGAGAAATAGTTGGTATAATTTTTGCTGTTGTGCTTCATACTGAGATGTAGGAATATCTGGATCCGGAGTCTCCTGGAGAGAAGGGGAGGGCTGGACTGCATTAACCAATCAAACTCAGGAATGCTTTTCTCTGAATGTCCTCGTGGCCAATAGGAAAATGCCAAACAGCTCCTCAGTGTAGTTACAGTGGGAGGCACAAAAGAAGAATTCCTTCCGTCAGCATTCACCCACCCACCCACCCACCCACACACACACACACACACACACACACACACACACACACACAAACACACACAGTAGTGCTGTTGCTCTCGAATTGTCAGTTTAGTTCTGCTTTCATTTGATGTGTGTCATATCCCTCCAACCTGCTTCTCTTCTGGTTTTTCTTCCCCTCCTCTAGCCTTCCTCCTATCTCTTCTCGCACAAAGCTCCACCCTGTACTTCTATTATCTCCCCTTACTTCTTTCCCTCTGTCTTATTATTATGATTATGATTATTATTTCTTCCTTCTTATTCTTTTTTTAATCTATCATGTCCTGAACACTGCCATCATCCTTGCTTCACTATTTTTCTTTCTCCTTTTCTGTTCCCTTTTCTCTTTTCCATTCCTTCCTTTTCTTTCCCCATTTCTTTTTTTTCCCATCCACCCAACTACACATCCTCTCTTTGTCCTGTCAGCCTCATTTATGTTTTTTCTCACCCTCCCCGCTCAGTCATTTTCCTCTCTTCCTCCTTATTTTCCTTACCCAGCTACCTCCTCCACTTCAGAGAGAGTGTGGGTGGTGATAAACTTTCACTTTTTATTCTCCAACTCTGCAGAAAAATCTGGACTCAAATTAGTGGAGGGTTCATTTTTTTATCCATTTGCCTTAATCTTTTGTCTGTCCTCCCTCCTCTCCCCTCTCTCTCCATCCTGCGGAGTCAATATTGAGCACTAATGATTTTAATTGGCTACTCTGTGTAGCGTCCAGGTTTGTTTTTTTTTTCCTACTTGTCTATACACAAGTACTTTGCTAAGGAACTACTGTCTGTGCGCGCATGTGTGTGTGTGTGAGTTTTCTGCTCAACTCCCCTCCCAATGAGAAAGGGTTAGAGGCTTCAGAGAATCAATTGAAGGGTTCAATAGCAGGAGGATCACATTTTTTATTTACTTTTAAAATGTGCGATAACAGAGTAAGAGATGACAGAAAGTCGTCTATTGACTTTATTGCTCAAAGCACAAGCAAGCAAAAATGAAATAAAGACACAGTTTCTTGTCTGGTTTTTTATATATATATATATATATATATATATATATATATATATGTATTCACAGTGGTGTGAAAACAACCTCAATAGGCCAGGTCAGGGACAAGATAATGAGCAGAGAGCAAAAGCAAGAACATGAACCTGTGTCTGAAGAGGGAGATGAGGTGATGAGGCTGACAAAATTTTAAGAGTGCAAGCTCACAGAGATGATGTCGTAGTATGAGTTATTTAGTGGAAAGGCCACTGGTCTATAAACTGAATATTATCAAAGTTTTGAAAAAATATAGCCACGAGTGGCAATGTTCAGTATCCTAGCAAATTTGAAGCATATGTTAAGAATTTGAAGACAATACCTCCACCAGGTTTTGAACCCTCATGTTTGGTAAATACTGATGATTTCTTTTCAGAAAAGTAATGCTAATTTTCCCTATTCAAACAAGGCTGTTATGATGTATTTGTGTATTTTTTAAAAATGGTTTTACCTACAAGATTTTCTTTAACAACTTATAGGAAGCCCAGTCTGTATAGGATTCACGCTGAATTTCAGAAGAATCTGACAGTCTTCCTCTAGTTGATAAAACTAGGTATTTCAATTTGAAAAGGTAGAAAGATTAACTTGCAAAAAGTCAAATTTATGATTCAGATTGATAAAATTCCATAGTAGGAAGCAGGAAAAAAGGAATTTTGAATTTAGGTCAAGTACCTTCTGAGATAAAGGCTACAAGTAGGCGTCTTTGCTTTAGCACTACTTAGCAAGTTTTTGCCTCAAGGATTTTTACATCCCTTCATCATGTAATCATAAACATATGTAGCAATTTTCATGTTTATTGGAATCTCACAGTGGAAATTACAAGCTGCTGAATTCTGATTAGCTTCTGACAGCAACACTGATTAAGTTATCAAGCAATATTGTGACAAAAGTTTGAATTGTGACTGAGTCACTGAGCAGAATTTGATATTGTTACTATAATTTGTTGATAAAAATAAGCATTTTTAGTTTGAGTGCCTCCTACTTGTCTATTTGTATACAACCTTGGGGTCATCCACAGAATGCCATAAAGATCTAATATATTAAGGTTGATTCCAATGCTTGAAATAAGACCTCCACTGTTCATAGACATATTGATGAGAACTCATTGGCTTCTATAACTAAATAATGTATAAAATTTCCTTGAGAATTTAATATCAGCAAAGTCCGCAGGTTATCTGGATCAAATTTGTAATGACTGGTCAAGTGGTTACTGACAAGATTTTGACAGAGGGTTTGAAGAAAATTGAGAAAAAAGAAAAACATTTTTAAAAGCAGAAGACCAATGACTCAAAGATATTGGTGAATTGAGAGACTGACGTGAATAAACAATTTTGACTCTAGGCTAAGCTTTTCTTGAGATATGAGCCAAAATGCAAACTTGATTATTAAAGTATGACAAATGGGTGCAGTACCTCATATTTTGGCCTACAAAGCGGGTAGAATTTAAGACCATGTCATGAAGTTTCATGTTTCTAGGTCTTACTTTGCTGCATGAACACTTTTAGTGGAAAAGAATAAACTACAAACCTCTATTAAATGCAAGAAAATGACATTTCACTATGTAACAGCTGTTTGCAGAGTTTCATTTCTGTAGCCTTTACAGTTTTTTGAGAAATTATTGTTTTTCTGCACTCATCATAAACAAATGAATAGCTCATTAATCATAAAGATATCAACAAGCTGTTTACGAGCTACTATAGTCTTTCTTGTACATGTTTCTAGCCATAACCGCCTGGGAGTAATAATGATTTGTATTTGAGCAATTTTACTCATTTTCCACTAAAGTACCCTGTAATGACAAAACAGCATGAAACTTGGCAACCTTACACATGGTCTCAGTCTGTATACGACTCAAATTTGGTTGCAATTGGATGTATTTAAGAGATATAGCAAATTGAATTGATTTGACCATACCTTCAAAAGATTTTTTAGTCAACTGTGGAAAAATGATACATTACATCTCAAAACAAGCATATGGGCAGGGATTGGGGTTATCAAAACATGGCATGTATCAAGTTTGATGAAGTTTGGATGAAAGATCTAAGATCCGAAGTCAAAAGTAGCTCTAGCAAGAATTTCAAAATGGCCAGTACATTTTTATGACAAATGGACATGGCACTAATCAGTCTATTCAGTAAGATTCACTGAATTTGCAGACACCACACACCATTTTTCTTCTACCCTTCACAGTTGCCAAGTTATTAACCAATACATTTTTCAATAATTTTCAGCTCATTTCTCATCACATGATAGCATTGTCACTACCACTTTTTAATAAGTGAATGAAAATAAAATCTAATAATTAATTAATTTAAAAATGTCACATTAAATCAACTGTTACAGATATCTGACCCAAAATAATATAGTAATATCACATATCTCCCAAACATGCTTAACATTTTCGCTTTGGAATCATGTTCATAACTGCAAGCATGTAGGACTTGTAGCGAGACTGACACATTACCACTAGACTATTGAGCAAATCAGTTTAAGTGTGCGGAGCATGCAAAATACCAAGTATCTTTTAGACAAAGTTTAGATATTTGATGTATGGTCTTTGTAAAATGATATATATTTGTTGTGCTTCGGAGCCTAATACAGGATTTGGTTATTGGCAATGATTAATGATTATCAAATAATCATTAATAATAATCAAGATTTGGATGGATTGGCTTAATCAGGATTACAAATAACGGGGCACCACCGAGAAAACCCGGACTAATAACCGTAATTCAGATGCAGCCTCACACGGGGCACAATTTGTCGTGCAGTGCAGGAGCAAAGATTTGGCTATTAGCGATAATTACTGATTATCAAGGATAATCTCTGGTAATTATTAAACTTAACAGAATACGATTAATTTAGACCATCCAAATCTTGATAATTATTAATGATTATTTGATTATCATTAATCATTGCCAAAAACCAAATCCTGTATTAGGCTCCGAAGCAAAACATATTACAACGTGGATTTTGAAATTGGGAAGATGGGAATTTGCTTATGATATTAATGAACATTCAATGCTCACTGAAGAATTTATAAAGGTAGGTATTCATGACAGCAAGCTGCAGTGGCAGTTGCAGATCCTAGCCTAAGACCTTTGAAAAGTGAGATTCTAATAATCAAGGAAAAACATTAGCTGATTTTGAACCATCAACATTTGGAATTTGAGAAATGGGCACCTTACCAACAAGGTATTTAGTAACTGAGGAGCTTGCTAGACAAACACAATTAGAAGAAGTTATATGAATCATATATTTGTCACAAGAGATTGGAAATTTGAGTTCTGAAAGGACATGGTATATCAAGCTTTTAAGCTAGAACAGTTGGGCAGAAACATGAAGATGCAAAGAAAAGCAAGCAAACTGGATATGAACAGATGATCTTACTTGCACAGGCATTTGTTTAGATCACTAGCCTATCAGAACAACACGGTTATTACTAACAACAGTTGACACTAATCAGTGAGAGTGAATTACTTAATGATCTGTAACACTTTACCATGATGAAGGACTTTGCTGGACCTTGTGTTAACATTTAGGACCTTAAGTCCTGGTCTATTACCTCTACTGGTGTGCACGTTCTTTTGTTTTCACAGCCTCAAAGTCTTATACAGGTCTATGTATGAAAGGCAAACTAGTTCATTTCACTTTAATTGTTGATTTTGGTGGGAAAAATTGTACTTTTTAAAGCAGACCATTTGAGCAAAGATGCAGATGAATTAAGATCAAAATGATGGAAGAATTTTGCGGAAGTGTTTGCAAGAGAACTGTGTTATTAGGCCACCTTGAGGTCAATGAGTGTCATTCTCGGTGCCTAAGAGATGGTTGGAATTTTCAACCCACTGACCAATTTCGACTGATAAAAAAGAGCAGGTTGGCTGTGTGGACCTCTAAAAATCTGAGCGATTACAACAGGGTTCCCCGCTTTGCTGATACTTACAGGAATAATGAGACCAATAGTCCGTTGGCAGATTTGCCCCTTGAACCCCTAAATATTGTTGATATCTTTGGGTTTTGGACTTGTGGTCAGACAAACTGTGATGGGGGGGGGGGTATTTTCTTGTGGTTTTCTGGCTATTTTATGGGCTAAATATATGTTCAATTAATTGTAAAATCATTGTCAGATAAATAAAAAATGAAAATATTCAATAGCTGAAGACCTATGTCCAAGGTCTTTGAGGTCTTCACACGAGGTCTTCATGCTAGCATGATGTTTAGTGGTGGGAGTCACAGGAGAACTCCTGATATGATACAAGATGACATGTCATATGTCATATCATATATAAGGACATAGAATTCAATGGTATTCATGAATTAGTGCAAGACCATCATCAACGATGTACCACAATATTTTTGCAATGGAGTATCTAATAAATAAAGGAAGGTAATTAAAGGAATTAATTTAATTCTGCATTTTCACTAATTGACAAGTTTTATGCAGTATTTGTATTTTGTAAAGGAAACGTACGCAGGAAAAAATTTTCTAATTTATTAAAGAACATGAAGCAGGGAAGCAAAGCACACAATTTCTATGCCCTGTTCATTACTTTCTATGTAATATAAGTGCACAACAGAGGGCTTTATCGTGCTCATACGCCAGCCACTTATTGTAGAAAACCAAAGAAAGTGAAAAACTTGTTCTGTTCTTAGAAAAATATCTGAGGCCAATGTGGTGAGCAGTGTTTAACCACAAATTTTGAGGCCAACCAGGGGAGGAGGTTTACAGGAGGTGTGTGTGTCAGTCCTGGAGTCACACACCACAAAACTGCTTTATGTAGTGAATCCCAAACATACATACACAGACACAGACACAGACACACACACACACACACACACAGATACAGAGACACACACACAATGTTAATGAAATTGTGCTGCCACAAGGACAAAATGGCTGCACAGAATGAAACAGTGTTTCACACAATGTCATTCCTCCCCCTCCTTCCCAATCCAGCTGCTGTGGAACATGAGAACCCCCAGGTTTACCCCATATAGCTCTCCAAAAGAGAGAAAGGAGAGAGCAATTGGGTAGTGGAGGATAAGAAAGCCAATCTTTGCGATGTAAAGACAGAGTGCAGGTCTGTTCAATCACTTGCAGGACAGCTTCCCTGTAGCTCTACACGACAGGATAGAGGAGGGAGGCAAATGAATTGGTGGGGTCTACTCTAGTTACCTGTTCCGTCCTAAACCGCCATACAGCAAATTTTTTTATTTGACAGTGAATACAGCCGACAATGATCATAATAATAGCGATAAGTGTTGATAATACTTTATTTTACATATCTGTAATTAATTCCTAGGAATCTATGTGGAAAGAACTACGTAATTTAGTTTAGGTTAGGGTAAGGCTTTTAATTTTAAAAAAGGCTTCATTTAGACTTTCATATATTCAAAGTAAGTATCAATCTTTTTTATCATCATTATTGGAACCTTTATTCTCCATGAGAATGCATTGTATTCTTACCAGTATAAGCAGTTACAACCAAACCACATAGCTGTTTTCAAGTAACACCCAAAGAGATAATCAGTAAATTAAAAACTAATAAAATAAAATCTTACTGTGTTTCCCATACTATACTACACCAGAATTTCAAAACCAATACAATTACGATCCTCTTTCCATTATCTATGTTGAAAATGTTAAGTGGTGTCTGAATACAACAACCAGTACCAGTACAAAAAAAAATGTAGGATTTAAAAGGGTACCCCAAAAATGAATGTCATGATTCCATAGTGTTTGGGAATTTAAAAGAAACGGTTCATAAAAAGAGCAGTCAAAATCCTTGATACAGAGGCAGCCATCTTGACTTTTAGTTCCTAATATAGGTCAACCTCTGAAAAATTTAGATCCTAGATTTCCCATAATGCAACCAGCAGAAAATTTTCTTAGACTTTACCAGCCTTTTAAAGGCCAAGAAATTGTTTCCACAGGTTTAGTAGATAGATCTGTGCAGTTATGCTCTAACTTGATATTATTCCTAGTTATGAAGTCTTTATGAAATTTATTTAAATCAATTCCTGCCTTAATGTCCTGTAATCTTAGAAATGTCATTGTGTATTACAGATTCAGCGATACATCAAATACGAAAATTTTTGGGCTCTAATCCACAGTGATCCATTAGCTTTAGTGGGAAAAGGCAGAAAATGACAACTTTCAGTGGGAAACATCAGGCAGGCCCACATCTGTTAACAGTAAGTAGCATGTCATGTGTATTATTGTAGTGATGAGGGGAATGGAGTCACGGTTTAGAGATCCCCCCCATACACCCCCCAAATTTAATTGCAAGCACACTTCGCTGAACTTTTGACATAGCTCCGCTGTTCCAGTCTTGATGATCTTTGCCTCCCATTGTACTACAACTGAGGGCTTGTTTAAATGAAGTAAATATAACAACCTACCTATTATATTATAGTCATATTTAAAAGTCACATGACTTAACATGCTATAATTGTAAAACTATAAGTAACGTCGTTGTTATTATTATGGATAATAAAACATAACTATCACAAATTGGTGAAAAGTAAACTTCTGCCTAGTAAAATAATTAAAAATAAAGTAGAATAATTAAAGAAAATACGTTAGATTTAACAACACACCAGCACAAGGTCTCCAAGAAAAGTGATATTGTTTTACAATCAAAAAGACCCAAAATCTACATTACTGGGGACAGCTACATTCGATGTAAGGAAAAACAAGTTAGGGAGTCCATTGGGACATACCTCTGTCTCTCAAACCTCTTACATGGGTCCAGTGGTTTGGCTAGGATGGCATGGTTTGTTTTGTTTTTTCATACTTCTTATTAGAAGTATTTTGAAAACAATGGTAAACTGGCTTTTACTGATATGAAGCTCTGTCCATGGCAGTGATAGCTCCTTAAAGGGCCAAACAAAGCAGAGATAATATATTTGATTTGAAGTGTAGATCCAAGGCGCCACCCCAGGCAGAGACCAATCACTGATAACAGCTTATAGATTACCTCCTATTTTTCTTCATCAATCATATACAAACACACACACATAAGCATACACACACAGACAAAACCAAGTGAACATCCATATCTGTGTCTCCAAGCCTTTGCTCTATGAAGGAAGATACTTGAGCACCAACTGCTACTATCTCCTCAGTACTTTAGTAAGATGAGTTGCTCCCTCTCTCTCACACATACCCATTTTAAGTGTCTGATATTAATACGTACACACATGCACATGTAGCATATTTGATCTTGACACTGCCTGAGGAAATGCTTTCTGTGCTCATGGTCATTTGGCAGCTTGATGAACAGTTTTCCACATTCACTCAAGCAATTTTCTTATCAATATATTTGTTGAATCGGAGAGAATTTGGCTCAGGCTTATACATATTCACGCTGTACAGCTCACTTTAACTAACAATGGCTGTGTTACTGTATGTGTGGATGGAATAGTTCACACCCAGCATGATTCAGTGGTGCAGAAAGCATTCATTTTTCACCAGAGAGGTGTGGGTGCTGCTAAGATGCGAAGAGATACCCTTTATCTACACATCCACATGCACACATTTCAGAGTGGGTGCATTGCAGAGAAAAAGAGATAATTGCATAAGATTGACTATGACACTCCATATACTTCAGTTGCTCTGAAGAAAGGTAGGGGGAAACATTCTGAAGATTTGTGTGCGGCCATGCATGCATGTGTGTGTGTGTGTGTGTGTGTGTGTGTGTGTGTGTGTGGATGTGTGAGTGTGAAAATCCTCAAGTACTACAACAGTGTATGTTTCCTTGCTTCACCTCAGATAATAGTAAACTAAATCCAATGAACCTGGCCCTTTTTCAGAGAGTATATTTACTTGTATGGCTTTACATTTTGAGGACCAGTTTGAGTTTTAGACCTTATGCAGTGATTACATTTTGGGAAAGTAAGGACATTTTGGCTGGTTCTCACAACTTCGAAAAGGCTGTTTGAGGGTTAAAATTTGGTTTTAGGGTTCAGGTTAGAATTAGAATTAGGTTTAGGTTATAATTAGGGTTGGGGTTAGGCATTTAGCTGTGATGGTTAACGTTGGGGTAACTGGCTAGGGAATACATTGCATCAACAAGCTGTGACAGCCTCAGGTTTGGCTGGGAGCTCTAATTTACTGCACCTTAGGGATCAATACCCTCCTGTAATGGCTTCTGTTGCTAATTTTGTTCAATCTCCATCAGAGGAACTTTCTAATAGTTGTACAAAAGAGCAACCTTTGAGGGCCATTGAGCATTATAACGTTGATGTTGGAGAAAAACTTTTTAAGGGGGAAATTACAAGATCATTGAGGGCTGCTTTAATGTAAAATGGTGTTTTGCTGGCTACATTGCAGAGTCCAAGTGACAGTGTCGGTAAGTCTGTAGTATATCTTGTAGTAGCTTTAACCTTTGAGTAGCAAAAAACTTACTGTTGAAAATTGAGAGGGAGATGAATACAACTAAGGCAGTCTTTGGAAAAGGAAAAACTGGAGGTGGAGCAGCAGTTGTTGGACTTAATTAGGGCAGGTGATTTGTTGAGAAATGCTGATATTGATTGACATTGTGGCATCTGTTTTACAAAGTTAAAAAAAGTTTGATGTGGTGGGTAACCTGTGTATAGTATTGAAGTTTAATAAGACACCCAAACACTTTTTCTCACTTTTTGAACATGTCAGTTATGTCAGAGGTTGCCCTAAAGCTGACTGTGTAATTATATTGCAATCGGTATTGACAGGAAAGGCCTTTGTAATTATTGCCATGACAGGGGACACTGGAAAGCAGTGTTGTTGTACCCGAAATAATGGTCCTGACTAAGTATCAAAACTGTTCTCACAACCAGATGGGGCATTTTGGAACATACTTCCACATTTTGCATTAATTCTTCTGGACTCATTATAAGTGTGATGTTTAATCTTATATTAAGACTTGCCATACATGTCAAGCAACAGGTAAGCCAAATCAGTCTGTTAAGCTCATTTGCCTAAGTCAAAATCTGGGTCTGAGTGCATATTGAATGTGATGATTACAGATGTATGTGTGTTGTACACACTTGTACTTCTACTTCTACTTCTATCTTTGTGTAGACTAATTAAAGATATAGGCCTTATGGAGTAAGGGCATTTTGGCTGGTCCTTACTTTCTTACATACCTTTAAAGGGCTGTGGTTTTAGGATTCCAGTTAAAATTATGCTTAGGTAATGGCTAAAGTAAGGGTTTGGGTCAGGCATTGCGTTCTGATGGTCAAGGTGAGGGTAAGGGGCTCGGAATTGTATTATATCAATGAGTGTCCTCACAAAGATAGAAGTACATGTATGTGTGCATTAAAGTGTGTGAAAGGACATGTGTCCCTGCAGAGCTGTATACGGAATAAGCATGAGAGCTCCAGCTCAGTCCAGACCACCCCTCGCTTCTGCTTCTGTTCATACTGGGCCCATTTGTTCTGCTCTGCAAGCTATGAGCCATTTAAGGCTTACGTTTGTGTGTGTGTATGTATATGTGTGTGTGTGTGTGTGTGTGTGTGTGTGTGTGTGTGTGTGTGTGGTTTATTCTCTAGCTTTGAGCTCACTGTGTAATGCTATCCCCACCATCCCGAGAGGTCTCAGGCACCAGAAACAAAATACAAGAGAGGAGGAAACATGAGGAGGAAAATGAGGAATGAGGAGGAGGAGGGATGTCTGATAAAGTGTTTAGGCCAGAACAAAATAAGAGCGTAAGATTGAGATTGAGTAGTGAAGTTAATGCAATTTCTCTGATGGCCACTTGATGCTGGCTCACAAAATATTAAGTTGTACTGTAATCTAATCAACAGTTCCAGTTTTTTGCTTGAAAAACACCGTTCATATGGGTGAAAAAATTGGGAAAGATTCCTGTGTTTGTTGCTTGTGAGCATTCACATCATCAGACAATACAACACATTCACTTAAGGCAAAGTACCAGCTGAATTTTCTAAAAAATACTCCATTAGAAGTTAAAGTCATGCATTCAAAATTCTTCTTAAGTAAAAGTGCAGAGGTATTATCAGAAAAAATAATACACTATAAACAGAAGATACATATATTTTTATATATATATACTAAAGATGAGGTCAGAAAAAAAGTCTCCTATTTGCAGTAAACACCAAACTGGCATGTACATCAAAGACTGCAACACGACTAATATTTTAGATGTGTGTTGATGTGTTATTTGTAGCTAGTTTAACCCAGTAATACCAACTTCATGACAAAATTGCCAGGTGCCACTGGTTTAAAATTTTCCTTTTTTTATGATACAAAAAAAGTCATAACTATATAGATAAATGTAGTTACATAAATGTAGTGGAGGAAAAGTACAACATATCTTATTGGCATAGAATTAAATATAAATAAATATAAATAATAAATAAAATGAAATTGCCCAATAAAAGTACAAGATCGTTATAAGTTACTTAGTAATGTTCCACAACTGGCAGTACGATGGCAAAGTTGGCTCTGTGATGGTTAAAAATATTGTCCATTGAGTGGCAACTGAAATAAATTTGGAGTTCCCTTGTTGTAATTTCAAGTTATTGAACAATCATGACATGAGAACTAGAGAAAAGTCAGACACTACTTAAAGTTTTGCCAGTCATAATATCTCCAAAACAGCGAAATGGATGAAAACATCTAAAACCAATACAAAACTAACGTTAATTTCAATGATGTTACCCATAAAAAAATTAAATGTACACTGTTTTTGATCTGGTCAGTTAGTTGTTTAATAACCAATCATAATATGTAACTAGAGATTTCCTTAGCCGATCCTAAAGATGCTGATCCAAAATGTTACATTAATTGCGGAAGGTGGATCAACTGAATATAGAGTAAAAATCCTTAGTGTGGCTACTGAAAATACATCACTTTCCTTTTCAAGATGTGAGCATGGGGCATGTTATACTCTGCATACACCAATTTAAAACAGAATAGGTCATATATTATTGGTAAACATGACAATTAATAGAAATAGAGCAATTTCTACAACATTCCCTGTTACAGTGACTGCTTATGATTTATTACATGAGACGAGATTGAAAATGACTACAACATTCCTAATATTATTCTTGTTTAATGGATAAGTGCAATCTGATACTTCCTGATAATGACAGCATTCTTATGAATTGGATGATAGGATCATTTAGTTTTACAAAAAACAGTTCAACTTACAACTGCTAATGTAGCAGCTTGATGGTTAATTTTATCTCCATACAGAGTAGATCAGCCATATAGCACTCACTGGGCCCCTGGGGTCCAAACAATACTACACTTGTTTTAGTGGTTAGTGTACCGGCACAATGCCTAGCAATAGAACATAACTGGTTGTTGACTGCATAGCATATCAGCGGAACCTGAGGCAAAGTTAAATGCTAATGCAGCTAAGTAACAAGACATAAGACACTGATATTGGTCAGTGGACTCTGCTTCTATTCCCCAAACATTCCAAAATCTGTGAATCACATGGTACTCAGAGGAAGAGCAGTCATATAATAGACCGACTGAGGGTTCTCATTTTCGAAGGAGAACCAAAAAGTCAGCTAAAGTGCAAATCCTTCGATGCTATGTATGTATCAAAGTCTGATATAAAGTGGCTTGAAAGTTTAGATATCCTTGGTAAAAAAAATCTCCTACTGTGAATAGTTAGGTGCCTAAAGGACTTGTAGTTAAAGATGACACATTTATTTAATGTTTTATGCAAGATTATTTTTTTTATTCCCATCTTTTACAATTTCAAAATAACAAAAAAGGGGAAAGGTCATGCAACAACAGTTGGGGGAACCCTGCATGGTCATAACTTAGTAACACTCCCTTCTACAAGTCTTGCAGCTTGTAAACACTTCTTTTTTCTTGCCTTCCAAAGGCTACTAGTTCTGTGAGGTTCTAGGGCCATCTGACATGTACTGCTCTTTTGAGGTCTATCCACAGATTTTCTATGTTGTTTAGGTCAGGGCACTTTGAGAACCATGGCAAAACCTTCAGTTTGCATCTACTGAGTTAGTCCATTTAGGATTTTAAGTATGTTTAGGCTTTTATCCTGTTGTAGGAGCCATCCTCTTTTAATTTTTTTTTTTTTTTTTTTTTTAGAGAAAGTGTGGTGTTTGCTCCCAATATTTTCTATAATTCAGTGGAATCCATTCTTCCATCTACCAGTGAAATGTTGCCTGTGCCACTGGCTGAAACACAAGCCCGAAGCATAATCAATCCACCCCCATGATTAACAGTTGGAGAGGTGTTCTTTTTCATGAAATTCTGTCCCCTAATTTTTCCAAACATACCTTTGTTCATTGTGGCAAAAAAGTCTTCTTGTAACTTCATCAGTCCAGAGGAGTTGTTTGTGAAATGCATCAAACTTGTTCAGATGTTCCTTTGCAAACTTCTGATGTTGAAACTGGAGCATGACTTTCTCTCTCACACACCCAGGCAACTTCTCTAACTATTGCTCATACTCAGCTCATTTTCTTTCTTTGATAAATTAAAGCCTGAAACTGGAGGAATCAGTTACATGGTTTCCCCTGATAGGCCACTAGTTTTTCCTGAGGCCAATAAACAATGTGCTGCTCAATAATTCATCTGTTTTCCAAGAGCAAGGATATCAAAGCAGGAGAGACTGGCTGAGACATACTGCCCACAACTGTTCATCTAATACTGGACTAGACTGAAAAGAATGAGGCTTGAGACAGCCTGCTTACAGCCGCAATGCTGCAAGCCGAGGAGGCCAAGTCCAGAGAAACAAGAATATCTATATAAAAAAAATATTTTAATCCCTCTTCCCTCTTTGTGACCTTGATGTTTGCCATAGTGAGAAATCAGCATACACTAACAAAATTATCAAATATTCTTCATAATCATCGGAGTGACTTAGGTTATTGGGGAGTTTAGATCATTGATCATTTAGGTTTTTTACAATATTCAAAATAAACACAGAAACCCAATGGAATCAGAAACCCACTGGACTTATTATCAATTGATCAGTCAATATTCATAGTTGTCTCCTTCCTTTTCCACCTTTGAAGGAACCATAACAGGTATTATCCTTGTGTAACCTACTGTAATTAAGCGCTACAAGTTGTAATTACAGTGGAAACAGTTACTTCGACTATACAGGTTCAAGGAGACTGGCTCAATCAACACAGGCACTGTGATCTATGTTTTACCTTATATATGTGCAAAATAACGTTAACCAGGCAATACATCACACAAATGATGATACAATGCAGAAATGGTACGAAATTACAATAGAAATAACAAATAAAATGAAATAAAATGGGTACCCAATAAAGTCTGTTTGAGTGCACTCATTCAAAAAAAAGGAATGGATATTTTGGTCCTATCACCAGGACCAGTTAGTGTTCACAGGCAGGCATGGGGTGATGGTGAGTAGTTGAGAAGATCGATGAAGCTGTCCACTTCAGTGGTCTCTTGGTGCAGATCCGTGTTCAATAAAGGGGATAACAAAAACCAGTCAGGATACTTCCTTTGATTCCCAGTCTTTCAATCAGTAATGATCTCTCCTCAATTTGATCTTCAAATCAGTTTTTTTCTCCCTCTTCCTCGCCCAACTCCAACAAAAGCCTCTCCTTGTCGGACTCCAGAAAAATGAAATTCCCCACTTTGTTCTCTTCTTATTTGCTTTCAGTAGATCAGTGGTCTTCTGTAGCTTTTCTATTTCCTAATATTCTCCGTCTTTCGTCCTGTTTTCCACCATCTGGTCACAGACTTCCCGCGCGACGTGCTGACAAGCAGGCTGCACGTCAATTCTAGGGAGCGTCAACAAACTGCGCTCTGCAACACTACCTTAGGAAAGTCACCGAATTACAGTCCATGGTGACTAAAGTAGACCATGAAAATAACATGGGTTACACTTGGCTATATCCTACACATAAAATAATGATTTCTTTTCTGCAAAAGTACACATGACAATCTCTGCTGTTCTACCAAGAGAAGGGTGTTGTATGTAATGTATGGGTCATGGAAAATGAACATTCATACTTCACAAATTAAATCATCATGTTGTGTGGGCAAGCTTGTTTGACTTGAAAGTATAATTATTTTGTTATAATGACTTATCACTGATATATTGGTATTGATGTATATGTTGTATGATATGATATGTGCTGATATCAAAAGTCTTCTTTTTTTTCAAATCAATATTAAGAAAAAAATATGCTATGGGTAATCTAGAAATTGTGTTATCACATAGTTTGTGCAGCAGAGTGCGCTTTGACTCCCAAGTGTACAATACTCTTTGCACTGTCTCCAGCACATGTTACAGCGTTGCATCACAGCTGAGCAGACTGTGTTGTGGAGTCATAGGTGACCTGATGGTAAGTTGCCAACTAGTTTGTGAAGTTTGTGACATTGCTGGAAAGTTAATAAAAAATGACCCCTCCCTTTTAGATATACAGTAAATCTAACATAACTCTGCCTATGACAACCACCATATCACTCAAGCGAACATGCTGTTTGCAATGATAGCGAGGTAGCTAGCTAGCTACATCAGTACAGTCAGTTACGTGGCAGACTGAAAGGTAAGCTAATTTGATTTTGCAGTTCAGCAGACAACAGTGTGGTGGTGGAGAGTCCATCATGGACTTTGATTCTCAACAACAAATTGTATTCTTTAGGTGAGTATTTACCATCCAGATGCAGAACTGTTTTTAACTACAACTTGCAACATTTGTTTTTGACTTTACAACTATTCTGAACATTCAGCTGCTCTTTTCAAGCCTATTCTCTTTACGGCTTATGATTTTCTGCTCTGGTGTCTTTTTGGAGTGTGTTCTTCCAAGCTGTGAATCTGTACAATGAGGAGGCGGATAGGGTATGAAAAACAGAAGCGCAAATATCATTGAGCAGAAAAATGTGTTGGGGCCTCGTTCAAGTTGCTAGCAGATTCACTGCTCCATGACTCAATTTGCATCTTTGTGTTATCTAATGCGATGAATAATGCATTCTAGGGTCTACTGTTAGGATTCCCCACAAACACAAACACTGTATATCTGTTTAGGCATTGGAGACTAGACACATATATGACTAGATGTGAGTGACACATACAGAGCAACAAACAAGAATATACCAACTCATGTATTTCCTATGCTAATCTTAAAATATATTTCTGTCTTTCTCTAACTCACTATATCTCTATGTTTCTTCAATACACATACATACACAGTAGACTCCAGCCATGGGAATAAAAAGGCAGAATGAATACGAACAGATGCGAATAGATCAGCATGCTAAAAGCTACAGAGGCACAGAGATTTCTGTCTAGCTAGTGTTCTAACAGCAGTCAGAAAACACCCTGCAGACCTGAATTATTTATAGGCCTTGACTCTCACACAACACACACCCATAAACTATACACACATGCACACACTGATAACCACATGTGTCCTGACAAGCATCCCACAAAACCTCACCCACTCTCAGCTGGTGAGGAATTCACTATTCATCACTTTGCCTTCCCAATCTTTCATTGCTGTTGAACTTATGTCAGTCAAATTGCAAGCTCACTCTCTCCTGGACATTTACTTGTGAACTACAAATAGTAAACTCCCTACCTAATGAGCTACCTGGCAATTGCTTGTTCGAGACAGGGGAATTAATTAAAACAGTTCAGTGCCATCAGATTACAATTTGCACATGATGAGCATGCCAACATTACAACTGAGCTATTGAGCATAAATCTGCATATTGATAGGGGAAGATACTCATCATTCTACCCTGAGTAGCCAGAATTGATTTACCAGTATTCAAACCTCCTGTTTGGTCATGCACTCCAGAGAATACACTTGGAAAGTTTGTGAGTTAGAAGCTGATGGGAAGACTGAGAGAACATGTCCTTGCTGTTGGAGAAGAAAAACATACGGCATATCTGATTATGGGTAACATATCTGTAAGTCAGCAGTGTCAAAATAAGAATTTTCAACCTTTTGCTCCAGCCAGCAATTTGACAAAGTCAAGTAATGACTTTTTGTGTGACTGTTAAGCCTCATATTATCCTAGATCTCATTAGCAATTTTTTCAGTGGCCCAAAACACATTTTTAGTTTTGTTCATAAATGCTGACTAAAGCTCTAGGTTTTGCCTGTATGAAAAAAAAATGTATTTGAAAAACTAAAATTTTAAACTGAAACTTCAGGTTCTGATCTTTCAAACTGAAATATATATATATATATATATGTTTTCAACCTGAAAATAAGTAGGATTTTTTTTTTGTCAGTTTAAATTTACTTTTGATCAAATTTTGGCATTCTTTTAAATAAATTATCTATTTTCATTCAATATCCATTTTCATCGACTGTACTTAGCACCAATCAAAGTGTCTGATTATTTTGTATGTAGATAAAACTATAGTATATAATGCTTCATTTTACCTATTTATCATGGTAAACAATTATATGAATGGTTTGGGTGGTACAATTAGGTATTCATTTTGTCCAATGTCTATGAATTTGGAATTCTCAAAAGATAAAAACGTCAAAAGTTACTGTATCCTATATCTTCTTTTACATTAAGAAACCCTTGATGGCCAACTTAAAAATCAAATAAATATAGTTTACAGAAAGTGTTGAATCACAATTCTGAGAGTACCTGTTAGAAATATGAAGTTATTGAGGAAGGTCCTAAGCCTTCTTTGTTGTCCTATCATTCATGATTCCAAGCCCTTGTCTGTTGATGCTACACCCCCCCGCCATCTGAAGTCAAAAAGCGAAAAAAATACAATCAGAAAGTGAAAAAAATATCTGAAACTGTAAAGAAATAAGATCTAAATCTGAAAACAAAAAAATCTGCAACTTAAATGAATAAGACCTCAAAAATCAAAATATATATGAAAGTGAAGCTTTGGGTCCGGATTTGACTCCATACAGCCCCCTCTGGATGTAAACTGTCAAAAAAATAATAATATGGACCTGGACATCTTTGTTTATCCAAAAAGTTTTCTCCATTATTCTCTTCAGTTTCATTTGGCCTCCTTGGTCTATACAGGTATAGGAGTGAAAAAGGGTTAAAATTGCATTTGTTTTGTTCACCCTTGTTGATGTGTGATTACACATCTACGTTACTGCTTGACATTCTAAAGCAATGCTGATCGCAGTGATTGGTCACTTCTCTGTAAACTGATAAATATTATGCAACATCATTATCAATATCTCTACAAAATCAAATAACAAATTAGTATCAAAGACAGTATTTTAGTACACAGATTTTGGATTGAAGGTATTGAAGTCTTTAAGACTCTGCTGAGAGACTGCAGCCAGCCACCACAGTATGAGGTATAGAGAATTTGCATCACAATAGCTTGTCTATTTTAGTCTTGAGTGTGGGTGGAATTGTGACTGGGCTGCTTGGTGCAGAAGAGAAGCCTGCAGCCATAGCAGCCACTATGTGTTAAGGTGAGACAAGATGTTGGGGGCCCATCCAGGACTGGCTGACAACTGACTGGTTGCAAGATGAATGAAGTGAGTGTGAAGCCAGGAGGGAAGGAGAAGAAAAGATAGGAAAATACTCTTGAGCTCTGTGCTTGCTATAAACTAACATCTAAGCCAACCATGAAGCATTTAGTGCAGATCCGAGGGTTTGAGATGCTCCTAGGCGTAAATTAGAGCCATCACCATAACTGCTGGCTTAGTAATGCCAAAGGATTATCCAAGTGGGATTGTGCCAAGGCTGAAGGATTGACATATGGCCTCTGCAGAGGGAACACAAGCAGAATCTGGTAGACAGGTATTTATAACAAACAACATTCTTGTTCTGAACTGAAGGAGCTGCTATCATTAAGTAAAAGATTCTGTTTCTTAGTCTAAGACCTGGGGGTTTACACACCTAATAAAACATATATTCACACAGAGTCATATGCACATGTACATTTACACACAGCTGTTTTCATTGAGGATAACTGAGCAGGAACATCTGGACAGGAACTTAACTGCAGGTAAAAAAAAAAAAAGTCCATTTTCTTTTCAACCTCCATATCAACCCTCCTTTGTGTACATGTATTGTATGTGTATTAACATCATCTGCAAACTGTATAAAATGTGAATAAACTATGTCCAAAACATCAAGATTATTTCAATTTTTAATGGTGAAGCCATAATGCAATGTCATCATCACAAAGAATGCATATGATGCAGTCATACAGTTACGAAAAATGTGGAGAATTGTAAATCCTGGTTAACACTTCTGCTGAGGATTGACATAGAGCCAATGCTGTAGTCCGCACGTGGCCTATGCTATTATGAGCATTTTTTTTTTTTTGGTGTCTAAATCACTCTACATTACATCACCAAATCATGTGGGGTTTCTGGGTTGACTTTCTTTGCATAACTCAAACAGTAGTGACTGAAACTGAGAGGATCATATTGGAACTAACAAATGTTGTGGATGGCCACTGAACTGATTGAGGCAGAGGGAAGGTGAGGTTGTGATTCCAGCAGGGCTGAAATTTAAAGGAAATCAAATAAGACCAAGCCCATTTTCAATTGCTGCATTACAGTTCATTAATGTGACAGGTACTTTTAATCCTAGGTGGTTTACACCCCCCCCCAACATACACACATTGGGATTTGGAAATTATTGTTCTGCTTCAAGACATTTTCACACATGGATAGGAGGGGCCAGGAGTCAACAAAACAGTTCTATCTGCTGGGCAGCTCTAGCACCTGTGGTCAAATGTGACTAACTGCATGGAGCTTTTTGATATATTAAAAATATCACTGTACCCAAAGCTTGCACATTTAAAGCTATTAAAAAAACCCTCCACACAGAATTAAAATGTTTTATAGTGTTCCTTATTATCAGACGGTCCACTTTATATACTCTCCAGCTGATTCAGAAGGCTGCAGTGAGTATTAACCAGAACTAGAAAGAGAGAACATATTTCTCCTGTGTTTGCTTCTCTGCACTCACTCCCTGTAAAATCTAGAATGCAATTCAAAATCCTCCTCCTCACCTACAAAGCCCTTAATGCTCAGGCACCATCCTATCTTAAAGAGCTCGTTATCGCAGTAGAGCACTTCATTCCCAGAATGCAGGACTACTTGTAGTTCGTAGAGTCTCCACGGGTAGAATGAGAGGCAGAGCTTTCAGTTATCAGGCTCCTCTGTTGTGGAACCATCTTCAAGTTTGGGTCTGGGAGGAAGACACCGTCTCCACATAAGAGTAGGCTTAAATCTTTCCTTTTTGATAAAGCTTATAGCTAGGGCTGACTCAGGCTCAGCTTGAGCCATCCCCTCGCTATGTAGTTATAGGTCTAGACTACGGGGGGGATTTGCCTTTATGCACCAAGCCTCCCTCTCCTCCACTTCCTCCTCTCTCCCTGTACTTATTAATATCTTAAAAATGCTCATTACTAACTATTGATCTTAGTTTTGTGTTTTCTCGTCTCTCTCCTCACACTCCTGTAGTTTTCTGCTTCTTCTGCCTTTGATGTTGCAGTATCTGGACCTGCGGCTGCAAACCACCTACAGTTCCCATAATCCTGATCAACACCCAATGCTTTAATTATTATGATTATTACTATTATTATTTTATTTAGTTTTATTAGTAATATTATTAGCCCCATTAGTATAACTATTAGATTTCTTATTAGTGCCATTATTGTCATACATCTTTACATGGTACCTATATTGTACTACGCTCTCTCTCCTCCCTTTTGCCCCCTCCCTGTCACTCTCTCTCTCTCTCTCTCTCTCTCCCCTCTCTCTCTCTCTTTTTCACTCTCAACCCAGCCAGTCGAAGCAGAGCTCCCCACCGTGAACCAGGATCTGTTCAACGTTTCTACCTGTTAAAAGGGAGTTTTTCGTTGCCATTGTCGCCAAATGCTGCTCATGGGGGAAATGCTGGGTCTCTGTAAATAATAACTATAAAGAGTCTGGTCTAGAAAAGCACTATATGAAAAGTGCCCTGACATAAGCTCATGGCGCAATATAAATTAAATTGAACTGAACTGAACTCAACAAAGTTATACACAATCTATGTAAGCTACAGCTAGCCTAGCACTGCAGCACTAGCAATCAAGGGCACATCTCGAACATATGCACCCAAGTAGTTATGTCTTTTGTTCAATTAATATGCCCTCTTATAGGTATAATGTGCAAAAAAGAGTTTTTGAAAGGTCTGAACCTGTGTGGGTTTTCTGAAGAAACTTTTGGCCAATTTTTGGCCAGTGTGGATGAATATCAATGCACTAGTGAGGCTGTAATATGGGAACTAGGGGGTAATTGTCAGCTTAGTTCCTGCTCTTGATGCAGGGAATCACTTGAGAGGAGAGTGAATTGAAAATGAGCTGAAGACCATCTGTATGGATTTGTGAACGAGGAGTGGATGCTACAGCTCTGAACCAAATTGCTCGTTTCACCAAAGGTTTTCAGTTCTATAAAACATAAAAGAGAAGAACCAAATCCCCACAACTGAGAAGCTGGAAGTGGAGATATTTGATATTTTGGCTTCAAAAACTAACTTAAATGATTAAACCTGAATGAACCCATGATCTAAATTGTTGATAAGTAATTTTCTGACAACTGACCAATCGATCAATGGACAAATTGTTTCAGGTCTAAAGCAATATTTCTCATATCTAAAGATGGTGCATGAACATGTTCCTTCATTTTAGGAAGAAAATACAGTGCTCATACATTATCCATCCAAGATCCAAGTCTACTGTAATGTGAACAACCAAAATCAACAATCACAAATTTCAAGTTATATGTTAGTTTAATTTATATTAGGGGGACTTAAATTTAGTAATGTAAGATAACGTTTTTTTTTTGTTTCAGCGTGTGTGAAACACATAATACAGCAAACGCTTGCCTCATAACAGAAAATGTATAATCAATGTCAATCACCAAAGTTGAACTCAAAAGTGCAACTGAATCTAATTTATCTCTGTGAGCAAAATCCCTGACTACCACAATATAAATTAAATAACACAGATATTTGTTATAATCACAGTTATAAATGTTGGTTTCACTGAGCCTTTGTACCAACATTACCATTATCGTCTGATTGGAAACAACAGTTGTCTGGTATGAACACAGTACATCAAGTGTAATCCTGATCTGCCAGGCTTGTGCTTGCTCATATGATGCCCCCAACCATAGGAATTCCTCCTGTTTATTTCATGTCTGGGGTGTTTTCCATCCTGTCTGAATATCTGCAGCCACCACACTCACTTTAAGCTCCTCTACTTCTCTGCTGAATAGTGTGGCAGAGCCACTGTCGACTACACACCTGGTACACTGTCTCATTCTGACTCTCCATCCTATCACCCTTTTTTTTTTTTTTTTTTTGCTTTTTTTACTTTGTTAACCCCCTTACTCTTCCCTGACTCAACTTCTCCCTGTCTCTGGCTCTGCTAGAGTGAGCTCAGACTTCAGGTCTAAAGCTCATTAGTTCTGGCGCCTTATAATCCGTTACAAACAAACAGGCAAACATCCAAGATTAATGGCAGTTCACAGTGGCTGAGAAAACGACTGGCTAAGATTTAGGGCTGCTGCAAAGCTTAATATTCACATACACTTTCCCAGAGGACACACACACAGACAAAGACACAAACACAACTCTGCCTCAGTTCAAGTATGGGAGGGACTAACAAACTGACCGTTATTTTACCTCTGTCTCTATCAGTTGTTCAGCCTGTCCATCAGTCTTTTGTCTTTTTCCTTTCCATCTTCTCTCTTCTATCTAGAGCTATTAATGAAGGTCTGGGGGGGGGGGGGGGGGGGTAGAGGTGTTGCCATGGCAGCGAATGCCAGGGACTCTTCTGGCCAGTGCCCACTGCTTTGCATTCCTACATCCAACCACTAACACTACCCCTCTTGGCAACTGCAATAACAGTCAGTAACAAACTTAAGCAATGATATCATCATTCCACATTCTCTTCACAACTCTCGACAGCATGTGTGAGAGTGTGTGTGTTCACTTTGGTGCCTCTTTGTATGTGAGAACCAGTTTGAATTTCAGCTCTGCAGAGTCTGTTTTTCAATTCAGCAAATGTAATGCACTTCTTCAAGGCTTAGATTAGATTTAGAATTAGATATAGATGTTAGACTACAATTAAGATTAAATTTCACTCCCACTGGAGATTTATTACAAAACCTTACAAATCAATGTAGACCAAATTTGAGGAAGATAATAATATAAAAATATAGAAAATAATCTTGACATTATCTTTTACAATAATTCTTGTGCACTTAAATTATTCTAATCGTTATTTTCCAGGCAAAGTCTAATCTGGCCTTTCTGTTCTTAAGTGTTACCAGTAGTTTTGCATTTTGTGGTGAACCCTCTGTGTTTACCTTCATGAAGGCACCTCTTGATTGTAGACTTTGACAATGACTGACTAGATGTTGTGAAGGGTTTTTCTTCACCAAGGAAATAATTCTGCAATCATCCACTCTTTTGATCTTCCAGGCCTTCATCAGATAAGAGAACAGGCCACAACTGACTATGAAATCGATTGTCGGTCAATCGTCCAAAATAATTTTCTTAAACATCTTCCATTGTGTTGGTGTATAGAGACAAAATTACAAAAAAATTGTGTAATTTTCCAAATACTTATGTATTTAAGTGTATATGCCATGCAGCAGCTTTAAATCAGGCAGGAAAAGAGGGTGGAAAAAGTCATCAGAAGAGGGAGAACACAAAAATTTCTTTATATACCTTTTTTGATACAAAGCTAGGAACATTTTGTCATAATAACAATTATTAAAGCATTTGTTGCTATTTAATACTGAGCCTGTGGCTAAGTGTAAAGCTACATATTAGTCCATATGCAGACCAAGCTGATCATATTTCCCCTTTGAATGTTTGTAAGCTTCTTTTTGTTCATAGAGCTGAGTGACATGAAGCAGGTGGAGACACTGAAATTCAACAGGCCCTCTGCTACTTCTCCTCCATATACAACTTTATCATTGCTTTAGCATATTAATTACAAATCCCACTGACTCAAATTACCTAAGAAGAGACTTGGTCCTTCTGTTGATAGGGATGTCATATGGGAAAAATCATATGTGGTTATAAAGCATCAAGTATAAGCAAGTTGGTTTTCATAGTGTTATAAAATGAATTGAAAACAATGGCTGCCTCAAGCCACAGAGAACACATTCAAATCAATCCGTCTAAAAATGCTAAGCAGTAATGCAAACTTTCATGAGTCACTTTTATTATACCCTTGTGTAAAAAGTCAAAAAAAGTCCAAATTTACTAAAGCAATATACAGCATATCATTTAAGATAATCAATATAAAGCTTCCAGGTTCAAAAATGATTAAATGCAGTACTGAAAAATTCAGGCAGCGTGCAGCTGCTATAGACTATACATTACAGTTTTTTCTTTAAAAGACCCATTATGACTAAAACAGATTTCCTGTGGCTGACTTTTAAAGCCAGGTTCAGCTTTCTTACCACTGCGACTAATAAACGTATCCTAAACCTAGAAAGACATTTACAGGGTGGCCCCATTACAAAAGATTTGATGAAAAACATGAAGCTGTCATGTTTGTGGTATTGACACCTTCTGGCTCTCTTGTTCAGGCTGACCGGAAACATAGTCCTGCAGGGTACATCAGCACATCAGGCTTGGGGCATAATTTTTCTTAATTTAATGGACTAATACACAACACTTAAGTAAACCTTGTTAGAGCTGCTATTGCTAATCTTTGTCTCAGCAGGAACACACATATGTACTTTGCCAAACTGCGGTAAATTAAAGTTCCAGTGCTTTTTGCCTTGACCTGCTATTAACCACAATAGGGTTCTACTGGGGCAACCCTCGACAGTGCAGAAGTAACTAAAAAGAATATATGAAAATTAATATCACTGCACAATAAATAATCTAAGTGTACTCTCAGAAAAAACGATTCCAGAGGAGTTCCCCCTCAAGGAGACAAAACATCTGCAAAACCAGTTTCTACATGTCAAACTACTGGAAAGGTATAACCAAAAATTACTGGATGTAAAGAACCAATTTTGTAGGAATTAATTTGCTTAACCATTAACCATTATAAAATTATCTGTCTAAAAATTACCATTTTGTTTATTTGATAACTGAGAGATTATGGCATCATATATTTGTTAGCTATAATTTCACCTAAGCTTCCAATCAGTA
The DNA here is from genome assembly GCA_016859345.1 of Istiophorus platypterus. Lineage (NCBI taxonomy): Eukaryota > Metazoa > Chordata > Actinopteri > Istiophoriformes > Istiophoridae > Istiophorus > Istiophorus platypterus. The sequence continues at coordinate 27,867,762 of CM029116.1, forward strand.
CACCCTAAATAAGACCACTATTTTACACTGCAAAAAAACACAATATAGTGTACAGATGCACAGAATTCACCATATTGGTGTCAGCGCTGACCATACTGACCATCAGACAAGTAGTGACCACCTCGCCAACGGTGATGTTGTGACAATAAAATACAAATATTGAGGTACTAGAATATGTAAGAGAAAAAAGCTCATGACTGCAACCCTACTATTGTGAGATATCAACCAGATTTGACTCCCTTAAATACAGGGATAACTGATAATTCTATATTACAATAATGGAACCATATGAAATGTTGCTATTCTCATATAAACATGGGGAAGTAAAGGCTTTAAATTAGACCTCTATTATAACATTTTTTTATAACACACCTCCACCTGGGAATCTTTGCTGACTCCATCTTAACAAAAAAAAACTAAAAGTTAGCATTTTAATTTCTGAGGTCAATTCAACAATTTTGGTATCACCATTTAATGGAGCGAACTGCACTTCTTCATGTTGAATCAATCATGTCCACATTATGTAGTTACACTTTAAAACACTGTCACTTCTTGTTTCCACCCACAATGTCAGTTTGATAACATTTGAACGTAAGAATGCCAACCACACCAAAACACAACCATGAAAAAAGAACAACAGAAAAGTAGATTTTCAAATGTATCTGTGAAGGCAGGTCCTTCTGTGAATTTGATTACCAAAGGAATAAAGTAAAAAACACAGATGTGTGAAAAGGCTTTGCAGTGTGCTCCCTGTAGACAATGACATTGATCCAAACTGTAGCTTGCAAGCCTCTGAAGAAAAGTTGACCCATGGTGCACAGACAGCAGTGAGTGGTGAAAGTGTGAGGAAGTGAATCGGGGTAAAGAGCTGTTCTCTGCTGCGTTTAGTATGCATGGCCACACTCCTGGCTTTGACATGGCAGCAGAGTGGTGAATCAGATCAAAGCTCGCTGCTGAGCTCAATTCAGTCACTTATTCACAACTACAGAGTGTGAATCCTAATAGCCTCCAAACTCTGATCTCCGCTGAAGGATGAACACTTCTTCCAATGTAGTTGGCTTTGCGTGAAGTGAAGCTCATATTTCACACCCACTCTGTGTTAGCTAAAGAGTAAAGCACTAAAAAGCTAGAGTCCAGGCCTGCTGTATATGAAAAGTGCCATGAGGTAATCTCTGCTATGATTATGGCTCTATATGAATAAAATTGAATTTTAAATGAACTGAAATTGAAATAGCTCTTTTTGTTCTGACAATGACTAAGGCTAATTTCACTTTATTCTGTTTTTTTAATGTATTTTTTCCCATAAATGCCAGCTTCTCTAGTATGAAGGCTACCTGCGAAGCAGTGTTGATGCCAAAACAGGGCTTATCTGTATGTATACTGTGTACAATGCATGTTATAGTTAGCTACTTGTAGTCAGTCAGTTAACTTAGCAAACATACTATAGTATTCTAAGATAGAAGCCAGTATTTAAACAACAGCCAAGTCCAAATAGGAGTACGAAAAAATAAAGGCCAGCTAAAAGTCAATGAGGGGGTTGTAATTACCTGCTCAGTAAAAACTACATCCACAGTAATAATTACATCTATATAACAGAGTCATGTCACACTCACCACTCTCATTCTCTCACTTCCCAATCTCTTAAAGAAATACTGTTTTCATTCACTGACTATATGATTTTTAATGGTAATATTTTCTTTTTTTATAGTCATTGTTAGGTTACTGTTTTGAAATGCAATTAAACATTTCCTGGATACGTTTCACATTAAAAGCCTACCGGGAAAGGGAGATGGAAGGTTTATTAACAGGAAACATCTGCAAGGAAGTTTTGAGTTTCATGGATGGTAGCTTAACAGTGATCAAGAAATAGTAAAACGGAGGCAACAAAAACAACATTTTTGCTACACAGGGAAACTCACAGCAACAGATGTGACATAAATCTATGGAAATGTTCATTAAACCAAATTTATTAAGACAACCATCGATGAAATGCTGAGTTTGCAATGATTGTGTATTAATAAAGGAACAGACCATTCAGTCATATCACTAAAACATGATAAAATATACAATGGTCTGTCTCTAATTAAAGCCTATAGAAAGATTTCTTTTAGTTTCAAATAAAGTCCATTATCACTATTTTCAGAAATTACAGTATTACTTGACAATTTTCAAGGCAAAAGTTGTCCAAAGTGTACTACATTTGTAAAAAATTTAGAGATATTTATTTATCCAGGTTAAGTATAGTAGTTGTTTCAACAGTATTGCAATGAGCCTCATGTCTTGAGGCTTAACTAGACAACAGCTACTCTGTCACACAGTGGGTGTTACAGGCTATATGCTGAAACAACACATCGTTTTACTGCACACAGTTGCGGGGGCGGGGCAGGGCAAACAGACAGAGAGAGAGAGAAAGAGAAAGAGAGAAGCAGACAGACAGGGAAAGAGAGAGAGGCACTCAGACAGAGAGAGAGAGAGAGAGAGGCAGGGAGAAAGAGAGAAAGAGAGAAAGAAACAAAGCTAAATTCAGTATGCATATCCCGTCCAGTCAGCTTCTCAGGTTTAAATATTCAGACCACATACCTCAGAGGACTGAGCCCAACAATCAGTACCCCCTCTGCAGTGCTCAGTTAGCCTCACATTGGGCTGAAGGCCTGCCTATCACACACGGTCTGTGCTGCAAGATAAAACAGTGTGCAGAGGGCCAGTGCAGTTCAACCAACATTTGATGCTGTTTAACTCTGCTGCTTTTCCCATTAAAATTCTGACATTTTGTTTTGTATATCTCAGTAACTTCCATACCGATCTCATAGCCAATTTGAAATAAAATACACAATATACACATAATGTACCCATATTATAGCCTTAAGCAGATCCCTACAGTGTTTTACAGTACAGAGGGCAGATATTTCTCTTGTATACATTCTAATTGTTGTGGGTTGCACAGAGATAGACAGGACACTAACAATAAAGACAGGTAGATGTTCAGAGCAGGGCTGAATGATAGAATGGCACAACAGGACTTGGGACAGTGCAGTAGCATGTCCTGTCAGTCTGTGAAGCTAATATCAGAAAAAATTTGAATGGACCGTCAAAAGGCAAAAATAGATTACATATATTGTCATTTAGCTTAAAGGACAGGCTATTTTTTATACTTTGTCTGGTGTGATTAAGCAGTAGATGTCTATGTTGTTTTCAATAAATATACTGTCACTTTTGAATTTTTAAATGTTGTCATTATTATTATTATTATTATTATTATTATTATTATTATTATTATTATTATTATTATTATTATTATTATTATTATTATTATTATTATTATTATTATTATTATTCTTTATTATTAAATTTAGTTTTCTCTTTCTTTATGTATGGTCTGGAAAAAAGTATATAAGGAGGATGCCAACAAGAAGCTTTTGTCATTCTTTTCCTGCCCATACAATAAATCAAGAGTCACAAAAACTATATTCATCCCTGCATGGAAATTGCATTGTTACAAATGCACAACATACAGTTAGGAAAGAGAAATGAAAAAAAGTAAAAACCTATGTAAAATAGTAATAATAATAAATACTCATGGTGAATTCGAAAGAATTAATAAACGCAATTGTGCAAAAAGCAATGTAATGCGAGGTAGTATCCCCAGAGGCATGCTCAGCCTTGACAAAACATAGCAAACTGTTTAATTAAACAGAAACTGGTGCATTGAAAAAACTGATGTGTTATATTTGTGCATGGCCTTTTGTATACTGAAGTCTATATAAACCTGGGCAGCACCTCTGATATACCAACCAAATAAGAGGAAATGTACCTCAAAGCCTGTTTCACCCCATTACAAACAGTTTCACGGAAACATGTTCAATCAAGAGACCGTGCACACCATTTTTAAATTGAACGAGTCCCCTGCCTCTTTCATTAGCATCCAGCAGGTCCAGAGTACTGTGTCCTCTGGTTATTCGTGATTGTGCTTTGTAGACACCGAATACCATGACTTTGAATTCATAGAAAATAATTGCAAATTAAATTGCAATGAGAGAAATGTCTATATATTAAAATGCAGCCCTGTTCTTGTCTTAAAACTATAGAATTATCTAACAAACTGCCTTGGATGGTGAACCAACAACACCATGCCTCAATCCTCTTACTTTCTCAAGTTCACTTGGCCTCTGTCTGTACTGTGCATAATTTATGGCTGTGGTACTAATACATTCATGTTTGGTGGCTTAGTGGAGCATTGTAAAGAGAGAGGCCGGCCCAGCCAGACTGACTATCTGTCGGTCCTGCTCTCCGCGCTGCTGGGAGCCTCTCAATTGCTAAATGGCTGTTTTAATATCCACGACAAGCTGAGAGCCTAGACGCACCGCAGCACCATGTCAATATTCATGCAGCACCGAGTGAGCTGACATTTACAATGTGACGAAACATATAAGCAATGCAAAGTGCTTTTATTTACAGTCTTAGGCTGTGTTGTGCCTCACTAACAGACTGTAGACAAAGAAGGCCTACAGGCACACCCAGACTTGGAATCCAGCTAAGAACTCAGCTGAGCAACCCCCCCTCGGTAGAGTAACTGACCAGATGAGCGACACCCAACACATGCAGCATCAGCCGACCAGCGGCATTCCCCACAAATTCCACGGCTCCCATTGGGTGAAATCCGGCATGGTCAGTCCCAAACCTTACTTCTTTCAAAGTCAACTAACTAAATCTCGGCCGTGAGCCAGAATTAGGTCGCCTCACTGAAGACTAGCCATCTCACCAAGAAAAAATGTTAGCCGCTGGTAGCCGCTAACCAACGCCACCTCGCCTGCACAAAGGACGCCGAGGACAAATTAAACACATCGCTTTACCTGCAAGAGAGTAAGACGCTTATAGCTCTGGCCAGATATTAGCAATTAGTGTGTGTCAAACTGCTGCTGTTGAATTATTGTCAGAATATTGTTGTGCTGCTGCTATTTATTCATTTAGGTTACTCCACTTGAATGAACCATAATTCGATCCGTCTGCAGCAGATCAACTTATGTCTTGCTCTGCACTCGCGATCAAGACCAGTATTTGCTGTTGTTAGTTAAATCTCCAGACTCACGCCGATCATCAGCTGAGCCGAGTGAGTTTCTGCGTAACACAGATAAATACTGCCCCTCGATCACGATCGCAAGAATGTTGCTGCTGAACACTTCTAACTCTTTCTTTCCTTACTAACACAAACACACACACTCTTACACGAACACCTGAGTTAAGGGAAGTTTGAACCTCCCCTCAGTTGTTCTCCTTTGTTGAAGTCACATGTTACCGGCGAGCTGCCATTACACTCGACAGACTTCCTTCTGGCCGACCCTAATGTGACGTGACCATAACGATTCACGTCCACCATCTTGCTCCGCCTCCCCTCAGGCGCACGCACACACACACACACACACACACACACACACACACACACACACACACACACACACCCAATACTTGTTTGTGATCTGTAGTTGGTTGCCAGTAGCTGTAGTGCATGACAGTATTGTGCCTCACTAACAGACTGTAGACAAAGAAGATCTACAGGCACACCCAAACCTGGAATCCAGCTAAGGTGTCGATAACCGAGGGAGACAAGGAACTCAGCAGAGCAACCCCCACCACGAGGTCCCAGTTGGATAACTGACCAAATGCGCAACCCCCAACGGGCGCAGTGCCCGCCAAACAGCGGGGCTCCCCCCAAAATTCACAGCTCCCATTAGGTGAAATCCATCACAGTCAACCCAAAATCGTGATGTCACCTAAAGTTATATTAACTCCAAAACTCCCAAAACTTATTACTTCTGGCTTGGACCTTCAACCCGACCAGCGAACGCCTCGCCCATAGAAGTGCCAACAATTAACCCTTCTGGTTTGGACCCTCGCTAAGATCAGAGAACTCCTTGCCGATAGAAGTGGCATCGACAATCGCACCTAAATCTAGACTCCGTCCCACGTGGCGAACACTTATTTGTAGTTAAAAGTTTCTGCGTTAGTTAACTAACCTCAAGTTCGTGGGATTCCCCCGCTGTTCCAGCCGCCCTCCGCTCTTTGCTGTGTGTCGCGCCGACACTGTTCACTCGGTCCAGAGTCACAGACCAGCCCTCGCGTCCGGACGACTGAGGACGTGAAACCTGGCAGCTAACGAGTCCTACCCGTTTCACGAGGAAGACGAAAGGACACAAATCCTGCTTCTTCTGAGTCAACGAAAGAATTCCCCACCGTGAGCCAGAATCAAGTTACCTCGTCGGAGACTAACCATCTCGTCAAGAAAATAAGTTAGCCGCAGAGAGCCGCTAACCAACGACTCTTCTCCTGCAAACGGACGCCGAGGACGAGCTCGCCGCACCGCTGGACTCGTCAAAGAGTAAGAGGCATATAGCTCTGGGCAGGCATTAGTAACTAGAGTGTAATAAGCTATTGAATGTTTATGACGATATGGGTTGTGTTGTTATTTAATTCATTAGTAAACATACTTGAATGAATTATAAGTTATCCGTCTGCAGCGGACAAATTCTGTCCTGCTCTGCATCACGACCCTCGCGTGATGTGACTGTAACGAGACACGTCCGCCATCTTGGTCCTCCTCCCTTCAGGCGCGCACACATATAGACCCTCCTTCGCGCGCCCACACACACACACACACACACACAACCGCTTATATACTCCTACACACACACAAACACACACACACATACCCAACCACACATATACTCCTGCGCACTCACACATACCTACCTCAATACTTACACGTACTTCACGATCGGTAGCTAGTAGTAAATAGTAATAGTGCACGATAAGATTTATTATTTGAAGGTGATGATAATTGGAAGTGACATTACTGATGATAATAAATTTTGTTATTTTTAAAGGAGAAATTGATTTGTGTTTTCTGTTCATGTGCTGTGATAACAAGCTGGTTGACGAAGTCAGTGCCGACCTCCACTCCTTCTTATTCACTGTAGAATTACCAATATTTCCTGAATATTGGCAATTCTGAGTGAACACCCCTTTTTGAGACTGCATCCAATATTTGGTTATTGGTCCAGGTTTGTCCCAGTGGTGCCCCGTTATTATTAATCTCGATTAATAAGATTAATTTAATTTTTAATACTAATTAATAATTATCTTTGATAATTATCTTTGATAATTATTGACAATTATTTGATAATTATTAATTAGCACTAATAACCAAATTTCGCTCCTGCACTGCACAACAGCTGCAAGCACACTGATACATGGCAGAGTAAACACACAGTGACTTGCCCTCATTTCTAATCCTTGACACCATTTCACAAACAGTATTTTCTTCAATTTCTTACACTAAAACCATTGCAATAGACAACTCTTAAACATACATGGATCTCAGTTTGTACATGATCACATCAGAGATGAACAGAGGGTGGAGGCCATGGCTCCTCTTTATCACAGCCACTAGCCAGGCCTCCTTTGGTACAGCATGAGCCTCCAGGATGGATTAGAAACATCTTTAAAGTGAGTCCAGGGCCCGCCACTGACTGTTTGCTATAATTTTAGGCCAATTTTTTAAATATCCAGTTTCTTAAATATCTAATTTATATGCTCTGTAGCACTCCTTCTATCAACCTTATCTTTCACCATCAGCCAGAAGGCAGTGGGAGACTCTTGGTAGGTCATCTTCTTCCTCCTGCTGGCCAGCCTTTCTTCTGTTACACCTGATATTCCCTGTTTTTCTCTCTCTCAACCTCTCCTTTTCTGCAGGACAGTGAAGCACACACCAGGGTAAGAGAGCATCTCATGCTCAGCAACACAGAGGGAGGAGAGTCAACAGGATAGAGAGAGTGCAGGGAGACTGCCAGGGGGATTGAAGAAGGGAGATAAGAGGAGAGGCCGAGGAAAATAGAGAGGACATAAGCTTTAAATAGGCAGGGAGAACCATGCTCAAGTGTTTATTTTGACTGCCTAGTAAGCTGAGGAAAAGATAGAAGTTTGAGCAGAAGCAGCATCAGAAATATATGTAGAACTAAAGCATTAACACTGATAGAATGCTGGTAATGCTAGTCAACATTGAAAGCTGAAAGTATTGAGTCGTCACCAGTATTGAAAATTTTTAAACAATATACAGCCCTATTCAGCCCTTCCCCTATCTGTTTTTAGGCCCTGTATCTGTGGAAATGATGAATTATACTTCATATACTTACATATTTGCAAACTTGCAGTACACACATAAAGCACCAATGTTCACAACACTTGTAGTAATAGTACTCCATGGACACACATACACATATGCGCGCGCACACACACACACACACACACAGACATTATCACATGTAACATGATCACTAACAAAGGATAAAAATGGAGATGGGGTAACAAATCTTGCAGCCTACATCTGTCAGTGCCTTTGAAAACAAAACATATGATTGTTTTATGATCTGGTAACCCTTTGGTAAGGGTAACATTGTTTGTTGATGCCTTCCAAAATACACTTGATACATTTTCCTGGTTCTATAACATCATCACACTGTATCTACTGTGACTTCAAGAGACATTAGTCATTTTCTGCATCAATAAAAAAGGCCCTTGTCATAAAAAACATACAGTATATTATTCAGCCACAACATTTAAACCAGCAACCAGTTCTATTGTTGTGGCTGAATGATGTTAGTATAAAGTTAACTATTCATAAATCAATAAAGCGCTTGGCCAAAAGGCTACATTTTAGACCACTGATGCAAATCATTACTAGGATGGACATTTGTAGTGGCACACTCTAAATGGAGTCTTAAATTCATCACAGGGTATCAGTATCCTCTCTCATCTTACTGAGATTCTCATATTCAGTGCACTTACCCTGTTATAACCAGCAGCTTCAAAGATCATGTTAGAGAGGCATGACAACCTAAATCTACGAATCTAATCACCAAAATACAGATTCCTCCAGAGATGGTAACCTAGAATGTGGAGTGTAGTATAGCCAATAAAAGCTTCAAAACAGAATTTCAATTTTATTATTTACATATGTTCTTCACTTTGCTATGTAAACCAGTGTCATTCCAGAAGAATCACTGCTAAGAAATTGCCAATTTATACAATTCAAAGTCCTACTCTTGCTCCAATATTATCTTCTCTTCATCCTGAAGATTTACTCAGAACTACCATCAAAGCTGCAGATCAGCCTGCTAAATAAAATCAGAAGGTGTCATATTCCGCTGTCATCTACACTTCTACCGTGCCTTTGGTGGATGTGGGCTGTTGAAGCCAGTTTTCTGCAGGTTACAGGGAAACTCACTAACAAAATACAACTGATGTGACCAGATTGCATCTGTGCCTGCTGATACACAGTATTGTGCGTAAGCTAACAGGAGGGGGAAGTCAATAGAAATTGACAACATATGCCTATGAAGCATCTAGGGCAATGAGGACGGTTTAAGTCCTACACGGACGATGTCATCAGGCTGGACCATCCTGTTGTGGGTTAAAATCAGTTAGTTTGATCATGTTTGCTTGCTTTGACTTTTGATTTCATCACTTGGAGGTGTCACTTTGCACAAAAAGACACAACTAGAAGTAATGATGACACATATTTGAAAACAAGGCTTTGTGATTTTCACTGTCACATGGGAATGTAGCAGCAAGGATGGTAGCAGCATTAAACTGCATATTTGAAAGAAGCAAAGTCCTAAAAACAGAAAGCATTCAGTATTACACCTGTGTAAGGTACACTGGGATTGTGTAGAATAGTCAACCAGTAGGAAGAGTAGGTGGCTATTTATTGCCAAATTGCCAAATGGTATTTTTGAAAATTGCCAAATGGCGAACAGCCAATGTTAAGATTTGTTCTAACTCATACCCTTATAAGCCATACATATCTCAAAATAAGAAGTTGAATGATAATATCTCAGTGTCAGAAGAAATTGCTGTGGGCATTTGTTCTTATTTATGATGTGTTCCAAACTCAGCATTGTGGTGATATTGGATTGACACCAATAAACTCAACCCCCCAGATACTGAGAATCTGAGCCTATAGGTCACAGATTGCACAGTGTATTGTCATCTTTAACAGACTTAAACTGATCTTAGTGTGTTGGTTATACATTAAATGGCTAAAAGTATGTAGACACTGTCCATTTGTATACTTGTGGCTATTGGGGGATAGGTACTTTAGATTCAATAGAGGGAGATCTGCATACTTCTGCCCACTGTAGACCACAGGTGCCTTAGAGACTGAAATTTAGTTTCTTAAAAACAATTTTTCATGTTTCCATGTTATGTCCATCACCACTGTCTTTGCTATTGCTACAGCTATTTGAGTTCCAGATAAAATATTTTTTAGTCTCACAGATGGTTTTGTTATTGTCACAGTTAATTTGGAAAACACAGTCAACTTAAATTCTGCAGTGGATATAAGCAGAAGAAAATATGCTAAAGAGAGAGAGAATGACAGAGAGAATGACAGAGAGAGATAGAGAGAGAAACTTATTTTAAACAGAGATCTTGCAATATTGCCATCAGAAGACCCTTCCTTATAATCAGAGGCATGACATTTAACAAAACAACAATGGCATCTGGCCTGCCATGCCAGCTTTTCCCTTTACTCAGACGTTGATCCAGCTCTGTGACTACCTCCATTGCTTGTTTAGTGCTGAACAACATTGCCCCCCCCCCAATTGTATAAAAGGGGGCATGGGGAACAGTGAGAAAGAGACAGAGGGGAGGAGGAGGAAAGGAACTCTTCCTACAATGATGTTGACTGCCTTTCAGATAATCAAGGCCGATGGTTACCATCAGACTGTATGCATGTGTGAATCTGTGTGTGCGTACTTGCACTAAAAGGAGCACAGGGGAGTGAGAGAGGGACAGTGAAATGTTAATGAGGACAGTGGGATGTGAACAAACTGCTTCCGTCCCGATGAATCCATTCAGCCAAAGACAAAGACAGAGACACAGAGAGGACTGCTGCAGGAGGAACTTCAGGGGTCAAACACTCAAATTTGAATATAAAAGGACACAGATGATCCAGCGACATATTGCTGTGTGTGTGTGTGTCTGTCTGTCTGTGTGGTTGTGTGTGCCTGGCAGTAATTCTAGCACGCCTTACATGTGTTCATTCATGCCCAGGTTCCATCACACAGAGAGAAAAAACTGTCTGGTGGCTCTCTCCTTGGAGTCTTTTGGGACATTTTTTGGAAGAGAAGAAGATGTGTGATAACAGTGATAGCAACCCAAGTAATCAGCAGCAGCTATGCAATCTCAAACTTTATCAACAACTAATCCAAGGGAGGGGGCAAATTACAGTCAGCTAACTAAACATTTGAAAGGGTTTTGGGAGGATTGACACCACTTGGATGGACCTGAAGCTCTCCTGGTGGAATCATCAGTATGAACATTCCTGCATTCTCTTCCTTGTGATAGTGGATGGTCGTAGTTTTCAGTGAAGGGAAGAACAGATGAACCAACACATGTTGTCATGCCACATCACTTGTATTTTAGAGCCTGGTTTGGAATTATCTTGATAATATGAGGTGAGTGTCTGTCATCTTGATTAGTTTACTGATACATGAAGCATTATTACACACGATTATGACGTCACATGTTGACATGCTAGGTGAGTGTATTGTATCATTTCCTGCTGCCAGCGTTCGTGCAACTAGTAACTTGTTTTGCCATTCTGCTTCTACCCAGTTAAATTAGGTATTTTCTCCATTACAGCAGCTAATTACCACCTACATTTAAACCTACATTAGGTCTGCTTAAGCACCCCTAGGTCTCTCATTCTTGTATCAATTTTCTCACCACTTCAAAGTTATTCACAAGTTTCTCAGATCTCAGATACTTGAGCCTAGCAGTCAGTGATGGCTTCTCTCTCTCCGTCTCTTCTATTTTAAAGGAAACAACACAAAAACTTGAAAGGATATGGTGCTCCACAAAACTTAAAGAATCCTGCCTGGCATTACATGATAGTCTTAAAACAGGAAGCCCCTCTGTAAAGCCAGAGCAGCCAATTACTCATTTTTAAAATAGGAAAATAAAAACAACCCTAGGTGTCTTTTCAGAACCATAGCCAGGCTAAAAGAGTCATAGCTCGATTGATCTAAGTTTCCTATAGCTTTCAATAGCAACAATTTGATGAGCTTCTTTAATGATAAAACTCTAACTGCTGGAAACAAAATTCACCTCCTCCTGACCTCAGCTGGCACTGATTTTTCCTCTAACACAGGAAAATTAGAAACATCCCTAAAACCCAATATATACTTGGACAGTTTATCTCCTATTGACCTTTGCAAACTAACTTCAATGATCTCTTCATCTAAACCATCAACCTGATAGGCCCCATCTCAACTAGGCTGCTTAAGGAAGTTTAACCCTTAGCACATATCTATTAGATATAATCCAAATGTCCTTATCCACTGTCTATGTTCCAAAGTCCTTTAAAATAACTGAATTAAACCTCCTCTTAGAAAAGCCCATCCTTGATTCTGATGTTTTAGCCAACTATAGACCTATATATAAGAACCTTGAGAAAGCTGTTTCCAACCAGTTGTGTGACTTTTTACATAATAATAATACTTTATTTGACGATATTAAGTCAGGATTTAGAGTGCATTATAGCACAGAGACACCACTGGTGAAGGTTACAAAGGATCTTCTAACCGCATCGGACAAAAGACTTGCCTCCCTACTTGTTTTGTTAGATCTTAGTGCTGCATTTGACACTATTGACCATCACATCCTGTTACAGAGACTGGAACATTTCTTTGGCATTAAAAGACTCTCTCTTAGCTGGTTCAAGTCCTATTTATAAGATCAATTTCAATTTGTGCATGTTAACAATGAATCCACCATCTCAAAAAGTTAGACACAGAGTTCCACAAGGTTCAGTGTTTAGATCAGTTCTATTCACCCTATATATGCTTCCCTTAGGCAATACTATCAGGAAATACTCCGTGAACTTCCATTGTTATGCAGATGATACCAAATTGCATCTGTCAATGAAGCCTGATGAAACCAATAAGTTAGCTAAACTTCAAGCATATCTTAAGGATATGAAGATCTAGATGACCAGCAACTTCCTAGTGTAAAACTCATTCATAACTGAAGTTATTGTACCTGGCCTCAAACACCTCAGAAATATATTATCTAATGACATACTTACTCTAGATGGCATTGATCTAACCTCTGGCACCACTGTTAGGAACTTTGGAGTTTCTTTAAACAGGATATGTTCTCCCACATAAAACAAACTTCCAGGACTGCCTTTCTTATAATATTGCAAATATCAGGTGCATCCTGTCCTGTCCTGACTCAGAAAAACTAGTACATGCTTTTGTTACTTCTAGGCTCGATTATTGCAAATCCTCATTATCAGGCTGTCCCAATAAAAATTTATCTCCAATTGATTCAGAATGCTGCAGCAAGAATATTGACAGGAACCATAAAGAGAGATCCTATTTCTCTTGTGTTTGCTTCTCTGCACTTGCTCCCAGTAAAATCTAGAATACAATTTAAATTCCTCCTCTTTCCCTACAAAGCCCTTAATGCTCAGGCACCATCCTATCTTAAAGAGCTCAGAGTACCTTACTACCCCAGGAAACACTTCATTCCCAGAATGTAGGCCAACTTGTGGTTCCTAGAGTCTTCACACGTAGGATGGGAGGCAGAGCCTTCAGTTATCAGGCTCCTCTACTATGGAACCATCTTCCCGTTTACATCCGGGAGGCATAACCCTTCAACACGTTTAAAAGTGGGCTTAAAACCTTCCTTTTTAATAAAGCTTACAGCTAGGGCTGGCTCAGGCTCAACTTGAATCATCCCTGAGTTATGCTGCTATAGGCCTAGAATGCTGAGGGACTTCCCTTAATGCACTGAGCTCCTCTCTCCCCCTGTGCACATTAATATCTCAAATATTCTGATTACCAACCGTTCTTCTTCTCTCTCCAGTAGTTTTGTGCTTTCTCGTCTCTCCTCTCTCCTCCTGTCACTTTCTATAGGTTTTTCTGCATCTAATGCTGCAGCGTCTGGACTTTTGGCTGCTGCCCTCATAATCCTGCTTAACACCCACTGCTTTAATTATTATGATTGCTATTACTATTTTATTTAGTCATATTAGTAATATAATTAGCCCTATTACTATAACTATTACTTTTACTATGTTTTCTCATTATTATCACACATCTTTACATGGTACCTGTATTGTGCTACACTTTCTCTCATTTGCCCATCATGAGCCGGGATCTGTACAACCTTTTCATCTCTTAAAAGGCAGTTTTTAGTTGCCACTGTTGCAAAGTGCTTGCTCATGGAAGAATATTGGGTCTCTTTAAGGTAAGGTCTAGACCTGCTCTTTATTAAAAGTGCTCTATATCAAAAGTTCCCTGATATAACCTCTGCTATGATATGGAACTATATAAATAAATAAAATTAAAATCGTATCGAGTTGAGTTCTGCAGGCATAAATCTGCTACACTGAGGGAAATCAAAGGTACAACAAAGTATTAACAGCAACTACAAGGGAGAACTCAGCATCTCCCATAGAGTTGTTGAGCATTACTGAAAACATCCATTTAGTGACCCTCAAACTCTATGTGGCCATGAAGTTAATGGTCACACCTAATTTCTGCTAAATATGTGTCTGTCCTACTAACTTCCTCTGCCAATTATATTTTAGATGAAATCTAATTGGATTGAGTTCATTGGTAACATTTACAATCCAGAAAGCAAGGTCATAGAGAGGAAGTCAGTGTGGATGATTGGATGTAGAAGGCGAAAGACTCTGGCATTTTCACACCACCAGTTCAAGTTCTCCATCCCAAAGCTGTTTAACAAGTATACTGGCCCCTTCAGACTTTCAGCTCTATTCTGTTCTGTAGAGTAGGGCTATTAAAACACTTGGGGTGAAGATTGTAAAATATAGTGGTTTTGGTTATATATCATTGAAGTCACCACATCCTGTTTCATGCTTCATTGCTAGTCTCACGTTAGTATTGACTTTTTCAATATTTAACCAAGACCAGCATCTTCCCAAAGTGCTGTGAGCTGACTAAACGTATCGTATGTCATGATTTGTTCCTTTGTTTCCCACAGATCCTGTCTTATTTCTCTCAGGTTATGTTTTCTTCCCATACCTGCCATTCTCCCTCCACCCACTCAATGTCCTTGTTCTTTCCTCATTGTTCCCATTCACCTATCTGCCCTTCCCATTCTCCAAACCTGTTCTTACTTATCATAAGCCCTGCACGCAACTAAGAACTCCCCACCTTTACCTAATTCTGTAGGACTAGATGGAACTGTATACTTGTACCATGCAGAGCACCAGTTTGGAAGCATCTGCATCTGCATCTGCATCTGTTATGTTTCTCCACCCATTTATTCAGGGTATTCCTGTCTCTACATGTAGATAAGTACTATAAGTCGTTTAAAAAAAACTGGCTCACTATCCTTAAATCCTGTCAGGGTTTAGCTGCTGTTTAGAATTCACACATTTAAGATGTGGCTTCTCTTTCTCTGCATTTGAAGTTAATAAAGACTGTTCATTGTTACAGGTTTTAACACCTCTGTGCTCACTTGACAGGCTCTTTGTAAATATAGTCACAAATACCTGAAAGTTCCCTCTCTCTGCAACTAAAGACAGAGAGATAAGGTCTACCCCTTTTCCAATACTGTGTGTGAACTATTACTTTCAGAAGGTGCAATGAGACTGAAATGTCAACAGCTCACAGTAACTGTCTCCCTCCGTGGCCTGTCATTGAAGCCAACCTCCCAATGCCCTTTTCATTTTCTTTTCCTTGACAATACACCTGCCATTATCTTTGTTTCCCAAAGACAATCAAAAACCACTGAAAGAAAGGGGTGAATATAAATAGAAAATTGTCTTTTCCTCATGGTCAGAGGTCAGGGGCAAATGCATAGATGGTAAGGTTTCACTGCACTTGTATGGACACTTCAGTGGGAACTTGAACCTGGATCCTCTTTGTGGAGTAGGGTATCTTTATAGATTGGACTAATGTACTACTATCAAGAAAAGCAGATTGGGCTTTTAAACTGAATAGACCACAAATAGGAGAAATGCTTCTCATTTCTGTAACATCACAACAACTGAATTGTATATCTAGGTTGAAAGGGAGGCAGGGCAGAAATGTTGTCCATTTTTCTTTCCTTTATTTCCAGCAAATGGATTTGCTCTCTAAGTTCTGAAGTGACAATTTAAAGCATGTGCATATGACTCCTACTTTACCTTGTTGCTAATGAGTAGATCGTTGAAAAGACATCCCAAAAGAAGAGAGAAAAAACTCTGTAATAGGAGATAATATAGCTACTACTGGGGACACATTTACTGGCCATTACTACATAATCCAACTCTCTTCTGCTGTCAAAATATTTATATTGTCAATGAGTGAGAGGTTAGCAAAGACTTTAAAATTGTTCCCCATGAATATCCACGGGGCAAAGAGACAATCTGTCCAAAAGTACAGATATCTTTCTTTGGACCAAACACCCACTGATGTTCTCTATTGGTATTTCAGCCTTGGCCCCCAAACTAGAGTAAGTCACTTTTTCAAAAATCAAGTTAAAATTAATTTGAAATTGAGCTTCTTTTGTTTAACAATAATCAATCTTTTACTGGAAATTGTATTATTAGTTGTAAAAAGGAAATATATATTTTTCACAATCAATGAAATGTAGTTATAAGTAAGCTCGAAAATAGCTAGAGTAGGTTATAACTGTTTACAACAATACCATATTTAATTTAATCAAAAACAAAAAAAGCAAGAATTACGTAAATAATAACAATAGTTTAAAACAGCCCGTTTTCTTGGTTTTATGTTCATGGATATTGGATAAATTTAACCCAGTATTGTACTAGTGCTGTACTGACCAAAATTAGGTCAATTTGACACAGCAATTTTTAGTGTGCACTAATGTACAGCATTAACTCTGGTACGTTCTGCATGATTAATTAATCTTGAAGTTGTCTGGTCTAGAACCAGATATAGGGGCCCTATATCAAAATCCATACATCTTTTATTATTCCTTAAATTAACCAAATGACATTGACAAACACATTGGTGCATTATTTTTGATGTTTCAATTAATACCTTTTGCGATAATAACCAAGAAATTGGTTTAAAAATTGCTGAAATCCGTAGTTTCTCCTTCCAAGTCCTTATCATATGGGACTCAGAGCAAGAGCAGGGAGACAAAGAGTACAACTGACATAAACATGATCACCATGGATTTGATTGTCAACCTTTTCCCTGAAAATAACCACTTAAGAAATCGCTAAGGGCCCTCCCACCATCTTAGAAACACTGTAGGTTTCACACAGTCTGCACCAAGGAGGCCTGAAGAATGGAGAGGAAGCTTACAGCTGCTGAGGTTGTTGCAGCTGTTTTGGATCCATTTGAAGATCAATAAGTGTATTTATTTTACAAAAACTTTGTTTTGCAATAATACAATAATAGTGCATTTTGTACGGAAATGTGACAATCTTCACTAAATGCTGTTCCAAATGGAAATTGGTATGGTAAAAATTGGTAAAAATGTTTCTATCATTAACCACTCACAACATCATGAACAGTGAATTAGTTAATACTGTGTAATAAAATAGACTCATTTTACAATTAAAGGCAATTAAGTATATTTGGAAGACTTTTCTTAAGTACTTTTAAATTACATGTTTCTTTTTGTGACAGACCCAGTCAGTGTATACCAATTACTGGTTTGCTTGCCAAATTCAGCCAAATGTAAAAGCTTAAGTTTGTGTGTGTGTGTGTGTGTGTGTGTGTGTGTGTGTGTGTGTGTGTTGTCAAGAGGCAGCCAATAGCTAAGTCAAGTACATAGTAGAGGATGTACAGATTCCCACAATAGGTAATTACCATTACCAGAGCCTTGCCATGCTGAAGTCATAACTCCAGTCCCTGGAGGCCTTCTAAAGCTGCACTCAGGTCTCATCCACACACACACACACACACACACACACTCCCTCGAGTAATCTGTCACACCTGTGGGGAAGTAGTCTGGCAGCAGCGAACCTCAACCTCATACTGCTTAAGTCTGCATAGGGGTGAGAGAGGGGAGGGAACACTGAGGAGAGATGCAATGGTGCAAAGCAGCTGAAAACTGAGACACTAGCATCATGCCTTTTAACATAAACTAACTCCCTGCTTCATATTCCCACAGCTCCACACACAGAGAGAAATGGCAAGTCCTGGGCGGGAATCCAACAACCTCCCAGTCACAAGCATCTCTGATCTAAGGGCAGCTGCTGTCCCACATGATCAGATCCAAAGTGAAAAGAAAGGACATAAAAGCCTTTGGGCTGCACAGCCACAAAGGCTAGTTGCGGGGCTGCATACATTTATGACTCACCAAAAGTTCTCCCAAAAGCGCCAAGTGAACAAATTCATCAGGAAAATAAAAGCATGTGTTAATTTCTCAAATAAAGCAAACCTCTTTCTCCTCACACTGCATACTAAAAGAAAACTGAGATGAGACACAAAATGCCATCTTAGCAGAAAACCTACAAATGAATGAAAACTGTGTGAGGGGTGTTCTGTGAACCAATGTTTCCCACATGTTGAGAACATACTTGTGTGCCACGACCACCTTGCTTGCTTCTCCACCAGAAGCCAAAAAGAGGCAACCATTGCCACACCTGGTCTTCCAATTACACCCCTGGCCAAAAGTTAAGCCTTGATTCCAAGGATCGTCCTCCCACGAAGTTGTCCCCAAAGTTAGTTAGTCCCTTCAAGACAGAGCCTATCATAAACTCCATCTCAAGCTCCCTGCTTCACTTCACATCCACCCCAACTTTCATGTGTCCCAAATCAAGACTGTCAAGGACCAGCCCATCCACATGGTCTGACATCTGCTGGACATGAGCCATTGTACCCATGGATTCCAATAACCGGTGGATTGGGAGGACTTTGCACCAAGGAACATTGCTGGGTCCCACACCATCAGAACTTGGACTCATCTCTCATTTCGAATTTTCAATAGCCCATGATCCTTGATCATCTGAGAGGCTTAGCCATGCGCTACGCAGCACCTGTGGGGTATACTGTAATGTCCTCTTGTTATGCCACATAACCACCCTAGACAGAAGATCTCTCTCTCACCCTCTCTTCTATCTCTCTCTCTCTCTCTCCCTTTCTCTGTCTGTCTTTTGTGTGTGTGTGTGTGTGTGTGTGTGTGTGTGTTTGTGTGTGTTTGTGTGTGTTTGTGTATTTGTCTGTGTTGGGTATCTTACTCCTCCCTCTCCCTCTTTTCCATCTCTCAGCCATCTGCTGCCAAAATCAGCCAGCACACCTGCAATCCATCAGCTCATCAAGTCAGCACTATATATTCTGAGGTATACTACAACTGCTCCTCTCCAGATTGTTGTTTTCACCAGTCTGGTAAATTACACTTAGGTTCCTTAGAAATAACATTAGAAATCATATTCTAGGTTCTTGTTTTTCCCTCCATCTAACATTTGTTTCATTGTGCTCAGGTTCACTAGTAACCTGATTGCCCACCAGCTCATTAGAGTGCCATTATCCAGACCACCTGCTTGCCTTGCCAGCCCTCACAAACTTACTTACCTGCCTGCCTGCTTATCTATCGTTTCCCCACCTTCACAAACCCTCTGAATTCCAAGCTCTCCACATGGTCCCATCTCCATTTGCAACCTGCTTCCCACTGCCCCTCCTGACCCTTCCTGCTTGCACACTAATCTACTCATTTCGTGGCTTCCCAAGACTGCTGCATTCCCTGCTCCCTTCGCAGCTCCCTCTGCCTGATGACTGCCTCCCATACCCCATCTCCCTGCTGAACTAACAATAAACTCACTCTTGTTGGTTTGAACACTGAGTTTTAAAAACTACAAACTGAGAGTCAAGGAAAGGGGCCGTTTGGCCACACTACTGCATAGAGTAAGACTGCTGAGGTTACATACACTGTTGGTAAGCAATGAGTAACAATCTACTTCAAATTATATTTTATTTATTTACACACAATTACGATCCTAAATGTTTGGACACTGACACATTTGCAATTTTGCCTCTACACAACCATAATGGATTTGAAATTAACAAATCAAGAAGTGTTTGAAGTGTTGACTAATTCAAGGAGTTTCACAAAATATCACATTAACAGTTAAGGAATTAGTGCGATTTTTATACATAGTCCTTCATTTTCAGTAGCTCAAAAGTAAATAATTGGACAATTAGCAATTTCAGTTTCCTGGCCAGGTCTTGCCTATTCCCTCCATTATTTCATGACAATTGAAGCGATTTAAAAAGTCTGGAGGTGAATCGAAGTGTTTACTTTACCTTTCGTAGCTGTTCATGAGAACTTTCGCAATGCATTCCAATGAGGTGCAAACGAGGGATGCAGTAATTAAGCAGGAGCTATGCTGCTCCACAAGTCTATTTAGAGCCTATGCTTTAGCATACGTAAGTGGCCGATGCCGTCATGAGCATTTATATTTCTGCATTGGTGTCTGTCACTCTGCAACTACACCATGAAACCACTAGTCAGCGGTGGGGTTATGCCACGGAGTTGAGTTCCTTCGTCACTGTTTTCCACTTTTTTTCTTTTTTTTTTTTTATTTCTTTTTTGGGTGCACTTCGAAACAATCATGACTGAAACTTAGCAGTCCTTGTTATAGAGCTGATATATTTTAACAGCGATTAGCTTTCCTTAAATTACTGCAACAGTGTTGTGCCTCACCAACAGACTTTAGACGAAGAAGGCCTACAGGCACACCCAAACCTGAAACTCAGCTATGAGAACATGTTGCTAGCTGAGAAAGACAAAGAACTCAGCTGAGCAACCCCCCAACACGCAGTCTCAGCTGAGTAACCAACCAGATGAGCGACCCAACACATGCAGCATCAGCCAACCAGCGGCGTTCCCCCAAAATCCACAGCTCCCATTGGGTGAAATAACCGCTCCCAAGACTAGACCCTGTCCCTTGTGGAACACTCTAGGAGTTCCTGTGTACACCATTAACTATCAGGCCTATAGATTTCCCTCGCTGGTCAAACTGATCTCCGCTCTCCCCTGTGTATTGAGAAAACGAAGTACAGCCCGGTTCGAGACCATGGATCGACCCTCTCGCCCAGATGCCCACGGATGCCAAACCTGGTAGTTAATAAGTCCTACCCGTTTCAAGAAGAAGGGAACACAGACCTTACTTCTTTCAAAGTCAACTCACTAATTCTCTGCCATGAGCCAGAATTAGGTCGCCTCGCTGAAGACTAACCATCTCGCCAAGAAGAAGCGTTAGCCGCTGGTAGCCGCTAACCAATGCCACCTGTACAAAGGACACTGAGGACCAACTAAACACACTGCTTTACCTGAAAGACTAAGAGGCTTATAGCTCTGGGCAGATATTAGCCGTGTGTGTGTGTGTGTGTGTGTGTGTGTGTGTGTGTGTGTGTGTGTGTGTTAGTTAAACTGCTGCTGTTGCAATATTGTGAGAATATTGTTGTTGTTCTGCTATTTATTCACTTAGGTTACTATACTTGAATGAACTATAATTCGATCTGTCTGCAGCAGATCAATTCTGTTTTGCTCTGTGATCGAGACCACTACTTTGCTGTCACGCTGCTCATCAGCTGAGCCAGGCGAGTTTCTGTGTAACACAGAAATACTGCCCCTCGATCACGATCGCCAGAATGTTGCTGAACCCTTCTACATCTTTTCTTTCTTTGCTATCACACACACTCTTACACGAACACCTGAGCGCAGGGAAGTAGGAGTGGCCAAATCAACTATTTGGTGTATCCTTTTAAAAAGGAGGAATAAACTGAGGAAATCAGCAATACCAAAAGGCATGGACGACCACAGGAAATAAGAAAACCCCTTCACAACATCTACACAGGTCAAGAGCACTCTTGAGGAGATAGGTATAGTCTACAATCAAGACACACCTTCATAAATGTAAACACAGAGGGTTTATCAATAGGTGCAAACTACTGATCACACAGAACAGAGGCCAGATTAGACTTTGCCAGAAAACATCTATAAAGGCCTGCACAGATCTTGAACAAGATTCTTTGGACGGTTGAAACCAAGATTGACATTTACAGGAATGATGGGAAGAGAAGAGTATGTAGAAAGGCTCATGATCCAAAGTCACAACATCCTCTGTCAAACATGGTGGAGGCAGTTTTATGGTTTGGGCATGTATAGCTGCCAATGGAATTGGGTCACTGGTGTTTACTGATAATGTGACTGCTGATAGAAGCAGCAGGATAAATTAAGTGTATAGGGCTACACTATCTGTGCAGATTCAGCCAAATGCTGCAAAACTGAGGATGGTTTTTCACAGTACAGATAGATAATACCCCAAACCGTACTGCAAAGGCAACCCAAGTGCCTCTCACGGCAAAGAAATGAAATAGTCTTCAATGGCCAAGTCAGTCACCTGACCTCAAAACAAATGAGCGTGTTTTTCACTTACTGAAGACAAAACTGAGGGCAGAATGACCCAAAAAAAGCAACTGAAAGCAGCTGCAGTAAAGTCCTGGCAAAGCATCTCAAGTGAGGAAACTCAGCATTTGGTGATGTCCAAGGGCTCCATATTTCAGGCAGTCATTGACTGCAAAGGATTTTTATCCAAATATTAAAACTAAAACTTACAGTTGAATTACTTCTGAGCCCCTGAAAATGAGGGACTATGTATAAAAACAGCTATAATTTTCTAAATGGTATTTTTTCTTTTTTTTTTTTGAGAAATCCCTTGAATTAAAGCTGAAAGTATATACTTCAATCATATCTTGATTCACTCATTTTTAAATTTTGTTGTGGTTGTGTACAGAATCAAAATTGGAAAGGGGGAGGGAGAGGAATTAACTTTTCAGTTGTCCAGTCAATGTGCTTTCTGCAAGTCTGAGTGAGACTACAAAAACATCACTATGTAGCACTACTAAGTGACTATTAGTGATGTTTTTGTTGTTTTTGACCAACAGAGTGGTGAGTCATCTTTGGTGGAAATGATCACTTCATTTTGTTTGAATACCAGTGATTGAGCAAAGACTTTAGACAATGCAACAATCACTGTTTCTGATTTTTGTCAAGAAGTGAGAGACAAAGTTTATATCTCAGTTCATAGCTGTGTTTCATTTACCTGAGCTAATCAAATGCATGCCGACAAGGTCTCGCGCCTGCAACAACATCTATCAAAAGCAGAAAGGGATCTGGCTACTGCAGGGGCCGGCTGACAGGTGAACACCATTAGCAGCAAACTGGAAAAGTCATTCAGTGTTTGGCCCTGACAGCCCTGCTCAGAAAAAAAAAAAGTTGCAAGCAGTTTGGCCGGCACTGTATCACAGAGCAGACCTATGGCAGCCACATGATCTATTTGTTAATGTCTGCAGCAGCTCTGCGTCTGCTTCACCGAACTAGACTGAAATTAGACCTTTCTCTGAAGGCAGATAAACGAAGACCCCTCTCTGTATTTCTTCTCAGCATGCTCCCCTCTGTTTTTGTGCATTTCAATACATGGGTAATGAGAGTCTCTGCTAGACAGTAACTGCCACTGAGACACAGCTGTTTCTTCCAGACTTTTCCATTTCACAGGCCTATCAGCATAATTTCAGGGTACAGTGCATCACTGAGCAGCAAGACTCATTATAGGCCCACCACAAGGAAAAACAAAAATTTGAGCAGTGGTTTCCTGAGAATTATGATGAACAAGACAAACAACTGTCTAAAGCAGGCTGTTTCAGGGCAAGATTTCAAGACTTCCACTCTTACACACTGTGAGTAGTAGTGGTGGTGGTGGTGGTGGTCCAGAGCTAGGCTACAAGTTAACCTGCAGAGTTCATTAACAACATACTAGTGTTGGAAAGAATGGACATGCTGATGATTCTTCAAGTCTACAAGCCTTCCATGACCACATTTTGAGGTCATTAAAATCAAGGGAAAATTTTAGTTGTGGGTTCTTATATACAGAAGAGTAATGGGGCCTGACAAATCTGTCAATTTACTTATCACATAATTATCAGCATTGACACATGTCAGCTATTGGTATGTTTGAGGTAATTTGGAAACAGTTTCTCAAAACTCTCATGTGTAATATCTGTCCATCTAAGAGCACTGACAAAAATAACTGAACAAACACTTTTTTGGGGGGTTTTGGACTGTTGCTAGATAACTGGTAGATGAACTTTTATCTACATTTACCTTGAATTCTAAAATGTTTTCCTACCAATCATCTAAAGCCAAAGGTTGCAAATGTTAAATGTTGTCTGTATATTATGTAAATCAGTGCCTACTGTCACTACTTGCCACCTTTATAAACCCTGAAACAATTTTGACAATACAAAGCAGTATTGAGTTCAGTATGCAGCTCTGAAGCTCAAGTGATTTATTGTGTTTCTTCATATGTGCTTAAGTCTCTGATGTCAATTTTGTTACCTGCCAATGTCAGGGAGGGCCCACGTGAACCTCTGTGGACATCCATCTGTAGCCCAAATTGTATGACATCGTATGTAATGCTGTATGGAGAGCAGATGCAGTATGTTTTATCTATGTGGCACTTAATGGACATAGGTATCCTAAGGCTTCACAATCACTTGGTCCAAATGAGAAGACTCTCCAACCTCTGTAAGGGGGGGTTGCATATTTCTCCTCCTGTCTGGTGTTGTCCAAATGGCAGGGCAAGTTTTCTGATTGACTTGCAGCTCTGCGAGTGGCTGGCTGATATTCCAACATTTACCTGCCACACCCTGGATCAGAACCCATCTCTGGCAGCACTTAGGGTCAATACACAAAACAGGCAGGAAGGAACATGACGGGGCACTAGGGACATCTGTCTGTGGGTGCACTGCAACATGCTTCACTCTGTCTAGGTGTCATTCAAGGTGTCAACATTACCAGAAATTAGCCTTAGACTGTTGCACCTGAAACAGGATTGGAAAATGAAATAACCAGTCAAATGGAGTGATTTCAACACTGATCACTTTGGGATGTAAAAAAATAACAAGGGTAAGTGATCTGGAAAGCACTGAGGATTAAGCAAAATATCACTAATGTTAAAACATATGGGCACTTGACAGCGTGACCCCTCCACTATTCACATTGTATAAGCATGGTGCCTCCTGCTCACATTCCTACTTGTTCATGACTTGGAGCTGAATTTTCGGCCCAATTAGACACAACTCCAGGCCAGTTACATGATCCCTTATCTGCCCTCTTGTTGTATGCACTCTTACATTGAGCTACCAGAACAGGAGCTGTGCCCCGTGCTTGGATCATACACATAGAAACTGGTGGAGCTCTGCTATGGAACCCGCACTCTATGTTAGGGAATAAAAGTGAGTGGACAAGCAGAGGACCTTTACAGTCTCCAAACACAGGCTTGCCCAAATAATGACTCTTCAGTTATATTCAGTTATATTAGCAGAAGTACAATTATTCATCGGTAATGACTTGTGTCAGCAGTTGCTGTGGTTTGGTGGAAAACAAATGTTTAATTGATGTTTCTGCACACACTGGCAAGAATTTCATTTCTCTTTTGTGCATGTGGACATAAAAAGGGGACTCCTGGCACTGAGTCAGATAAATCTGAAACAAATGAATAGCAGTGGACATGATTTAATATGACAAAGAGCTTACTGTGAATTATTTTGCTGGCTGATTAGGCAGTTGCCAAAGAAAAGGGGATCCTTTTTTTTGAAGGCCAATACAGTAATTAATTTTGAACCTGGTGGATTCAGAGATTTATTTCCAGATTGGGTGAGCCCAAGTATAGGATAGGAGAGTTGTGCAGACGACTTGAACAGCTTAGTATTATTCTGCCCACAGTTTTGGTTCAGAATCATGAAAAAAAGGAATGCAGCAAACAAGTTTATAAAGGGAAATTCTGTAAAATAGTCACAATTTCAGCTTTTTAAAATCTACATGTGAGACATGAAGGTATTTGGAGTGAACAGGGACAATACCAGAACACTGCACATGAACTGTACATGTAATTAACAGCATTTATTCACAGAATATATTATATTAAATGTCTCAGAGGTTTTTGATTTGTTGATAGTTTTCAATAATCTGTTAATTAACACTGACTGGTGAGCTGAGTAACTGGCTACTGCCACCACACAAGAGATAAAAGCATCCAACAGGTCATCCGAGTTCTCATATAACTGTATGTAGTGAAAATATTTGTATGAATGCTCAGTGAGTGTGACTGTTATTAGACTGATGTATGTCACTCACACTGTCATGTGTTCACTTACTTTTAGTAAGCAGCTGAGCCTGTAGCAAACATTAAAGTGAAAATGAAGAGAAAAAAATGCAAATGCAGGGCAAACAATTGTTTGCCACTATGCAACAACTGTGATTAGTCTTGTACTATAGGTTTACATTGTTGCAATATGTACCCAAATAGGATGGAAATTATTGTAGAAAAGCACTGTGGTGGATTTGGTTAATAGTTAGGGTATGGTGAAGTGTTGTGAAATTTAAATTTCAAAGGCTCAGAAAAATCACAGATTTTCTCACTTCATCCTAGCGGTATATGTTAATGGAGAGTTAAGTTTAAATTGAAGATTTCTGTTTCCAAATCAACAGAAGGGAAAACAGAAGTCACATGATCCTGCTCAACACCCACTGTTTGTTGCTGTTGTTTGATATTTTATCATTATCATCATTATTATTATTATTATTACTATTATTATTATTGTTAATTACATCTCTGACACCTGTATTATGCTATGTTCTTTCCTACTGATTCCCCCCCCCCACTCTCTCTCTCTCTCTTCTCCACCATTCTGCAAACACCCCCCTCCCCTCTAAACCCAACCAGTTGAGGCTCTCCACACAGAGCCTAGTTCTGCTCCAGTTTTCTACGATACACTGAAAAAAAAAAATTCCAATGTTATTCGTAGCCCTGGCTCAGAAAATGGGAGACAAAGAAATCGTCACAGACCAGGCCACACAACACTGTTCTAGCCAATCAGCAACAGGGGCATTCATGTTTGTGCACAGGACAAGGTAAAGAAGAGGGGAGATGGTGTGAGTGGGGCGGGGGGGCTGGTGCACTGACTATAGGAAACTCTTCTCTGCATCTTAGTTTCACTGCAAGAACTGTAACAATACTTTGCTAACCGACAACCTAACAAACATCGGTTACATTACTCGCTGTCTCGTTCTCGTTAATATTTGACCATACAAAAGGCAAAGGGTTTTATAGCCCCAAAGACCTAAAAACAGGAGTATGCTATCACAGTGGGAGTAGTTAGATTGATGAATAACTTTAAATTCTATGACAGGTAACATTATCTATCTTGTTAGCCTAGCTGCAAATCTATGGTCCTCTCGTCACTGTTGTTTTTACAAAACTAATCTAAACAACTGACGCTCGCCAGTTTTAATTTCATCATGTTTTTGCTTGTGTTTATGTGCATGTTGTTTGCTTAAGTTGTGTATTACAATGTAATGTTTGCTTTTGCTTCAGCTATGAGTATCCACTTCGGTGCTAAAAAAAAGTCCCTCTCACCCTCGTGAGGTGGTATCGGTGTCATCCTCAAGCTTGGGTCCTCTACCAGAGGCCTGGGAGTTTGAGGGTTCTGTGCAGTATCTTCACTGTTACTAGGACTGCGCTCTTCTGAACTGAGGCTTCAGATGTTGTTCCTGGGATCTGTTTGAGCCACTCTCCCAGTTTGGGGGTTACTGCCCCGAGTGCTCCCACTACAACGGGGACCACGCTAGCCTTAACCTTCCACATCCGTTCCAGCTGCTCTTTCAACCCTTGGTACTTCTCAACCTTTTCGTGTTTCTTCTTTCCGATGTTGACGTCAGCTGGTATCGCCACATCTATTGCCACTACTTTCTTCTGCTCTTCGTCCACCACCACTATGTCCGGTTGGTTAGCCAGGAGCTGTTTGTCAGTCTGGAAGCTGAAGTCCCACAGAACTTTGGCCTTGTTGTTCTCAGCCACCTTCTGTGGTATGGCCCATTGAGATTTGGGTACTTCTATTCCATACTGGTTACAGATGTTCCTGTATACTATCCCAGCCACTTGGTTGTGCCTCTCCATGTACGTTGATCCAGCTAGCATCTTACACCCTGATACTATGTGCTGGACTGTCTCAGGGGCACCTTTGCACAGCATGCACCTTGGGTCAGATCCACTCTGGTAGATCCTGGCCTCTATGGCCCTTGTGCTTAGGGCCTGTTCTTGTGCTGCCGTGATTAGTGCCTCTGTGCTGTCTGTCAGCCCAGTGTTTTCCAGCCACTGGTAGGTTTTCTTGATTTCAGCCACTTCTCCGACTTGACGGTGGTACATGCCATGTAGGGGCTTGTCCTTCCAGGTTGTCTGCTCCTCCTCCTCTGCACTCTCATCGGGTCTCTGTCGTCTTAGACATTCACTTAGCAGCTCATCCTTTGGGGCCATTTTCTTGATGTATTCTTGGATTTTCGATGTTTCATCCTGGACCATGGCCTTGACGCTCACTAGTCCTTGGCCTCCCTCTTTCCGCTTAGTCTAGGGGTGCTGGACTTAGGGTGAAACCCTCCGTGCATGGTGAGGAGCTTTCTTGTCTTGATATCTGTGGCTTTTATCTCCTCCTTTGGCCAGCTTACGATCCCAGCAGGGTATCTGATGACTGGTAGTGCATACATGTCGATGGCTCAGACCTTGTTCTTACCATTCAGCTGACTTTTCAGGACTTGCCTTACTCTCTGGAGGTATTTGGCTGTGGTTGATTTCCTTGTGGCCTCCTCATGGTTTCCATTAGCCTGTGGGATACCAAGGTACTTGTAGCTGTCTTGGATATCACCTATGTTGCCTTCTGCTAGGTCAGCCCCTTCAGTTCTGATCACCTTGCCTCTCTTTGAGACCATAAGGCCACACTTGTCCAATTCGAATGACATCCCAATGTCCTTGCTGTAGATCCTGGTGGTGTGGATCAATGAGTCAATTTCTCGCTCATTCCTGGCGTACAGCTTGATGTCATCCATGTAGAGCAGATGGCTGATTGTTGCCCCACTTCGGAATTGGTACCCGTAGCCACTCTTTGTGATGATCTGACTGAGGGGGTTAACGCCTATGCAGAATAGCAGTGGTGATAGCGCATCTCCTTGGTATATGCTGCACTTGATGTTGACTTGGGCAATCGGCTTTGAGTTGGCCTCTAGGGTTGTCTTCCACATTCCCATCGAGTCCTGGATGAAGGCCCTTAGGTTGCTGTTGATCTTATACAGTTCCAGACATTCCAGTATCCATGTGTGTGGCATCGAGTCGTAGGCTTTCTTGTAGTCAGTCCAGGCAGTGCACAGGTTGGTGTGTCTGTTCTTACAGTCTCGGGCGACTGCTCTATAGACCAGTAGCTGGTGCTTGGCTCCTCTGGTGTTACTGCCAATTCCTTTCTGAGCCCCGCTCATGTATTGAGCCACATGCTTACTCATCTTAGCCGCAATGATGCCTGACAGGGCCTTCCATGTTGTGCAGAGACAGGTTATCGGCCGTTAGTTGGATGGGATGGGTCCCTTCTGGGGGTCCTTCTGGATTAGGACTGTCCTGCCCGTGGTTAACCCCTCTGGGTGGGTCCTGTGTGTGTGAGTGTGAGTGTGAGTGTGAGTGTGTGTGTGTGTGATCTCCCTATTTCTTTTTTTCTTGCAACTTTCTCAAGGTGCTTGCTTGACCTGCTCTATATAAAAAGTGCCCTGAGATAACAAATGATTGACTTTTCAATATATGAATAATATAAATATTGTCTTAAATGTAATTCTTATGAACAGTGCAAACATAGTGTACTGTGCAATATAGGTTCTGTTCGATTCACTGAAATAAAATACTAAATCCTTTTTGTTGTAAATTAAGTGGCTTTTTCACTAGGGATGTTCTGAGCAAGTTACTATCTACCAATCCTTGTCCTTTAATAATAGGTATCTCTCTTGTAATTATAAATTACATTTTATATAGGAACAAAAGAGATGCCTTGTTGCTTAAACAAACCTGGAACACTTGAAGCAGCAGTACCCACCAACTTTGATACTCCTTATTTTTCATGAGTTCCAAATAAAGATATCCAAATGCAAGTGATCTGAATACTGAAGGTCCTGGGTCACGATTATTAAGCGATCATTTTAACTTAGAATGATTATGAATCAAAGCATAACTGGAGAAAGCAATCCAGAAATTGACATGACATGCTCTGTAGAGTATATGTTTCATTCTATAGGAGGGCAGAGAGCAGACAGACCCGACAACAGCAAAGCTTAGTTTTGGCCTCATCACAATGCTCACTGAATTAATGACATTTTAACCAATGAGAGTGAAGGTCAGTGCCAGCTAAAAATCAGAGCCCGCTTGCTGAGCGCTTGTGCTTTTTTTTTTTTTTTTTTTTTTTGCTAACCTGGACATCAGAATTCAGAGTAACTCACACTGGCATGCCGAAATAGTTTTTCACAATATTTTTTTTTCTGTTCTTGTAAAGACAAGAAGTGCTGCAACACTAGCAGACTTAAGTGGGAAAAAATACAGTAGAGTACAGGAAGGCAAAGAGCCTTGGGATCGGCTTGGGTCTTGTCTAAACTCATTCTAACAAACCTAAAATCCTGTTTTTTTTTCAGGGTTTTCCTGGCAAAATGGCAATAAATATCACAAAATAATTTAAAAAAGAATAAATGAACCTAGTCAAATATCATCAAATTAAAAAACACGACAAAAAAATAAGTTCTTGATTAGGTGGTAGCTTTCTTTACATACAATTCATGATAACATTTTCAACTAGATGAGACTGCCTGGACTACTGATGAGTTTTCTCATTTTTAGCCACATATCGAGTAAAAGTGCTTTTTTCCAAAGTTGGCACAGATCTTGGAAAGCCAAAGGAATTAAATAATAGCATACCAAATATCACTCTATAAGTAAACATGTGGCAGTACTTTAGGCTCTGAGATGCTAAACAGGGCCATGCAGCCTTACTAACACTTGAGACTTATTATAGTAGCTCTGTAGCAGTGTTCATGAACTTAGTGCAATATAATGAGGAAGACGATCAAGATTGTAGTCTGTCAGGTCTCTGAATGATCAATCACGACAGAGCACTTAGTTCGCTGTATCTGAATATTTTTACTTTTAAAGCCAATAAACAATGAATGTGTCATTATTTTATAGAATCTTTGTCAGCCGGTTCTGTTATAAAATAGAAAACAACAAAAAACAAAACAGATGCTGATGAATTCAAATACTGCATGGATGTTTTTTATAATTAGAAATGCATTTCATCAAAAAATCCAAATAGCCTATGAAATAAGAAATAATTATCCAACATTATTCATTACACAGAGATAGTAGTCATAAGTTATTCTCAGACAAGGACATTTAATTTTTGTGATAATTTTGTGCGTCACAACACTCATCTAACGTAATCAGCACTGACACTGGTACAGTGACACATGACAAGGTGACATGCTTAAGTTAAAATTATGCTAGGAAAAAGTTGAAAAAGTCAAGCTTGCGGAATAACATCCAAATTTGCAAAGATACTCTGCAAAATTTTGGGTGCACTTTCCAGCAAGCTACTGATTCTCTGTTTGAGTCATTAACTTCCGTCAATAAACAAATTTGAAATTGTGGAAAAGATTTGGTTAGTCTCTCTTTTTGCCTGACACCTTGCTCATTCTGACTGTATGTATATTGATCAGTTCTCATCCACCACCTTTGTTGGTGATGTCTAGAGTCATATTTCTAAATTCGACACTCCTATTTGCTCCAGTGGGTGCAGTCTCAGTCAGAGTAGATTCAGAAGCTTTGTTGTGAGTTGTTTTTAGTGAAACGGGAGCCACACTGGATTATGCTAAGCTCAAAGCAAATAGAAGATGGTATAAGTTTAATGTAGAGACAGAAAAGAAAGTTTTAAAGTTAGGTACTTTGTGAAACTGAGGCTTTGAAACTCTTTTTTTTTTTGAGGTTAAGAAGAAGGTATCCAGACAAACCTACAATATCTATAATGACAATACTGTGTTTTCCCTGTAAGCAATAATGATTATTATAGACCATTTTTGTAAAATTGTGTATAGTGGAACTTAACAGTATGTAAAACAAACCAAATACTACTGTAAAATACTTTTGTCATTTCAATCCAGAGAAAGTTCATAATGTATAAGAAAAGTCCCCTCTTCTGGTGCAAGGCATGTCAGGCACGCCTGTGTGCAATCCTGGACTGGAATTTGTACAGAAATAATAATGCTGTTTTTATGATAAAGGGGAAACAGTCATGCTTTAATAGAATAAAATCATTAGGCTAAATAGTGCCATTTTAAACATAGATACCAATGCTGCTGGCGGAGGCACTTCAATTGCATCAGTGCATATGCCCCTGTATAGTTAATGCTTAATGCTGTTGTTGTGTTTTACAAGTGTTTCATGGTGAAAGTTCACGGTCAGGTCAGTAAACTTAGTTTTACCTGCAAAAGCTGGGCTTCATCAAGGACAGCACATAAAATACATGGCTTTCTTTTCTTTCCAATATCTCAGCCATGCAACCTGCATTAGCCATTCCTATCAGAAATGACAGGTTTGTGGCCTTTTTCAACACGATGCAAAGCGGTGTATACCTGTTGATTCCTTTTTTCTTCATTATTTTGACCAGAAATGTACACTGTAGTGGCACAGGACAGCCTGAATGTGTTTTGTTTTGTTTTGGGGTTTTTTTTGAGGGGGGGTTAATCGAGGTCCTTTCCTTTTCAACTAGGGGCCAAGCGACAGTGAGTATACTTACAGAGAAGACATAGGTAGATGACATCCTGTCAAGAATTTTAACACTCCATCGTTGTTACAATGGCCATGGGTGTTCATTGGGTTTTAGGAGCACCAAGGTAAAAAACTGAGCTTACTAAGGGGGTACAACTTGTATGCTGCTGAACTCTCCTGTTACCTGACTAACCTTAATACTACTCCTCTTGCTCATCTGTATTTGCTTACATCTCTTTGCTCATATCTACATTTAGGTTCACAAATATTCAGACATTGTCACAACTTTTGCAAATATACCTCTTTACACAACCGCAATGTATTTGAAACAAATGACAATGAAACAATTTTTTTTTTTTTTTGCCCATGTCCCTGTTCTATTTTCATTGTAACTGACATTCTTTACATTATGAGAATTGCTTTAATCTTTTCTTCATTTTAGCCTGTCAATGCTTTACACAAACTGAACTGAAAGAAAAGCATTTCCACTTTCATTCAGTGCTTATCAGTCTGCCATTTGGTGGATGGGTTTAATGCTAACTAGTTAATTCTAGCTAGACAGACATTAACTATTTAACAGGAGCTATTTGTCAGATGATGTACAGGGATGAATGGCATTAAACTCCAAGCAGTCCACTAGTAAAATTCTCTGATTACCTGCATCAAACTCCAGCAAACTCAGCTGCCTGTCTAGTTAAGTAAAGATTTTGAAGTAATCACAAGCTCATTCATTCTATCCACCCACACACAAGCGACAATACAAGTGATGAAATAAAGTGTGTAGATTATCCTGGAGCTGTAAAAAAATCATCACAGAAACAAAGTAGTTATTTTAGGCAGTTATTTCACAACTTATTATTTAAAATTCCTTTTATATTATATAAAAAAAAATACCAAAGTCTAGACCTCCATCACGTTAGCTCTCCTCTCTAATCACTGTCTCTCTAAACACACACAGACAAAAAAAAACAAACAAACCAATTCTCAATAATCTCTTGTGTTTCACAAGATACACAATGATGATTTAAAGTATGCAAATGTGCTCAAAAAATAAATACTCACACCAGTGCTCCCAATTATATAAATATGGTAGCACTGTCTTCATAAATTGTGACTAAATGTTGGCAGTCTGCCGCCCTGACTTTCTCTGATTTCTCTGACATTTTCTGTGTTTAGGCATCAACTGACATTTCAAACCCTTTCATTGCTTCAACCTCATACAACTTGTTAACAGTGTTTGGCACATGAAAAGTAACATTTTTTTTTCCATAAGCAATCATTTAAATTTTCCAGTCTCAGTTCTAATATTCATTTTTACCTAATTCAAGACTGAGACACAGATCATTTTAGGGGATCAGAATTTTGGGTTAGGGTTAGGGAATGTTTGAGGCGCCAGATTTCACGTCAAAAACTTTTGACCAATTTGACCAAAAATAAAACTTTTTTTTTTTTAAACCAATCTGAGTCCTACTTTCTGTAACTTTGATCCCACATAGGTTCAAGTATAAACTCAACTTCAGAGCTCTGAAAAAATACCACCCTCTGTCCACTTTGTTTCATGCACACTGTGCTTTTCAGTGTGGAAGTCATTGAGCACTCCTGGCAGCAATATTCAAGAAAATTCTCATGCTTATATTTCAAAATGAATGTTGATATAATTTATTGATGGTAAACTGATACAAAACCTTTATAAATGTCCTACAAACAAGGCTAACTCAGACTATTATCTTTCCAGATGCTACACACTGTCGACTCTGTCCACTTGCAGTTAGTGTGTTCAGAGCAGTGAGGCAGGGTGACGTTGAGACCAGGGTTGTCGCACACGAGAGCAAAAATTGGAACTTACACAGATGAAAATGATAAAGACAGACAATACTGCTGGGCATCTGGGCTGACACAACCACCATTCAACAGCATTCCAGCAGTTGCTGAGAACAATAGCAGACACACACACAAATGCACCAGCCTATTGCACAAACAGTGAGAACGAAGCACTAGTGCACAACAGGCAACCCCCCAGCCAGAATGAAGAGGGGGAACCAAAGAAATTCTCTCTCTCTCTCTCTCTCTCATATATAATACATACGGGGGGGGGGGGGGCTGCAGAGTGCTGGCATTTGGCACGAACAGACGCTTGTAAAGCCCCCGGGACCAAAGAGATGAAGGAAAAGTGAGGGGGAGGGTGGAGGAGGGGTTGCAACGATGCCATTTCCAAGCAGGCAGCCTGTAGAGTAAAGCACTCAGGGAGAAGGAGAACAAAACGAACAGAGGGGAGGCCTCCATCTAACTCCCTCTATGTGGAAGTCGGTGTGCTCGGTAGGTACAGCAGCTCCTCTGCAAATTCTCATGCATATATTATTTGCAGTAATGCAGATAGGCTAAATGCATCTGTAGAAAATGAAGTGATCACAAGTGACATTACAACCTCTATCAGACAAACTCAAACTATACATCGATGTAGGCACTGTCAAATTGATCATAGCTAGCCTCTTTAGCCCTGCCAGGTCCAACAATGGGTTCATGTGTTGTGCAGCCACATTACTTTCACACAAAGCTTCCAAAGATTTTCTGATCTATCAGGCAGAAATTTGGAGAAATGGGAGTAAACTCATCCAGAACATGTTTTGATTTTAAAAAGAAAAAAAAAGTGCAACATGGACTTTTTCACTCAGTATCAACTTCATGAAGCTTCACTTCAGCGGTGGAATAAGTGGACATTATATTATCATAAACTACCCCTAAGAAGCAAGCAAGTCAAACATTTTGGTAGACTGTGTGCCATCTGAGCCAGACTTGTATGAGAAGAAAAAAAAAGTTCAACCTATGTATGTCTTGCACCTATATAGGTTCAAGGCATGTTTAGCCTTGCTTAGCACAAAGACTAGAGGTTGCGGGAGACTGTTTTGCCTAGCTCCGTTAAAAGAAAGGAAAATATGAAAAGAGATCAAACAAAAAACTCCGCTAAAGCTCATTAACAAATTGAAACTTCTGTATCTTGCTGGCTAGAGATACTAATTCTGCATTTATGCAATGACAGCAGAAAGAGACCAACAGAAAACCTCCTGTTAGTCCATTTTGCGGGCATTTTATTCATTAATCAACTGATAGCCTTGTAGTAACACCATATAAATAGCTCAACTAGCCAGGGGTAAAAGCTCTGGTATGGGAGAAACATGGCCTTTCCAGTCCTTTTTTGCTATTTGTTTTTTAATACTTCTCTAGCACTTTTCACCACGTCGGTGACCAAGTCTTGCTGTCCGAAAATCCTAACATCTCAACTCAGAGTTACAACTCGGACTCACCTGAATATTTTTTCCCACTCAACTGCACAACTGTTGTGGTTGTGAACACAACATAAGCCTTGACTTTTGCAATACTGCATGCCATCACTGCACCCAGCAGTTGTTGGTCAAGAAATCACTTTGATATAATCTGAGCAATTTTTATTAATCTCCTCATCCTTACTATGGGTACTTGGAGAACATCTGTAAAAACACCAAAATGATGGAACATTTGCTGTAATTTGCTCTCTTTTTATCAAAGCTAAAGTTCTGAAATCCTCTCCAGGCCAGGCTCTGAACTACTACCTTGTAATAAAGGCTGTTAAACAGAAATATTAAATCATAAAATGACATTTGATGGGTTTTTATTCATCAACAATCCCTGCTGTGTTAGTTTTTCTAGATGCTCCAGTTTCACTTTTGCTCTTTTCACATGTAATCACACACAAAATTTGCTTGCTCCACACTTAATTGAAGCTACGTGAGTGAAATATTCAAACCGTGGACAACATTTTGTTCGTCTGCATTTAGATTATTCCATTTGTGGGAATGGAGCAGCCATTAAATAATCAAACAAGCTAATTTTCAACTGTCAGGCTGTTCCTTATACAGAAACTCTGAGAGGGAAACAGGATTTGGGTGGTTAATTAATTTCAAACGCAGCCGCTCTAGAAAAAAAGCCATTTTTTTTTTCTTTCGAATTAAATTTCTTTGATATCTCTCTAATAATAAGCAGTGGCAGGTCAGGGCTTATCTTTCATGTTAGTCACTAGCTACAATTAACAGCAGCAAGAAGGAAGCCAATGCTATTGGCTAGAGTATTTCACATTACCATTCCAGTCTCAAAATGGCCTGACTGTGTTCCAATCAGCCTGTGCAAAACAGGTGAAAAAAGTGTTTAAAGGAGCTGTAGAGATGAGAGGGGATGAGGAGGACAAGGAAGACAAGTAGGTGCTGGGGAAAGGGGTAAGGAGAAGGAAGAGGAGCTGTAACACAGGCCGGCACAGCAAGTGAATGGACAGCTGTGTGGCTGCTTGGCCGCCTGCCGGCCTACTGTGAGGTGAGAGGAGGAGGCATCCACTCACTTGCGCAGGCACGCACACACACACGTACATCTGCTACTCCTTTGGTGTGTGTGTGTGTGTGTGTGTGTGTGTGTGTGTGTGTGTGTGTGTGTGTGCTTGTGGTAAACAGGTACTCAAAGCCAGGCCTTTGACTGAAAGCCCTCTTCAGTCTCATGTGAAATCACTGTCTCCTAAATCGTGATGATTCTTGCAGAAACCTTCCCATGAAAACGGCAGTTAATGGAGCTCCACCCTGACAGAGCAACCCTTCACTGACTGCTGGCAACCTTCATGGTGCATTCCCATTTCATATGCATGCACACACACATACACGAAGATATCAACATACACAGCGAGGGACATTTCAGACCAACCCCAGTTGTTGCTTCCATCTGTCGGTCTGTGGCATTACATGTATGCACTTCTAATCTTTAACATGTCTGAAGATTCAAGGGGTTTTTTTCTAAGCTTCTCACTGATGAAATGGTACACTATTTTTATAATTTTATTTCATTC